>CM072550.1:32148904-33348904 GCA_036898215.1 Platycarya strobilacea
CCCCCATTGGAGGAAAGGGGGAAAAGGAAATTATCCAGTAACATGCCGAAGTCAGATTAGAGCAGAAGATTCAGGGGCACGCTTATGTGCTTGACTAGCTAAAAATATGCAGAGAGTACTGATTATATGGCTTTCAGTCATCCTTAAAGATAATTATCAAGTTAGGTTCTACAATTGAAAACCTTGTGCTAGATCTTCATGCAAAATGATGTCTACTATGATATAATAAAAACACCATGTTTCGAAAGAAATATTATTGACTCTAGGTTTTAGGAAAGGTTTTAAGGTTTTGTTGATTGACAGAATGCTTACATTCCGATTACGTTGCTCAGACAAAGTAATCGATTAAAGCAAAATATCTGGTCAGTCTTCATACCTCCTAAAATTGTTATCCCTCGGCCCTGTACTTTCTGAAATCCAATGCACCACACTGCAGAGTTACCCTGTAGATTTCACCGAGTTTAAAGAATCAAAACAGCAAGCCATCATTCAGCATGTTGTGACAAGATAGAAACATAACTATTTGGTAATGCAACAAAGTTTCAAAGCTGGTTTTGGTTATTATGGATTTATGATTGAGAATAGTAGGGGACTTGCTTTGCATTGATGCATGTTGATTTTTCCACTTAATTGGATAATGGAAAAAGTGTCGCAATTTGAATTCTAAACATCTTCTAGAGCATGAAATAGCAAGGGACTTGCATTGAATAGATGCATGTTGATTTTCCCACTTAATTGGATAATGAAAAAAGTGGTTGAATGGTCACAGTTTGCAATCTAAACATTTTCTAAAGAACGATATAGAACATATGGCCAAATAATCAAGCACCTGGAATCAACGGAAGTGATTGTTCAAATAAATAGGGAAAATTGCATCCCACTGCAACTCACCTCTGATTTCTATGCAAAAGAGAATATCCAGACCAATCCTCAACAATTGAAAGCTTGGAAACAAGAAAAGATAAATCAAAACTTCAAAACTCACGACTGAATTTTGCTGCAAGAGATAGTCCTGAGGTCTTAGAATCATGGATGCACCACCAGCGAAGGTTAAACTAACTGGAGGGAATATGTCGGTGACACTGAACACATGTAAAGATGTACTTCACAATTTAGATCATATGAAAAGACTAGCAGTCTAGGAAGAGGAACTGAAATGATATAATCAGAGTGAACCTGGAGGTAATTAAATAACATTGGTTTCCCTTGGGAATAACAGGATGCAGAGATTGTGAAACAGCATTTGTTATCTGCATGACAAGGGAAAAAATGCTATAATTTTTCTTTTTTCCAAAATACGTATGTTTAGCACTCATGACCAAAAATACGCTGATCTCATCCACCAGAAAGACATGTTGACCAGTAAAAACTTTGCAGTTTCAAAATATTTACTGTAAATGCCCAAATAGCATTCTAAATAGATTAATTAAAAACTGAGAGTTTGCTCAACAGAAACATACAGCACTGATAAAAGGATTGTATGCTTCTTCTGCAAGGTAAGCCAAAGTTGTCCCGGTATCTATTATGGTTCCTTGGTTGCTTGATGTTGCAAATACTGCTGGATCAATAGGTAATATTTGACCATTGACAGCAATGCTTTGCAGATTCAAATTATAATGAGGCCTGAAATTTTGAACAGACGAGTGATCAGTCAAAAACCGACTGCAGTCAAGTTTTGTATGATCCAATGTTTTGAAGCACTTGCCAAACAGGGGGGAGATAAAGCAAACTTCAACATATCATATTTGGATTGAAACTTCCAAATGCTGTTTAAAATTGAATGTTCAGGAGAACTACAGACTCTACATGTCCCTAAGAAAATTTTCCCTGAACTGGTTTTTTCTCCATCTCTTTTGGTGTCACTAGTATATTCCAGTCGAACAATGCTAGTGTTTGTCCAATTAGATTTATTTTATATCCTCTTTATAATACGATGTAGTCCAAGAAAAGTGCCTAGCCATCGGTGTATATAGGTTCTTCCTTTTTTTTTCCCTTGTTTAAACAGTTAGTTATGATCAGCCTTGGCATCTGATTTATGTTTAAATATGTGTTCTCCAGTGGCCTATAACTCAAATGTTCTTGCAAACTAACTCCTTATAGTCAAACTTAGAGGAAGAAGAACAATAAATTGATCAAGGATTGTGCCCCTGCAGATCAAGGACAGCTATTTATTTTTCAAGCCATGCTAGATCATGTCAAGGAATACTTTTTTCAGAGTACTCATTATAGGTGAGTTTGAAGCTTACACGTAATGGGCTTGATCTAATCCTCTCCTTCTAGTTAATGAACTTGAAAAGAGTATTAAGAATCTGAGGTAGAGTGGTGCACAAGATCCCTGTTTGTCTGTCAGTTCTATGCCTAATAACTCATAGGTGTATGTGCCTTTTTTGTTTGTGAACCTAATCAAAACAAAGTTGGAAACTCATAGCTTGACTCTCATACTAATTCTATAGGATCAAACGAATGACATATCTTGGATGGTTAAAGAATTGGACTGTTTGATTAATTAAAACATCAAATCAGCACCCTGAGAGCACCCTATAAACATACTTTTTGCATTCACAGATGGTTATCCAATCAATTAAAGAACTTGAACCTATCCGGTAGCTTAGCTAGGGAGAGTTAAATGGTCCCTGATTCATAGTAATTAATATTTAGTGCATCATAAGCATTATTCCCAAATCTCTGGTAAGGTTTTTTGAATAATTTTTCAAAGTTCAAGAATATATTGTGGGCTGATATTCTATCTAGAGGTGTAACCGGTCCGGTTCGGTCTGGTTTTGGATAAAATCTACAACTGAACTGGCATCACCGACTTTCTATTTTTTAAAATCGATTACGCACCGATTATCCTCCAAAACTGGTAGCACCAGTTTTACTGGTTCCGGTCCGGTTCGGTCTAGTTTTAAATTAGTCTATATTAGTTTATTAGACTATTAATATATATATATTAATATTATTTATAATGATTAAAATAATTATATATTAGTATTTGTTATAATAAGTTTAATTTTTTATAATTATATCATTGATTGTTATATCTAATATTATTAGTATTATCTCAAAAACAAAAATTGTATTAGTATTGTTATATCATTATTTAATGTGTAATTATTTAGTATAATAATTTATATTAGACTTAAAGTATATTACTAATAGTAATATAGTATTATACTATTAGTATTAGGCCATAAAATATAAATTTTAACTAATTTATATTATATATAATGTTTAATATATTATATGTAATAAAAAAAATACTTTATATTATGCATCATATTAAAAATAAATTAATTTAAAATATATATATTATATTGAACCGGTCCGGTTTTAAAAAATTTAAAACCGGAACCGAACTGATACCTACCGGTTTTAACATTATGAAAACCGATTCCGAACCAGTACCTACCCAAAACCAGATCGATTCCACCGGTTCGGTTCGATCCAATCCGGTTTACCGATTTTTTCTAACACCCCTAATTCTGTCACATTAACTTGTAAGGTCAAGTCAGCGCCTAATCAGACTTGGGGAAAAAAAGATCCTCTGCATGAACTTGGTCAAGCCACTATGCAAAGACGGAACGTAATCAAGGAAATGAAAGTGAAAAAAGATCTGCTGAACATAAGGTGATGTAATGGCATTTAAACAATAAATACTCGAAATACCAAGAAATTCAGACTTATCCCATCCCATCCCATCACCTTCAAATATTTGAGACCATCCCCCCTCCCTCTCCCCCCTCTTCTCAATCATAGAATTACTTGGGATATTAAGAAACATTGCAGCCAAAGTTGTAAAATATTCTATCCCCTTTTCAGATTCATGGATAAATAAAAAGATTACCAACAACTCATGTAATTAAAACCCCACAAACTATCACAAACAAGGGAAAGGGGCGATCTTAACAATTACTGGTTATAACATACAATGAAAGACACCAAGTATCATGCGGGCTGCAGCTATCTTTCAATGACATATTCTCATCCAACCTTTAAGATAGGTCCCTGTTTATACATATTTTAGTAAAAGAATCTTTTAAAAACCACATAGGCAGCAATCTCTGTAATTTAAACAAACTTAAACCATATGACCACCAATACATACTTATGAAGTTCATGCTGTTTTAACAATATTTTTATTTGGTAATAATAAAAAAGTGCTTAGTTAGATTTGAGGCTTGTAAAAACTGTTAAGAATCACATAGATGAGAAAAGCACCATTGATCATAAATTACAACAAAAAACTACCTGTTTAAATATCATTTATTTAGAAAAGGTGTGAAAGTCAAAGGAGCAAAATATATTTTGAATTGAAACTTATAAACTTCTTACCAAAAAGAACTTATAGAACAAAATTTGTGGAAACACACGAAAAAGTCTAACAAAACGTATAACTCTTACTTACATAAAATTTATATCATGCTCAATATAACTCGAATAAAATAAAGGAAATTTACTGAGATTTGCTGAATATGAGATGTAGATTTGAAGGAAGAAGAACTTACTGCGATGGAACAAGTGGACTGTAAACTATATTAGGCTCCAAGATTTCTCCGAACACCAATATACCTCCACCAGCATCATCCCCTCTCAAGCAGTGGGAGAATACTTTTGGTGCCACTCCCTGTGAAGAAAGTTGTGAGATGACGGACATGTCCTGTTGTCCAAACCCAAAAATCCCATCAACTGCTCTATCTGACTTTGTCAAGTCTCCTGTCTGCGAAGTGCTACACCTGTTCCATGATCCACCATCTGAGGTCATGATTTCCAAGCTCAAAGTTATAAAAGAATACTGCTACTATCTTAGGCTTGATAAACAAAAGATAGCTCACCCGAAGACAATGGGAGCCGAAGAGTTTGTGGTTACAGAACCCCTCAGAATTACATCAAAATGCAAAAAATCTGACACATAATAACCGGATGTCCCACTGCCATCTCCATACTGGAATGTGTATGAGCACTGATTGTTCTGACTAGAACAGATGGCATCTGAAGATTGAACTCGAAGACTGCATCTTTGGTCTGAACAAGAGATCAATGAAGCTGTTGATGAGCTTCTAGGATCAAAGAAATCGAGCTGAATCTGTAAGAAAAAGAAACAGTTGTATTGAAAATTCATAACAGTATGCTCCTACTGTCTAGAGAGAGCCACAGGACTTGAACCATGTCAAAGAAATATGAATAAGAAATGATACTTGGAGTCCACTCGTTTCGGGGCAACCATTGCAGGAGGTACAACTGACCCACAGAACATCACTACCCGTATCAATCTGCACATAGAATTCTCTTGGAGGATTACCCAAATGCACTTTTGTAAAGTAAAGCCTGCAAAAGATCAACAAATCAGTCCTGATAATTAGAGAGAAAACACAGAAAACCGAAGGCGGAGCCAAATTAAGCCAAAGAAAAAAGTTTAGAAACGGAAATAGGACATCAGAATCCCAGAAATAACAGAACAGAGAAAAGCAAACTACTTAAAAATTAAATCCGTGCTCCAAAATCAATCAAATCTACAGGAAATCCAAACTTGCCCCAACACTATCACATCAGAAACAAAAAAAATGAGAAATGAAAGAAAACCCATAATTCAGAGTTAAAAAATAAGATTAAAAAAATCCACGCGCGCGCAAATAGAGTTTATCGTAGAATTACCCAACAATGTACGGATCGTAAGTACCCTCGACCAGAAAATCGACGACACCATTAGAAGAGGACTGCAACATTCTTCCATGCCTGGCCATGTCCCGTGCCCTGAGTTGACTCAATTCGACTCGTTGGCCAGTAGGAAAGGCTCTCTCCAGCTTCAGCGCTGCCGGAAAACTACACATCACCAAAGCAGCCGGCAACAGTGCCGCGGCGATCAGAATCCCAGCGGGAACACTGGCCGCCATTTCTTGCAGCTCCTCTTTCTCTCCGAGCTTTATCCGGATGACAGATTAATATACGCATATACAATATACATAAAAGAATGCTTCAATGGCAAAACTTAGTTTAAAAATTTAGCAGAGAAATAGGAGGGCAAAGATTGAAGTACGTGTTCTTCTTTCATCTTCTTTTGTGAAGAGAGAGAGAGAGAGAGAGAACAGCCGGTTCAAAAAGAAAAACATGGATTATGTTTACGTTACTTCGTATTATAAGCATAATTATTAATTTTTTCAATTTTCAATTTTTAATTTTTAATTTTTTTACTTTTGATTGAGTTTCGTCGTGTCTTCCGTCCTGTTTGGTGAACTGTGCAATCATGCATGCGCGTACTTCCGACCTTTTTCCCTGCGCTCTGCCTTTTCCTTTGTTCTTATTTATTTAGTAAAAACTCAAATCATTAATACAATTTGTTGTAAACTAAGTTTTAGTTTTAGATATGGCTGCCGCTGGTAAATAAAACTTCAAACTCCAAACCTGTCGGCTGTATTATTTCTTACAGCAGAGAGAAAAGATAAACCTCACGTTTTTCCCTTTTTTTTTTTTTTTTTTGTCTGGAAAAAAGAAACAAACCTGTCGGCTGTATGATTTCTGGTCTTATTATTATTGTACATTTCTTATTTTAAAAAATGTCTTCTGTAGAGAAAAGTCCATTTCTAATATTCTGTTCTGTAAAGGCAAATCCAGTTTGCCTCCTCATTTGTGATATTGTATCCCACATTTGTAAATGAGATTATGAGACCTTCTACACTTACATGCCCGATCCCGACTTATATCTCGCGTTAAAAAAAAAAAAATCTTTGTTTTTCTTTTTATTTATTCATCTAATTTTTATTTTTATTTTTATTTTTATTTTTATTTTAAAATTTTTTTAAAATATTTAAAATCAAAATATTATATTCTTAATCATTAAATTAAAAAAAATAAAAAAAAAATCTTAAAATTACAGATAAAATTTCCAATCAAAAAATATCATATGTAGCTCTACGATTTCTCTTTGTAAATAATGGATCCCATTTACGCAAACATGCAACTTGCAAGGTGATTGATTGGACTAGGTTTTTATTTTTTTTATATGTCTAGGTTTTTATATATATTTTTATTTTTTATTTTTTTTTTGAAAATATTTTAAAATAATAACAAAGTAAATATGAAAATAAAATAAAATAAAATTGTGGTCGTGCGATATGCTATAGCAATTCGAGTAGTACAAACCGTATTTAAAAGGACCAGTATTTAAGAACATTCTTATTAAATTATTAAAAATTATTTTTAAAAAAATATAAATTTATATATTTATCAAAAAAATTTGATTATATTTAATTAAAAGTAGAAAGATAAAAATAAAAAAAATAGAATAAAAATATTTTTTATAAATAGTAAAGCTAAAATTTTATCTAACAAAATCAAATCTACTTTAATCAGATATGACTAAATTTTTTTAATAAATATATAAATTTATATTTTTTAAATAATAATTTTAGATAATCTTATAAGAATAGTTTAAGGGAGATTAATTAAGATTTAAGAACTATGCGATAAAATTCCATGTATTCAATTTTTTGCTTTCGATATACAACGTGTTTAGAATATTGAGTTGAGTTTGTGATTTAAAAAATAAAAAACTGAAACTTAGGCTACATTTAGACCCAGTTTGTTTTTAAAAAATAACTTATCTTATTTATCTTATCCAATTATTACATATTTTTCAAATTCTAATACAAAATAACATAAATAATTTAACTTTTTTAAATTTCAATACAAAATCTTATTATAAATATATATTATAGTAATATTTTATTTAATTGTTTACTTTAATTTCAACTTATTTTATTTTATCTTAATCTCATATCTAAAAGCAAACAATCATATGGAGTTGAGTTTAATTTTTTATTAATAATAATGAATTGAGATTATGGATGAGTTTGATATATTTTACCTAATATGATGTGTTAAAATGTTAAAATGAGTTTAAATATATTTAAAAAAAAAAAATTGTAAGTCCTATATTTAAAGAAGTTGAGTTGGAAAATATTGTGGATCTCATGTTTGATAAATTTTGAGTTAAAATAAATTTAATAATTTGAGAATTGGATATTTTAATATTAAATTTAATTTAAAATTAAATAAAACTAAATAAATCTCAATTCAATACAATTTTCAAAAGGATCCTTAATTAAAAATAAAAATAAAAAAACGACATGGCAATAAAAGGTATGAATTTTCATTATTTATTGCCATTAATTGTGGGTGGAAAGCGAAGAATAGTTGGAACTCAATACCCTACCAACCTCACCTCCTTCGAGATGCAATTTGGCACTTGCTTTCAGCACTTTCTCACAACCCAATGCTAATTATGTCACATTTTACTTTCCTTGGCGTTTTACTTTCTATAAATAATTGCCAAAAGATGACCCAAAATTAAAATAAAATAAGGTCAAATTATTAAAAGCAAAGCTGCCCTTGCCTCTTCCTAATCTACCAAACTGCCTGCTTGGCTGTCTGCATTTTTACAATCTTATTCATATATTTTAATGGCCGGAATTAGGACATGGTTAGCATTATTGTACGCGTGTGGACGTGGTATCTGTTTTCATAAGTTTTAGAGGTCTCGTGGAGGGGAGAGTGATTTAGGCCAGATTTATTTTTATAAATGAGATAAGATGAAAGTTGAAAAAATATATTATTATAATATTGATTTTATTTTAAAATTTAAAAAAATTATTTTGAGATTTAAAAAAGTTAAATTTTTTAAATTATTTTATTTGAAAATTAAAATATATATATATAATAATAAATTTAAAATAAAATAAAATAAAATAATTTTAAAAAACGAAAAAGACCTTAATTTTCTGAGGCAATAAATTAAAAACACCTGGCTGTAAAGATGGAGATATTTCTAGATTTCATGTTAGCTTTAAAAAATTTGTGGCCTAGAGCCACTCCTATGGATTTCGACTGGGATCCTGCCAAAGCAAAGTTGTCTTTTTATTTTATTTTTTATAGATTTGTTTAAACGGTTTTTATATTTTAAAAAGATCACATTATTAAAAAAAATACTTAATCATTACATAAAATAAAAATAAGAAAAAAAAATTAGTGAGGTGTGATCACTTGTTTGTGACTTTAGTATTTCTCTTAAAAAAATGTATTATGTTACATTTTAAATATATATCAATTATATAAATTGTATATATTGTTTAGTTGGGATTACATTATTAAAATTAAGCATATTTGAAATATTACTTTGGTTACACCACCAACAAGTACCTATATTTCAATATCATTTGTCTTATATTTAGTTATTTATTTATTTTTCTAATTTTATTATTGATGAGTTAGATTTGCGTATATTTGTACGATTTAGTTCACCATGTGATTATATATATATATATTTG
This sequence comes from Platycarya strobilacea, assembly GCA_036898215.1. NCBI lineage: Eukaryota > Viridiplantae > Streptophyta > Magnoliopsida > Fagales > Juglandaceae > Platycarya > Platycarya strobilacea. The sequence continues at coordinate 32,158,225 of CM072550.1, forward strand.
AGAAATACTGCTGCTCACCGTCATTGACTCATTTTTATTATAATTTTTTTTACCATTTCAAGACGTGACATTTAATGATTAAAATTATTTTTTATTTTTTATTTGCAAATTAAATATTTGATATCACATTATGAGAAACTAAAAATACGATGAATAGAAGAATAATAAATAAATAAAATTGTAGAATGTTTACAAAAAAAAATTTAAATTTCACGTAAGTCTCATGATGTATATGAGTAATGTTAAGAAGTATCTAACACTTATAACATACTTATATAAATAGTGTTTATAAATATTATTTATGTGAGTATGTATTATAAGTGTTAGATGCTTTTAATATTTTTTCTATGTATATTTGTTAGGAGTTGTGCTATGATTGGGATATCACTTTTGTTTGTTTCTTATAAACAAAGTCTCTTTGAGCATCTCTATCAATAATTACTATTCCTTTTCACAAAATCTCTGTCCCACAAAATTAATATTCTCGTTTATATGTGTTTTAGCTAAAATTGACAGCTTCTTGTTATCAAATATCTTTTAAATTATCTACTTAGGAAAAAAATTGCACTAATTAATGTTTGAAAAAATTGCACTAATTGATGTTTGAATAATGTTATGAAAAATATATAGCTTCTTGTTATGATTTTTAAAAAATATATATTTTAAAATATTAAAAAAATCATATATATATAAAAAAAAAAATTAGCTATGGAGATTTTAAAATGGAATCCCAAATCGATTCCAATAACATCGGTGAATCATAAAATAATTAAGCAGCAGCTAAACGACAATATCATGAAACTGGAACAATCATATCACAACCCAAATCCATTAAAGCCTGAGAATTAAATAATTTTGACAAAAGAATTGTATTCTATTCTTCAAATTTGCATGTTTTTTCGGCCTTATCCCCCCAAAATATCTCTCTATCTAATTTCATGTTTAAATATTGGTTGGCTTTCACAACCAAAGTTCGATCGTACTGAATGCGACATTATATATGTAACACGCGTTTTCATCTTGATTTTGACATTATAATCATAAAGACACAAATAGCTGAACTTATTTTGATCTTGCTAGGATGATTTTTTTTTTTTCTAAATATTATTTCTACCTGCACAGGAAATACCCAATTTAATCAAATATATCTCAATTAAATTGCTCATTTTTATTTACGAGTTTTTCATGATCAAGTACTTGCATTTTTATTTACGAGTGTGGTCTGTTTAATATTCGAACAAGTTCGAATTTATTCAAGAGATCATGCTTTATAAATATATAAAATAGATTATTTATATGGTATTTTATAACTTCATTTACAAATCTTGACAAACAAACATTGAATTTTTGTTATCATTTTATAGAATTTGTATATACATATATCAATGATTGTATTTATTTACAATATTGATTCAAGTAAGATGAGTAATATTAGTAACATGATTTTCTGTATTTTCATTCTATAATATTATAAAAAATACAAAGATATTCAAGTTTATACGAACTTATATGAGTTGAGTCGACATAACCTTCTTGCACAACTACTTCATATTAATGTTTTTAAATGAAGCTCATTTTTATAGAAAAGAGTTATCAAAAGTATCATTATTTCATAAAAATTTCACTCATTTAAAATGCAAAAAATTATAAAAGAGTTGTATCCCTATCATTACTCGAAAAGGCAATATATATATATATATATATATATCACGATCTATATTGGACAAGCTCATCCTAAACCGAGTGAGATCTCCCTCCAAGATGTCTCTGTCTCTTAGTTTCCATTTTTGGTTGCCTTTCAGAACAAAAAATGTGTGATTGCAACATATTATGTCACACGCGTTTAATCTAACATAGATATATTTTTGTACCTTACATTTTATAGATGAGATCCAAAGGGTTGAACTTATTTTCTTATAATCTTGATTATACTATAATAATATCGTATTTTAAGTGGTAATTAGTGATCTTGATTTTATGCACATAGTTGTACATAAGGTTTCCCTAGGTAAATTACTTAAGGGTGATGCTACACCATGTAGACTCTCTACTGACGAGGCTTTTAAGCATTTTTAAAAATTCTTTAAAACATTTTAAAAAGTAAAAAAAAAATATTAAAATATACTTCCTTCATCATTAAATAAAGAAAACCAATCAGTGACTTTTGGGTATGTTTTTTTTGTCTATGGGAATATCTTTGATTTATTTCCCATTACTTAACTCCCCTACGAGAGATGTGGCCCTAAATAATTTCCAATATCATCACAAAATAACTTTTTATTGAGCATGTAATAATTAGGGCTATTTACCCAATCCGACCCAATCCGATAATCTTATTCCCGACCTGACTCGATTACAAAGTCATTCCAATTATCCAATACCCGTTTGGTCGATTACCCGATATCAGCATATTCTCTTTCCCTAATTCGGCCACTTTGAAACCTCGAACCAAACAAAAGTTAAATCAAAATAACAAAAATAAATCTCTCAACAAAATCAAAGATGAAGATTCAATACACTGCTACGCAACAATATTTCATTTGGATTCAATTCACTTGAAAACGAACACAATATCTTGTTTGGTGGGAAATCTCTCAACAAAAGCAAACCTCTCATTCGAGAGCGACCATAAAGGCAACAAACCGCACCAAGCTCTTCAAAACTTATTGTGATTCGATGACTCTTAAGCTTGAAAGCCTAAATCCAAGATGTTCTCATTGATCGGAAAATGGGAGGGCGAACACGATTTGAACTTGAGCATGGCGTCAATGCATATGTGAACACGATAGTCTATAGATGTGAATTGACCCATGCTCTCCGTTGAGATTGAGTTAACCAAGCACAATTGAACCATGGTCCATCATTTTGAGGCTCTTGTGCGAATCGAAAAATTGCTATGAGAAGAAGTCAGAGGAGGAAGAATGAGTTAGAATGTTCTGGATTTGGTGAGGTCGGACGCGCTTTGGAGTTTTAATCGGGTAACAGAATACCCTTTTCCGATTTTATGTGTTATCGAGTCAGGTTTTTGGATTGAAATAATTTGGCTTAACGAGTCGGGTGGGGTAATCGGCTAATTTGTTCAGCCCTAATAATAATTACAAGCACATCTTATTTTTTAAGTAGAATTTAAAAAAAATAAAACATCTATTCTTGAGCATGTGCGAAGCATGTGTTTTTAATGAATCACACGCTGAAGGGACATGTAGCAAATTTATTGATCTCTAAACTAGTTTGGATGAAAACTATATGCATTAATATTGACCACCCTATGGCAAACGATGAGCATATATAAATTATAAGGTCGGTATTAAATAGTAGAATATCTCTAACTTTAAGGAGATATTCATGGTAGCAATGTTTTAATTGGCTTAAATTAAGCAAAAGGATTTTCTAATAGATTAATTAATTAATTTCCTTCTTGAATAGAAGTGTGGCTATCAAGGCAAATGTTCCCAGATATGGTTATTTTTCTCTGTAAGAATTTCTCTACTCTACATAGGTGCTCAATTTGTGACGAATAAAATAGTTAAAAAATAATATTTTCTCAAAGTATTTACTTATTGCATGAAAATTTGTAGGTTCGGTTCTCTAGACATTTTCTTACTGTCCTCCTAAACTTATTTAAAAAGACATGACTTCATATTATATATTATATCTACTTTGCAATAGAAATAATTTTATAATATAACTTACCACATCAAATTTTATTAGTTTGTATGTTTAATACTTTTGTGATATTTTTTTGTGGCTAATGCATTTCTCATTTAAAAATGAGTTTCAACTTTCAAAATCTCTAATACTCGGTGATGGAATAAAAATAATAGGCTTAAATATACCAAGCCCATACCATTAAAGGACCATCATCAGAAAGCAAGTGGGAAGAGATAATGAGGGGATAAGAAAAAACAAATGTCATGCGAGAAGAAGAAATAAAAGAAAAAGAGATAAAAATGAAAAAGAGTGGAAGAAGTTAGACACGCAAAGGAGTGGCATGAAGCTGATTTACTCACCTACCACTAACAAGGCCATAATATATAGATTTGAGATTTGAGAAAATTGAACTTCCAAATTTGAGAGGAATGAGGGCGAGAAGAGCATCATTTCAATCATTTTAACATTACAACAAGGGCTCCAAAGATAGCATCTTCTCTGAAGTAGAGGTTGGACACCTCTCCGACCTCTACTATACAGAGAGAAATGAGAGGTCATAAGCGACTATAAAACACTTATTATAATAAATTTGTCCTCCAAATAACATTTAAACCTAGGGCTTGTATCGAATCATATAAATAATCTTCATCACTATTTATATTTTATGTATTTATTTCATATTAATTATTATGGATGTACGTATGAGAACTGTACCACGGCTCAAGACTGCCATTGTTGGCTTTAGAAGACATTGATCGAGGCTCAGTCACCACACTGCACTGAAAAAGACTCTTTCTTCCATTCTAACTTGTGCGCAGGGGCGGAACCAAGATTTTATGTTCGAGGGGGCGATCGATAAAGTGTGCGGTGCGTATAAATTTTAAAAGGATGATCATTAGTAATAGAAATATCATATTCTATTGTTACCGAGCTCTCTAAATGTATATTACTTTTCGAATTGTACTCCATTTATTTCTTTAAAAAAAAGTTTAATTATTCTTAAGTACTTACTTATATTTTTTTATGATTTAAGAAAAATTTATAAATCAAGAATAAATTTGAAAACTTTTTATTAAGTAATGATGTAAAACTATTAGATTTTTAACAAATTATATTTCAAAATTATACAAGTTAGAGTAAAACTAAATAAGTGAGTATAATCAATAAATTTTATAATTATATAAATTTATAATTAATTTTTTTGCTAGAATTAGGCTATTAGAGTAACTGTAAGATTATGTAAGTTAAAATTTAGGTTTACGTAAAGTTAAAAGTTAAAATATAAATGGATGTATATTAAAATTTAAAAGAATAATTTTCGTAAAAAAAATTTTGGGGGGAGGGGCAATTTTTATTATTATTTTTAAAATCTAAGAGAGAATTTTAATTATATATATATTTCTATTATAAATTAAATTTGAAAAAATTTGGGAAGGGGGCTAAGGTTGGTCCGCCCCTGCTTGTGCGCTTTTTAGCATTTTCACCCGGGTCCATACTAATTAACCTATGTGACACAATTCACGTCAGAAAGCAAATTGCTACAGCCAGTTCTTGTTCCATTTAACTCAAAAAAACAAAGTAATGCATGCATGTCTTCGAGGAAACTTCCCTGGTCTTGCTTTCAAGTGGTCCTTTTTGTGTTTGCATCTTTCCCCATTATTTTGACAGATATGTGTTGGTTTTTGTGCTCAATTTTCCATTTCGATCGAAATTGGTTTCTAAGAATTTCTTTTTTATAGGATAAATTTGGGATTTCCATTATCTGTTTTCTTTTTGGGTAATAAGATAAAGATATTTTTATTTTATTTTTATAATAAGTAATAAGATAAAGATGGTAACTGGACATAAAACCAATTTTGCATTGAAACAATTATAGAGACAAGAGTACATTTTGATGGCATTTTCAGCTAGTTCGGCTCATTTCAGCTTTCTTTAAAACTTGTTTGGAAAAAACGTTGGGATTCCACCCATTTAATTGAATTTTGTGTTTTGGATCTGGTTATGAGCCTGTAGTGTATGGTTGAGCCCAATAAGACAACCCCAAAACTTTCTTCGTGGACTTTGTTTCGTATCACCCCGACCCAGTTTATTTATTTTTAATTTTTTTAGCTTTGACATTTTTTTAATAATTTTGAGATTTTAGAATATGTTTCTACATTTTATCATGAATTTTTCATTCAATTCTTTTAGTATTGAAATAAATTATTTTATTGTGTGTAAGAATGTGTTCTGTTAATGGCTGGCATGTATCATATTTGCCATTTAGGGATTTGTCACGTGGTGTTTATTCAATATACTACGTTATTTGTTATTTTTATCATGAGTAAGTTTACATACAGTTATCATTTAGGGACTGCTCACATAGGCTTAAACAGTTTTATCTTTAATTTAAAAAAAAAACTACAATAATATCCCTCTCAAAATAGTAATTTTTTTCCATTTAATGACACACGTTAACGAGTCTGCACATACTCACTACAGAGATATAGTATTCTAATTTTAAAAAAATCTTGGACAAAACCGTCTAAGCCTGCGTGAGTAATCTTTAAATGGGGACGACTGTATATAGATTAACCCTTTATCATTCTATTTAAACCCACATATTTACATCAATATGTGCGTTTAAATATAAAGATGAAAATAATAAATCACATATTTGTGTGTGGTGTGAAGATGAAAAGGAAAACTTCTCAATATCCAATAAACTCTGGTGTATATTCCATTTAATACCCAATAAATTTTCATTCACCAAGAATTTCAAGTTCAACTTTCCAGACTTGCATTGTTCATTCTCATGGGGGAGAGTTTTTCTCAAAATGCCAATACTAAATTCACGAATAATTTTAGTTTCACCTTCAATGCACATGCACTTACCCCTCAGAGTACGGCCCCTCCCTCATTCAGCTTAGGGAATCTGGATCGTGTTGGAAATCACTATCTCATTGGGCAAACGGATGCATGATTATATCAGTTTGCTGAAATAGAACGCTCTTGTCATTTGATCTCGAATGTAGATGGACAAGAGAAGTGTTTACATTCTACGTGCTCATACCACAAAAGCATTTTGATCTCATGGGCTTGAATTTGCTCTAAGGAGCTTTTGACCCTTATGATAACTGAAATTTGAGTAGGGTTTTTGACTTTAGATTCTTCCAAGTTTGAACAAGATACACTCGAGGGTCAATAGCTCCTTATAGCCGACTCAAGTGCATGAAAATCATCCTAACAGTAATTGTGCAAGAGGAGTGCTATATACACAAGAATTACAGAAAAACAATTCCATAAACTAACTTGGCTTTATCTGATCCATCATCCATTAGATCTATTTTATAATAAAAGAAACTTTATAATTTTTCAAATCACATCAAATTATGTCAGTTTTTGGGATTGTTTTTGTATAATCACTTTGTGGTTAGAGTATTTCTCTTTGTACAAAGGAATCGAATCTTTACCTGCACATGGGAAGGGTTTTCGGCTTACAGTATCTTCCTTGCCTTGAGATAGGAGTACATGAGAAAGAATGCGACAATGCCACCAACAATTATCCCGGCTGTTGTTAGCCAAAACGCAAACTGCAGATAATTGAATCGTAAGGGAGCAGTAACATGTCCAAGAGATAACGTATGGCAGGCTAATGGGAAGTGGCTTGTGTTCTCAAAACTGGCAAGTTCAATTCAAACTTTAAAAACCAACATACCACATGTTCTTCAAGATAGGACCTCAAGTTCATGCCAAAAACACCTGCAAACATTAAACAATGTCTTGAGCATGGCAGTGCATGGAACATCCCACTTCAAAATTCAACAATTTGGCTGGCAGTTGGAAAGTTAATCATTCTGAAGCATTCAACTTAAATAATTCTTTCATGGATTTAAGTGAGATTAGATTGATAATGTTTTGACACCAAAATGATTTCAATAAATGAGCCCTATTCCTCTTTAATTTTGTTTAAATGTTTTTTTATATGACCTTTAAGAAATTAGTCCATTCTTTGTTCTCTCACCAGGAAAACAAGTACTCCATGTTACCACAATTGATGGAATCAGAAGGGTTGATAGAAATCTGAAGGTCTTATGATAATAAAATTAGATTTATAGACATTATCATTGTTTGAAGGACGTTGAGAAAAATCTGTTTGTATGTTTTCTCACTCTTGGGGGCGGCAATGTGGGTCATGCTTGCTGATGGAATTCCTGTCTTGTTGGAGAGTGCATTATGAGGAACATGATAACATCATGATTCGGAATACTGTTCCCTTGGCCACGAGTGTAATTGGAAAGACTGAATGCTTATATGTTTGAGGAACATAATGTTTCGATCTTCAATCTGAACTTCTGAAGCTAATATTTATTTAAGTACTCCACGATTAGATTGCAGTGATTTGCCTTTTCAAATATGTTAAGAGTTCGGGTTTCCAAGGATCTAGACATTAATTTGAGTTTTTTTTCCTGTTACTCTTGTATACTTATGTGTGTTAGGATGCCACACTTTTTCTGCGCTCTTTGAAAAAAATTCAATAGTTATCTGAAAAATTCAATAGTTAATGACGTTTCAGTCAAGAAAATAGTCTGTCACTTCATGACCTTGTTTTGAGTCATCAACTCACAATCTTTTTTTTTTTTTTTGTGTTTTTGTTTTTTGTTTTGATAAGTTACTCTAACAATCTATTTGCAAAACCAAGGTTCCTATTGTTGATATTTATATGCTAATTGTACTTGCAAATTGCGATCCTGCCATTCTATATCAGAAGTGCTTTCTAGTTCTTAGAACCGAGTAAAAGAAAAAAAGGTTTCTAGACCAGAAGTTCATGGAGAGGTCTATCAAGGTAAATTGTTATAAAACGCAAGGCAAGTTCCTGGGTAGTTAGATGATGCAACCAATGTTTTGAATACCGTATTAGTGGACGTACCGGTGAAGATACTGGAATGAAATACTTTAATACCAGTACCATTTCGTATACCATTTTGGAATAGTCTATACATAAATAAAATTATATATAAATACATATATAAATTATATTTAAAAATAATAGTCAATATATGAATAAATTATATATATAAATAGTCTAGTTTAAATTAAGGTACAAAAAATAGCAAAAAAAAGGGGGGAAAAATAGGCCGAAATCCGATACGGCCGGTATGAAACAGGTGGTATATTTGTATCGCCCAACTAGCCGGTACGGCATGTACTAAGCATACCAGTGGTACGGTACAGTATTTAAAATAGTGGATGCAACAACTATACGCAAAGAAGATCGTAATACTTACTGTATATAGTAACTAAAACAATCTCCTTTTTTTGTGTAAGCAACTTGCACAACAATGTGACTAATGTAAGTATAATATTAGTTTTATTGCAAGTCAAAGGCATACCAGCAACGAGAGCCCCAACTGCCACACAAAATGTCCCAACCTGGAGAAGCAACTCCACTCTACTAACCTCAAGCCTCCGAGAACTGATAAATAGAAGCAATTAAAATTGGCGATGGAATTGTACAGCACATTAACAAAATGCAAAGATTAGAACCAGGTCTCCCAACCTCAAATTCACAGCAATTGAGTCTTCCATTTCTTTTGCAGAGTCAAGAAGCCTTTCAGCCTGACCATGGCAAGATTCACATCTGTAAATGAAGCAATCAATTAAAAGTTAGCCTCATCAACCAAAAATTATTTGTCCTCAGTTATCAAAGTGATACAAAGTTCAGGATGCACCATTTTATTTGTAGCTTCTCAGAAGTTCCTATTGACAAGGAATTATTTTCTTGGTCAAATCTGGACTTCTCACTAAAGTAGAAAGCATGACCTTCTATGTTGTTTTATTTACATTCATAAGTGGGCCAAAATGGAAAGCAATAATAGTTCAGAACATTCCAGCCAGGTGCAGCTAAAGGAAAATATTTTAGGTTCATTACATGGACTTGGCCAAGATCGAACAACTTTAATCACTAAGGCTAAAGACTAACTAAAACGTATTGCAAAAAAACAAAAAACAAAACAAATGTTTCATTTTGTACAAAAATTAACTAGCTTAGGTTAAATTAATAATCAAGTATATCAAGCTTGGAAATTTTGTGCTATTCAGCAATAATAATAGGGATTAGTACCTCTAGCCCAGATATATTAATGTGCCCAACACTGACCAGAGTAACCAATTCCATAGCTAATAGCATTTGTGATATTGACATTGACTAAATAACCAGATATGTAGTTAAATAAGAGGGTCTGGAGACTAGCTTTATGTTACTGTCCCCACTTTTTTGGTTAATAATATGTATACACTATGTAATACAAGTCAAACAATAACTTTCTAAAGTAAGACAGATTCTAAGAGCATCTCTCTCTATTAGAAAGTAATGATAATTGAGCAATTAAGATATCCCAAAATGTTATGCAGGAAGCTTATTATTTTGGGCATAAAATAAAAATTATGCCAGACATACTTTTACATGCTCTAGAAATGGACCATGAAATAACCTTTGAAGATAATTTTCCAGCAGCATCTCAATTTCTTCCTCCTCTTCTGCATATAGCAGGATCAAATGGAATGAAAACCTGTTCTAATGAATTGCACATGTACTTGAACCATTTCTAATGAAAAAGTATGAAGAAAGAAACATTTACATAGCTTACCCTCAGCAATCTGCTTCTCTAAGAGGACAGAGCATTCCACTTCATCATTTCCTTTCTTAAGCGTGCAGTTTTTTCCCATTATACAGATAAGACGTATTTCCTCAGGGTCTTCTAAAAGATCAAGCAACATTTGTCTGAGAGCCCCAGCCCTTGAGCCCAATTCAACCTTCGAAAAAACAAAATAGACAGTATGTTAAATAAGAGAACCGCAAAAACACATGCAAGCCATTTTGAGTGAATTCAGTAATACCAATGTTTGCTTGCTAATGCGAAGCTGCTCCAATATGTCAGCAGTTAATCGGTTTGGCAAAACCTCAAGGAGAGCTTGTACCTAAAGAAAATGGCAGATTACTGATCATATTTCACTGGATGGCCACAAGAAAGAGAGAGAGAGTCATCTTTACAACGAAGAAACAAGAAATAATTGCATCTGCAAAGTTCATCATTATAATTTCTTATCCTAATGTTGAAGCTTGTCCAATTTCAGAACAAATCCAAAGAGCTTTTTTTTTTTTTTTGTTACTCGAATGCATTTTCAAAAAGACTTTAGAATACTATTATGAGGCACTTATCCAAAAAAAAAAATGACTATGTTGGGGTGAAGACATTGCACCAGCAACAGGTCATACAATCACTCAAAGAAATCGGTAAAGCCATGCTTTTACAGATCTGCAGTTTTATTACACGGATTACTAAGCTTTATTATAAACTCTTTCCAAAACCAGCCACACACACACACAAAGGAGCCAAAAGAAGAACGTATGAGAAGAAACAAAACAAAAGAATACTCACTATGCTTCAATACTCACACGAGGTTCTAAATTGATTAATCTCTGCTCCAACCACTGTATGCGTGAAAGCAATGCTGCTTCAACAACCTAAATACAAGAAAAAATCTTTTAAGGATTCAAGATAATCATAGGGTTATAAATAAGAACCATAATAAGATAAAACATATGCACAAAGACCTCAAGTTGTGAAGGTCATACCCATTGCAATGGATATTGGATGCATATGCTTGATCATCAAGGCTGTCCTCTCTAAATATCAAGGACTACCTTTTGTAATCTGTCCAGTTCGGTCCAGCAGGTATATGAATGACACAAGAATTTGTCCTCTTTACCTAAGTCAAACCTTTTGGTAATGCCCTTTTCGATGAGGAGGAAGTTGGTGATCTTCTTTGGCCTTAGAATTGGAAGACTAATGTTGCGATTATTATCTTTAGGAGGAGATAGCTGTAATAATATTATCTGGTGAAATTAAATTCCTAGGGATGAAAATTGGGCCTTAATGAGTAGCAACGAAATATAACCGTCCACTTACGTCCAAACTAAAAAGTGAGAGAACCAGAAAGAGAATCACTTGACAGATGTTTGATGACATCTGTTGCAGTTTAACGAGTCATCCATCCCCATCTGATGGGCTTTCCATTCCTTAGTTGGCAACCATTACACATTTGCTGTGTATCACTGCATGCTACAACTTAGGTTCTGTAGGAAACCTCCACAGTCCTTTCCAGAAATGGCATCATTCTCATATTACTTCTAATCTTCAGACCTCCTAGCTTGAGGGGCTATTTGTTTCAATCCACAAGGCGTTCTGCTTTTCATCCACCCTATTTCTGATTACAAGAAGTGATAAATACACAAGCCCACTCAAATTATCATCCAACTTGCAATCACTCCCTCAAACTGACAAAAGGTTGCAATTTGCCCCACAGAACATTTGACATAAGTACCATTGATAGAAAAATAACAATAAAAAAATTTGAAAAAAACTAAAAGTTAGAAAAACATAAAAAAAACAACAAACAAACAAAAAAGTGAAAAAATATTTCTAAAGTTCGTAAATTTTTTTTTTCTTTAAAAGCTTATTTAAAAAATAATTTCTTATGAAAATAAGTTCTTATTAAAAAATTATTTCTTTTGAAGTTAAGAAGGGCATTTTGGCATCTTTAGAATCTTTAAGGGTATTTTTCTGTTTTTAAAAACGGGAGAGGGGGGTGTTTAAGTTGCACTTTTTTGGTAGTTTTGGGGGTGGTAATTGCAAATCAAATGGTAGCTTAAAGGAACTAAGATGCTTTTCCAAATTTTAATGGGATTTAGAAAATGAAGATCAAACAGGAAGGCTCGCCAATCTGATTTGGTGTGATATTCTCTCTTTCAGTGGCAGATGTTTCTTCCAGCAAGTGACGTGCTGATTGAGATATTCAAATAAACGCACAGCAAACTTCCAACCAAGAGCAACATATATGGGAGGGCATTCACCATTTTGCGAACTTCTAACTCATCATTTGTGGATTCATGCTGGCTATGACACTACTGTATGATTTGATTCGCAAGCAGAAATTGCTTGAAGGAGTACAAATTGATTTTAAATCAGAGAGTTCTACATATAAAAATTTCTATGTCCAATAAACTTCCCACATCACAAGCTCCTTGTATCTAATCAACGTTTTCACGTTGATAAAAACAAATATATAGATATAGCTAACTTTCATCTCTATAAAAATAATTGAAACAGTATGCTATAAAGAAAAGATTGTGAAAATTTTAAAGAATCACAATGGAAAAACTGGGACTTGAAGGACCAAACTAACCTCAATTTCAAATGGCATACATTGTCCTCCATGCCCATTTTTGGGGTTCAACCGAGGCAGCAAGGTTTCTATGAAGGCCTTACCTCCTTTACTTCAAGTTATCAAAATATGCAAGTCCACAAATGTCAGTTCATTCTTTACTATATTAAATCACAATGAGTTTAAGGATAAATGCACTGTTCCAGAAGATAAGATTACCTGTTATAGTCAAAAATAAGGACACACTCATGCATTGCCATTGCTCGCAATGAGCCCAGATTCAGAAGAATAGCATTCTCACGAACCTAGCATATGAACCAAAGAATAAGCATGTTTCAGGAAGTGATATGAGCATCTGCCTATCAGAAAAATGGTGAATGGATGAGTTGGGTGATATTGATTGTAGCAAGAATACTTATTAAAAAAAATTGTTGCAAGAACAATCAAAATAAGGGTCTGATTACTTTTTACACAGCCCTAGCCAACACAGTACTTTGTCAATGACATAGCCAAAATAGGTTCAAAAGCCTACCAACTCAATCATACATGCAGAAACGTACAAAGCCATGATAAGATTATCTGGCAATGAGTATGTTCATCTTGATGCATAACAATCTCTAACGGATCCATATATCCGCAAATTTTAAGGCCTATTTTTTTTTTTTTGTAAGTAAGATGAGACTTTTTTCTTTTTTGTTATGATCAATCAAAGAGAGAGGCATAATCGAAATATATGAGGAGTATACAACAAAAACACCTAATGAGAGGCTTATTTCATAGAAAAGAAGCTGAAGTTATTGGGGACATACTTACTGACCATTCCATCCACCTTTGCTTGTCCAGTTGTGGTTCATGATAACCCCTTTAAACAGTTTTTCCATTGATATACTCCAAAATTTTGGCCTTATGCCTTCGTTGGACAAATAAATTCTTTGTCCTGTCTGGTTATTTTTTACTTCAATAGATATTTATGGAACCACAAACAGAACCCAACCCAATTGCTCTACTAGAATATAAATGCAATACAGTCCAGTTCATCAAAAGAATGATGGCTTAATGTAGTTTTTTGTTTCATACCTCCAAAACACGTGGATCTGCAGATACAAAAATCTCAAGTGTGTCGGGTTATGTATTTGTTAACAGAATGAAAATAAATATTCACTTCACCTTCTCTGAATTACTACCATAGTATGAGATATAAGAACAAACAATTAGTACAATACTCAAAGCCAATTATCAAACCATGTCTGGATTTAAAAGTAGGAGTACATTTTGGCTATAAAATCACTTAGAGTTCATTATATGGTATAAACTCTGGCCAAAAGGCAAAGCTGCTAAGGCAAGTCCCATTAATTCAAGCAACAAACATTAAAAAGAATTACTATGCAGTGTTAAAAGTACAAATTGACATGATACCAGCAAACAAGGCATCGAGTTTGTTAAAAACAGCGATGGATCTACACTTCGGATATCTCGTGGACGAAGCCCTGAAAAATTAACATACCCATTAGAGGAATTGGATTAAAAGAACATAAACAAACACCGTAATTTCAGGTTATGTTTTGTTTCTGTTTCTGTGTGTTTGTGCATCATGACTTATCATGCAACAGTCAGAAGCATATCTTATGATGCAACAAACAAAAACTACTAGAAAGGCTAACTAATCCCCAACCTAGACTGGGTGTGTAAAGGTGAAAGGTCTCTTCAATCAGGATTCAAGAAAGCGGTACACATATGGCAGAAGAAAAAAGAGATGCCAGTAGCGTGAGAATCAAATAAGACTAAAAGAATTCTACTACATCCAAACATGTAAAATAACTGCAAACCTGTCTGGAATAATTTCCTTACCACTTGATTTCAATAATTGGCGTCTGTTAATTTTCCGAGTACATACCATCCCATTTGACTTTACCTCTACCACCTACAGGACGGAAAACAACAAAAATGACAACACTTAAGTAAAATGTTTTTTCCTTCATGTAACAGATAACATGGAGCAATTATAAGGAAAAAAGAGGTGTTTCTTTGAAATCCAACTAAAGCCAAAATCAAATAGCACATGTTGGGCTACTTACATATACTTAACACAATAAAGTGAGGATAAATCATAAGTGATGAAAGCACATTCCAAAGCCGTAAGGTTTCCAACAGAATAAGAGCATGACGCATGCTGAATATGGAATTTATGGCCACCGGCACCCCTACAACTATAATGAAACTATAAGGGATGGCTATCTCAGTTATTATCAGATCAATCCTCCTATGATACTTGATTGCAGTGATGTAGATCAAAGCAAAGGATGCTTCAAGTATAGAACCATGTGGCTAAAAGCTGAAAGATTAGTAGACAAAGTGAAATAATGGAGTCAGAAGATTACTTTTATGGTGCCCCTAGTTTTGTCTTGGCAGGCAAGCTGAAAGTTTTGAAAAAAGACATGAAGAAATGGAATGAGGATGAGTTTGGCCATGTGAAGGGGAGAAAATTTCTTCTTATGGCAGAGTTATGTGAAATTGATGAATTAGCCAAATAAAACTCCTTGTCTAAGATGGAAGAGTTGAGAAAGGAGATTACCTACAGATGGAAAGGACTATATGAAGTTGGAGATAGAAGTAGAGGGCAATTTGTGATGTTGGCCCTGTCACATGGGCTTGGGATTTAACAGGGTAAATAAAAATTGCATTTGCATGGTCTCCAAGTTTCCTCGTCCTCAAAAAAAGAAGTCAGGGACATTTGACTACAGAAAGGTGATAAAATACCAGTTTCTTCCATAAAGTGGCCAATTTGAATTGCTGAAATCATATCATTGAATCTATTATGGTAGATGAGTTAATTTATACAGATCCCACATAAGTTAGAAAGACATGAAACACTTCTAGTGTAATCTCCGTTATGAACAATTTAGTTGGCAGCCCAATTGGATGGATGGGCTGACATTTGATTCTACTAGCAAGGAGGAGGCCAATTGGATGGAAAAATAGTTTGAACAGTGAAAAAGCTCCGAGGCCCAATGGGTGTTCATTTCCACTCTTTCAAATGTTTGGGAGGTTGTTAAATAGACTTGACGAATGTCTCTTTCAAAATGCTAGTTAATAAGATGGAAATGGCACTGGTGGAAGTCATTTCTAGAACTCAAAATACTTTCTTCAAGGAGAAACAAAGCTAGATTCAGTTATCATCTCCAATGAGTGCATAGATAGTAGACTACAATCAGGGATTCTAGGTATACCATATAATCTAGACCTAGAGAAGGCCTATGACCCAATTTGTGGTTTTTGCTATAATAATGTGGCTTTGATTAGAAATGGTGCAGGTGGATCACGCATTTTGTTTCTTCAATACAGTTTTCCATTTTGATCAAGGGTTCTCTATTTGGCTTCTCTTGCAGCTCTCAACTTGAGACATGAGAATCCCTTCTCTCTCTTATTGCTTGTAGTTGTCATGGAGGCATTGAGCAGAACATTGACTATGGTGTAGAGAGAGGACTCCCATAAATAATTTTGGCAAGTTATGGAAATTGGAGGAGATGCTTTGTATCACATTTTCTTTTCATTGATGATACATTGATTTTTGCTGAGGATAATGCAAATAAGGTTTTTTTTCCCCGCTTATGTTGCCTATTATACATCTAAATTGAGATTAACTTGGCCAAAGTAGAACCATTTCCTATGGGGAGCATTGAAGATAATCGATAGATTGGCTAGTATTTTGGAATGTAGGCCTAGGATGGCAGCTTTGTATTGAGTACTTGCAGTGACCTTTGGGAGTGTCATTTAAGGCAAAAACAATTTGGGATGACACTGCAGAAGACGAACCGACATTTGACGTGATGGAAGCGACTCTATTTGTCGAAATAAGGAGGGCTAACTTTCATCAGAAGTACTTTTTGAAGCATTATGGGCAGTAGTGCAAGTTAAGTATGAAGCATATGGCTTAACAAAATCGACGGTCCTTACGGAGTTGCTGTATGAACAAATATAAGGAAGGGATGGGGGAGCTTCTCAAACTTTATCAGATTTGAGGTAGGTGATATGTAACGTTCCAATGGAAAAGTCAAACCACATAACCTATACTCTAAAAAGACTAGTCAATGATACAATTGAAACCCCATTAAAACCTTATAAAAAGTAAAAACTTCTCATTCCCAAACAATATAGGATCTTATACACTATCTACCATTATCCTTATCATATAGGGTATTACATGATGGGTCTAAGATTAGACTTTGGCATGACATTTGGTGCAGCAATAGGCCATTGAGAGTTATGTTCCTGGAGCTGTTCAGAATTTATTGTGACAAGAATGCATTGGCGGGAAACTATTGGCAATGCATTAATGATACTAGCCAATGGAATATCACCTTTATCCGAACTGAAAACAATTATGAATTGGAGTCCTCTTCATCATTCTTCAACCTATTGTACTTTTCCAGAATGGGAGGTGTTGACAAGGACAAGATAAAATGGATTCCATTAAAACAAGGAGGTTCAAGGTCAGCACTTGTTATCATGCATTAAGGCCCACAAATACTCTTTCTTTGGAGAGTAGTTTGGAGGAACAAAGCCCCTTTACGGGGGCATTCTTTGTATGGACATCTACATTGGAGAGGATCCTTACTATGGACAATTTGAGGGGGAAAAAAAAAAGAATATCAGTACTAGATTGGTGTTGCATGAGCAAGAAGAACAATGATGTAATCGATCACTTATTGTTGCACTACGATGTAACATGAAGAACTTGGGCCGTGATGTTCATATTTCAGTTGTTGCATAGGTGATGCCCTGAAGGGTCATGGAGTCACTAGCTATTTGGAGAACAAAGAACATGAGTCACTGCAGTGCGGAAGCTTGTAGGCTTGTT
Source organism: Platycarya strobilacea (assembly GCA_036898215.1). Classification (NCBI taxonomy): domain Eukaryota; kingdom Viridiplantae; phylum Streptophyta; class Magnoliopsida; order Fagales; family Juglandaceae; genus Platycarya; species Platycarya strobilacea. The sequence continues at coordinate 32,175,941 of CM072550.1, forward strand.
TCGGCATGTCTGTCATGGTGCTTGAGGATAGCAGTACAAAACTTCAAAGATTGCAAGGACGGTGGATGGGCTTAACTTGGTTATAAAAATGTTGTGTATCGATGTTGGCTCATAGTGGATTAGGCTCACCTAGCTAATGTTTTCTTCATTCCAAATCGGGTGCTTTCTATCATATACACCTTGTTTACTTACATTATTCCCCTTTAACTAGAATTATTGATCAAAAACAAATACTAGGAACTATGCAATATGATGAAGAATGATCAGTTATTGAGAAAAAAAAAAAGCTTTCTACACTAATAAACATCATAAATTGAGAAAATTAATATGGTGCTCGAAGTGAAATATACCTAATAAAATAAACAAAACCAAGAAGATAAAGCTAGTACTAATGCAGGAAAAATATGAGACACAAATGATTTAACATGGTTTGCATGCATGAAAGGTATAGACACCCCTTTTGCTGGTTGAGTGAGTAATGTACACTTCTTGCATGCTGGGATAAACCCTTCATGTTAATAAACTTTATCTTACTTATCAGAAAAAAAGACTGTACCTATGTGTGTTTAGCAATTTAAATAGATAATACCTTGATTCTTGGAAACGTACAAATTACAGACTGCTCTTCCTAATATTATATGCATCCAATGCTTAGTTCTTATATTTCATTCTTTTGGTTTGGTTCAAAGTACTTTCAGAAGATTTCTTTTTTAGAACTATAGTCTTATCTGTGTCATCGTAACGTCAATGGGAATGGTGTTACCTTCAGTCGAGTGTTCCTGAGTATTACATTTTCTTTTGGTGTCTAAAATTTCTGAGCTACACATCTTTGATTTTAGATTTCCTTCAAGTTGCAGCAATCAGCCTTTTTAATATTCATCCATGTCATGTATGACAGCATGACCATGTCAATATCTTGGCAAGCATACCTTTCTACTCTGCTACTATACATTAATGAGTATTGTTGTTCTAAGATCTCCACACTACATACTGCTTATGTGGCACAATTTGATTTGGAAGACAAATTTTATATTAATTTCTAGTGAAGGGGACTATGGCCTAATTTCAAAATTTGAAGCATATAAATTGTTTCTAGCATTTAAACTTGTTTTGGTAGCCATACCAAGACTTGGAGATTATACCGTAAATTAATCAATGTCTAAAAAAACGTATTCTTTGCAATTTCACCTATGCAGTTCAGTTTGAACTTTAGTGCATGGTTGGTGAACTACATTCTGACTATGCCTTTCGAGCTTTGAAGTTGTTAGGTGATTTCTAGGAAAAACGTTGTTTTCGAAACTTATAGCATTATTTGAGTACCACACATAAATCTATTATTTGGTTTATAATTTTGATTAAGTTCTTCAACACTCTTCCTGAAATCATTGAGAAGATTCTCGTATATGGACAGATAAGATAACTGTTAGTTGCATAAGCATTCTTTATTATTGTAAGCATGATTAGGAGTTCTAAAACTGGCAATCTTTCTACTCGTAAAACAAAAGGCATCGGGTGAAATAAAGGAGAAGCAAAAGGCAAGATGAAGGCTGAAAAGAACGATACCTCGTAAACTGGCTCGCGAATCCCTAGAGAAAGAGAATCACTAAGCGAAGTGGACACCCTCTGAGGACCAATCGATCCAGTGGTCGGCACTGAACTCTGGTGCGGGGCGTTCGGTTCGTCTCCGTCGCCAGAAGTGGCTAAGGATTCCAGTTCGATCAACCGGTCCTCCTCTGCCGTTGATTTCGATATGCATTTCACCCTGGACGAAGAGGTCTCCTTGATCACAATCGGAGAAATCGCAGAGACCTTGCTCTTGTGTGACGGCGCCCATGGGGACTGGAAGAAGCTGGAGCTGGAGCTGGAAGCGAGGTCGGAGAAGAGGAGGCGGTGAGTTGTTGCGGATGGAGAGTGAAGGGGAAAATGGAGGAGATAGGGGGATGGAGGAGTCAGAGCCATTGCTCGGTCATGGAGATTGGATCTCTGATTCTGTAACGATCATCCGGCGATTAAATTATTAATTTTTGAAAAAACAACTAATAAAATGTCGTGACCGTTATTTCGTGGCTCAGATTTTGCTTCGTGCGCGCCTCTTCCTCGTCCTCACGCAAGGTTTTTTTTTTTTTTTTTTTTTTCCTTAGAAATAAAATTTAAGATTATGTTACCTACAGAAAATTTTATGTAAGAATTGTGTAAAAATAATATATTATTCCAAGTCAAGTAAAATTTAAAAAATTTAAAAAAATAATAAAAAATAACCATTTATCCAATATAAATAAAATTAAAAATTAAAAAGTTAAAATATAAAATACAATTAAAGATAAATCATTTATCCATTTTTTATATAATTTTTATATAAAATTTCTTACAAATATCATTTTTTTAAAATATATGTATTCTTCTCATTATCATTCCTTCAAATTCGAATCATTTTGATACCAGTAATGAAGGAGGATAATAACTAATTTTTCAAAAATATATATTAAAATAAATATCTTCTTATACTCTAGTCTTTTATTTTAGAGTACTGGTATAATTCTTTTTACAATCAATTATATAAAAATAATATTAAAAATGTACTATTAAAATAAGATGATATGAACGCATTCTAGGAACAACAGATTTACTGTTAGATACACGTACATAGTTTTATGTTGTCACCAGCGTAATTCTTTTATTTTTTTTTCATATAAGCATAATTTTTTTTTTCATGAAAGCACACTTACTGGGTTGTCCAATATTAAAAGACGGTTTTAGCTAATGCAATCTAAATTTTAGTTTTTGATAATTTCATTCATATAAATTTTCACATTGCAATAATTATTTTTTTATTATATAACAATAAAATAATATAAAAATAATTTAACTTTAACTATTCACATCAAATTTTCATATTAAATTATTTATTTATAAAGATATATAGTAATGATTAATTAATAATTAAAAAAATATTTTTTTATTTATAATTATTTTTTTATTTTATTTTATCATTTTTTGCCATTATACCTATTATATATTAATTAAATTATGAGTTTAAAAAATTTATTAGTAAAATCTATATGATAAGAAAGGAAAGATAGAAAAACTAATAAAATAAGAATTTGACTATTGACTTAGATTCTCAAAATTTGGAGTTTTGTTTGGATTTACTGTAGTAATAAGTACAAATTTTTGGCATTTAGACATTTCAAAGGCTTATTTAAACCCCTAATAGCGAAAAGTACATGATTTGGCATATAGTCAATTCAATGAGAATGCTTTCCAAAGTTACTGGAAGGGGTCGGATATCCCTTGAAGGCCTTTTGGGCTCACCAGCACCGGCCACAGGCCCATGCATTGCCTAAACTCGATAGACAAGCATTAGAGTCTTAAACCTAAGGGGCAGCAGAGCGGCCCATACACCCTGCCCTTGTGCAGAAGGGGGATTACCCCATCCGCATGGGGTATGGGCGGGAGGCGGGATATTTGGACTCTTATGCGAGAGCGGGGGCATGGGCAGGGGCAGGGGCAGGGGCAGGGGCAAGTGGAACCCCGCCCTAACCCCATATTTTGTTAATATAATAATATATTTCTATATGTTAATATAATACGTAATACTTATGATTAATATAATTATAGATTGTTTCAAAAAAACTTGCACAAAGAAATAAAATAAGTATAGATTAAACAGATAAGAATCATAAGATTTTGTTTCTTTGTTGAGAACACGAGAAAGAATTAGAGAAAGGGCAAATGAAATAACAGAAGACAATCGAAAAAAATTAAGAAAGGTGAAAAAAAGAGAGGGAGAGAGAGGGGGAAGAAGGATCTTGGAAGCACTAGAAGAAGGTATCATCGACTTGAGATTAAGAAGAGGGGAGAGGCATAGAGACTATTAATGCATTTATAGGGGAGGATGCAACACTTAGGATTTATTTTGATTTAAACGACACAGTTTGTATTTGAGGTAGGGGCATAAGCTGGGCTTGAATTGATGACTTATTTTGGATTTGAGATGGGAGGCAAATGGTTGAAGCTCCACCCCCGCACCCCCATTAGCAGACAGGTACCCTTCCCCCACATGGACTTAGGTGGAGCATGGGCGAAAAATCCCAACCCCCCACCTATGTGGGGGTGGGATAGGGGTGGCTCTATCCCATAGAGGACAAGTAGCACTCCTAGTTTAAACCATTCGAATATGATGAGATAAAAGAATAACCCTCTATCTCACTTTAAAATAAGATGGGCAGTGATCCCCAAATATCAAGGAACTCAAATATTCAAATATGGATCAAACAGTTAGACAAAAGATGGTCTATAAAATGATACTTAGGTATATCTACTATCCCAATTCATGATTCAAATATATTATTGATACACATTACTAACTTAAGCATCGAAAGCATTCCCTTAAACATCCAAGACTTTCTCTCTTTAGTTGCAGGTGATCAATTGTAATAGCGGTAAAATACGTCCTGTCGACGCCCCCGCCCACGCTTGGGATTGGACGCAAACCAAGGCATCGAGGATAAACATCGCAGGGACATTTACCCTTCGTTCATATGTTCTTATTTAGTTATGAGTTCGCTTAAAAATACGGATTTGAAAATTTTTTCTTTCTTTCGCAGCGGTTAAGGTCAATCCGTACTAAGTTAGACGAAAATTGAGAATTTTCGCCTTGAGTCACATGGAATTATATAGATATATAGGCACATACAATTTTTTTTTTAAACTATATAGCCCATCATTAACTACTTAGTCAACCATACACGCATTGTTTCGAGTTTTTAAAGAAAGCATTTCTCCAAAACAATTGGGACCAAAATAGATAAACAAAATATAAACATATACTAATGATAACCCCCAACGCCTGTCCTCAAGTCCGAGGCTCATCATTCACCTCCTTCACTCCTGGACCATACAAAAATTGCCCTAGACCCATTCTTCCAACACGTAGAAGACCGGGTCCCAACTCGTGCAAAGTATAAACGCGATCCAGAAACAAGGATCCGTCTATACCTAATGTCAGACAACAGCCTGTACGCTGGTGCTTTCCTATATACTCCCTCCACCTCGACCATAGTCGTATGCCTTATATCGGCTATAAACTGGACATATACTTCTGGGGTCACCACATTAAAAGGCGGGGCAGTCACCAGATCACTAGTGATCTGGGAACTCGTCCCTAATGTCAGGCTCGCCGTCAGATCCATTACCTGCAACCACTTCTATTGTCCCAAACACGGAACGATAGTAAGGAAGTAAAAGGGGTGAGATTTCGGGGGAAATCTCAGTAAGTAAACAAACATTTCAACTAAAACATCTCAGGCATATAAGTAAATGAACTATAAACATTCATATGCATATGCAGATGACACTTGACTCATGCACATGCTCATGTAATCCTTCTTTAAAATTCCAAATTGTCATTTTGATTCTGTTCACATGTTCATATTTGGAAAACATCATTTCTGTCACATTTCGTAAAAAAACACTCTTCTTCTTTTATTTATACCTTTAACGTCTTTTATCTTAGGCGCCACTTTTCATATACTGTTTTGTTCTGTGTAGGCTCGAAAGCCCCTCTTGTCATGACTTTTCATATTTGGACACCTCACGGTTCCCTTATGCACCGTGTGTTCCTGCTAGTTACCGTAGCACCTGGCAACCGTATCCAACCTAAGCGCTACGTTTCGCCCCCTTTCGCGCACTTCATCGTCGGTGACCCTTAGTCCACCGAGTGACTACAATCCACATTTTTTTATCGGTGAGGTCGAGACCCACACCACCCATATGCACCCACTAGTTTTAGGTGTGACCACGCTCCAAAATCCCTAAGGGAGCCATACATGGTCTGCCGACAGTTCTTCGTCGACTCAGGGGTTTCACTCGATTTTACTCACTCTTGAGTGAACAGGGAGTTTTACTGGGACACTACCCCGTTCCAGCCTTTGGGGTTCTTTTAACTCACTCTCTGTTCCTTTTAAAAATATTTTTGACTCAAAATAGAGTTTTCGTGACGTATGCATGATTATGCAACTATAATGCCGTTTCACGCCCAATACACGAGATGAACTCGAGTGCACATCCAAACACTTTCGCTCACTAACCAAGGACTTCGGTTACTAGTCCCTTCCCACATGCTTTCACCCATGGTGGGCTTGCATGTAGGGTAGGGTATTCGGCCCCTCCCATTTAGGGTTTGGGCCGAGCCCTATTCCCCTCTCTTTCCTTTTTTTTTTTAAACCCTATGATGTCCTCTTTCCTTTAGGTAAAACCGAACTTTCCACTCTACTAGTTAAATTCATTTTTCTTTCTTCAAATTAATCTCCTATATTTAACTTCACATAATAATTTATTTAACCTTCTAAATTCCATAGCACCAATCCTATCTAAATCGGATCATCCATCACTGATCTAAACTTAATAATAATACTCAAACATTATGCTTTTGATCTATAGATTTAACAACAATGTCCATAGATTTGATATCACAAAATAACATATTTCCTCAACATCATGATATTTCCACCAAACACATATGACATTTCATCTCAACACACTTTGCCTTTTTACATTTTATGCTTATTCATCCGAGTTAATCAAACCCTTAATGTGACATGAAATAAATCCTAAAAATATAACCTTTTAAGCAAATCACCACATGCTCAAGCTTTATCAACTTAATATAGAAAACCTTTCCACCATTACAACATACCTTGGTGGTCATGCATACCATATTATATCTTTGATTATTTCTCTATTATGCCCTTCCACTTTTCAATATCTAATATTTTGTTTACTAAACCACCCATTCCAAACTTTTAGCAAGTCTAAATACCATTTTACTAAGTTTATTTACGTAATCTTTACATGCCAAAAATCTCTATCAACATATCATGATATAGCAACACAAATAGCAACCAACCAACCAACCATGATCATCCATTTATATTCAAGAGATGTAAGAGTAAAATGAAGGTACACTTACAACTTTCTTTTAGTAGTTTTAAAAAATCTGAAAATGTAAATAAAATGTTATATTAGACTTGTTATAGCATTGAGATTAAAAGAAAAGATTTGATAAGTTTCAAATTCTAAGTTAAGTAGTGTGTGCTCTCTTTGAGTGATCTTAACTTTGGATTGAATCAAGGAATGCCTTGCCTTCCTCCTAAGAAATTCTCCTTCAAAGGTGGCTTGATCCTAGCTCTGAAAAGACTTGAGGTTCTTTGGTGTTAGGGGTGAAAAGAAATGAAACGAAGATGAGAGTGGAGAGAGCTTGAGAGTGTCGAGAGGTGCAAGTGTAGTGGGGAGTCTGTGTGCAAGAGGCCTTTCGGCCATGGGGCTTTCCCTAAGCCTTGTCACTCATTTCTCCATGGAATGGTGTGACTCTTGAGGGATTGAAAGATGTGATTTAGACCTCCATCTCTAGGGCATGATGAGACCCTAATCTAGGCAACACTTGAGTGGGGTTTTCCTTCCCCTTCTCCTTAGATGGCCGGCGCCCCCCTTGGGGTCTAAGTCCACTCATCACCTCACCTCACTCTTCACACACTCTCACATCACCTCACATGTCACTCAATGGATCTCATGATCCAATTCTTGGAGGAAGAGCATGGAGGGGTTCGGATATGCCCTCCCATGCAATCCGAGATCTATCCTCCAAAGCATGCATCCTTTCCTTTCTCCTATCCTCCAATCAATCATTTCACTACTTGTCTCACTTCACCTTACACTTGTACTTGTGCTTAAGTGGGATCTCCAAGAGCCTTGAGCTTGGATTTGCCACAATCTAAAAAAAACTCCAAATGAAGCTCACTGCTTCTTCCTTGGCCGGATACCCCTTATGTTTGTTCTCTTCTTCTTCCTCTTCCCAATGCCTCTACTTCCATCTATCACTTGTCCATTAACATGTCACTCATCCTACTTGGTCTCCTTACTTAGATTTTGAGAAGATCTCCTAGTATTTCTCCACAAGGTACACGGCACCCTTCCAAAACCGCACCCCCCTTTGGTTTCTTTTCTTTCCTTTTTCCTTCTTCTCCTTTGACTTGACCTTGATGTGATCAAGTAAAGACTTCTTTGGGAAGTCCCCTTAGTCTTACACGCCTACTTGCCCCCTCCATGGTGGGAAATCCCATCCTAATTTCCTATTTCTTCTCCTTTCAAGAAAGCTACTAGTCAAAGTCTCAACTACTAGCAAATTTCCCCCTTTCTAACTACTAGTCTTGGGAGACTTCTTGAAATTCACCTAGCTTGACAAGTGTCCACAAGCATGAGCTTATTGACTTGTGGGCTCTATTCATGAGCCTTTGGGGCTTTCCTAGCATGCCCTTGGGCCTATCAACCATTCCTAAGCTAATCTTCCTAAGCCCAAGCCTTCTCTTACCCATTTGACTTATCCATATTATTATTACTATTAATATTACCATATAATTTAAACCAATATTAAGAACTAAAAATCTCGGGCTGTTACACGTCCACAACAATTGCTTTCTTTGGGTTCAACAGTCTTTCTTCAGGAAATCCTAATTCTTGACAATCCTAAAAAGTAGGAAGCATGATCTTGTTGTTTATGGATTGATGCTATATGTATAAATAATGTGGTGAATTGATGGTTCATGTATTATTTCATTGTGCGGTGACAAGGGTTTTATAGACATATTTAAATTATATTTCGGTGATTATTCAAATTTAAGCACTAAAATAGAATGGGACTTGCTATAGACACAAAGAGATCCTACAAAAGAATCCCACAAAATGATGTGGAACACTATCAGTGTGCCACGTATTACCATCCCTGTGTTACTATAAGCCAAACAGAAGTTCTAGTCATACGATCTCCTCACCCGATCTCCTCCATCAAGTAGCCCAACCACTAAGCCCACCTGCAGCGTTGTAACTAGCATCATCCCCCACCTCAAATCGACGACCACCCCATGGGCCCAAGAAAGTGGCTGGAGATAGGCCAAATGGGTGGAGGAGATGGGAGCTTCGATTGGGGCAGACGAGGTTAGGAGGAGGTCGTCGATGAGAGAAGAGGCTGATGGTGGTGGCGGTGAGGCAGTATGATGGCAAACGGTAGAGCTGTGGGTAGCAACTCTTGTGTGCCAAACCCATTTCGGGTTGGGTGTGCGTGTGCAATGGAGGAGGAAAGGGATGCTGGGGTGGCTTAGGTTTGGTGGAGGGTGGCTAGAGGTGCTTTTCAACAGCTCGAGGTGGTGGCAGTGGCAACAGTTGGGGCTGAACTAGAAATAACCCATGTATAGGAAACCCATTCGGGTTGAGCTCACATGTGAGAGAAGGAGGTGCCATGAGAGGTTGTTGACAGTGGGGAGGTATTCGCCAGCGTAAGGGGAAGCCGGTGAGGTGGTCAGTGGTGCTACAGGTGGCCAGTGGTGGTGGATTGGGTGGAGAGAAAGAAACAGCTATGGGGGCGGCGAAGGGGGGAGGGGAAGAAAAGGAAGCGGAAAAAAAAAACACGTGGCGTAATACTAGTATGCCACATTAGTATGTTGGATTTCTTTGTAGAATCCATTTGTGTCTATAGTGTTTTCCAAATAGAATATTTAATGTTGGCATGTTCCGGTGTACATAAAATGAATATAAGTTAAAACCATTAAACAAAAAAGTTGGAGATATTGTTATTAAATGATAAAATTATTGGATTTGAGACACAAAAAAAAAGTTGAAAAATTATTTAAAATCATGAGATTTATAAAAAATAGAGAATGAGCAAGCATATTTAAAGTTAACAAAGAAGTCAAAACTATAAAAATGCTTTTTAAACTTTAAAATTATATGAATTTTATATATATATATATATTCAATTTATAAAAACGCTATACAAACTTAAGAAACTTAAAAAATTGCCATTAAAACCGTTCGAAATGGAATTTGGTCTAAAATGCAGATTTCAACGAACTTTTAGAATCGAATGGAACCAGGGCTGGCTTAATAATTTAGGGGACTTAAGAAAATATGTTGATTGGATTTTTTTTAAATTAAAGTAAAATTAAATCAATTAATTTTAATTTTTTTCATTACTTTTTTATTTAAAATAATGCCTATCGTTTGTCAAATACTATATTTTAAACTAATAATTGACTTAATCTTTATTAAAAAAATCTGATTTAGAGAAGATTTTATCATTTATAAGACACACACTTAAGTTTTAGGGGTCATTTGAGAACACAACTATTATTATGTATTCTAAAATATTTTCAAATTCAGCTTTTTTTTCTCTCACTCAAATCTAATAAAACATCTTAATTCAAACTATTTCACTAACATTCATATATATTCTTAGGTCCTCTTAATATTTAAAAGAGACCTAAAAGTAATTATAATAATTATCGCCAATAAAATTTATAAAAAAGTGGGTCCTTGCCTCCTCAAATAATCATACACAATTCTTTTATGAATATTCAAAAATTAGATTTTGCTACTTATAATTCTCACATTATATATTAAACTAATAATGATAAAAGAGAAATATATTCTTATAAGGAGAGTATTTGAAATAATTATTATAAAATACTTCTAAAACTAATAATGACATCTATAATATCTTTTTAGTTAATTAATTTTTTTAACATGAATTTTTTTTCTTTTTAAAAAATTCTACTTTAGACTTTTTTAAGGGAGCCCTTTGTCACTAAGAGGCCTTAGGCAATTGTCTAATTTGTCTAAAGGTAGAATCGGCCTTGAATGGAACAAATATGTATAATGTACTGGGTATTACACTGGAATTGAATTTTAAAATATGGTTAGGAATGAGATTTTTAAAAGGGCTGAATTGGCTTAGGTGATGGTTATAGCCGGGTTGTGAATCTTTTTCCTTATTAGAAAGATACTAAATAAAATGTAATTCCTTTATGTCTGATGTTCTGCATTTGGCTTGAAAGAAATGCATGAAGCTTTGAAGATTGAGAACGCTCTTAGGAAGAATTAAGTTTCCTTCTCCACATCATATGCTATGTGTTTCAGCTATTGGAAGTATGTGGTCATTTTTGTGGTTCCTACATTATAATTAGGTGGTCTTTTTTGTATACTTCTTATATACTTAGGCTACACCTATTTATTTGATTTAATAAAACTCTGTTCTTACTTATTAAAAAAAAAACTCATTCAATTAACATAGCTCAGAATTGTATTTACTTTTTTTTAAACAATATTATTTCCTTTCATCAAGATCAATCATTATAAACAATGTCACTTAATACAATACTTTGTACAACTATTGGTCCTTCTTCAATCCAACATTGCTCCCATTATAAGCAATGACCTGCCTAATCCAAGACCTGTTACTTCTCTGCTTTGTAAGGCTTTGATTAAGACATGAGCATCTCCTTCAAAGACAACATTCCTAGAACCTAATTCTTGGCACAACTCCAATGACCTCCACAAATACATTGCATTTAGCTAAAATAGGTTGACCTACAAAGTTTTTTATGCACAAAGGTACACTAGAATTGACCATTGTAGTCTCTTGCAATGATTCCAATTCCCAATTTTTGCTTCTTTGTCTCTAAAGCAACATCAAAGTTTGCTTTAATAGTCTCCCTCTTTGGTGTTCTCCAGTTCTGGCTTTATGGTAGCTCGTCCCCCTAAAGCTTGCTTCCCTTGTTGCATGACTTGCAGTGGCAGAGCCAGGAATTTACTCTAGGGGGGGCCAAACAAAACTAGAGCAATATACATAAAGAATTTTTTGTTATACTTTTAGACATTTTTTTTACGATATATAATAATCTGGTAAGAAGATTTACAATTAAAATAAAATAAGTTTAATACAACTTATATATTAAAAAGTATTTGATATGTCAAGAATATTATATCATTAAAATAACATAAAGACATTCATACAAATATATTTAATAAAAGAAATACAAAGTGTCTAAAATTGTAACTTGCGTTCTTTTAAACAAACAAAATTTTCAAGTATTGAATCTAAATCAAAATTCTTAACTATTTCTCTTTCAATATAGACAACTAAATTATTTGCTAAGAATTCATCTTCAATCTTATTGCAAAATCTTGTTTTAACAATCTTCATAGCTGAAAATGTTTGTTCACTGGTGGCTGTAGACACTGGAAAGGTCAAAATTAGACGAATCAATCTATCAATAAAATAATATATCTTTGATTTTTCTGTCTTTACCAATCTTTGACATAAATCTGTAATGGATTTCAAATCTTGAAACTTCGGATTGCTAAGCATATCAACTTCAAAATGTTTCAATTGAAACCTTAAATTGATTTTCTCGTTCTCAGAAAAATCAAGAGGATAATACTCTTCTTCAAGACAACATATATAATCAATATTAAATGATTTATACCCATCATTTGGATCCAAAGTCGAGCTAAGGGTTAAAAGTTTTGTTGTTCCTTCACCAGACCTATTGTCAAGCTCTTGCATTTGAAAATTTATAGTAGTATTAAATATTTTAAAATGATAATGATGCTCTATCGTAATTTTATCTTGTTTATGACGACCACGACCTTGTACATAACAAGAGTCTAATTCTGGAATGTCAATATCAAATTTCTTGGAAAAAGAGACAACATTCTCAAGCAAATTTTTCCAACCTTCATTTCTCAACTTTTGAATGAGTCATTTTCTAGTAGAAACCATATTTATGGCATTCAAAATATCTTGAAATTTTTGCTGCAAAACTTGACAAAGAACATCAGTAATACCTATGACTTCCTTCATTAAATGTAAAATAAATATGAATTGGAATGAGGTAATCATCTTATAAACAGCATTTGCATCTCTGCGTTGAGAGTAAGTGGATCCTTATTTTATTATGGTTTCAAGCACCGAGCAAGTGGCTTCAAACATTCGCAGTAGACTGCAAATATAATAAAAATGAGAACCCCAACAAGAATCACTGGCTTGTTTGATAGTGCCAATTTGGTTTGCTTCTTTTCCCCTTCAAGTTCATCAATGGCTATCATATGTGCAATATGTGTTGCCTGAGTAGCTTGCAATTCATCATGACGTTTACATGAAGCACCCACCACATTGATAATAAAGTTTAAATTTGAGAAAAACTCATGAACAAAAACCACCTCTCTAGATGCAGCAACTAATGTTAATTGTAATCGATGAGCAAAATAATAAACATAATATGCATATAGGCAATCTTTAAGAAATAATGCTTGCAATCCGTTCCATTCACCACGCATATTACTAGCACCATCATATCCTTGCCAACGAATATTTTGAATATCAAGATAATGACGAGAAAGAACTGCAGATATTTCATTCTTTAAGGTCGATGCCGATGTATTTTTAACATGTACAAGATCAAAAATCGTTCTTGTATAAAACCATCAACATCAACAAATCTCAAGATTACAGCCATTTGCTCCATCTTAAACTCATCTCGTGCCTCATCAACAATAATGTAAAATCGAGAATCTCCAATATCTTTACGAATTTTATTTCTTACTTTATTTGCAAGAACTTCCAAAATCTCCTTTTAGATTTGGGGTGAAGTATACTTTGAGAATTTATGTGCATTTTCCAAAACAAGTTTTCCAACCTTATCATTATATGAAACCAAAAGTTTAAGCATCTCCAGTAAATTACCTCGATTTTTTATATCAAGAGTCTCATCATGACCTATAAAAGCACATCCTTGAAATGCAAGCCATTGAACAACATCAATAGATGTTTTTACTCGTAGTCATTTGTTGAGAATTTGTTCGGAGCTTTGTGCATTCATTACTTTATCAATATGTTATGATTGTTTTAATAAATCCTCACAACATTTCACAGCATTATTATGACAAGAACAATGATCCTCCCCAATATGATTCAAAAAGGCACAATGTTTTCCATCATTAATCTTCTTCCAATTTTTAAATCCCATGACTGTAAATACATCCCATCCAGAATGTTGAGATGGTTTTATTGTAAAAAGATAACAAGGTAAACAATATGTAGCATCCTTTGATGGAGAATACTCTAACCAAGATCCAAATTGTTCAAACCATGAAACTTGAAAGCGACGAGGATGTTTTTTAGAACTAGAAAATGGATATTTTGAAAGACGTATTTGATATGGACTCATTTTTAAATAAGCTATTCTTATTTCATCACGCTGATTGACTGGATAATCCCATATAGAATGACGTAATCCTAGATCTTGTTGTAGAAAAGATTTATCAATATTTTTAGAATCAAATGTTGGTGATGTAAAATGAATTCCTTCAAATTCCAAAATTGGAGAGTTAAGATCCGAATTTTTCTCAAATTCAATCATTGGAATTTTAGAAGAAATTTCTGGAAAATTAACTTTCTTTCTTTTGAAGAATGAGTCGATAGTTTTCAATTTAGACATCATTCATAAACCTAAATTAAAAATCAAATAATTTATTAATAGCTATAAAAAAATAACTTAAATCAATAACAATACATATAACCATAAAAAATCAATATATGTATTATATATAATATGATTAACACCAATATGTAATATAAAAAGGACATACCCGCATACGACATATAGACAAAAGAGTAAGGAAATGGTGTCCAGTGAAACGTGAAAATTGATAGGGGCTTTCAAATGCAACTGCTAATCTAATAAAAAAAAACACAATGTTAGTTTACTATATAGAAAAGAAAATCAACTATATAGAAAAAAAGTCATTAATTTACTAAATAAAAAAATAAAATAAAAAATTATGAAGCTGATATTGGAATTGGAAGCTTCAAAAACTAGCACTTAGTTTATTAAATATAAATTAAAAAAATCATTAATCAAATCCGTATACTAAAAGTCTAACTAGAAAAAGCATTAATCTACTAAATAAATAATGAAATAAATAAATAATCTAAAAGTCTAATTTGTATACTAAAAAGTCTAACTAGAAAAAAGGATTAATCTATTAAACAAATAATAAAATAAATAAATAATATTGGATTCTTGTGAAACAGTAAATGTCAAATCTAAACAAGTAACTAGTGGCCGTGAACCCATTTCTCATTTTTGGAAGTTTCAAAAAAGCTAAAGGGATCAAACCTTTTGAGAGAATGAGTGGCGGAGCGAGAGAGAAAGACGTGCGAAGAAGTGATCATGCGACTACGAGATTCAAGATTCTTAATATTTTCTCCATGCGATGATGTGAAGAGGTGAGAACTGAGAATATTTCTGGGTTAATTTGGAGATCAAGAAACTGAAAATTTTCGAAATGGGTTCGTTGCGCCTCACTTCACATCTCACAGATAGGCAGTAAAGCGCCAGTCTATTTCTTGCTTTGGTTTTCTTTGTTTTGATGTTGGAAAATAGAGAAAATAAAATGTAAAGGACAAGATGTAAAGCATGATGTGTTGCCGTGTCTAAAAGAAATGCCAGTCTGAAAGTAGTAGATTGCCCTTGCCGTAAGCCACACTTAGTTATTGAAATGCTTTGGAAAATGGAAAGGGGATAGAAATGCCGGTTATAGTTAGATTTTTTTTTTAATTTTATTTATAATAAAAATATGTATTTTATTTTATATAAGATGAATTAAATTTTATGGAGAGTCAAAATAATATTTAAAGAAGGGGCCAATACATGAGAAATTAATATTATTTTACTAAATTAAAAAAATTAACATATATAATTTTTTTTCTTTTTTTGGGGGGGGGGGAATGGTCCCCAGCCACTTGTGTCTGATTGAACTCTTCTAAGCTTGTTAGAGCAGACTGCACCATCTTACTTGAAACTTGTTTTATAAAATGAATTGATTTCTTCTTGTCCAAATCATTCTTAGGGTATATTACCCAAATGATTAACATAAGAATGAGGTAAATTGGGTTGTATTTAAAACATTAACAATTATAAAATAAGTAAATAATATAAACTATGAATGAAAAATGAAGTATCGAAAAAAATAAAGAGTAAAAATAAGAGAGAAGTAAACTTAATATTTTAATGTAGCTCAGCCCCACTGCCTACATCCTTCCCTCAATCTACCAAAATTGTTATTTAACCTCCTTTAGGTGAAAATAGAAACTTATTACACTTTTAAACAATACCGGTACAAAGAATCCGTGTAGAACATCCTGATCTACACTTACAATTATCTCACATATGGTGACTCAACTATTCCCTATGTAGAACACTTTCTACACGTACAAAGATTATACACACTATTTTACAGATACAAGAACTGCTAGTGGGTAGGTTATCTGAAAACACTCTTCAATGAGTGAAATAAGAACAATACAGCACAAACTATATCTTTTTTTCCAAATGAACAAGAGTTAAACTCGATGTTTAGAGAAGAGAGATGGGAGGTTTTGAACGATTGTTGCAAAACTAATAATTGATGTGTGTAAGCTCTTGTTATATTTTTGAAAATCTCAATCGAGCTTTTATAAAGTAAACAAAGAAATTGCATATCAAAAAGGAGCATTACTCACTTTCTGAAATTTTCAAATAAAAGTTTCTCATTTTAGCAATTGTTAAATATAGTCTCATTCATTTTCTAAAATGTTCAAACATAATCTTTTACTTTTCGCATATGATAAAATAAACATAATTTATTTTTCAAAATTTTCAAACTAAATCAATTTTCTTTTGCATATGTCAAAAAGAGCATTAAATACTTTTCAAAAATTTCAAACAAAATCATCTACATTTTGCATATGTCAAAAGTGCATCAATC
The DNA here is from genome assembly GCA_036898215.1 of Platycarya strobilacea. NCBI lineage: Eukaryota > Viridiplantae > Streptophyta > Magnoliopsida > Fagales > Juglandaceae > Platycarya > Platycarya strobilacea. The sequence continues at coordinate 32,192,582 of CM072550.1, forward strand.
ACTTTTCAAAAATTTTCAAACAAAATCATTTATCTTTTAAATATGTCAAAAAGTACATCAGTTACTTTTCAAAAATGTCAAATAAAACATGCATATGTGAAATATGGCAATCAATTATCTTTCAGATTTTTAAAAATTAAACTTTTAATGATGTCATGCATATGTGAAAAATACAATTTGACGCTCTATAAAAAAAAAATTTGAGTCTTAATCTAATTTTTTTGAATTTTATTAGTAGATGTAAAAAAAAAAAAAATTACTCTAAGAGTTTTATTTATAAACTTGTTTCCTTTTTTGTTCATACTTGATTTGTTAATGTAGTTGACTTTATTGTGTAGACAACTTGAGTTTGATACTCCTTTATACTTGAACTCGTTTGTTATCATCAAAATCCATATGTAGATATATAATTATATGAAACTTAAAATCTTGAGTTCAACAGTCTCCCCCTTTTTTGGAGGGTTTATAATTTTAAGACTTGAAAATTTTAAATCTTGCCATGCTGGCTAAACAAGCTGGGAGGTTGGTTCAAAATCCTACATCTTTAGCATCTCAAATCTTAGCTTTGAAGTATGATAAAGTTAGTTCTTTTTTGAAAGCACAACTTGGGAGGAATCCATCTTACTTGTGGAGAAGTATTCTTTTGTCTAGACTAGTTCTAATAAGTAGCCTTTTCTGGCGAGTTGGCAATAACAAATATATCAAAATCCGGTCTGATGCTTGGATGCCTCAAACAGATTCTCATTTTGTCCATAGCAGACCCTCGATTTTACCTATTGATGCATTAGTTTTTGGTCTTATTGATTAGTCAATTTGGCAATGGAATGATCAGTTGATGAGGCAAGTCTTTTCTCAGGATGAAGTTGAAATGATTTTAAGAATCCCAATTAGTCAAGTGGGTAATTCTGATAAATATATTTGGGGACATACTAGAAATGGTTTATATACAGTTAAGTCAGTATACCATATGCAGATAGAGATAGCAAAATCACAAAAAGGGCAATACTCAAATGCATTATTCGAGATGCATCATTGGAAGAACTTGTGTTCTTTGAAGCTGCCAAATGTAGAAAATTTTTTTCTTTGGAAAGCATGTCATGAGGGATTGCCTACAGAGTTGAATTTATTTCGAAGGAAGATTGTGAAGAGTACATTTTGTCCTATATGTGAAACATGTGGGGAATCTATTGAACATGCTCTCTGATCTTATATGGCAACTAGAGATGTATGGTTCTTTAGTTTTAGAAAACTACAAAAGGCTAAAATACAAAATCAAACTTTCAAAGAGTTTCTATTTGGCATGTTGGAAGCTTTTGAGGAAGAGGAGATGATGGAGATTGCTGTGATTATGTGGAAGACTTGGAAGAGAAGAAATTCAGTTACTTTTAACCAAGAATTTTTATTACCTTCCCTCCTTTACAGTCAAGCTTCTCAAAGACTTAGAGATATTCAAGCAAGCATTGAATGTGTGCAGCAAAGAGTTTCTGATCCTAGTGTGTCCTCTCCAACTAATTGGCAACCTGCCTCTTTAGATTTTGTAAAGGTAAATTAGGATGCATCAATGGATAAGCAACTTGGCTTGGCTAGTTTTGATGTAGTAATTCGAGACACTGAGAGTCAGGTTTTAATAACTATGAGGATGAGGAAATGCTTAATGCTAGATCCGTTGCTTGCTGAATCTACTACAACTTTTCATGCAACAACATATGCTCTTGAGCTTGGTTTTCATCATATCATTTTAGAAGGGGATGCGCTGAATGTTGTTAATGGCATCAAGAAATCTATGCATGGAATGGATAGTGTTAGTTTGATGATGGAAGACATGAGATCAATTCTTAATCAATTCTAGAGTTGGAAGGTTCATCATGTTCGCAGGCAAGCAAATTTTGTTGCTTATGCTTTGGCCATAAATGCTCTTAGCATTGCTGACCCAGTATTTAAGATTGAGGATGTTCATCTTTGTGTTGCTCACTTGTTGTAAGGCTGTTTATGATGAATAAGAAATTTTTTTTGTTCCTTTCAAAATCAATCTCTCCATTTTTTATGATGACAAATACTTAATAAAACTCTGAGATCTGTATAACATTTAAGCTCCCCTTGAAAATATGTGTTAGTTCTTCAATTAATAGATAAACATGATTACACATTATATATAACATAGTTAAGAATTCAAAAGATATCTATTTAAATAATATATTGTAGAGAATATGTTAATATTCTAATAAAAAACTTCACCGTCTTTTGATATCATTAAAAAGGAACCGCAATAACCAATAGACAAATGAAAATGGTGATTTAGTAGAAACTGTGGAGAACAAAACAACTGGAGCCACCCGAGTTTGATAAAAGTTGCAAAGACATGAAACCTAACTCTATCGACTTAGTGTAGAAGGAGATTTAAATCTGTTTGATGTTACTGACAAATAGATCTTGCAAAGATTTGAAAGCTCTGGATTTCTATTCAAAAATAACCATTTTCACTCATCGGATACTTACAAAAAAAAAATCCCACATTGCTCATTGATCTAGTTTTTGTTTAGCTAGAATGATAGTATGGCTGAAAAAATTTCTTTTGTTAATGTTTAGCTAGAACGCTTCAACCACTCATTTTCTCTCCTGAGACTATTAATATCATGATAGGAGTAAAGATGCATTTTTTTGGAGGACTAATTCTAAAGTTGTTGTAGGATTAAGAACTCTTAGTGCTCAATATGCTGCATATGTTACAATCATATCTCTGAAGTTACTAGCAAATGTGAGTGAGGTCGATTGACTTAAATATCTGAATTTCATAAAAAAAAACTTATAAATAAAGATAAAAAGAATAAAAGGTTAATGTAAGAAAACAAGGAATTGAAAAAATTTTCAGACTAGTATGCTCGTGATCTGCAACCCCAAATAGATGATAGCAGAAATTCAACGTTTACATGAAAAATAGGAATAACCTATAATTAGTTTCATTGTCTTAACTAAATAGATTTTGACAATATGCATCCAACATATCTTGTAATTTAAAAAAAATAAGATTTGAAGAAATGATTGTTTGTCTTAATTTTATTTCTATCTCTATAAGAGCAATCTTTAACTTTATATAATTCGCATCAAATCTTTTTCACACATCTATAATTCATCTGAGTTCTCATTTTCTTTTATAAAATTTCAATGGCTCATCAATTTTCTTTTAGTAACTCTCGTGATCAATATATGTGGTATTCTTTACATTAGTCACAAGTTATTTCTACATTTGCCATATGTATCATAATGATGCAACATGAGAGTGATCTGACTAATAACTCAGTTGAGTCTCGAAACTTGATACTCATCTTCTATTGTCACATTTTTACTACAGTTGTAGTTTAGAACTCGTGAGATTGAAAAGTTTAATGAGAAGATTTATGTACTACAACAACTTGTTCATGAGTTTAACAAAAAAAAAAAATAGGGGACTTAAAGAAAGAGAATAAGGATTTAAAATCCATATATATATATATATATATATTTTTTTTTATCTCAACTACCTAATCTTTTAGACGGGGATAATATATTAATTTATAAAGAGCAAGAACATTTTAAAAGTTCGGCTAAAATTTTCAAATTTTTGTAAGTTATTTGAGATAATAAAATAAGAATATTTAATAGATATTCATGGTATGCATCATTCATATTCTCTTCTAATTATGCATAGTCTACTTCTGGCAGGAATTTTATAAAAATATCTGCCAATTGATCATGTGGGCTTATAAATTCTAATACAATATCACTATTCAGCACATAATCTTGAAGAAAATTATATCTAATCTCAATCTATTTAATTCTAGAATGTTGTATTGGGTTCTTTGAAAAATTATAGCACTTGTATTATTACATTTGGTTGGAATGTGATTGTATATAAAGTTATAATCCTCAAGTTGTTGCTTCATGTAAAGAACTTGAGTACACCAACTACTCAAAGCAATATATTTTACCTCAGCAATAGATAGTGCAACAAAATTTTACTTTTTACTAAACTATGAAACAAGTGCATTACGTAAAAAATGAAATATTCCACTAGTATTTTCTCGATCAACTTTGCACCAAGCGTAATATGCATCTAAATAACTGATAAGATCGAAAGAAATGTACTTAGGATACTGTAACTTTAGGTCAATTGTATCAACAAGATATTTAAAAATGCACTTAACTGCAATCATTTGTGTTTGTTTTGGATATGATTGAAAACATGCACATAAATATATGCTAAACCTAATATCTGATTTACTAGCTATCCAGTATAATAGACTACCAATTATATCACGATATACGTTTGAGTCCACTAGTTTATCGTTTTCATCGTTATCAAGTTTGGTGGTTGAGTTTATTGGTATTCTAATTTCTTTCGTATCTTCCATCTCAAATTTCTTGAGTAATTGTTTGATATATATTGACTGATTATTGAATGTTCTACTTTTTACTTACTTGATTTGTAATTCGAGAAAAAAGTTAAGTTTTTCTATCATACTCATTTCAAATTCTTGCTACCATACTCTTAGCAAAATCTTGACACATATTTTCATTATTAGCACCAAATGTTATATCATCCATATAGATCTGATTAAAAGAATATTATCCTGTTCAAGTTTGATGAAGAGGGTTATATTGATTTTTTCTTTTGAAAAATCTTTTCCAATTAAGAAACCACTATGGGTGCGTCTGGATGTCGAGATGAGTTGAATTGAGTTGAGATGAGTTGTATAAAATATTGTTAGAATATTGCTTTTTAATACTATGAGTGTTTTGATATTTGAAAAATTTGAATTATTTATTATATTTTGTATGAAAACTTGAAAAAATGTATGAAAATTTGAAAAAATTGTAATGATGAGATTATATGAGTTGAGGTGAGTTTGGGAACCAAACTTGGCCTAAGTCTCTCATACCAAATATGAGGGCTTGTTTGAGTTTATATAATGCTTTTGTGAGTTTGAAAATATGAATTGGAGAAATATGATTTCCAAAATCTGAAAGTTGCTCAACATATACCTTTTCATTTATAAAACCATTTTAAAAAACACTTTTAACATCCATTTGAAAAAAATTTGAAATCTTTATAACGTGTGACGCTCCCAGATTCTACTTGGGATCGAACATACATTTGAAGCGTTGAAATATACAACACAAGATTACCTGTACCTGTTTATGACAAATAAAGATGCAACGCACCTAGCATGCATCTAACATTATGCAATATTCGTAGCAATTTTTTTTTCTTTAGCAATACTATGCACCAAACTAAAAATACCCCAAATACTTAAAACATCTATTATACAAAAAGACATAATAAACAACTAAGTTCATAACGCTAATCTAAAATGGCTATGATAAAGAGTATTGGAGATGCAACTCCATAGTATAAGTAGTAACTTAAGCTAACTATTATATTAACATCAACGCCACACTGTCACTCAGTCGACTATATCTAGCTGGTCAAATTTCAGTTCTTCTTCGAGTCCTGCAACCAGATCTACCGTTCGTGGGGAATAGTAGTGAGACTACCACAGTAAGATTTTATTATAAATCTCAGCAAGTTAACAGAAAATTTCAACACAGGTTAATAATGCATGCATGACAATAAAAGTATGGATGCATAATCAAAGTCATAAATAATCATAGCATAACTTAACATACAACATGATATAACTGGCATAACTTAAACTAAATCGTGAATTGAACTTGACTTGATATGACATGAACTTGAACTTGAAATAACATAAACCTAAACATAACATGAACTTGAAACATAGCATTAACGTAACTTGAACATAATATGCTCTTAAAACATAGCATGAACGTGAACTTGAAATATAATATGAACGTGAACTTGAATATAAAATGAACATGAATTCAAATATAACATGAGCGTGAACTTAAATATAGTATGAATATGAACTTGAACCTACATAGACTTGAAACATAACCTGATTGTGAACTTGAAACGTGTTCTTATCTCATTGAGTTACCATGATATTCTTGTCTCATGGGTTTACCACGAGAGCATAGCCTTATCTCATGGGGTTACCATAATAGCATATCCTTATCTCGTGGGGTTTCCACGATAACATATTCTTATCTCACGGGATTACCACGATAGCGTATTTTTATCTCATGAGATTACCATGATATCGTGTCCTTATCTCGTGTAGTTCCACGATAACGTATTCTTATCTCGTGGGGTTACCATGATAACATATCTTTATCTCGTGGGGTTACCACGATAGCATAATAATTATAAACTGAATAATAACTTAACTGTACGAAAATGTACATAAACGTGAACTTAACATGACATACTTGACAAGAAATATTTCATAACATGACATAATAGGTAAAAAATAATATTTCATAACATAGCATACGTGTAACAATAAATATTTTGTGACATGGTATAGGTGTAACATATGACATAACGTAACATGACATATTTGTAACATATAGCAATATATGATGGAATATATTGTGTAACAGATAAATACTTCGTGACAGAATAAATTATATGTAACAAATATACATGTAATGGCATAGCATGACATGACATATATGATAACACTCAACATAAATTGTAGTTCTTTTACCCATCACACATACACAATAAACTGATAGTAAGTTAAAAGTTAACTTACCTCGATTGTCGAGCTCTACAAGAATAAAATGCAAAATACGAGAAACTGTAATAGAGTATTCTTGTAACACCCACAACCTTGAGGAGCCAAATTTTCATCCGGCATAGTTTTAATGTGTGATCTTTATTACTTTTTTTTTTAATTTTTGTTTATTTCCAGAGGTTCCTCTGATTATATATTCCATTTTTTTTATATCTTATTTCCTTCCTTTTCCGTTGATGTTAGTCTCACATTTTCCTTCTATACTTGGATTATTGCCCTTTTTCCGTTTGTTTCTTTTTAACTCTCTGTGGCCGTATCCCATAGAATCAGGCAGTAGCGATCCCAGCCTCTTCCGCGATCACGGCCCTCACCTTCACATCACCATGCACGTATCTTCTCCCACTATTTTTGGCAACCGATCAATTTCCTTCCCAGCAAAGTCTGCCCCTATATATATATATATATCTATAGTTGCAGTTACCCCTGATGCATAGGAAAAACCTTCTGCAGCCGCTAACCTCCATCGCAAGTAGCAGCCTTGAGCCGCTTCGTGCACTTCTCGATCCCACTCTCTGCACGTTTCTTGCTTCGTAGCTGCACCTAGCGGAGGGAAACAAAGCCTTGCACCACCGGAAACTACTAGACCCCACAAACCAGCCCTTGCCAGTTTCATATCCACCCCGTTGCCGGCTGCTCTAGCCACTACCCAGCCCACGAGAAAAACAAACAGCTGCTCCAAGGAGGCCAAGCCGCTATGCTCCTCCACCACGCCACTCCACACCACCGTCGTAACCCCTGGACCCTCAGCGTTCAGCCACCCTAAGACCTAGTTGAGTGCTCTGTTTTGAACTGCCGAGACAGGGGAGATTATTTCCCCACGGTTGACACGGCGCCAACCCCCTCCACTTTGTCACCCTGCACAGAGAGTGCCGCCCGCGCACCTCACGTCCCCACAAATCACCCAGTCCGCCGTGGCCACCTCTTGGTAAGTCACGACGAGCTTTCTTTCGTCCCCACGGTTTCACCTCTGCTCTCTCGGATTCTCTCTCTCTCTCATCATTCTCTCTTTCAGCACCTTCTCTCGCTTCTTTTCGCAGTGGTCTCCCACCGCGCCCAGCTTCTTGCCGCTGCCTACCACCGCTTATTCATCATCTCGGTGATCCTCCATCGCATGCCTCAGCCTCAACCTTGGTTCGTTATGCTCCCCTGCTAATAACTTGGGTTTTCTGCCTGTGTTTTCACCCTCTACGTATCGTTGTAGAGTTTTAGCTTATGAAATTACAGTTTTACCCCCTTAGGTGATATTTTTGAAAAGAGCAGTGATTGCAGTTGGAAACGCATTAACATTATTTTTACTGTTTATATAAACAGTAAAAATACTATTAATATGTCTGGGATGTTTTGGCTGCCGCAAACAGTCGAGCCTGTCAAATATTTTTCTTTTGCAAAATGAAAAGCAGAGTTTTAAGGTCATATTTTTGGAAAAGCAACCGTCGGTGCACACCTATTGTATAGCAGCAACTGTACTGCTGTCAAGCAACCCAATATTTTTATATAAAGGTTGTTTTGTTTGGACTTGGAGCCTACGGGGCTTGTTACTACTCAGGTTCTTTTCAAGTGTTTTATGTTAAGGTATTTTTGAGGTTAAATGTTTTGGATTGGGTTCGAGTTCTATTTTAAATTGTTATGTTTGATTTCGAACTCTATATTATTTTGGATACATCTTTAAAAATTTTTTGAGCCTTGTAATATTTTATTAAGTGAAGATCGAGGTATTGAAGAAACTTACTATAAGGTTTGAGAGAAGTTTAGCGAATTCTAGTATTTTGAGGAGAATTGTTATTTGGGATATCGAGGATGTTTAGATGTTAAGGAAAAATATTGGATTTTTATATCTCAGGGTCTATTTTGGAAGTTTGTAATCACTTAAAAGTTTACGGAAATTATGTGATTATTTTATAGGTGGCGACTAATTTTTGTTCAGCCGTGTGGAGATAAATTTTGAGAAGCTAAGAAATTCAGGTAAGCGGGGTTCCTATACTAGACTTTACATTAAAAATATGAACTGGGTTTTGTTTTGAAAAATATGCATGTTTTAGTCACGAAAAGAAATTTTGAAATCACCTCAGTTTTGTTTCACATATGCATAAGAAATCGTATAAGAATAAAATATTTTCTGGCATGAACTGGTGTAGACATGAGCTATTTTTGTTGCATTCTATTTTTTGAACTGAAAAAGAGCGAATATGAAAATTTCTGTATAAATGATAATTATGATCTGATTCTGTTCTTGTTTTGGAAAAATTCTGTACTCGGGTATGATATGATATGATTTCTGAAACCTCTGGCATGACATTCTGGTTCTGTTTCGCTTTGTTTAGTCCTGGGTTGGTACCAACTATTCTGTTTCTGGTGCACCCACTTTGGTTACAAAGTGGTTTTCTGCGTGGTCTTTCCTGTGTGCACACTCGGGACTCCGAGAATAATAAGGGGAAGATTCACATTCTGTTTCTGCTCGGTTGGCCGCCGAGGTTTGCACAACCCTACCACGGGGGTTAAACATGGTACCTCTATTTTGATAAGACGTTTCAGTTATGCTATGCCAAAAGGATTTTTTTTTTTGTTTCCGTTTATATTAAACTTTCGCTCTGATTTTTCGATAATGTAATCTGCTTTTGCATTTTTCTGAAGGGTAAGAAATATTTTGTTCTGCATCCTGAATTTTGGTAAATGCTCATGTTTGCATACTAGTATATGTTCTTTGCTTACTGAGTTGTGGATAACTCACCCCCCTCCTCTAATAATATTTTTCAGATAGTTGAGATGGTTCAGTACGATATCAGCAAGGGTAGCCACTTCTAGAGAGGCTCGGTGATCATAGGAGAATAAGTGCTCGTGGATACATTTTTTTCTAGTCGTAGTAAATATTTATCTTCATTGATATTTCTAGTATGTCAAGTTTTGGGATTGTTACAAGTATTTGAAGTCATTTGATTTTGTTAAAGTTTATGTTTAGTTTCTTGGAGAGTTTCATAAATATTTGTTAATTAATTATGGAGTGTCCTTTTTATATTAGTCGGTTAGTGGAGAATTTGGAATATATGAATTGGTGTTTTAGGATGATTTGAGAAAAACGACCTAACTCTTTGGACCTTCGGGACCGGGGCGTTACAATTCTAAAAGTTAGAAATTTAATTACTAGCAATTAGAAACGTGAAAAAGTGAGAACTTAGAGTAAAATTATCATTTTACCTTTTACGCATTTTACCTTTTACATGTAGAAAAATGACAATTTTATCTCTAACTTAAGAATTTCATATCCTAACTCCAGAAATTACTAAATTTTACATTTCACATGTAAATCTTGTTCTAAACTCAAAAACTGACTCAAACAAAATTTAAAAAAATACAACCATGAAAAATATATTAGAGCCGAAAACATACATAGACTTTTTTCCTTGATTTTTGTTACAATTTTTCCAATTTTAAAACTCATGATCAAATCAAATTTTTGCAAGAAAGATTTTTATATCCTAAGTTTCAAAACATAATTAAGATATCCGCTATAAATATTCTAGTTATCAACATTAAATGTTTTAGAAAAAGATCCAACATTTTTAACTAAAAAGAATAACTCTTGATTTGATCTATTTCAAAGCATCTCCAAGAACTTCAAAAATTCAAATTTTACTTCTAAAATATTTATAACATGTTAATAAGAACACTCATACTTTGAATCATCAACCAAAAGTCATTGAAATCATTAAAACAACTCTTGAAGTTTTTGGCTTTCCTCTAAGTCCAAAAATAAATTTTTAATTCTAGCTTGTTTTGATCAACATCTTGATCCATGACTTATAAAGAGGTGATCTTCAAACTCAAACATCACATAGTTTAAAATGGTGTCCTAAAATATATCTAAGCTTCAAACTCAATATCACATGGTCAAAAATCAATCAAAACATAAATTTGGTCAATAACCTCAATACTTTGACCTATTTGAATATTTCTTTGCATAAAACTTCATATATTTGAAACTAATATTAAATATCTTCAAAAAATATTCTAACATGTATATAATAGGCTTAAGTTCCTTCAATAAAATTATCAAAACCATTGAAATAGGATTAAACTATGAAATATTCAAACTTACTCATAACATAAATTGTTTTTTCCACTTCCAATCTTTAAGTTTATAGATCCAAGAAAAACTATCATAAAAAACTTTAGTCGTGCAACAAAACCTCAATGATGATTCATAAACACATGTTAACAATACTCCTTAAAATTTTCGGACTAAGATATTTCCATTAGCTTGGTCAAAACTCTAAAATATAACCCACTTTCTAGTTTAATGCCCAGAATGACCTATTCATGGTTAAAATTACTTTTTACCGATCAAATGACCATGGAATGAAACTAAATATATATCCACGAAAACTAGATTCAAATGCGAATAAGTTTTATCAAAGAGTTATAGCAAGATAATACTTACAAAGGATCCAAAAGTACCACGCAATAATAGATAGCAATCTACTCGAGAGAGCTATTTTGAGATTCTCTTTAAGAGTGTGGTGAAAATGTGAGGGTGTTAAGAGGTTCTTCCATGACTATAGATCTCTGTAGGGGGAGGATATGGTCTTGAGTGACCTTTGATTGGAAGTGATTATGTCAAATAAAGTAAGGAATGGTAAGGAATAAGACTGGCTACTACAGCTGTGAAGCATGAAGGGAGGTAAGGTGGATTTGTACTTCACATCATGATACTATTTGAGTGCAGCAAAGAGCAAGGGATGGTTTGCCATGTGGGGGAGGAAGCTTTCTCAAGAACTTTTGCCAAGGTGGTGATGAGTGCACAAAAATACACTCTAAATATCCTATTTAAATACTAAAAGAGAAGAGAAAATAATAACATAACTCATTTTATTTAAATTAATAATTATTTATCTTGAGATGGATATGAGCATGATTTATATATTCAAGTCTCAAATAAATACAAAAAGAAACACATGAGTTTAGTCTATTAAATAAGTCCCATGAATTTCTATTTTTTTTCTTCATAGCTCCAATGCAGCCCATTTAAATTCCTCAATTTAAAGAGCCTAATTTTTCTCTAAATCATGAACCCCATTTTCACAAATTAGTTTATTTTATTTTCATGTTGGCAGCCACTTGAGGTAGGCGACAAGCATTTTGATGTTTGAGCATGTAAGATATGAGAAAGCAGCCGCACTTCTCTTCTAAAATACATGGGTTCCTACTTGGAAACAACTCATCACATGCTATGTTATAGATGCAAATTAAAATGACATCTGGCTGCACACAAGTTTGAAGCAAGCTGAAATTATCTCAAATGGATATGAAGCTAACACATGGCAACAAATGAGGAGAATGCAAAGTTTTATACAACACCTAAAGTAAAGCTTCATCTATGTTGATTATTGCATATTCAAAAGGGTTCACTTGAAGACGAAAGATGACAACACTTAATCAAGACCAAACCGACACAAAGATCATCTTCACAAGAAACCGGCGCCTACTTCCATTCCAATTCCCTTCCAGCCAATAGCATCAAGTCATCATAACAATTTCCAACTTTACCTCAAGCCAATTGACGCCACTTGCATGTACACTTGCATGCCAACTCATTTGATTTAATGCCACCTAATGCATGTTATAGCTAGACATACACGGCAAAAAATAAGAGAAGCAAAGCAGCCACCACACCCAATGACATGCATGACTCCATTCAATGCTCTCAAATTTATGGCTGAGTAACTACACACATACTTGTGAGCTGGACCAAAATGTTATCTCAAATGGATAGAAAGCTAATACATGGTAACACATGGCACCTCAAGTCCATTCGGTGCTCTCAATTCTCTCCAAACCGATGTGAGTATTTTGAAGCATACGATAGTGAACAAACCACCTCCAAAGCTGAAAATGCTGACCAAGTTAAGGAAGAAAATTCATACACGACACATCCAAAATTCAGCTCACTTGAAGACAAAATCTTCCACCTACACCTCATTCCAGCTTTATCTCAACTGACCAAGACTTCTCATGCATGGATAATTTCAAGCCACAATTTGAAATTAAAAGAAAATGCTACATGGCAACATCTATAAATAGATGCTTGGAGGCTTGAATATAGGGCAGCGGGAGATGCATTGGAAGAGCTATTTTGAGAACTTGAGAAAAGAAAAGAAAAACGAAAAAAGAGAGAAAACAATGGCCGGTTCTTCCATATTTTTCCTTAGAAAATTTTCGTTGCATATTTTCAATATGTGTAACTAATTTCCTTAATATCGATAAACAATTCCTGTTCTTATATTGCGATGAATGATTTTTTGAAAGATTACACTTGATTTAAATCTGGTTATTAATGTTTTATTTTTCGATTGAAAATTTGGATTTAGAATTTTCAATTGAGTTATTAATGAATCGAAAATAATTAAAATACCGATTATATACAAAGGATTTCCAATGCTCTACTTTTCGTCTCATTTTTTATACTTTTCAAATTACTCATTTAGTTTTAATTTATGTCACACTCTAAAAAATTACTTTTCGCACTCGTCTACACATTTTTGTTAGTTTCGTCACTATCTTTCATTTCTTAATCCATCTCCATGTGGAATCGACACCCCAAAACTATACTGTAAACGACCGCGTTATTTTTTGGATATAATCAGGTGGCCAATTTTCGTGGGCCTTAGTGGGCCTCTACTAAGTGGGCTTCAATTTGGGATTTAAAGAGGGTTTGGTTAGTGTTTGAGATGCTATCAAGCCCAAGTTCGATTTTTCTTGGCCCAATCAAATTTTCAAAGTTTAAAAGGTTGAATAATGGTGTCATAACATGAATTTTAGAAATTAATATCATACGTAAGTGATTTAATCAAGTGATCAAATACAATGCTAAAAATCAGATAAAAAAGAGTTTGGATGCCAACTTTAGGATTTGGAGAAATCGTTTAGGATTTTGATTTCAACCAAGATTTTTGGGTTTCAATTAGATTTTCACCATTTAGGATTTTTATAGGGTTGGAACCCTCTTTGATTCGGTACAATAGTCAGATGAAAAAGAGGGTTTTGCTTAAGTGGCACGGTCTCAGACCTTGATTCCTTCTCAAAATATCTATTGATTCCTCTTAGTGCCAAGTGTCTAATATTACTCACAAAGTGTGGTTAAAATCTTTCCAAGTACCTAAATAAAACTTTTCCAATTTAATTTGGACGTCCTACACCGTGATTCTGAAAGCACTGCGCTAAATGCTATTAAGGAAGTTACTATTCACTCTGGAAAAGTGAAAAATAAATTTTGCCCTGATAAATTCTAAATAATATCACTAAATTTAAAGTGCAATTCGCCTATTGAAATTTAGCTTCAAAGTGTTTTGAAAAAAACCAAAATGCGAATTGTAACAAGCATATCGTTCAAAAACTAAAAATGAGATTATTATATCATAAAATCTTAAATAATCAACTAAGTCTAATGGCACATATCATAATATATTCTGACACTTCTAACTATAGTGAGCGATAAAACTGACTATGCTGAAAGACTAAAGCATACAGGATTAGCCGATTCATGAAAACTTATGGAGTTTTAACGAGATTTCTAAAGACTATAGAAATTCCACCATTGAATTTCTAGTGGGCTGTTACAACAAGTATATGTAAATAGCATTCGAATAGCTTCCAATCTTGTAATTGATGCATATGTCTTATCATAATCAATTCATTCTTGTTAATTGAAATCGTGTGTTACAAGTCGCGCCTCGTTTCTATTGATGGCTTCAGACTCATTTTTCTTGTTTCTAAATACTCATTCTGTTTTAATAATAATATAATTTTTTGGTTTAAGAATAAGTGTCCAAACATAATTTCTTTCAAACTGATTTAGCTTTTATTGCATAGATAGAATCCATAATTCATCAAAAAATGTTTCATCAATAGTTTTGGGCTCAATTTGAAATAATTAAAAAAAATAGTGTAAATGCAAATATTTGTTAGAGATAATCGAGTACTTACATCTCGTGAAAGTTTTCCTAGAAGCTGTTTTACTGAATGATCTTTCACATGTTTTCATTGTTTGATTGCATCTCATATCAAGTTTTGATGATCTTTCTTAATGTCTCCATATTGAGTTCTTCTACTTTGTTCTCTTTGTTGAGATTTGAGACAGTCCATATTATTTTTGCCTTATGTTTATTCATCAATAGATTTTCTGGAGAGTAGAGGATTAGATTTATCAAATACTATATACATAGATTCTTGTACAATCAAAATCTTTTTATTGAATACTCTATAAGTATTACAATTTATAAAATACCCAAGAGAGATACATTCATCATATTTCACATCAAACTTGCCTAAATTATCCGTCATTCAAAATAAATATTTGCATCTAAATATATGAAAGTAACCAATATTGAGTTTTTTCTTATTCCAAAACTCATAGGAGATTTTATCTAAGTTAGATCATAATATTACTTTATTTATAACATAACATGCAGTACTTACTACTTCAGCCCAAAAATAACTAGTTAATTTATTATTATTGAGCATTGTTCTTACCATTTCTTGAAGAGATCCGTTTTTCCTCTCTATTACTTTATTTTATTGAAGAGTTCGATGAGTAGAGAAATTATACACAAAACTATTTTTATCACAAAAAGTTTTAATATCTTTATTGACAAATTATTTCTCTATGTCATTTCGGATGTTTGAAATAGTATAACCATTTTTATTTTGAATTGTCTTGCATATTTTGGTGAATGTATTATGTGCCTTATCTATATGATTAAGAAAGATGATCTAAATATATCGAGAGAAATTATCAATAATAACAAACGCATAATATATTCCTCCCAGACTTACAACTATGTTTGGTCCAAAAAGGTTTATGTGTATTAGTTGTAATGGTCTTGTAGTAAAATATGTTTCTTAGTTTTAAAAGAAAATTTTGTTTGTTTACCAAACTGGCATGCATCACAAATATTGTCTTTAACAAAAATTGCCTTTAGTAAACCTCTCATAAGATTAATTTTTAAAAATTTAGAAATAAGTTCTCTATTGGCATAATCTAGTCATAATCTAGTCTTCTATGCTATAGTCAACTAGTTTTATTTTGAGCTGAAAAATAAATAGCATCTTATGAGGCAAATTCTTCAAATTCAATTGTATAAACATTGTTGTTTCTAAAAGTAATAAAACAAATATTGCAATCATGATAATTTAAAATAATGCACTTATCCTTTTTGAAAGTAATTATAAATATTTTATCACATAATTGACTTATAATCAAAATATTATGCTTTAGACATTCAACAAGTAAAACTTCTTCAATTATGAGAGAAGACTCATTGCTAATTTTACTTATTCTTACGATCTTTTCTTTTGAATTGTCTTCAAATGTTACATGTGCTTCCTCTTTAGCCTTATCTCCTGTATACGAAATTTCTTCAGTTGCTTACTCGACCAAACTGAACACCCAGAAAAGAAATTCTTTCTCCATCGAATAGAAATGAACGAAGAGCCTAAAAAATATAAGATCAATGAACTTTGTCTTATCTCTTATTATGTGTCTTAAATATATACTATCCAAAAACTATTTACTTTTACCTATAAAAGACTTCATGCATACCTCCAAATAAAGTTAACATTATATTTTTTGGTACTCAAATTCTTTGGGTCCTTCATTTGTTAATATTAGAAGAAACAAGATTTTTAGATATCCATATAGCCTTAATATTTATTATATGTTTTCTTTTAATAGAACAAGTTTGATAATTATGATCATTTCTATTACGAAAACTACATATAACATGTGACATATATGAAGAATTTGAGTGATTGTAATAGTATTTTTCTTTGAAAATTGTATTTTTATGAAAATAATTTTGAATATTGGACTTTGATTTAGAAGAGTTATCAAAGAAGTTTTTTAAGATTTGTATTTTTGTTTTAGCACGTATTACAAGTCTTTCATATCAAAAACACGTCTTTGACTACCAAGAAGTTTTTTAAAAATTTTTTCCATTTGTAAAATTTTCAATAAGCTTTTATAAATCAATCACTTTCTTTTTCAATTCATGATTTTTGTCTTTTGAAACAATGTTTTCTTTTTTTAAAACATCTCTTTCGTTTGTTAAAAAAGAAATTTTCTTTTCAAAGCAGTATATTTGATATTCAATTTCTCAAGTTACTCATATAAATCTTCCAAAATATTTTACAATTTTTCATAAGAAGGATTTTCAATATTGTCAAGATTTGTTACCTCAAGTTCATTTTTAGTTATAAGACAAAAAGTTGCAAATTCTCCATTACTTGATTCGCTGTCTAAACTGCTTGAATCATCATCCCATATAATTTTCATTGCTTTTTTATCTTTATTTCGATCTTTCTTTAGCAGGAAATATTTTACCTTAATATGTCCAAGCTAATTTTTTTTTTTTTTTTTTGCAAAGAGTCACGACCTCATGTCCAAGAGTGACCCTTCTTCGTTTATTGAGAAACCTCACTTATAACGGAGGAATACTATGATAACAAGCAAGACACAAGGATTTACAAAAACTAACAAATAAATAATCCTTGTATCCAAAAAATAACGAAAAAAGGAAGCCAAAAAATTACAAACGGAAGTACAGAAGCTCCGAATAATTTGTTTGCAATAAGCCTCTAAGAGTTCCCTTACCAATGTCAGAATTTGTAAAATACTTACAATAAACATCATCAACATAAAATAAATGAGTAATCAATGTACCTCCATTAGCATTAAACAACTTAACCTTCTCCTTATGAAAATCATCTTTAATCATCTGAGAGAGAAGCTCCTACGATAAAATGAAAAAATATGGTGATAATAGATTACCTTATCTAATGCCTCGAGAATGTTTGAAAAAACTTTTCATCGAACCATTTAGCATAACTAAGCACATAGGAGACAAAATAAAATTAAAAATTAAGCCCCTCCATTGATCCGAAAAACCCAATCTTCTCATCACTTCCATAAAAAATCTCAAGTTCATTTTGTCATGTGCCTTTGCCATATCGATTTTGATTATGGTGTTTCTACCTCTAATTTTCTTGTTCGTACTATAGATCATTTCTTGGGCAATAGAATATTATAAAAAAATACTAACTGCTCTTCAAGAACTAATTTATCTAGAATCGGTGCCAATCTATTTACCAAAGCCTCAGTTTTTTTTTTTTGTATACAACAAAACATAAACTGATTGGCCGGAAATGAGTAAAACTTCACAGTTCATCAACTTTTAAAAGTAAAACAATATTAGTAGCATCAAAGAAAGTAGATAATGGCTTCACCTAAAAAAATTCAATAGCCATCTTCAATAAATCTTCTTTGACAATATCCCAGGCATGATGAAAAAAACTTGCCAAAAAACCATCAGGCTCCTAGCTATTATCTTGAGGAGTTAACCAAAGAGCCTCCTTAATTTCTATCATCTCAAAAGCTTTGCACAAAAAAATATTTTCAACCCAAAAAAGAATAGGAGATAAAAGTTGCATACCGGGATCATCAAGAAATGTCCGACGTTGATAGGTGTTGCTGAAAAAATCCACAACTCCTTCAAGAACCGCTTCACCTGACTCGAGCATTTTACCATACCGTCTTCAAGAACCATATTCTCTAGTGTTTTGAATTTCTTTCTGCATTTAAGAGAAGCATGAAAAAAAAGTCGTATTATCATCCCCTTCACATATCCACTTTATTCTGGATTTTTGGCATCCCATAATCTCTTCTCTATGCATATATTGTAGGTGTTTTGCTTGCATCTTAAGAGCTCAGTTTCCATTTCCTTTGAATAATTTTGCTAGACTTGATTTTCAAGAGCCATTAATTCTTATTCAATGACTTTGAGATCAACATCTACTCTACCAAAGTACTCCATATTCCACTTTTTAACACTTGTTTCAATTTTTTTAACTTGTCGCTAACTTGCACCATTGAACAGCCCTGTATTTCCTGGCTCCAACAATCATGATCCACAGATTAAAAATTGTCATGATAGTACCACATTCTTTGAAACCGAAATGGCTTAGGTCCAACATGCCTATCATGCAACAGATTAATAATCATAGGGCAATGATCAGATGACGTGCGAGGAAGATATTCCATGCGACCATTAGAGAATGTCAACAAAAATACTAAACTTACCAGAAATCCATCGAGGCGAGCCCAAATTCTTCCAACCCCTAACCTCCTATTACACCAAGAAAATCGATTACCTTGAGATGGAATATCAATCAAACCACATGCTCGAATACAATTATTAAATTCAGCTCGAGCTCGGGACAAATGACAAATACCTCTAATTTTTTCTACTTCAAAACAAATAATGTTAAAATCCCCGCCAAGAAACCACGGGC
The DNA here is from genome assembly GCA_036898215.1 of Platycarya strobilacea. Taxonomy (NCBI): domain Eukaryota; kingdom Viridiplantae; phylum Streptophyta; class Magnoliopsida; order Fagales; family Juglandaceae; genus Platycarya; species Platycarya strobilacea. The sequence continues at coordinate 32,211,619 of CM072550.1, forward strand.
AACCATCAACATCAATATCACTAAGATAATGCCAAAGAGTGTGTCGTTGCTCTTGGAAACAACTAGCATAAATAAAGGAAGCAAAAACTCGAGAATTACCAAGAGAAAACCAGCCAAATAAAGCCTGTGCCATAATTGAATGCAATTGAAAATCAATCTCATCTGCCAAGAATAACCAAACTGTACCACCAACTTCTATATTATGACAAAGATTAGGAAGATGTAACCAACGGGCCATCGAGCACACTTATTAAATGAAAGAGAAGGTTCTAACACTGCTACAACTGATGGATGATATTTATTATTAATGCGCCATAGACTTGCCTTCGACTAACAAATCCCGTTAATATTCCATACAAGAATATTCATCAATTAAAAATACTTATTGGAACATGTTATCCATTTAAGAACAACAAAGGGATTCTTCTTTTTCCCACGTCGAAACTGTTTACTAGGAACTTCCACCTCACTATTTAAATCATAACACTTGGTTGCCAGTTCCTCAGTCTCATCTTCATCTTCTTTTTTCTGACAATGAATGACCCTTCAACTTAGGATCCATACAATCCTCTTCTGCCTCATTTTAGCACTGCGGCACAATTCAAATTATAACGCTTCATCAATCACTTTTGAAGAACTTCTTGGTGAACAAAATTCTCCTGGCATTTCTTCGGAACAATCTTTATCTTCCATATTTTCAATTTGCTCAAACCAAGTCAAATTGGAAACTGATGCTATCAAAGAATCAAACCTGCCCTCAATATTTTTTTCCTTCTCTCCACCATTATTCACATCGATATGTTGACTCTCCAATGCAACTAATGGTTTAGCATCTAAATTAAACTGATTCTTTGATACTATATCACCATGAGAAGCTACATATAATACCTCCATAGGTTCTTGATCAACAATTTATTTTTCTCCCTAACCCATTCTAGAAGTTCTGCTTTCGTGCTTTCAATTTTCCATCCGTTTCCTTTAGGGTATTGTGAATATTCTCCTCAACTTTTTTTTTCCCACCACTTTCCACACCTTTTGCTCGACACCTCTTCCTTCCTCTTCCTAAATCATTTTTTTCTTACCCTTCTGTCATATTTTTCCTTGGAGTTGCACTGGTTTTCCACGTGACCTTGCTTATGTCACCATTTGCAATATGTCAGAACATGTTCATAAATCACTTCTTGGTAATGACTGGAATCCAATCTCGGGGGACAAAGCCAAAGGTTAGTTTTTAGAGGTAAAGATACATACATCTCCACACAAATTCTTACCACTTCCGGCCTGTTGACACAAGCCATTTCGTTATCACACTTCAAAAAAGGTCCAAAACCATCACCAAAGCTTTTTAACATGGAATATTGGAAATAATTCGGTGGAAGCCCTGGTAAAGTGAGCCATACAAGGACCAAAGGAGTCTCAATATCTTTGTGACGCTCTCAATCTACGCTTGAGGTTTTAACATAAATTGAAGAATTAGAGTAAGTAACATTCGGCTACTTACCCACATATGTATTGGAAGTTTAATGCATGCACCTAAGCTCACTATCAAATGCAATGAAATTCGCAACGGTAAAAAGTCTAAATAAAAATTTCACAAAGTAAACTAACGATCACATGATGGAAATTTGACCACAAACAAAGCATAATATTTACATCACTACATTGTCTTAATTTACATCATAACCCAATTAGTTTTCTTTGTCATATACATATACATAATTTATCAAAATACAACTTTAGAGCCATCTAGGCTCCTTCCTTACTTTAACAAACTCCCTCCCATAACAAAACATGTCCAAACTAATACAAAAATCTTGATGGAGGTACTGTCCATACGGTGTCGTGTAGACTCCGCATATAGACAACGAGCCATCTAAACCTAACGTTAGACAGCATCCGACACGTCGTTGCTCCTCTAAAAATGCTGACTCACTATGGCTCCAAACCCCCATCGAACGATCATAAGTGTCATAAATGAGAGAGTCAAAAGTGTAATAGCCCAAATTTTCTAAGGTAAATTATTTTCAAGAAATTTATTTTATGTATTTATTTACTAAGAAATTAGAGTGAGAGATTTAATTGAAGAATGTGAGATAACACTTGGTATTGGGAATTATGCATTCTCGGATTAATCTGTCGAGTTTTAGTGAAATGGGCATAAGTTATTCATTTGAGATCCAAATGAGGTGATTTCAATTGGTATATAACTTTGAGAGATATATCTAAAACTTATATGTTTTAAGTTTTCTGAGATTTGGAAGAGATCAATAAATTATTTGGGGATCAAGTAGGCAACTCTGGAATGGGCTTAAATGGAACCCGAGTTGGATGAATTGAACTAATTTGGGGCATGTAACTAATTAGGCAATTGGTTTTGAGATTTTCTGAGATTAGGATATGTGTAGGGATAGTTGGAAATGGATGGAAAGTTGATTTGGAAGCTGATGAGTGCACAAAAATGCACTCTAAATACTCTATTTAAATACTAAAAGAAATGAGAAAATAATGGATATAACTCATGTTATTAAAATTAATGGTCATTTATCTTGAAATAGATATAAGCATGATTTAATATATTGATGAGAATATAAAATGCCATATTTTCCTCTCTTAATGTTTAATACTTTATTCTTATTTGATGCCTAACTATACTCATTATTCTTATATTTTGATTTAGGACACAAATGGAGACATTAGGAGCAAATGAAGATAATTGCGGAATTTTAGACAGTTCTGACATCTTTTCGTAAAATGGGCATAACTCTCTCATCCAATCTCCGATTGAGCTGATTCAAGATGATATAGAACCGCAAGAGAAATATCTATAACTTTTATGTTTTGTGTTTGAAGAGATATCCACTCAATCTAAGACAAAATCGACCATCAAGTGGACGCACCTGCACTTGACGTTCCTGGATATTTTTCAGCCACTTGCATCAAATCCAAATGTCATCATAATATTTTCTAGCAAGCACTCCTACACCAACTTGGAAATTCAATGATCAATTCAGATACAAGATGAAGTGCACTCAAGTTTCTTCAAGACAAATTATTTGACCACAAGATATTAAGTCATACAAGACAACTAATAGATAGAGAAGCAAAATTGAAACACTCAACCTACAAGCAAAATCCAGCTCATGCATGGTGGGAAAACAAATTATCAAAATGACAACTCACAAATCACTTGGATTCAAGAATGGTACATGGCAAAACAAGTTGAAATTGTGATGATTTTGTCATGACAACTTGCATGAAGGATGCTTATAAATAGAAGGGAGGGGTGTGTGTTCTAAGACCATGCTTAGAGTGGGAGGATGTTTTGGAAGAGCCATTATTTTGAGAGCTTGAGAAAAGAAAAGAAAAACCAAAGAAGAGAGAAGAAAATAATGGTTGGCTCTTCCATATTATCCCTTGGAGAATTTTTGTTGCATATTTTTAATATGTGTAACTAAATTCTCAAGGAGGGCTAGGGATGAACTTGTGTATGTGATGGTATTTGTAATTTATTTTTGATTCATGTATTTGGTCTTTAAATATTAAAACTCTTTTGTTCTATTATTCTCAATTTATTTGTGATGTTTTTCGTCTTCAAATAATTATAGAATCTATTTCGTTTATGGATTCAGTCATGCTTTTTCTATTGAGTGAATTAGTTCTATAATTATGTTTGGAGCAATTGATTGTCTATATTGATTTAATTCTCTGCTGCAATATCGCCTCTTGGGTATATTGTCGTCGTTGGATTTTCTCAATATCGATAACAATTTATGAGAGTTAAGCGCGAAGAATGATTTTTCAAAGAGTTACATGTGATTTAAATTTTGGTTATTAATGTTATATCTTCCGATTAAGAATTTGGACATAGAATTCTTAATTGAGTTATCAATGAATTAAGAATAAATTTGAATACCACAAATACACAAGGAATTCCCTACGCTCTACTTTTTGTCTCATTTCTATATTGTTCAAATTACTCATTTAGTTTTAGTTTTAATTTACATCACACTCTAAAATTTACTTATCACACTCATTTAATCTTTTTGTTAATTTCATTACTGTTCTTCAATTTCTCAATCCATCTCCCTGTGGAATCGACACCCCAAAACTATACTGCAAACGACCGCGTTATTCTTTGGGCGTAATCAGAAGCCAATTGATTAGTTAGTGTGATGGAAACACAAGGGAAGCCAAAATCTAGTTGATAGGTGACTAAATGGATCAGATTTGACTCTACCATAACTAAACTAAGAAGTGACCTTCTAGAACTTGTTAAATGGAGACTTAAGGGAGTTAGGAAGTAACTAAATAAGTGGAAAAATATGCAGAGGGGTGTGTGACACAAGGAGAGGGCTGGAGATGAGAGGTGCATGCATGGTTAGATGAAACGCCACCTCACCTCTTATCCCTTTAGCTCACCCCTCAGCCATGGATCAAAATGGGCAACAAAAATATCTCAAATGTGAGCTCTTGGATGACTAATCCAGCTGCAAAGTTTAGGATTTGGGAGGCTTAATCCTCATCATGAGATTTGCTTAGATGGACACCTCATCATCCATGCAAATCTGGCAACTAGTGCACCTTAGGATGTTTTTCCTCTTCTCCCCCTCATGTTGGTAGAACACCACCCTATAAATAGAGCCTTGAGATCTTTCTAAGCTCCTTTAGAAGGAGAGAACACTTTTCCCTTTGGAAGATACACAAAATAAAACCCTCCCAAAACCCTTAAAGAGTTCCTTTGTGAGCTAAGTGAGTGAGTTTGGAAGAAAGCTTGCAAGAAGTTGGTTGGATCCATTCTCTTGAACTTTGAAAAATTTGTAAGTCCATATTCTAGCTTAAATTAAGCATGTAAATGGTTTATTGAAGTGATTGAACTATGTTTACTAATATTGAACTCTTAAGAACATGATTAAGTGACAAAGTGACATATGAGTTAGGTTGGATTTAAATTGTCTTGTAAAAATGTTCAATAAAATTGTAAGAACTTAGATTTAAGTTTTTAAGAAGCCAAATAGAGTATAGTAAAAAGATTGGCATGTTTTGAGTATAAAAACTCCAAGAGCCGTGATCTCGCTTGACCCTCGCTCGACCTATGGGTCGAGCGAAGGCAAAATATGACCCATCGCTAGAGTTTCGCTTGATACTCCGCTCGAGCGAGTTCAAACCCGTGACTTCGCTCGAGAATCGCTCGACACTCGCTCGAACGAGATGCCCTGTTTTGCTTAGACTCAGGTTTTTCCTAGAATAAAATTGGTGTTCCAAATGGAAAGGGTTATAAGTGAAAAACTCGTATGAATAAGAGAGGAACCACTGAAAAGAAAGCAATGTATAAGAATAAGTTAGTCATGTCGTGACAGGGACAGCGAGACATAATGCTCGTGAGACTGATCTGAATAGCAGGGATGGCTATACGTAATGCCCGCAGGGATACGTGTATATGTTTCGTGTCAAGACGAGGACGGCGAGATGTAACGCCCGTGAGATTGACACCAGACTCATCACAACGGCAATGGCGAGACGTAACACTCGGATGATTGATGAGTGTATGTGATGGGGACGGCGAGACGTAATGCCCATCAGTGATAAGAAAGAATAAGAACTTAAAAAAAAAAACGGTGTAATTCTGCATAAGATTATGTATTCGGTTGAGTTAAGAAAAGTACTAGTTAGACAGTGGTCTTATGATGTGTACCTTAGGGTACATTTCCCTAGTCATTCAGTGGTGATAATATTATGGTTGCTTTTTCCATATTTCCTTTAAGCTGCTTATGTACTTACTGAGATTTCAAATGAAATCTCACTCTTTTGTAGTTCCATACTTTTTGTGCATATCAACTATATATAGGATTTGATGACCAGCAAGGGGACAGCTCCGATGAAGCAGGAGACTTCGGGGAGTCCTGAGGGACCTCCGACTATAGTCCTTATATAAACATTTCTTTTGTTTCCTTCGGACCTCCTATCAGTAATCAACCTACAGGAGTTTGAAGCTTTGACGCATCCACTCTTGCTGAGGAGAGGCGACGTACAGGATGCTATTTAACATTAGGACTAGATGGCTCGTTGTCCATGTGTGGAGTTTGTGTGACTCCACAGGGACAACCGCTCCAGCGAGATTTTAGTGTTAGTATGGATAGGTTTCGCTATGGGAGAGAATTCCCCGAGGTTAAGAAAGAAAAGGAGTGAGGGAAGGAAAGTCTTTTGGATGAATGTAATATGTTTTGTTGCTAACTTGCTACAATTTGGGCCTTGTGTATGTAAAAAGTACAATGTTAAGTTATCAATGAATGATGTGAATGTTGTAAGTATATTTTCCATGTGATTTTTAGAAAGTTTTATATCTAAAAACTAGATCTACTGCGAATTACGTGATATATGCTTTTTACTCTTGTTAAGTACGAGGGTAGGTAGCCAAGTGTTACTTATCTAGACACCTTAATTTATGTTAAATCCCAGACGTAAATTGGGGGCGTCACAAAAAGTATCAAAACGTGAGTAGTCAGAGTGCCTCTCAGGGCTCCTCTGGGCCTCCTGAAACATCGGGGCTTTACCCTTTTTCATCATCAATCCCTACAATAAGAATTTGTATGCCCAAAAAGTATGAAAATACACAAGAGTGGTATTTTCTTGGAAATCTCAGTAAGTACACAACTAACTTAAAGAAGTATAGACAAGGTAGAATATTATCATACATAACAATTATCACAACATATAACTTATGAAATGCATAATGAGACGCATGAATGATTCACATTTTCATTTCCTATACCAACTTATACATTTCCTGGACTCACATTTTATACTTGAAACCTTTTATTTTCTTTCTTAATCTTGTGAGTCTTACTTGTTACATAACCTCGACGGGTGTTACGTATCGCCGTCCTCGTTAGGTTCTCTTAGTATGACACGTCAGCTTGGCCATACATATAACTCGTCAGTCGTCCAGACATTACGTATCGTCGTCCCCATCGTGACAAGTCTCATGTGAGTCTTCCGGGCGTTACGTATCGTCGTCCTTGTCGTGACACAGAAAATACTTAATATAACGGGCTTTACGTATCGCCGTCTTTGCTAGTCATGTCAGTCATCCAGACGTTACATATCGCCATCTCCGTCTTGACATGACTCTTAACTTATCAAATCATGTCAGCCATCTGAGTGTTACGTATCATCATCCCCGTCATGATACAATTCTTATTTTTACAATGGGCATTACGTATCACCATCCTTGTCGGCACGTCAATCATACGAGCGTTACATATCGCCGTCCCCGTCATGACATAACTTTAAGCCTATATTAGTCTTATCATATTCTTATAAAGTTTTCTCATCACATTTTCTGTAACATTGACGTCATGACTTATGACGATACGTATGTGACAAAATGCAACATGACCATAATCTTAGTCTTTTAACATGCATATCTCATATCCTTATAAACCTTAAGAAATGCATAAATATATCACAATAACATGCGTCATGTGTATATACATTTACGTCACATCATCTTGTAACATCAAAACATAACAAATCAAGTTTAAATAATTAAACAAAAGAAAAATATTATAAAATCATGGCTGACCGAACATTATATAAATTCAAACCTTAATTTTCTTTTATTTAAACAAAATCAAACTCTTCATTTACAAAATACCAAATTTTCCATTAGCTTCCAAAAACAAATTCAAGTTTAATTATGTTGTTTTCTTAATTATTTCTTTAATAATTTCTAGCATGATGATTCTTGAAAATTGTTCAAGTAAACTAGAGTTTCTAAACTCCTCATAATTATTAAAATATCATCCAAATAGTTAAAAACCAATTGGATAAAATTTAGAACAAAAAATTCATCAAAAACCCTATTAAAGCTGAAATGCACTACAGTTGTTTTCTCATTTTTTTGTTTGTTAAACCAAAACCTCTTATTTTCACATAAAATTTTTCATATATTAAAATAGAACATATTTCTTAGTTCTTAAAAATTTTCTTAGCATTTTTCCATAACAAATACTAATCTAAAACTTAATAGATTTCATTTCAATACATAATCAAAATTTAAGTTCAAATAAGTAACAAATATAATCTAATAATCAAATCACTTATTCTATGCCACAACTAGGTTAAATTGTGTACTTACAAATTTCTCCAAAACTTGGTTTGATGATTGAAGTAGGTTTTTGTGCAATTTCTCCTCCAAGACCCCTAATTTGCTCTCTTTTGATGTTTTGGTAAAGTGAGTGCGTTTGAGTGAGTTTTCTTGCTTCTTTTTCCACTATGGTTGAATGTTCTCTCTAAAGGGAAGAGATGAGAAGTTTACATATATATATATATATATAGGCATAGGAGGCATTACATACAATGGCTTAAGGGTGAAAACACTTGGGGTATTTGGCAATCCCCTTAGTCGAGATGGGTGAAGTGTCCTACCCCTTTGTGTCTTATGATTACCTCTAATTCTTAGGCTTATTTGCTACTATCTCATCTAATGGTTGAGCTTGATCCACTTATAAGCTTATCTTGATTAAGTGCTCAAAGCATTCCAACACATGGGGGTAAAAACCAAAGAGCATCATGAGTAGTCTCCAAGGGGTGCAATTCGGCCATTTGGCCTTCCAAAGGTCACACGACCATCTCTAGGGGTTTATCCCCATTTTCCACCTGTTTAAACCCCCACGGTACGCTTGGGAAAGTTTAGAAGATTTTTCCTAGGACTTGTTTGGGTATTGGTTAGCAACAATTAGGTAATTGAATGATTTAGTTAGTTCTAAACCAATCATTTGCTACACTTAGTTTCTCCATGGTTCTTGGTTAACTAACCTTCTAAAAAATCTTTCTCCACATGCCACATACTCCCCTCACACATTTCAAGAGATCAAAGATGTCGACGCCCTTGCTTACGCTTGGGATCAGACGCAAACCGAGACGTCGAGGATAAACAACACAAGGAAGTTCACCCCTCATTCTTATCTTAAGTTTGAGCAAGCGTTTAAAATTAAATATAATGAATAGAAAATTTTCATAGCGAAAAAGGTCAAACCATTCTAAAATTAGGCAAGTGCTTAATTTTTTACTTACGTCACATGATATAACAAATTTAAGATCCTAAAATAAACTTCATATTAATAGCATTGCCAATTGTCTTGATTTTCACAAAATAGTTTCTTTCCCAAAACATCGGAGACCTCTGAAATCTAATTAAAATGTAGGTAAATGACACCATCCAAGCACTGACCCCACGACCACGTCAAAAGGGTAGAGAGATCACCAAACCATTAGTGCTCTAGAGAGTCTCACCAAATCTCATAGTCGTCGACGTCATCTTTTTCTGCAACAACTTCTATTGTCCCCACAAGGAATGATAGTGGAAATACAAAGGGGTGAGATTTCAAGAAATCTTAGTTTGTATACAACTATCTCAACAAAATAATTTTGAGCATACATATAAGCAAATAATAAACAGAACATGTGTCATACATATGAGACAACTGACTTAGCAAATGCATATGCTCATGAAAACTTTCATAAAACTTGACTTTTTTTCAATCTTGATCCTATACTTGCTTTTCATAAAAAATGGTTCATCGTAAACCTAATTCTTTTGACTCATGCTTTAAAACCCTTTTTTGTAAAACAATTTCATATCTTTCATCATTTCTTATCTTAGGCACCACTTAGCATATTCATATCATTCTTTGAACTCGACGGGAGTTATGTATCGCCTTCACCATTGTCACGTTAGTCATACGGGAGTTACGTATCGCCTTCCCCGTTGTGACGTGAAAGTCCTTATTAGTGATTAGGGAGTTATGTATCGCCTTCTCCGTCACTGTTCATTTTGGACGCCTCACAGTTCCCTTATGCACCGTGTGCTCCCCGCTAGTTACAGTTTCACCCGGCAACCACTCAAGCCTAAGTGAATACGTTACGTGTTACCGCAATACCCGCAGACTACTTAAGTCGGGGAGACTACATTATCCGCTCTTCGTCACTCGATGACCACTCAAACCGAGCGACTACCACCTTATTCTTATAACGGTAAGGTAAAAGCCTACACCATTCTTGAGCACCCACTAATGTAGATGCGACCACGTTACGGACACCTTTTTGAGTCATACATGGTCCGCTTACTGTTCTTTCTCGACCTAGGGGCTTTTACTCGACTTTAATCACTCCTGAGTAAACAGAAAGTTCCACTGGGGCACTACCCCTTCCTAGCCTTTGGGATTCTTATAAAACTTCAATCATTCTATTTTCTTTGAAAACATGCTTGACTTAAAAACATGGTTTTCGTGTTTTATGCATAGAACATGCAAACTTTTAATACTTAACATGCGAATCATGGGACTAGTTCAAGCACACATATACTTTGCAATGCTCATTGGCAAGTCACCCATCACATGAATCCATCTATACTTTATATAAAAATACACAAATGGGCTTAATACACCAAGAGGGGCTCTCGACCTCCACCACTAGGGTTGGGCCGAGACCTTCCAAAGCCACTTCCTATGGTTCTCTTCTTCTATCTTCCTCCATGTACTCACTAAGCCTTGATAAGATTAACTAAACCTTTTTAGCATCACTAAGAGGGGTGACCAAACCCTATAATCCTTAGGATTAGCATTTTAATCACTTTTCTTTCTACCAAAATAGCGTACTTAATCATACATGTTAAAAACAAAATATCATGTTATTGAATCCCCCTAGCTTTTAGACTTATAAACCTTCAAAGTATTCAAGACTTAATCATCATATAAAAGAATAGTTGATCATTGAAAAACTCAACCCTAAAACCTTCAAATTTGAAACGCATATATGCACCCATTCAAATCTTTTTCAAACTCCAAACATCAATTTTAACATGCATGCATTTTATCACTATTTTTCATACTAATCATACTCTCTTATTTCTTTATAACAAGGTAACTAAATCCACCAATAACATGTAAATCTAAAGCCTATAATCATTTACCTTGCTAAGCATGTATTTATCACTACACATACAAGGCATTTCTTCAAGCATTCATCATAGTATCACCAATCATTCAACAAACATCATCTTAGTTACGCATGCCTTTTCTTATCACTATATACCATATTAATATGCTTCATTTTCCTTTGCATCAAATTAGCTAAATCCATCAACATAATATAGATTCAAGCCTACAATAACATATGAACTAAGCATAGATTTTTAACTATATAAACAAAGCATTTCTTTCAAGAGAACCTAGCCTAGCATCTCCAAGCACTCAACAAACTTAATCTTAGTCATGCATGCATTTATACCATCATCATATATCATATCATCATGTTTCATTTCTTTTTCAACAACTTAGCTAAATCCACCAGCATATTCAAATTTCAAGCCTAAAGAATCATATGGATCAAGCATGGGTTTTCTACTATCACAACAAAGTCTTTCCTTTAGGAAAACCTAATCTAGCATTTTCATACATTCATCAACCAATACAAACACATTCACTCAATATATATACAATGAATGCTAAATTCAAGATAAAGGTGCACTTACCATACTTTCAAGTAGAAAAGATTAGGTTTAAAAATATATAAAAATAATCCATTAAAACAATCTACAAGCATGTAGTTAAAAAAAATTACTAAAGTATAAACTTTGGTGTGTGCATGTGATCTAACCTAGGGTTTTATTCTTGAAATAGCTTAGGTTTTTGCATTACCTCTTCAAGTAGTCTTCCGCTGAAAAAAACTTGCTTCAAGCTCCACTAAACTTAGGATATCTTAGTGTTTAGAAGGTGGAAGAAAGCAAAGCAAAATGAGAGTAGAGTGGAAGGGAGAGTTGCCGAGAGGTGGGTGTGTGTGTGCTTGTGAACAAGTGGAACAAACAAGAAAGAAGAGCAAAGCAATAGGCCATTCGGCCATGGGTGTTTCTAGACTTTCTAGTCACTCATTTCCCCAGTTTAGGATTGACATTTGATTGGGTGAAAGACCCCTTTGATTGACCTTCGTCACTAAATCAAAATCATACCTAAAACTAGCTTGTTCTTAGGTTGGACTTCTTTTCCCATTTTCTTTTATGGCCGGCGCACACTTGGGTGAAAAATCCCTCTTCCTTTTTTCACATCACACCTCACTTACTCATCTATCACTTCTCAAGTCATCCACCAAGATCTTGTAGCTCAATTTGGGGAAAAAGGACAAGCCCTTGTTCGATCAAGGCATTCCTCGCCTAATCCGAATGCTCATCCATCCTCCATTACTTTTCTCTTCTCACAAGCAAGCCATCCATCAACCATCAAATCACTCACTCTTATACACACATCTCTTACACTCTCTTACACAATCTCACATGTCAAACTCACCTAAATCTAAGAACACTTGGAAAGACTACAAGTGGGAGTAGTTGGCTACTCCATCCCCTCTCACCCAAAACCATACTTGTCTTCCTTTTGCTATTTCTTCTTTCCAATGATGCTCCCTTTGGACACATCACTCAATCAATCATCTATCACACACTAACAAGTCCCTTCAAGATCTTCCATCTAGATTTGGTCCCTAAGGAAATTCAATTGGATTCGGCACTCCCATTTCCCAAACTACCCGAACCATGCTTCTTCACATCTTCCTCTCAACTGCTTTCCTCTTCTATCAAATCTAGCATATATTACTCAACTAGATTTGGTATGCTCCTCGGGAAACTATATTGGAAGATTTCTTCCTCTCCAAAGATAGTCACCTCACTTGTCACCATCACCCTTACAAGTCAATACATATATCTAAGGATTTTTCTTACACCAAATCTTTTTTTTTTGTCATATCAAAAGTGAGGATTGCATAGGGAGACTCAAAGTGAAGCAAGTTGGCTCCCCTTAACTCCATTTCATACGTAGACTCCTTTTTCTCCAACCAACATTTCTCTTCCCAATGACACAACCACTCAACTTGTCACACATCCTCCAATGGATCTCCCTTACACACAAATCTTCCACTTCTTACATAATCTAACACAAATCAATCACTTAGATGTGATAGTCTCCTAGGAAAACTCAATTGGAAGAGTCGACTTCTTCCTCTTTTGCATCCTACGTTGCCCATGTGTCCAAATGATAAGGAGATCTCATCTTGGATACCACACCTCATTCTCCAAGATACAACTAGTCAACTCTTCAACCACTAGTTTTTTTCCTTTTACCTACTAGTCCTTAAAAACTCGCTAGAGTTCTTCTAAGTGTAATATGTGTCTCCATGCATGAGTTTGGTTGAGTCATGGATTATTCTCATGGGCTTATGGGCTTTGATACACTAATTTAGGCCAATATCCTAAGTCATGCTTCCAAAACTCAATTTGAAGCCCACTTCAAGTGCTTAAATAAAGAAAATACCTTCATCACCCTTATAATAATTAATTAATTTAAATAAAATAAAGCACAAAATTCTGGGTCATCACAAAAGATCATGAAAACTAATCAAATTTCATCCCCAATAGTAAGGCGGTGCTACATATACAATTCGGGTTCCAATTTTATTACAGGTCTAATCACTTCTCGCCTAAATAAGTTTTTGATCTAATTCGATTCTCCGAAAACTCAAAACATGAAAGTTTTATATGTTTATATTAGTGATAGATAGAATTTTGAATCACCTAATTCCTAAATCAAATGAAAGAGATATGCTTATTTTATCGAAACTGGTTGGAGTGACCCGAGAACACCAATCCAAGCTCTAAATTTTCTAAATTTTCGAATTTTCTAAATTTTCTCCTTAATCTTCTAATTTTCTAAATTTTCTCCTTAATCTTCTAAAAATAATTTTTTTTATAAGTTCAAACTAAAATATTCTTGTTAATAAGTTGCTCAAAATTCCAAGAATTGACCACAATTCATAATTTTTCGCCTAATAGCTTAAATGTCTTCACTTGGATTTTAATACCTAAACACCATATATTTCTAAAAATCCCATAAAATTCTAAAATGACCTCAAAATAAATATTTAACTTAGGGAAGACTTTTTAAAAGGAAGGGTTATTACAATTTTAATCAAAACCAAGGTTCTAATGAAAAACTTTGTAAGGAACACCAACATCATCAGTATTTCTCCTAGCCATAACAGTCACAAAATCTTCTTCATTGGTCAGCCAAACCAAGATATTGAGAGGATTACGTAATTGACCAAACATTGGCATAGATTTAACTCCCAATCTATTTTTGATAAATCCTCTAATATAATCAAGAGAAGGGCGACGACGTTGAAATTTCAAAACAATTGCATACTGAAAAGGTTCCTCTAATTTCAAAATTTCAGACTGAGAGATGGTAAAGAACATCTCACCCTTAGCAAATCTAGGTTCACGAGATGGAATTCCAGCCACAGGCAATGGTTGTGGTTTGTTAACCATCATATCAGCATAACCATTCATCCCATGATTCCAGCAGCGCATCTTGTAGGCTCATGTACTCTCCCTTCCTCCTGAACGTTACCAACATTACTAGACGATTGAACCACTGAAGAGGATGACGTGCGGCTAGGTTCGTCATGCAGCGAACCCCAGGACATCACAATTCTTGAGAGAATTTTCGTACCTTGCCATGTCAGCCCAAGTGTATTGACATGCAGCCCAAGATTTCCAGGTTGATTACATTTGTAACAAGGTAAAGAGTTATTTTTAGTTGTATCTTTTTTGAAAAACTTTTTGAAAGATTCCTTGAAGCAACTTTGCTCTCTTTAAGAATTTTTTGATTTTCCTTGTTATCATTCTTCTTCATCTTTGTCGCTACTTTCCTCATATTCATCACTTTCGCTTTTGTGAGGAATAACTTTAAATGTCAAGCTTTTCTTTTGCTTTTATTATTCTTCTTCTCCTCTTTTCAATGTGTACTTAGAGGTGGTGGGTGACCTGATAAATTTATTTACTTCAAGTTTATTAAGATCTCTAACTTTAAGAATCGTCGTCGCTTTTAATTTCCAACGTTTTGATAGAGAGTTGAGAATTTTTCTTACTATCTCCAAGTTGGAATAAATTTTATCAAGAACTGTTAAGATGTTTATAATATTAGTAAAATGAGTGTACATGGTAGTAATATATTCATCATCATTCATTTTAAACATTTTATATTTATGAGTAAAATTTTTGATTCATTGACTTGTAAAGTTCTTTCATAATTTACTTCCAAATTGTCCCATATTTCCTTTGTCATCTTGTAAATCATTATTATATTGAACTTCCAAGTTACTTTCAAGTTGTCTCAAATTTTCTTTACTGTCTTGTAAATCATTATTATATAGGATTTTTTTTTCCAAGTTGTCCCAAATTTCCATTGAGAGTATTGTATAGGAGATTCATAACCATTAAATTTAATGCAGAAATTCTATCATTTTCATGATCAAACTCTTTTTATCCTTTTTTTGACTTTTACTCTATCAATAATCTTTGTTAGGATATAAGGTCCATTTATAATACATTATGAATTTTTCGACCTTGAGTCTTTAGGAATATTCTCATTCTACCTTTTTAAAATGTGTAATTGTCTCTACAAAATAGTAAAGATCATCTACTGGATTAACCTTCACCAAAAGTAGCTACAATGTTAGCCATTAGATCTTAATTCAATAGATAGTTAATCTTATAAAAGAGACCGTATTCTGATACCAATTGTTGTCCAGATAACTAACACAAAAGGGGGTGAATTGAGTTGCATTTAAAAAATTAATAATTATAAACCATGTAAAAAATATAAAATATGAACGAAATATGGAGTAGTAAAAAATATAAAGAGTAAGAATAAAAGAGAAACAAACTCAGTATTTTAATGAGTTTCAACTTTATTATCTACATTTTCGCCTCAAGCTACCTATTGCACATTTTCAAATTCATCATTGAACCTCCTTCAGGTGAACTCTATTACGCATTTGAACAATATCATTACAAAAAATTCATGTAAAACACATTTTACAGGTACAATCACTTCACACATTGTGATTAAACTATTTCTTATGTAGAACACTTTATACATGCACAAGGATTATACAAACTCTTTTACTAATATAAAAGCTGATAGTGGGTAGGTTATAAAAAAATACTCCTCAATGAGTGAAATAAGAACAATACACTACAAATTATATATCTTTTTAAATGAACAAAGGTTAAAACTCAATACTTAGAGAAAAGAGATTGAAGGTTTTGAATGAATATTGCAAAACTCGCAATTGATATGTGTAAGCTCTTGTTGTATTTTTAAAAATCCCAATTGAGCTATTTATAGGCATATGAGACCACTTTCGAATTTAAAAAGATTCGCATGTAAAAAAGGTGTACTACTCACTTTTTAAAATTTTCAAATAAAAGTTTCTCCTTTTTACAATTGTTAAAGACAACTTCATTCATTTTTCAAAATATTCAAATCTAATATTTTACTTTTCGCATATGACAAAATGAGTATGATTTATTTTTCAAAATTTTCAAACAAAATCATCTTCTTTTTGCATATATCAAAAAGTGCATAAATCACTTTTTAAAATTCTCAAATAAAATTATCTATCTTTTGCATATTTCAAAAGTACATCAATCACTTTTCAAAGATTGCAAGCAAAATCATATACTTTGTGAATATGTCAAAGAGCGCATCAATTACTTTTCAAGATTTTCAAACAAAACATGCACATGTGAAATATGACAATCAATAATTTTCCAGATTTTTAAAACTCAAATTTTTAATAATATCATGCATATATGAGAAATGTAATTTAATGCTATATAAGAAAAGATTAATTTTGAACCTTAATCCAATTTCGAATTTTATCAAAAAATGTACAAATTTACTGTAAGACCTTTATTTGTAGACTTGTACCCTTTCCTGCTCATACTTGATTCATTAATGTGCTTGGCTCTATTGTATAGACAACTTGAGTTTGAGACTCATTTATGCTTGAATTTATTTATTATCATCAAGATCCATATGTAGATATATAATGATAAAACTTCAAACCTTGCATTCAACAAGGTAGATGATAGCTCTTCCAACTTCCCTTTTTGTAGGTTTTGTTACATCATTTCCTAATCTGTAAAAATTCTTCACATTTGCTCGACCGCTTTTGAACTGGACTTGCCTTTTCAACCCATATATCCCTTACTATAGGGAAAAATTAGAAAGCATAACAAATATATTCATTTTTGCTTTGACAAATGGAGCGAAGAGGATCATCAGTAACCCCTATGTTATTTAGATTCAATCTGATTGGAATAATACTATTTCTTGCTTTCTATAGAAATTGCTTCACTGTCCTTGGTACATTCAGCTCTCATGTTTTGTTCCACATCTCTTCATGTTCACCTTCCCTTAAAGTTTCCTATTGTTTTGACTTTCTCATGGTTTAATCTACTAACTAGACACTTCGAATAGAAAACCTCCCATCCGTTGTATGATCCCATATCAACATATCCCCAACCCTTAGTTTACTAATTGGTATGCTACAAATCTGTTGTGCTTATTCTTTTTCATAGATGCATGGTCAATACATCTAGGATTTTTGACACCAACAGTCCACATCTTCTCGCGAACTGTATTTGTCGTTCCAAGGTGATTGATGCAAGGTGGTTACTATTAATGTCTTTCAAAAGGTTTATTACGTCCAAATAGGTAAATGTCACAAAAAGAGTGTTTTTACGTCTAAATATATATGACACAAATATTAATTTCTAGTGTCGAAAAAAACTAGCCACTAGTTATAAAAATACATTTGTGTAAAAAATATGGTATTGCTAAATATATACATGTAGTTGGAAAAAATATTAAATGTGTGTTCATTTTATGGTCGTAAAATGTATTGTCACAATAAGTTTTTTTCTAACGACTAAGCTGATCACGAATCAACACAAACTATAACGCAATAGGTGTATACCTTGGTTGAATATAATTACGACTAAAATAATTTTGACGCAAAAAGTCATATTATTAGTTGCAATTCTTACCCGCCAAATAAAAATATCAGGAAAATAATAAAATTAAACGAACTCATAAAATTTATTGTGGCTAGGTTAATTACATACGTCGTTGTTGTATGTAATTGTCGGAACAATTGGAAATATGCTTTTGGTCCTGTAAAATGAGTTAATTGTGTCCATAAAATTAGTGACGGAAATCATTTTTTCACAACCGTGCGTGACATATTTCACAATCGCTTTGGTCCTACATTGTCGTGGTCTTTTTAGATTTTTTTTTCTTGTCTTCATTTTTTGGTGTTGTTTTATTATTGTACTTATATATATATATTTGGTGGAATCGACTGCATGGATTGTAATTGAAAGCTCACTGGAAGTTGACATCATACTAAGATAACATTCTTTAGTTTTTTTTTTTTTTTACCCTGGATGAGTTGCCACTTACAATACCATTCTAAAGTCCACATCGTCTAGGATCAATGCATATACTAATAAAAGGACCCATAATACTAGAGATCATACCAATTTCTATGCACACCTCGGTTAAAGCCACGACACACGACACTTTATATTCCACATTGTCATATATATTGTGATCATACAACCAGGATGAGTTTAAACCTATCCATATGGGGAGACAACTAGGACTAGTATTAGTATTGCCAAACTACCACTTAACAGCAAGATGAGTCATTAAGACCCTAAGGACCATTATATTGTTCTAAACACATTTATAGTGATATTGATAAATAAGATGAGACATATCATCCAAATGGAAAATTGAGAAACTCTTCATGCACAGCTACTAGTGAGCTAGCAACACCTTGAACATAATTACCCACACCTTGGCCTACCATCATTTATACAGCAATAGGAGTGTGGTTCTTCAGTCAAGCATTTCTTCCAGGACGTTGCTTCCAAGCCATGCTTGCTGTCTCAAATTCCACTAATGCCAATATTTTATTGCATTCATTTTCTGACTAATTGGTGTCATAGTTCTTCAAAACTGTAATTAAGCCTTAACATGTGAAGTGAAACTATGGACTTAGATGACCTACATTGAATTTTTAAAATTACTCTTATCCCACATACACATCATTTGCACTTTTTCCTCCACACTCATCAAAACCCAGTGGTTCACTAATTAAATATAAATAGATCATTTGCATCACCTTCATATGTTCTATTATAATATTTCGATACTAATTAAAATCAATTAGTTATGATTCACAGTTTCACTAACAAATTATTTAACTTTGCAAAAAGATGCAATCTATCATGAATAACACTACTCCTTCCATGCAAAGCCGGCCACATTTAGACATTTAAATAATTAAATATGCATGATTAACATCAAGAAACAATGGGAACATTAAACCTGAAAACATCAAACATTCAGTTAAACAAAGTATTTACCTGTCCACTTAAACATACTTGCCACTCACTTTTTCCTTGCACTAACAACTCTTTCAAAATCCTCATTTTAAAGTGTTGTCTCTTGTTCATTTCCAAAATATATAATCGACATCATGACATCTCCAAAAAGGCAGCTATGTATATAAAAAACTAGGAGGGAAATCTCATTTTTACTCAACATCAAAAGTCTCTGGTAACCAGAGTCTCCCTATGCAAATTGACCATGTGACATATTCAGATGAAAGTTCATGAACCTCTCAAACCTATTCTATTTCTCCAATATATTATTTAGTTGTTTTTTCAACTCATCAACTTCTGCTTTGCAAGGGAAACCATCTCCTACTACCCCCTCACCATTAACAGTATATGCATAACCATGGTGTCTCCTACTCAACTCGGGCATATCTGCCTCGCCCAAAGTTCTAGCATATTCCGTAGGCGCATAACCAACGATCTTGACTACGCCCAAAGAATAACGCGGTCGTTTGCAGTATAACTTTGGGGTATCGATTCCACAGGGAGATAGATTGAGAAATTGAAAAACAGTAACAAAATTAACAAAAAGATTTAGATGAGTGCGAAAAGTAAATTTTAGAATGTAACGTAAATTAAAACTAAATGAGTAATTTGAAAAGTATAAAAATGAGACGAAAAGTAGAGCGTAGGAAATTCCTTGTGTATTTGTGGTATTCAAATTTATTCTTAATTCATTGATAACTCAATTAAGAATTCTATGTCCAAATTCTTAATAGGAAGATATAACATTAATAACCAAAATTTAAATCAAATGTAACTCTTTGAAAAATTATTCTTCGCGCTTAACTCTCATAAATTGTTATCGACATTGATAAAATCCAACGACGACAATATACCCAAGAGGCGATATTGCAGCAGAGAATTAAATCAATATAGACAATCAATTGCTCCAAATATAATTATATAACAAATTCACTCAATAGAAAAAGCATGACTGAATCTATAAACGAAATAGATTCTAAAATTATTTGAAGACGAAAAACATCACAAATAAATTGAGAATAATAGAACAAAAGAGTTATAATATTTAAAGACCAAATACATGAATCAAAAATAAATTACAAACACCATCACACATACAAGTTCATCCCTAACCCTCCTTGAGAATTTAGTTACATATATTGAAAATATGCAACAAAAATTCTTCAGGGGATAATATGGAAGAGCCAACCATTATTTTATTCTCTCTTCTTTGGTTTTTCTTTTCTTTTCTCAAGCTCTCAAAATAATGGCTCTTCCAAAGCATCCTCCCACAATAAGCATTCTTAGAACACACACCCCTCCCTTCTATTTATAAGCATCCTTCATGCAAGTTGTCATGACAAAATCATCACAATTTCAACTTATTTTTCTATGTGCCATTCTTGAATCCAAGTGATTTGTGAGTTGTCATTTTGATAATTTGTTTTCCCACTATGCATGATCTGGATTTTGCTTGTAGGTTGAGTGTTTCAATTTTGCTTCTCTATCCATTAGTTGTCTTGTATGACTTAATATCTTGTGGTCAAATAATTTGTCTTGAAGAAACTTGAGTGCACTTCATCTTGCATATGAATTGATCATTGAATTTCCAAATTGGTGTAGGAGTGCTTGCTGAAAAATATTATGATAACATTTAGATTTGATGCAAGTGGCTGAAAAATATCCAAGAACGTCAAGTGCAGGTACGTCCACTTGATGGCCAATTTTGTCTTAGATTGAATTGATATCTCTTCAAACACAAAACACAAAAGTTATAGATATTTCTCTTGTGGTTCTATATCATCTTGAATCAGTTCAATCGGAGATTGGATGAGAGAGTTATGCCCATATTACGAAAAGATGTCAGAACTGTCTAAAATTCCGCAATTATCTTCATTTGCTCCTAATGTCTATTTGTGTCCTAAATCAAAATATAAGAATAATGAGTATATTTAGGCATCAAATAAGAATAAAGTATTAAAGATTAAGAGAGGAAAATATGGCATTTTATATTCTCATCAATATATTAAATCATGCTTATATCTATTTCAAGATAAATGACCATTAATTTTAATAACATGAGTTATATCCATTATTTTCTCATTTCTTTTAGTATTTAAATAGAATATTTAGAGTGCATTTTTGTGCACTCATCACACCCCCCAACTTACTCATCGTTAGTCCCTAACAATTTTCATGCAAAATGATGAGAAAGACCAAAGAAAATCACACATAGGGGCCATCAAGACACATTTTTCAAATTTACATATCAAAACAATCTTATAAATTCAATAACCCTTTCACAAGTAATTCAAATATAGCAATCCACAGAGTGTGTATGTGTTCCAAACTATTTTTATCAAATCAGAGGTTTCGACACATGCAACATTAGAATATCTTAAGCAAAAAGGTCCAACTCTATAACTCACAGGTATAGAAATGTTTCATGTAAGGGTTTTCTCTATGGAGTTGACAATGTGTACATTTACTCTCATGGAAATTTAGCCAATTATATATAAGTAACAAGTAAATATTGATCTTATGATAGAAATACTAACAAATGAGATTTCCACCATTCTTTCCACAAGCATACTTAGGATCTGAAAAATCAACACAAATGGTTGTAATGTGGCTTAGGTTTGAGGTTCATAAGAAGAAAAGGTGAAGAGGTTTCAAAAACTTCCAAGTATACACAAAAAGGAATCTGTTAAATTTTTCAGTAGACTATACTTTCCTTTTGATGTACTTTTCAATTTTTTAGAATTTTGACTAAGTATACTTTTCCATCTTCTTTTGCCATTGGTGTCTTCGCAATTTGATGAACTCTTTCATGAATAATTTGATGGGCACATCTAGCACCATGCCATTTTTGTCATGGTTTTCTTTTTTTTTTTTATGATAATTTCACACCTAGTACACACTTGGAAGTAAAATGGTAGGAAAATATAATGTATAAGCTATACTCCAATGTGGAGAGGTATGGATGATGTAGATATGAAAAGAAAATGCCATATGTATATATTGGCTCAAAATTGGCTGCTAGGGGTTTATGATGAAAAATGTCAGCTTGAAAGGCTCAAACGTTAATCCTAAGTTGACTTTCGTCATATCCCAAGTATATCCACCATCTTACCATAAACCATGTAATGATATTCTCAAAAAAAGTGTCAAATTCAACAGATCAATGGATATTTATCACAATATCTGTATTTGTAAGCTCTCAATTCTCAC
Source organism: Platycarya strobilacea (assembly GCA_036898215.1). Classification (NCBI taxonomy): domain Eukaryota; kingdom Viridiplantae; phylum Streptophyta; class Magnoliopsida; order Fagales; family Juglandaceae; genus Platycarya; species Platycarya strobilacea. The sequence goes on from CM072550.1 coordinate 32,234,177, forward strand.
CAAAATTCACATGAATACTTAAGCAAAATAATTCTCTAGTTACATGTGTCAAATCACCATATTACCACAAAGTTTGGATAAGTGCATAAAATTTTTTCTGTGAATGCTTTAGCAAAATGATTTAAGATGGGTTTGTTGAATTCACCAAGATGGTTATGAATGAGCATGAGTATCATGTGTGAAAAGATTCTTGTGTGAAAAAAAAAAGTTGGCAATTTTTTATATTTTGATTGAAATATGCCACAGAGTTTAAATGATAAATTTGCATTCTCACCCCCCAACTTAAATGAAACATAGTCCTCAATGTTTAAGAATCAAAATCTGTGAATGCTTTAGCAAAATGATTTAAGATGGGTTTGTTGAATTCACCAAGATGGTTATGAATGAGCATGAGTATCATGTGTGAAAAGATTCTTGTGTGAAAAAAAAAAGTTGGCAATTTTTTATATTTTGATTGAAATATGCCACAGAGTTTAAATGATAAATTTGCATTCTCACCCCCCAACTTAAATGAAACATAGTCCTCAATGTTTAAGAATCAAAATTGAATGGGGAGTAACTAAAAAGGGTAGGATACACCTGATGTGTGATGTGGATAGCTCGCTAAGCGTCAAAAGTGGTGATCTGAAATGAAAAAATGAAACTATCCTACAAACATAAATAAAGAAAACAGTAGTAAACAAAAATAAAATAAAACAAACAAGATAATAATAATTATTATTATTGCATAGTGTGGTCAAAGTTGATAGACCAAGTCTACAACCGAACTATCTTCCACTTCTTGAACTATTCCTCCTGGGTAAAAAACGAAACACTTATTTGCCCAATAAACTCAGTGCTCGAGCTTCACAAGTAGGTGGCAAGACTTTAGATTAACTTTTGGTACTTGCCCACTTGAAGGAATTTGTTTTTCATTTTTCTCAAGCAACTCCTCAAATTTCGGTTGCCAAGCTTGTGTGTTATAATCTTGAGTATTGTCAAAAATTGTACAAATATTAGCTACATCAGACGAATCACTGATAAGATTAAACTCAAAATCAACCATAAAATTCTCAAGGGGATCAAAATCATGAGTTGTGAAAACTTCCCTGTCTATGAGTGAGTCAATCATATATATCTGCTGGCACTCGTGATTCTTCACAATTTCTTGTGCCATATATTGACCTTGAGGTACAGACTGAGCTTGAGAAGGGAACTTACCTTGCTCATTTATACTCAAGAAACTCGTTATTTTAGATACCTGGCTCTTTATCTCCTTTTATTCTTCAACAACTTGCATAATTAAAGACTCAAATTTTTGGTTAGTCTTACTCTGTACTTCAATAAATGCATGCAAAGTGTCTTCTAAAGAATTTCTAAAAGATTGAGGTGCATGGTATGGTGCAGGATATGATCTAGAAGGTTGTGCAGGCTGTTGGTTTTCAGACTTCCAGCTAAAGTTTGGGTGATTACGCCATCCTCTCATGTTAGCATGTGTAGGACAGTCTTGGGCATGATGTTCTACCCCACCATAGACAATACATGGTTCAAAAGAGTCTGCATGATTAGCCATGTGTGTTGGCTTTGAGTTTTTCGTTTTCAATAACTCTAATTCTCTGGTGAACATTTCAACCTTAACTTTAAGGTTATCCTCTTCCCTTAGTTGGTAAATACCACCAGTCGGATTTCCTGTAGGTCGTGACTTGTTTGTACTATCAGTAGCACTAAGTCCAATCCAAGTATGAGCTTTTTCAGCAAGTTCATTGAGATACTCTATGGCCTCATCAGGATTTTTCTGTAAAAATTCTCCATTGCACATCATTTCCACGAATTGCTCCAAACAATTGCTCCAAACATAATTATATAACAAATTCACTCAATAGAAAAAGCATGACTGAATCTATAAACGAAATAGATTCTAAAATTATTTGAAGACGAAAAACATCACAAATAAATTGAGAATAATAGAACAAAAGAGTTGTAATATTTAAAGACCAAATACATGAATCAAAAATAAATTACAAACACCATCACACATACAAGTTCATCCCTAACCCTCCTTGAGAATTTAGTTACACATATTGAAAATATGCAACAAAAATTCTCCAGGGGATAATATGGAAGAGCCAACCATTATTTTATTCTCTCTTCTTTGGTTTTTCTTTTCTTTTCTCAAGCTCTCAAAATAATGGCTCTTCCAAAGCATCCTCCCACAATAAGCATTCTTAGAACACACACCCCTCCCTTCTATTTATAAGCATCCTTCATGCAAGTTGTCATGACAAAATCATCACAATTTCAACTTGTTTTGTCATGTGCCATTCTTGAATCCAAGTGATTTGTGAGTTGTCATTTTGATCATTTATTTTTTCACTATGCATGAGCTGGATTTTGCTTGTAGGTTGAGTGTTTCAATTTTGCTTCTCTATCCATTAGTTGTCTTGTATGACTTAATATCTTGTGGTCAAATAATTTGTCTTGAAGAAACTTGAGTGCACTTCATCTTGCATATGAATTGATCATTGAATTTCCAAGTTGGTGTAGGAGTGCTTGCTGAAAAATATTATGATAACATTTAGATTTGATGCAAGTGGCTGAAAAATATCCAGGAACGTTAAGTGCAGGTACGTCCACTTGATGGCCAAGTTTGTCTTAGATTGAGTGGATATCTCTTCAAACATAAAACACAAAAGTTATAGATATTTCTCTTGCGGTTCTATATCATCTTGAATCAGCTCAATCGGAGATTGGATGAGAGAGTTATGCCCATATTACGAAAAAATGTCAGAACTGTCTAAAATTCCGCAATTATCTTCATTTGCTCCTAATGCCTCTATTTGTGTCCTAAATCAAAATATAAAAATAATGAGTATATTTAGGCATCAAATAAGAATAAAGTATTAAAGATTAAGAGAGGAAAATATGGCATTTTATATTCTCATCAATATATTAAATCATGCTTATATCTATCTCAAGATAAATGACCATTAATTTTAATAATATGAGTTATATCCATTATTTTCTCATTTCTTTTAGTATTTAAATAGAGTATTTAGAGTACATTTTTGTGCACTCATCAGATCTCCTTGAAAATTATCGCTGCTGTCTCTTGGGTTCGAGCCACAAGGTCCAATCATTCCAATCTTGCCACCATTTGTTTCTTCAATAATAACCATGGTCATTGAGGTTAGTGAAAGTAATGAGTAAATTAAGCAGTGATAACATCTTAGCATGTCTATATAAATAAGGTTTAGACCATGGAACAAGCATGCATCTATATTATTTTACAATACTCACATGCATCTCTTCTATCATCTCTATCTCAAAGTTTCTTTTTAAACCAACATGTCTCTTTAAATAAGTCAACCATGTTGTGCACACTTTTACGCTTCAGCATGCAAAGCAAACATTTAAATGCTTGAACAACAACCAAATTTAATAAAGCACTTTACCCTAAACAAACTTGGACAATTCTCAACTAAACTTGGAAACTTTTCCAGATAAAATTTGTTACTTTTTCTTCTAATAGCCCTGCAAGACATTTCCTACTAGTTATATGATTAATTCGAACCAACTCCCTATTAGCCTTATTTCACAATGACAATGCCTGTTGTAAATTGTACATGATTTCACAAAGATACCATTTAGTATGAGACCACAATTTCAAAGATGCCTGTTGTAAATTGTACATTATAGGTGTGACGACCCAAAATTTTGTGCTTTATTTTATTTAAATTAATTAATTATTATAAGGATGATGGAGGCATTTTATTTATTTAAACACTTGAAGTTGGGTTTAAAATTGAGCCTTGCAAGCATGACTTAGGATATTGGCCCAATTATTGTATTAAAGCCCATAAGCCCATGAGAATGATCCATGAGTCAACCAAACCCATGCATGGAGACACATGTCACCCTAGAAGAGCTTTAGTAAGTCTCCAAAGACTAGTAGGTAAGAGGAAAAAAAAATAGTAGTAGTTGGAGGGTTTGACCAGTTGTTTATAGGAGGAAAAAGTGTGAAAATCCAAGATGAGATTTTCTCAACATTGGCCAACTAGGTAGGTGTGTAAGGCAAGAAAGTGTCTTCCAATTGATTTTCTCTATGTGGATATCAAATCTAGGAGGTTGACTTGTATTAGATCTTGTAAGAGTAGAGGATTTGTAGGGAGGTCACTTGGAAGATGTGTATGTGTGTGATAAGTGACAAGTGGAGTGGTTGTGTCATTGGGAAGAGAAACCTTGTTTGGAGAACAAGGAGTCTACGTGTAAAATGGAGAAGGGAAGCCAACCTTGCTTCATTTTGAGTCTCCCTATGCAAGCCTCACTTTTGATGTGACAAAAATATATTTGGTATAAGAAAATCCTTAGAGGACTTGTAAGGATGTGATTGTGACAAGGAGATGACTATTTTTGGAGAGGAAGAAGTCTTCCTAATTTAGTCTCCCTAGGAGCATGCCATATCTAGGTGAGTGACACTTGTAAGATATGATGGAAATAGAAATGGGAACAAAGAGAGGTTTCGGTGGAAACCCTTAGCCGAACCCTTCATTAGGTTTTCCCATGCAATCTCATCTAAATCTAGATGAATGACCATTGATAGATTTTGTAAGTAGGAGTGACAAGGTGATTGACAAGTGATAGAAGGATGTGGTATCATTGGAGAGAGGAAAAGAAGATGAAAAGAAAACAAGAGGATTTGGGTGAGCAAAACCGTAAGCCTCGTTTTTGGTCTTCCTAGAGTTTTGACAAATTTAGGTGAAAGGACATATGAGATTGTGTAGGAGTGGCTTGTACTTCTGTGTAAGAGTGTAAGGTTGAGTGGTGATTGATGGGACGCATGAGAGAAGAAAGGAAACCATGGAAGAATTGAGATGGTTTCGGATGAAACCAAGAAAGGGTGTAGCTGAGTATGGCTTGCCCATTCCCCTAAGTTTTGATTCTAAAATCTTAAGAAATGACTTGTGAAGTGATTGGTGAGTGTGTGAGGAGTGTGTGAAAAGAAACGGAGGGCTTGAAGCCCATGCATGGGCCAGCCATAGGAAGAAAAAGGAAGAGTTTTCAACCTAAAAGTGATCTAGAATTAGGCATGATGTGATCTAGTGATAGAAGTCATTCAAGTTTCTTTTTAAACCCATCAAATGTCAACCCTAAAAAGTAGGGAATGAGTGGCCTAAGAGCCTAGAGTCTCATTTGGCCGAATGTCCTTATGCCCTTGTTATTTCCCACTTGTTTGTTTCACTTGTTCACCCACATACCTCCATCCTGCACACGGCAACAAGTTCTCCCATCTCACTCTCACTTTGCTTCTTATTCTTCTATCTTCTAAGCACCAAAATACTCTAAGTTCAATAGAATCAAGCAAGCATTCTTGAGTGGAAGACTACTTGATGAGGTAATACAAAAGCTTAAGCTATTTCAAGAATAGAAAGCTAGGTTAAATCACATGCACACACCAAGACCTATATCTTTAATATTTTCTTTTGAACTATATACTTATAAACTATTTTAATGGAATATTTTTATATATTTTCAGAGCAAATATTTGCTACTTGGAGTATTGTAAGTACACTTTTATCTTGATCTTACCATTTCTTGCATATATATTGAGTGAATGTGTTTGTATTGGTTGTTGGATGTATGGAAATGCTAGATTAGGTTTTTCTAAAGAAAATGCTTTGTTGCCATAGTAGAAAAAACCCATGTTTGATCCATATGATTCTTTAGCCTTGAAATTTGAATATGTTGATGGATCTAGCTAAGTTGTTGCAAAAGAAATGAAGCATGATGATATGATATATGATGATGGTAGAAATGCATGCATGACTAAGATTAAGTTTGTTAAGTGTTTGGAGATGCTAGGCTAGGTTCTCATGAAAGAAATGTTTTGTTTACTTAATTAAAAATCTATACTTAGTCCATATGTTATTGTAGGCTTGAATCTATATTATGTTGATGGTTTTAGCTAATTTGATGCAAAGGAAAAAGAAGCATATTGATATGGTATATAGTCATAAGAAAATGCATGTGTGACTAAGATAATATTTGTTGGATGATTGGGATGCTAGGATGAATGCTTAAAGAAATGTATTGTATGCTTAGCGATAAATCCATGCTTAGCAAGGTGTATGATTCTAGGCTTGAGATTTACATTTTTTATTGGTGGATTTGGTTACTTTGATATAAAGGAAAAAGAGAGCATAATTAGTATGAAAAATGGTGACAAAATGCATGCATATTAAAATGATGTTTGGAGTTGAAAAGAATTTAAATTGGTGCATATATGGATTTTGGATTTAAAGGTTTTAGGGTTAAGTTTTTAATTGATTAACTACTCTTTCGTATGATGACTGAGCCTTGAATACTTGGAGAGAGTTAGAAGCATGAAAAATTTGGAGGATTTCATAACATGATGTTTCGGTTTCACATGTATGATTTAGTACGCTATTTTGGTGGAAGGAAAAGTGATGAAAATACTAATTTTAAGGACAACAGGGTTCGGTCAACCTCTCTTAGTGAGGCTAAAATGGTCTACTTAATTTTACTAAAATAGGTAGTAACCAAAGAGGGTCTCGGCCCAACCATAGGGGTGGAGGCCGAGCACCCCACTCGACTCATTAGGCCCAATTTTGTGCGTATATATGAATGGTGAGTTGAATGATGTGATGTTTGACTTATGAAAGAAGATGGCTAAGTGTGCACTCGGGTTTGTCTGGGGTTTTTGCATGATTAGCGTTAAAGGTTTGCATGTCACATGCATGGAACACGAAAATCATGTTTTTGGAGTCAAACATGTTTTCAAAGGAAAAGAAAAAAATTAAAGTTTTTATAAGAACCCCAAAGGCTGGGACGAGGTAGTGTCCCAGTAGAACTCTCTGTTCACTCAGGAGTGATTAAAGTTGAATGAAAGCCTCTGGGTCGATGAAGAACAATCGGCGGACCATGTATGGCTCCAAAAGGTGTCCAGAGCGTGGTCGCACCTAATACTAATGGGTGCCATAAAAGCAATGTTGGTCTCGACCTCATCATATGAAAAGTTTGTAGTTACTCGAAGAAAAATCCCCAAGTGACGAAAAGCGCGGAAGGGCGCGAAACGTATTCACCTAGGTTGACATGGTCGCCGAGTGTGACGGTAACTAGCGAGGAGCACACGGTGCATAGGGGAACCATGAAGTGTCCAAAATGGACAGTGATAGGGAAGGCGATACGTAACTCCCGTATCATTGATAAGGACTTTCACGACATGACGGGGAAGGCGATACGTAACTCCCGTATGATTGACGTGATGACTGTGAAGGCGATACGTAACTGCCGTCTAGGTCAAAGAATGATATGAATATGATAAGTGGTGCCTAAGATAAGAAATGATGAAAGAAACGAAAATTTTTTACAAAAAAGGGTTTTTAATGCATGAGTAAAAAGAATTTCGTATATGATGAACCCTTTTTATGAAAAGCAAGTATATGAGCAAAGATTGAAAAAAAGTCAAGTTTTTATAAAAGTCTTCACGAGCATATGCATTTGCTAAATCATTAGTCGCATATGCATGACACATGTTCTGTTTGTTATTCACTGATATGTATGCTTGAAATGATTTTGTTGAGATAGTTGTGTACTTACTGAGATTTTTCGAAATCTCACCCCTTTATATTTCCACTATCGTTTCTTGTAGGGACGATGGAAGTTGTTGCAGGAAAAGATGACGTCAACGACTATGAGACTCGGCAAGACTCTCTAGACCATTGATGGTCTAGTGATCTCCCCACTTGTAGATGTGGTCGCAGGGTCAACGTTTGGATGATGATGTTTACTTACGTTTTATTTGGATCTTAGAGGTTCCTAATGTTTTGGGAGAGTATATATATTTTTGGAGACTGATACACTTAATGATGTTTGGTAATATGAAGTTTATTTTGGGATCTTAAATTTGTTATACCATGTGACGTAAGGTAAAATTTTAAGTTCTTGCTTGATTATAGAATGGCTTGACCTTTTCCGCTGCGAAAATTTCCTATTCATTGAGTTTAGTTTTAAATACATACTTGAAAGTAAATAAGAACGAGGGGTGAACTTCCTTGCGTTGCTCATCCCCGACGCTTCTATTCATGTGCGATCCCAAGCGTAGAATGGGTCGTCGACAATAGGAGTACTACTTCCTTCTCATCTATCCTAATTAGAGTTAGGGGTGGTAATATGTGATACTGTTGAACCTAAGGTTTCAAGTTTCGTGTAAATCTACAAATGAATTTTGATGATAACAAATGAATTCAAAGAATAAAGGAGTCTCAAGTTCAAGTTGTCCACACAATAGAATCAAGCACATCAAGGAAGCAAGCATGAGCAAGAAGATAACAAGTTCACATTAAAATCATAGAGTAATTTTGTAAATCTCTTAAAAATTCGAAATTAGGATTAAGGCTCAAAATTAATATTTTATCATAAAGCATTAAAATACATTTTCCACATATACATGAATATTTTGAAAATTAAATTTGAAAATTTTGAAAGATGATTAATTGTCATCTTTCACATGTGCATGACATGATTAAAGGTTTGAATTTTGAAAATATTAAGATGATTGATTGTCATCTTTCACATGTGCGTATTTTATTTGAATATTTTCAAAAGTAGTGGATGCTTTTCTTGACTTATGCAAAAGGTAGATATCTTTATTTGAAAATTTTGAAAAGTAAAGTATGCTCCTTTTGTCATATGTAAAAAGTAAAAGATTATGTTTGAAATTTTTGAAAAGTAAAGTGTGCTCCTTTTGTCACATGCAAAAAGTAAAAATATTAGATTTGAAATTTTTGAAAAGTGAATGATGATCTTTTTGACATGGGAATCTTTTCAAATTTGAAATTGAAAACTCATTTGCCTATAAATAGCTCACTTGAGTTTTGCAAAATTCATAACAAGAGTTTACACATCTATTGCTAAGTTTTGCATCATTTCTTCAAAGCTCTCATTCTCTCTTTTCTAAAGTTTTGAGCCTCAATTCTTGTTCTTTTTTAGAGAGATATAGGTTGCGCTGTATTGTTTCTATCTCACTCATTGAGGAGTGTACTTTGATAGTCTACCTACTATCAACTCTTGTATTTGTAAAAGGGTGTGTATAACCCTTGTGTGTGTAGAAGGTGTTCTACACGGGAAATAGTTAAATCACCAAGTGTGAGGTGATTGGAAATGTAGAACGTGTTCTACACGGGGAATAGTTAAATCACCAAGTGTAAGGTGATTGGAAGTGTAGAGGGTGTTCTACACGGATTCTTTGGAGCGGTGCTGTTCAAAGGTGTAATAGGTTTCTATCTCCACCTAAAGGAGATTGAATAGTGGATTTGAAAATTCTCAAGAGGTAGCTTGAGGCGAGGACTTAGGCAGTGGGGCCGAACCTCGTTAACATACTGAGTTTGCTTCTCTCTTACTCTTACTATTTATATTTATTGTTGTTTCATATTTTGTTTATATTTTATATTATATATTTGATTTATAATTGTTATTTTTTTAAATACAACTCAATTCACCCCCCCTCTTGTGTTAGTCATCTGGGCAACAGATACGATATATTAACATAAAACGAACATGATACGATAAAAGCGGGTTAGTATTTAGCTTTAACAGGTTTCGGGTCAAATCGTGTCAACCTATTAAGACACGTTAAGAAATTTGAATTTAGTTTATACCTTTGACCTAAACTTCAAGAAATCTTAATTTAAAATTAGTTTTATATTCTTAGACACTTAGTTATCCCATATAAGTATTTATTAAAAAGTCATTAACAAGTTAACCCATTGTTATTTAATATGTTTGGCTATAATTTTAATATTTTACAATGTGTGGATCATATTTGTGTATTTATCATATTTTATAGTGTACTACTTATTAAATTGTAATTTTAAAATTGTAATTTGTAATTAATATTTTATTTTTTATAACTATTATTTAAATTTTAATATTTGTATAAAATCAATTAGGTTAAATTCAAACGGATCACTAATGGGTTTGCGGGTTGAAACGGGTCAGATCGTGTTGTGTCATGTCGTATCGTGTCGTATCATATAGTGTCAAAGGTCTTAACGGGTCGTGTCGTGTTAATCCATTATATTGACGGGTCATGTTCGTGTTGACCCTTTAAGTATTATGTACACGTCCCGACACGATTCGTAAATACGTTTTGACATCCCTAAAATTTAGGGTTGTAAACGAGCAGAGTCGAGCCGACTTTTGGCTTGCCGAGTTCGAGCTCGACTCAAAATACTCAAGCTCAAGCTCTAGCCCGAGCTCAAATTTTTATTTATTTTTTATTCGAGCTCGACTCGATAAACCGAACTTCTTACTCGAGCTAGAGCTCGAGCTCATCCCACAAACAATTCGAGTCCAGCCAAGCTTGAGCTCGATTTTTTTTTTAATTTTTTAAATAAATTTAAAAATAAATAATTAATTAATTAATATTTAATATCTAACTAGTTAATATGTATTCATCATAATAATATGTTATATGCTTATATATATATATATATTATTAATAATAACATATAATATGATAGCCTATACATATTTCACATACTTCTCCCGTACTAATATATGAAATTATTAAATTTTATAGACTATTTATTGTACAAATTATAAAACATAACTATGAAGTATATTCATCATATAGATATAAGTAATAAGATTACATATTTAATTATAAAAATGTTATACTTATATTATTAGCAATACATATATATAACATATATATGTGTATATATTTATCAATATATAAATGAATTTTAATCGAGTTAAGCTAACGAGTCGACTTGGGCATAAACGAGCGAGTCTTAAAGAGCCTTAGTCGAGTCAAGTCGAGTTTTGTCAGATATGTGTTATTTACTAATTGAGCGAGTATTCATTTTTACGAGCGAGCTTTTTTTTTCACGAGTTGAGTTCGATTCATGTTTAACAGAGTGAGTACCGAGTGGGCTGTCGAGTAGCCTGGTTTATTTACAGCTGTAATCCCAATAGGTGTATTTATATATATATATATATATATATATATATGCTAGCACAAACTATTTTGGATTGTTTGTATGTAAAATATTGAAATACAATCAGGGTTACCTTGAATTCTTTACTGCCATATCTCATACATAACTTCCACCAAACATCGTTGTCCATTTTGTCAGTTCCCCCTGCTAGTGCTGCTTTATGGGATTCATAACTGTTGTAGATCCTATGGAGCTCATAATGGAATGAGTTGGATTGCTTCTGAAATTGTAGAGTAACTACCCAATGATGATTGGCTTCTCCCATTGTAATATAAAATCTTGCTATAGCCAAGAAAATAACGTATAAATTATGAATGTAACCATTTCAGGTAGCTCGAAAATCGAACACCAAATGTACTAAATCTGACTTATGTAAACAAGATTACACAGTTCCTTATTTTCCTCCTCGAGCACATCATTCCAACGTAAGTAACTCATATTAGCATGGTGCTTGACTATTACCCATCCAACAATTATAGGCACATGCGCACATAACACCTTGCAGTCACCCTTCTTAATTAGTAAGGGAATTGGGCCCTGCTTCTGAGTTAAGAAAGTTACAACAATTGTTTTAGTACCTAACAAGTATGTTAACACACCTTTGTAACCACATTGAAGCAAAAATACATTAAGCTAAATTTTAAGCTCATTACTTATTACTTCATCAACATTTGGAACCTCGACATCTTGAACACCCACATCTAGTTGTTGGGTTGATTCCTCAAAGGAAGGAGTACTCTGGTCGACTAGTGATTGTGGGATTGGTGGGGGTGATTGGAAAATAGACTTTGACCTTGGTTGTGATTGTGGACATGGTTGTTGTTCTGGTTCCGGTTGTTGTTCTTGTTCTGGTTGTAGTGGTGATTCCACTGTTCCTATTAAATTAATTTCGTGTGGGCATTTGACATGATTAACTGACCTCTATGAACTTCCTTTAAATCTAGTTCTTGCCATTACAGTTGTTACTTTGGTTGATAGAAAGCTGAGAGTGAAGAGCAAAACATCATTCTAGTAATTTGGTTATTGTCAGTGATATTGTTAGCACTAGAGTTTATACATATCCTAGAACACATGAAGTTATGTCTCAAACCATCATCAACCCTATACGTTATCCCATTATCTATAAGTGATATTTGCTATACTTGAAAGTAAACTTTACGCCACTGCAAAACAGGCTTCAATTTGCTTTGCTTAACACATTGTCCATCTACACTCAATCAATAAAATGTGTAACCCCAATATCATTCTAACCCGATCGCCTGAGTCATTAAATTGGAACTTGCAATGGCAAATACAAAGTTGACCATTTGAAAACTGGATTTTTTTTTTTTTTTTTACATGTATTCAAGGAACAATGAGCCTAGGGCATGGCAAATGCATGTAAAAATTTCTGTTACATGCATCAAAAATTGTTTAAATTCCAAATCTCCTTTTTTTCCTAAAATTACTACTATATCTAAGAACGGATGCATCCAAAATTTCATTATGCAGTTTACCGATTAAACATATGACAAAAGGTGTCTTTGGAGCATTCATGAGGACCAAAATGATACAAAGGTGAACATCATAAGATGAACATAGTTAAAAAATGAAGAACTAGGTTGTGGGAGGATGAACTATACCTTACAGACTTCGATAGTATTTGTTGTTGCTGAATTTTCAGGAACATCCACACCACTCTCACGAGTTTGTAGCCTCTAGAGCCAGTCTCCAAATTGCCACAACAAACTTTCTCCACAGAAGAATTGGGAATGAACTTGCTAGTATAGTGAGGGAACCTAGATGATAAGTTTGATGGCCATATCTTATTTGATGTGGCTGAGATGGGACGGATGACTCATGCCCACTTTCCAAGTTAACCCTATGGTGCCAAAATGGGGTTATTTAGTCCCGTTATTATTCCACTTTGGCCTGCATTTGGTTTTCTCTCTTTGTGCATTTAAAATTTCTTTTTTAACCAACTAGTTTGGTCACATGTCTTGGTCCAAAATAATGATTTCTCAAGCCATTTAATAAAAAAATAACAACATGGTACTAATTTAATAATAATATCTTTGTAATTGTCCTTGTTAGTAAACTATCTCTGATACTTAGGCTTAAGTTCTATTAAGAAATACTATTTTTGTAAATAGATATTTTTGAAAAAAATTTGGTCTTTGTCATATGGCGTTTTTACATGGCATTTTTTTATTATAGTTCTAATTATTATAAGACATTTTTGAAAAAATTACTTCTATTTACATGATATGAATTTGTCAAATGTCCACCTTTTTGGTTATATTTATATTGATAGTAAAAGATTTTTGAACAAAATACTTCTAGTTACATTGATATGAATTTGTTAAATGCCCACCATTTTTTGGTATAGTTTTAACTATAATTGAGTGTTGATGTAGAAACAATATCCCCACATTGACATTACTAACAAACTAGTTATGAACTTTGGCTTATCATGCTGTTAATACAAAATATTTGGTGTATTAAGACATCTTTGAAAAAATACTTCTAATCATATGATATTAATTTGTTAAATGCCCATCTCGCTTTTGGTTATAGTTCTAATTATAGTCTAGTCATGTTGATGTATAAACAATATCCCCAAATTGACATTACTAATAAACTACTCATGAACTTTGGCTTAATGGAAAATGTATTTGGTGCATTAAGACATTTTCGAAGAAATAGTTCTAATTATATGATATGAAATTGATGGTTATGCCCATCTTGTTTTTCGTTATAGTTTTAATTATAGTCTAATATGTGTTGATGTAGAAATAATATCCTCACATTGCTCTTGTTAATAAACCACTCAATGAACTTTGGCTTAAGTGCCAATGCGAATAGTTACTTAATTTTTTGTAGTAAGACATTTTTGCAAAAAATACAAATAACCATACCATATGAATTTCTACAACAGCTTACAAAAAAAAATTCCTACCTCAAATGCTTAATTTCTCTCATTGTTATTTCGCTCACATGCTTGAGCAAGGTCTTGTTACACTTAACCAAAACAGGTGGGTGAATGCATGGGATCCCATAAGTAAGTTTGTCTTGAACTTGATAGCTCGCTCGAGCAAACTGCATGTGCACAGGCAGTTCAAGCATGTCCATGCATAGAAGTGCATATGACCCTACAGTTCGCTCGAGCTTGATATTGAGCTCGAGTGAACTGCATGTGCACATGGAGTTCAACCATATGACCGAAAGTTTGCTTGTCTCGAGCTCGAGCGAACTACATGCTGACTCCAGGCCAAAGTACCTGTGAGTTTGCTCGTCTCGAGCTTGAGCGAAATGTAGGTGCATTCAAGCACTTTGAACCCATGCAGTTGGCTAGTCTCGAGCTCGATATTGAGCTCGAGTGAGGTCACTTGAAAACCCATTTAATTGATCTTATTTGCTACCCCCACATCCTGAATCTCATTGTGCCACTCAAGCTCTTACTAAAAAGCCAAACGTTGGCCTTAATTCACCCCTCTTGGCCTCCCACCCAAATATTAAGATATACATTTGCCACTTCAACACTTGGATTCTAATATCTTCCTTCCATTGACATCACTCCTCAAGATCAAAATCCTGCTTTTGGGATTTCCTCCATTAAAGGTAACCCATTGATCTTATTAGTGGTTTTGTAATGTATTTTTTTTTTCCATTTACCACTTGCAAATGGAAAATCCGTATATTTGCCCCATTGGTCTCCACGAAAATGGTTATCACTTAGATGGCTATTTCCATTAACCCAAAAATGCTACCCATTTGCACCATTAACGGCATGATAGAAAGAAGTTTTGGTTGGTATAATGAGATGCTTTGATATAATTTTGTTGGTGTCAAGTATAAATTCTTCAAGCTCGATATTGTTGTTTTGTACTTAGGAAAGTATTGAAATTCCCTTGGATTTAAGTTTTCAAACTTGGCATAGCATGCACGCTATATGCTCGATGAAATGTTAATGGACCTGAGTATAGCATTGCATAGCTATTTCCCCATGCAATCCCCACACAGCAATAGTCAACTGTGTAAGATTGCATGGGGATCTCGAATGGTTGGTGTATTTATAATATGGGGTGTTCATAGTGCACTTAAGATTGTGCAATAGCATTTTTAGTAATGTCTATGAAGGCTACTATAAATGGGGTGTATATCAACCTAATATGTAAATATTAGTCTCTTTTGCCGTTTAGATAGTTATAAAGCAGCCTAGGCATGCCAATTAACAATGTTTTGCTGATTAATGTTGATAACTAATTGATCGCATTGTGTTACACTCTCTCATTATTGTTACTTTTGATTATCTATAATGTGCCACAATGTCTTAGTGCGTGCACTAAAAAAAATTGGTTAAGTCCTCATGCACATACTTCTATAATTATAAGGCTCGAGACCTGTACGCCTAGAATTTCTTACATCGCACTCTCATTGTTGAGCGTGAGGTCTCCTTAGGTAAGCTTTCGGAGACCATTGTGCCTCATATTTGTTAGTTTGGCTAGTGGTTATCATTGATGACTGGTTATCCCACTCCATCGTGGAGTTAGTCCGAGAGTTATCCAAACATTCATGCCATATCTGATGATGGCTCATTCAAAGTCAATCTCAGGAACATCAGATTTCGGGTGACTCCAGGCATGTTAATTGAATTGCTACATGCCCTATATGTGCTTAACCCCGAATATCCGTATGCATATGACTCTAAGCCCAGTGCACCAGGCATTCACAAAGCCTTGTGTAGATACTCATGAAACTAGAATGATTGCTCTCCACAAAAGACTTACGAATTCCTATATGAGATTCTTTTTCTTAGTCGGATTATTCTCACTAACCTATCTAACATCTCATCAAAGTGATGTCTACCTTGATAGAGTCATTCTTTTATATGCACTAATCATATATGTTTTAATTGATTTGGGTAGTCTTATGTACTCCGTCATGCTTGAGGCATTTCGGTCTAATGGCCATCGGGCTGAACTGCCATTTCCTTATCTTATCACCCTAATTGCTATATAAGACATTTTGAGCCAAGAATGGATTGTTTGCAACAAAGACTGGACAGTTTGCAACAGCTTGTTACCCAACACTTCGATGACATGGGTGATACCTTTGCATGCTCAGATAAAGAGGTAGAAGATGAGGATGTTGATACTATGTTGCTGATGATGGCTGCGCTTAAGCACTTGGAGAATGTCGAAAGTGCAGAAGAATTTCAAAGACAAAAGGGGTTATTTTGAAGAGTCATTAGCATGCAATCCAATGATAAAGGGGTTTTTTTTAGGCAAAATGTATTTATTTTGTGTTGGGATCTTTTGTTTGGACAATTTTATAAAATAACTTTGGTTAATTTGAAGAAATATATATGCCCATCTCGTTTGGATTTTTGCTTAGCCAATTTTGTCGGCTAACTTTGGTTATTTTATAATTTCCTGTGTTTAGATTTTAGCCTTGCCAATTTTATCGTTTTTAAAGTTGATACAATAATGTTGTTGGTTCAAAGATGCCATTGTAAGCAAACTTTCCTCAAGTGGATTTGCAAAATTAGCAGAGAAGAGCCAATATGTGTATCCTACTCAAATATAAACATACACGCCAAAAGACAAGTAGAATGGCATGACCATTTTCAATGTATACATCACATTCATGCAACCAAACCTTGTGGTTAACGATCATGCAATGACAAGTGTTATACTTGATGCCCACATTGAATATGATTACATTGGCAAAATGGTATTCAAAATTATCAAGCAGTGATCAGTAGCCATATATGAGTTACTCTATAATAAAACAAGCACTTTTCTATTCAATGATGAAAATATGAATCCAAATTGATGTAACATAATAAGAACATTGGACTACAAAAATTGTGTCTACAATTGTGTGCAGAATCATTATAGCTGTTATTGTTTGGTCTAGTGTACACATCATTACTCGATCTCTTGATCACTTTCATCAGTTGAGTCCTGAACACTGTCTTCCTCAAGTTCTTCATCACTTTCATTGTCTAAATTCCGTCCATTGTCTCCATCAGACCTTGCACATTGGTCACCGCCAACACTGTTGTTCGATGCATAGGTGTCCGACCTCTTGTTGGTAGACATCTGCTACCTAAAACTGTCACTAGGTCTCTTATTTAATATTGATGCTGGCACCATCATTGGATGGACATCTTTCCTTGTCAATGACGATTGCACACCATCATATTCACAATGGATATCACACAAAGTTTCAATAGTTACATCGTCCTGATACGTCTTGCTATCGCTGGAGTCATCGGAATCAATGCCTAGTGGCACCTATGGGATGTTATACACATTCCTATACATTATATTTTGCACAACATGCCACAAACTACCAAAACTTGTGTTTTTGAGATTTAAAAAAAATTATGGTGCTTGACATGCTAATGCGAATGGCTCATTTTTATACCATTTTCAAATAAAATTCATATTTATAGTATGGTCAGTTACACAAATCCCTCGGTGATCACCAACATCGAACTAATCGCATTAAATACCCACACACTTTGTCATCCCATGTAGCAGAACTCCTAGATGTCATTCAGTATGTCATAGAAAGCCACCATGTTGCCTTGGTGTTTTGTTATGATGACTAATCCATTATTTTGAGTTCGACAAAATTATTCAAGGGATGTTGTATGAAACCTTATACCATTAATAATATAACGTTGATAGGATGCGACAAAAGGGTCGGAGCTACAAGCTAGTGCATAAAGATTATCAGAAATAGTATCCAGAAAGTTGACACGCAACGATTAAACTTGAAAAAGGTCAAATTTATAGAAAATTCAAGATAAACCCAATATCTTGTATAGATTAAGGGTCAAGAATGGTTAAAAAAAAAGGATAGTGACTTATGCATTTTTTGAACCACTTTGGAAAGTCAGCTTCATGCTGCATTTGAATATTGGGAATACCTTGGTCCTGCAAAGTCTTGTAATGCTCGCTAGAAACAACAATAAATAGAATGCATTAAAAACACTAAACACAATATGAGAGTTAGCAAATTACGTAATAAAAAATGCCCACTAAGTTAAGTGTGCCTAGGGCTTTTTCACTATAGTAAAATAGGTTCTTACTCTAAATACTGCATGGCCTCTCTACAGTTATTAAGGACGTACCATCATGCAATACTTAATAATTTCTTCTCTAATTGCACCCGAATTGGAAAATCGATTGGACTTAATTTTTGCGATAAAATTGAGGAATTGATCATCCCAATAGACGCTTCACACCTAAATCTATGTTTCACTCCTCTCCATTGAACAATGTTGGCACATCATACAAATACATTGACGAGAATGTCAAGCATTTTATATGAATATAGGCCTCCACAATGGATCCCTTCGGTCAAGCCTTGTTTTTAACGTACTGTTTGAATTTTTTCAAATACCTCTCGAACGGATACATCTACCGGTACTGAACATATCCACCTAGCAACAACTCTCAGGGCAAATGGATGGCTAGGTTTGAAGAAATTAGGAGGGAATATCATCTCAAGCTTGTAGAGAATAAGGACAATATCGATCTCAAGTGACTTAACCATGTCTTTCTTGCACGTGCGTGTGCACAATTTCCTGGAAAAGGTGCTAAGCTCTGTCAATGCCAAACATATATCATTCCTTAAGTATCTATCGATAGCCATTGTAAGTAATCTTTACAAAAAGATATGGGCATCATGAGATTTCATACCAGATATTTTACAATCACTCACATTAACACATCTAGCTATATTTGAAGTAAAGCCATTTGGGAACTTAATACTACCCAACCAATGACAGAACGCTTTCCTTTCATCACCATGTAACATGAAGTAGACAGGAGAGATTGCAACCTGATCTTCAACTTGTTTCAAGTGCAACTTTTTCCTGATACCGAGTTCAGCCAAATCTAGCCGAGCATTGACATTATCTTTTGTATTGCCTTGACTATTCATCAATATATCCAAACACAATCTTACAAATATTTTTCTCAATGTGCATCACATGGAGATTATGCCTAAGATCTTGGGAATGCCAATAGGGTAGGGTGAAGAAGATACTTTTTTGGGTCCAATTTAACTTATGAGGACCTCGTTTTTAATTTTTGCCTCCTTTTCCTAAAGGAACAGTATCAATGCTATCTAATTGCTGCATAATTTCTTCTCTTTGAAAGTTAGCAGGGTGCAATCCAATGATCTTCTTGTCCATCAAATATAGTCTTTTTCATTCTCCAAACATGACCTGATGGTAGGAAGCGGCGATGACCCATGTAACAATATTTACGACCATAGGCTAACCACATTGAAGCTATGTGCATATTATAAGTTGGACTTGCCAACTTGCCTTTAGTGCTCCACTCAAAAAGGTTATCGTAAGTTGAAATTTCATTAATTATCCACAATAGAGCAACATAGAGTTGAAAAGTTTGGTCTACCATGGCATCATGTGTCAATTCCCGTATCCCACAGATCAACAAGCTCATCAAGTAACGGACGAAAGAACACATCAATTTTATTCCCAAGCAACTTAGGACCTGGTATGAGTAATGATAACATGAAGAACTTATCATTCATGAATAACCATGGTGGCAAGTTATATGGACTAGAATCACTAGCCATATGCTATATGGTTTACACATATTATTGAATGGATTGAAACCATCATTGGTTAGTCCAAGCCGAACATTACTAGGATCTCCAGCAAACTCGAGATGATTTCTGTCAAAGTTTTGCCATACCTTAGAATTAGCCCGATGCCTCAAAGTATTATCATCTCCCACCCTTTCAGTTTGATGCCACCTCATGATCTTGGTTGTTTTATTTGGCATGAATAATCTTTGCAATCAGGATTTCAGTGGAAATAATCGAAATACCTTCTGAGGCACCGATCGACACCTATGAGATGCAAACAACCACCTGGACGTGGAACACTTTGGGCACACTCGCTTGTTGGCATTTTCCTTCCAGTATAGAATGCAGTCATTTGAATACGTATGAGTCTTGATGTAGTTAAAGCCCAATCCACGCTCCAAGGACCGCCCTTCATGGAAAGAGTTTGGGAAGAGTGCATCAGGAAAAACAATCTTCAAAAGTTTAATAATCATGTTAAATGACTTGACACTCCATCTACCTATAGTCTGACGTGCAACAATTTCACAATGAATGATACTTTTGAAAATGTTGTGCATCTAGGGTAAAATGGATGTCTAGCATCTTTCAACAATTTCTCAAACGTGATTGTGTCTGGTTGCACTTGGTTTGGATCCTCCGTGGGTATATCCATCTCTTTATCAACACCCAAAGTGGTAGTTGCATGAATGTCACCGAACATGTCATGGATGTCATCAGTGTAACCATCATCACCATTGTTCTCATCTTCACCTACCTTTGTAATGTGTTCAGGCACATTTGTAGATTCTTGCTCCTCATGAAAGATTCATTCTGTGTACGTTGGATCCATCCTTGTAATAAAGAAATGTCTTCAACCTCATTGATAGGAAGTCACAAGAAATTACGACATCTTCAACATGGACACTGTACTCGCTTGTTGCTATTAGAGTGAGTTCGAGTCATTGTGAGAAAATGTCTAACCCCTTCAGCATATTAGGTTGATCGAAACCTATCTTTGATATTGATCTAGCTTTTGTCCATCTACATAATATGCAACATAAGTAAAAAAAAATTACTATTGGATACAATAGACTATCAATGGAGACATACATACTTAACAACCAAAATAAGGAGTAAGATAGTAATTATTGGATATAGACTCTACAACCATCAATTTTATGATTTTTTGTAAGGCACTGATCCTTAAATTTCAGGATAGTCCACTAAAAGAAATGTAATCTGCATCATAGGTAAGAATTTGGGACATCATACAAAAATTATATGGTCCAATAGTCAGTGAGGCATTCCTTTGGCCTTCAACCATATAGCATATCCTGAAACAAGGACAACGATGCATTATGAGGATAACGCCAAAAGCGGGATCTTGTATAGTCTAAACAATGACTAATTATTTTTGGGCAAGACACATGCACACTCTTCATGGTTAATGTATGTAGATGACATGCATCACACGACAGACATTTAAATTTGATTAACAGCTTCACAAAAAATCTTGGTGATAACCATGTACCTTTTACACCCATAGGATTCTAATGCCTTGACAATTGAGCATCCAAAGGTGCTTGCACATGTTTCCACTTTAAGTAAAGTAGGATCTGCATAAAAACAAATGGAAAAATCAAACGAATGACTTTGAGTTAAGGATTCATCAAGGAAACCAATAAAACATAATAGTTGTACCAAATATCTATTCATATCTATACGAGAATAATATCAAACAGATAACGTGCAAGGGGAAAAGTCTATTTTTCAAAGTAAGTTATATATATATATATATATATGTAGATGCCCAAACCCTGTATTGCACTATAATGTATAGACTGAGAAGACAACAATTAACCAAGAAGGCAGCCAGTTAGTATAGGACCCTTTGCATAACTCATTCTGTAATGCAAGAAAAAAGGAGAAGGTGGGTAATACATACTTTGAATGGAGTTGTTCTTTGAATGAGTGGGGGTGAATAGATCAAGTTGCAGGCTTGAATAAAATGGAAATATGAGTTGAATCCTCTCGAGCCTCTTCAGATTTTACCTCCAAGAAAATAAAATTGCTTACACTCAGAAGGAGAACTCAAACATGGTCGAAGAACATCTTAGGGAAAATAGGTTTTTACATCTAGTGCAAAATGGTGTTAAAACTAGTAAATTTAGAATTTATTTTGCCACAATTATGATCGTCACAACAGGAAGTGAATAAGTTGCAATAGGAAGGAATGTTGCATGTGACCATGCAATATCGACACTTATTGGTAAATCAATTGTAGTATTTTTATTTTTTTGCAATACTAAAAAAATGATACAAGTAGCTAAAAGGTGACGGGAATAAATATGTCACGATTCCAGTGCTTAATTTGATCCAAAAGTGTGGTTATATGCAGTATTGTTTTTGAAGACGTGATAAGTGATCTATAGTGACATATTATTGACCGACAAAACATTTTTAGTTGCAATTAGTCAATCCTGTTATAGATCTTGAACTATCCGAGGGTTGTCTTGAACTATCCAGAAGTTTCCAAGTCCCTGATAGTTCCAACTAAAGATTTTATTACTTTTGGTAAAGTTGATTATTAACCCCACCAATATCTCAGTACCATTGCCATCCTCTTTCCCCATTCCTAATCTAGTATTCTTAGACATTTCCACTAATAGTTTGTCATTATCTTCATCAATCAATTGTCCATTCTTTGCAAAGCAATTTTTCACAGTCACAAAACTTGTACCTTTTTCTCTAGCTATTTGCTTCTAGCTAATTCTGTTTTGTACATTATTTTGTTGATCATGAGCCGTTCAAGTTTCCTCATTATTCTTCTCCCTCTTTCTCTCCACTGCACCTTTTGCTTTAGTAGTTGATGATTTATTTATATTTTGGCCCACTTCCTTTTACTAACTTGTTTGTTTTGTTTATGGGCCCTCCAATTCCCGGCCCACATTTGCATTTATTCTTTCTTGCCCTCAACTCTCTTCCACATGCCTTTTCACACGGTCGGCTCAATGCTTAGGCCATTTAGGCCATTGCTTAAGGCCCTACTCCATACAAGACCTTCAAAAATAAAAGTGATTAAATATTTTTTTTTAAATAAAAATAAAAAACCATTTCATTAAATAAAATTTAAATAAATCTAATTTTCAATGTGTGCAAGGTCCATAATACTAAATTTTATACTTAATATAATGAATTATTTTTTATTTGTCAATAATTTTAGTATTTAATATAATAATTTTTTTGTTTTTTTATTTTTTTTTAAGATCATGTTAAATTGAGGTACAAAATTTGTATTAAGGCCTCATTTTATACAAATTGTTGTATTAAATACAAATTCAATAACAATCTATTTATAAATTTAAATAAAATCTCATTTTATTTTCATATAATAATTTATATTTTATTATATTATAAATAATTATAAATGACTTACTTAAATTTCACCTTAGATCTCAATATATATTGAGTAGGCCCTCCTTCTTCAAAGATTTTTCCTATGACTGTTCCTCCATTCTTGCTTGACCTTCTTTCATAATATACTCTAAATCTTCAATAGGTTACAATTCCTCCATTCCCTCCCCAAAATCCGATATGCCCATCATACATTCCCTACTCTTGTGATTCTTGTCCCATTCTTTGCCCTTTTCCTTTCTAGTTTCTTGATATCCATCAGCCACCACCACCAACTCGATATTGGTTTTCAATCTACTACCTCCCTCCCTCTCATCCTCTGGCAGTTTCTTTGACCCAACGTCCATTCATATTTCTCTTTTAATTCACATATCTCGAATTGTTTAAAACTTTCATTCAATGAGTCAATACTCTAGTCCTCATTTTGACATCCTCATTTGCCATGTAGAATGCAACAACATTTGAAACATATCCTAAGAAATTTTACATATTTTAGTAGAACCTAGATCTTATTCTCATTCACATTAGGAGTTTGGCCCCCTTGCTATAACATTCAAAAGAGACATTTCAATCTTAACTAAGGTACTGGCCCCAACTGATTCCATCCTCTGGAACTTCCAGCTCAACTACCTTGCCAATTGTGCCTCTAATCTCCTCTCATGGTCCCTACTCATGCATGCTAGGTGTAAATCATGAAGTTGAACCCATAAATATTCATGATCAAACTCATCTTGTTTGGTTGAGTAAAAATGTCGAACAATTTTATGAGAAAAAGACTTTATCAAACAGGCATGGACTACCCTCCATCACCCTCTATTTATTGGCACGGGTAGGTAAAGTCATGAAAACATTTGGACCAAATTCGTGGAAGACTGCCATTTTACTTTTAATCATCCTAGGCTTCCATATTTTTTCAGTAATCGAAGCTATCACCTCTCTTCATATTGACCAATTCAGACAAAACTTGCCCATCGAACTCCTATCTCCTTTCCTTTAATATTATTGTTGTATTTTCCTCTTCTGTTAACCTCAATATGTCTCATAGTTCTTCCAATTCCTCTATTCCTTCCTCAGTAATCACCGTCCTAATTTGAGACTTTTGACACTCGTACTTCATGGGAAGACAATGTATTTTCCTCAAAAGCTTCATCTCTATTCACTACAATCTAATTTTACCTCCAAGGTTGGAAAAAATCAGAGTCGAATTTAGAATCGGGTAAGGACCATTTCAATGATTTGGGTGATTTAA
Source organism: Platycarya strobilacea (assembly GCA_036898215.1). Classification (NCBI taxonomy): domain Eukaryota; kingdom Viridiplantae; phylum Streptophyta; class Magnoliopsida; order Fagales; family Juglandaceae; genus Platycarya; species Platycarya strobilacea. The sequence continues at coordinate 32,258,435 of CM072550.1, forward strand.
TAAATTGAATCGAGTAATTCATAACAATTCTGAATTAGTTATTTGAATGACGACAAAAAGTATTAAAATCATATAATGAAATTCAAGCATTTAATGTAATGTAAATTCATTGATTAGTTTCAATAAAAATAAGATATGAATTTAAATAGTTTCAATAAATATGTAATTTGTATATTTAACCTCAACTGTAAATGTTTTTTTGCCTCATATGGAAGAAAATAAAAATCGTTCCAAGTTATAAGATGGCAAATGTAGTACCACAAATTTAATATACTACTCATTCATCTTCTGTTTTTTAAATATTGTAAAAAAATATAAAATTCATTCCTAATCACTTTTTTAATTATCAAGATTTTAAAAAAATAATAATAATAATCGACCACTAGCATTTCTCTATTATAAATTCTTAACCGTAAATATATATGCGCCGGACGCGCCAGAAAGCGGAGGCCGGGTCATTTTGAGAAAGTAAAATTGGTCGGTATTTGCATAATCCGTAAGCTCCATGGCGCTCGACACGGAACCAGCCACTATAGAAGAGCAAGAAGGAGTCGATGAAGAAGAATGGGAACCACGACTTGATGCACCGGCACATCACCCTTCTGCTCCGCCTGACGAGGTAAAAATCTGATTTCACTTGGTTCCTTTTTTTGTTTGTTGAATTTTGCTATCCTTCGATTTTTAGTTTTCCCCCTCTTTCTTAATGGCTTTAGAGTCTGTAATAGGGTTTCATTGGTTCATTTCTTTCAAATGTTTATAGATGACGGTTGTGGTTAACGTTTCCAGCGAACCTCACTGTTCTTGCCCCTTTGTTTTTGCTCGTAATTGTGCTTTACTTGCTGTATAAACGAGTTGTAGAGGGCATTCTATGATGTGAGTACCTGGTGTTTGTCTAAAATATTCATTATTAAAATCCATTTGCAGCTTAGATTTATATGCTGGTCCTAATAATCAGTCATTTGCCTACGTTTGGTGCATGACATACTAGTTCAATGTGACTAAAGCTCACATGCTCGCATGAATTTTCTCCCGTATGCATTCAACTTGGCTGAAATCTGAAATTTGAACCCTTGACTGTGAGACGAACTGTAGTCCTATTGGGCACTCCAACTTAATGAGATGATAAGACCCTGTGTAGTAGAGTTGCTCCTTCGCACTTATAAAAAAATTGTACTCAATGAGATGATATGAATGTTGCCAATACATGCTCACTCACTCATATTTATCAGCCCTAAAATTTCTGTAGTGTATAAGATCAACTTAAGAGCATCAAAATCAACCTTGGTGAACAATGTTTCAGATTCAAACCCTGATTCCTTTCTCTTTCTATTATGCAGTTATTCGAGATCTCAACTACAGTTGATCCTAGTTATATAATCTCTCTGATACGGAAACTTTTACCAACCAATGCAAGTCATAACCACTCTTCTCATGACGTTGATGCATGTGTTGATGGTAAAGTAGCCGGTAATGATCATGTGGATGAAAGTTCAGCTTCTCTATATGGGGATGGAATTCTGAACTCATCAAACAATACATCTGAGAGCATGAACATTGTTCAGGATTATGATAAAAATTCTAGAACAGAAGGAGAAAATAAAGAGTCATGCCATGGGGTTAATCTGCCTAGTAATTCAGTAGGAGAAGAAGCTTGGGAAGAGCATGGTTGCATTTTGTGGGATCTTGCTGCAAGTAAAACTAATGCAGAACTCATGGTACTCAAGTTTCACCTTCTCCTGTTAACTAATCATGATGTATTTTACTCTCTTCTATTTTCTGATTACATGTCACATCATTACTACCTTCATCCATGATGCTAAACAAATAAAACTTGATTTAAAGAACTAGCTAGTTATAAGTAAAATCTAGCACCTGGCCTTGTCACCCTCAAAAGTCTTGGACTCTTGATTGTGCTTGTGATTATGAGGTGATGATGATGGTAATTAAAAATCTTACCCAAAGATGTGGTGAATTGTATTGATATATCTACCTCCCACCACCCTTCGCTTTCGCAAGAATCCCACAAATTATTATTTTTTGTTGAAATAGGCTTCTGAACTGTGGTTTAACGTTTTGCTAGAGATGTAACTATGAATTCGTTCCTACCATAATATAGTATGCTATTTGTGCAGGTAGAAAATCTTGTACTTGAAGTACTTTTAGCCAACCTTTTAGTTTCCCAATCTGTGCGACTTAAGGTAAGCCACACATCAACTTTGTTGCAAAACCCTCTTTGCATGTTTCATTAATGCCATTGACTTCCCTCTTTTAACTTGGTTTCTGTGTTTGCATCAACTGTTAGCCTTTAAATTTTAAAATTTTGCTTCATGTGGATATCCTTGATTTTAATGCTCCAGGAGATCAGTCTTGGAATTATTGGAAACCTTGCCTGCCATGAAGTTCCACTGAAATGTGTAGTGTCTACAAATGGATTGGTTGAGATACTTGTGGATCAATTGTTTTTAGATGATACTCAATGCCTGTGCGAAGCTTGCCGGTAATATATAGTATACACTTGTAATTCCCATAGTTAGTCTTTTGATTTGAATATTTTCAGATTTTGGTTTTAGTACCATTTTTGGTATCAACTTGCATATTTTGTGCCATAATGCTTCCTTTCGGTTTGGTATGAAGTTGTAATTAATCGGACTTCTACGTATTATGCTGTAACTTGTGGCCAATGTGCATGAGTGTTATGTCTCTCTTGAATTTTCTTTTCCTTGGCATTCATTATATCTTCGGGTGATTGCAAACAGCCTTTGTCTATCCATTCATTGACAAAACATAGAAGTGCATATCAATACTCACTGGTTTTTCCCACATTTTATTGGAAGATTGTATGCCACTTTTTGCATGGTATGTGGATTTAACAGGGTAGAAGACACGTATGTACACAGTCTCAGGGTTCCTCATCATAAAAATGGGAAAAAAATTCGCACTCTCTCTCTCTCTCTCAAATAACATTTATTTCATGAAAATAATCTTTATTTTTTCCTACATCTTCTTTTCAATCTTCTGCAGGTGGCAGTATTTGAGTCACTTCTTACGTGTTGCATCAATCGTATCAAATATTTTTCATATGTTTATTTATAATGGTTTTGAGACCACATTATATCCTTCTTTCCCATGTGGATGATGCCAAACTGCTTAATCAGACCTTGGAATATTGTTTGGCACTGTCATGCAAATCATCTATTTTTCTATGGTAATTTAGTCATGAAGGCCTCAATCACACCCTATAATATTGTTAGGCAGTGTCATATAGCTAATGTCACCCTCGCATGTAAAATATTCTATTTTGTTTAAATACATGTACTTTTCCCATGGTAATATTCTTGTGCAGGCTGTTGACTTTGGGTCTTCAAAGTTGTGAACCTATTCCTTGGGCTGAAGCATTGCAGTCGGAACATATTTTATGCCGTATTTTATGGATTGCAGAAAATACCTTAAATTTACAGCTCATCGAAAAGGTAGCAAATTATCTATGATATATTTTCCTAGAGACATTTTGGTAAATGTGCGTGCATTCTGCATCTATTATATAGTTTAGGAACAGGGAGCTTTGCTCTTGTTTAGGTACATCATCCACTCCTCCATAGTATATTACTTTATATGAAAAATAAATCATATAGGAAATGAAAGTTAGAGCTATTCAATGATTTTTTTTTTATTTTTTTTTTGTACTTAGCTTATAATGACTTTCAAGAGCAGTGGCAGATCTCCCTCCTTGCCATACCTCCCTTCATTGTTCATCTAAAATTGGTTGTATTTTACATTTTTTCTAACGTCTTTTTTATTTTCTCTACTCATACCTTATTAGTTTTGTCACCAATAGTTTCATAAAGGTTAGTGAATTTTGGAGAAAGTTAAAGAGATTATAAGTTAAGACTTCTGATGACCATGGTTACTTTGACGCACAAGATAAAGGGCTCTTGGTCTTTCTTTTCACTCGAGCTAAGTTTGCAAAGTTTGCCACCAGTAACATAGAAAAAGAGAAAAGGGATAGAGCAAAACAACTTCATATTATATTGTTCTGTCTATTACAATGGAAGGAGGCTTCAATTACAAACACATGCATGTTTTTTATTGCTCAACTGGAATGTTAACTTTACTAGATCAATCCAACATTGGAAGATGAAGTTTTTCTCTTTGTTCTTTGACAAGTTGTCCCCTTTAGGTGGAGAAAGCGGTGGTGAGGACCAATATGTTTGATCCCATCCAAAAGGCAGATCTTTGAGATTAGATATTTCTTTAGTTGTTTTTTCGGTTGGTTGGCAGCTCATGAGAAAATCCTGGCTATAGATGGCTATAGAGAATTTGAGAAAGTGTGGTATACTTCTCGTGGATTGGCGCTTTATGTACAATAGGAAAGGTGAATCGGTGGACCACCTTCTTCTCCATTGTGGAGTGGTAAAAGTTTTGTGGGATGAGATTTTTTATAGGCTTGGTATTGCCTCGGTGATGCCTAGAAGGGTGGTGGATCTATTGGCTTGTTGGAGAGGAAACCAAGGTAATCAACAAATTGCCGCTATTTGGAAGATAGACCATTTTGTCTTATGTGGTGTATATGAAATGAGAGGAACAGACGTTGTTTTTAAAATAGAGAACGTTCATTGGGAGGGATTAGTATTTTTTTCATACATTGTTACTTTGGGCATCGGCTATTGTATTAGATGGGATTAGTTTTCATGATTTATATGCTGCCTTGTCCAGCTTCTAGTATGTAATTAGGTGTTTTCTCTTGTATACTCCTTGTGTACTTGGGCTCTGCCTAATTCTGTGGTTTAATAAATTTGCATACTTGTAAAAAAGAATGATATTTTTTTAATGCACTCGCCCCTACTGTTGGTTCTCCAATTATTTGGTAATGTTTTGGGAGAAGAAAGATGCCTTGAGGGTAGTTTTTATTTTTTGGTGGTCTCATTGGGACAAATTCTCGCAATGAACAATTTGAAGAACATTGTAACAGTAGGTTAGTGCCCTATGTGCAAGCAAAAGGGGGAAAACTTGGATCACCTTTTGTTACATTGTGAGTTCTCTTGAGAATTATGGTCAGCAATGTCCGGCACCTTTGATCGAGTGGGTCTCATGCCAGCAAGTAAAGTTGTTCGCATCTTAGTTTTGTCATTGTGGAAGTCATAGACATTTGGAAGTTTGGAAGATGGTCTCTTTGTACTTAAGGTGGTACATCGGGCAAGAATGTAATAACTCTTGAGGACCATGAAGGGACGGCGACAAAATTAAAAGCCTTAGTATTAAGCACTCTCTTATCTTTGGATGGCTGCTCATATTAGTTCCCAACTCTTAGCTTTCTAGATTTCAAAGACTTTTTCTCTTTTTCTTCTTTTTGCTTATTGGAGGTTTCATTTTGTGTACTTCTTGTGCACCAAGATTGTGCGCCCCTCTACTCTTTCATTAAAGTTGTATTGTTTAATAAAAAAATAATAAATTGGTTCTGGGTATGCTAACTTAGTAATGTATGACATCTTTAGGTTTAGTCTCCCCGGGGGTTGTTTTGCTAGTCTCCCTGGGGGTTTAGGTTTTATGGGTGAGTCCTAGGGGCTTTGCTGTGGGGTAGTTCCCCTGTCAACCAAAAAAAAGGGAGAAAAATTAAAATTGCTGAAATTTACTTCTAGAGTTCTTGGCCTAACAAGTTGTGGTATTATTTTTATTTAATCCTTAATTTTCCCTGTTTACCAGTACTTGTTTTATTGGAAGAACCGAACAATAAGTTAAAACAGGTTGAACTGATTAAAAAAAAAAAGTTAAAACAGGTTGAATCAATTGGATGATGGTGTTGGTTTCTGGGTTTTATAATTCTTTTAGGTCATTCTTCAATAAATTGCATATACAAATAGACAAACAGAGGTTTCTAAGTTTTAAAAATAATTTTTAAAATTCTTGAACACTTGTCTTTTCTAAACTTTCTAAATCTTAACCAATTGTCAAAAGATAAGCATTTAACCACATATGATTTCCAACACAAGATGACTAACAAAATATTACCCAAGATCACACCATAGAAAATTTAAAGGAAAAATCAATTCATCATCTCTTTTCTCATCATCCTCTCATCATCCAATAATGTGGTATTAGATGATTGGTTCACAAATAATATATAATCAATAGTCTTCAATCATCTAATGTCACATCATGGGATGATGAGAATTGGGATGATGAGTAACATTACTCAAATACCATTTTAACTCCTCTAAGCTCATATGAAAGTATTTTCTGGAGATTGTTCAGAAAAGCTAGCTTTCTAGACTGAATTTATGGGTCGATTAGAAACTACAACTTCAGGGGGACTGCATATAATGTTAACAACTCTCTTGTCATTGCTTCTGGTATGATGCTTTGGAGGAGTACACATTGCTCAAAATACAGTTAATACACTTTTCAATGAGTTAGAGATTTTCTTTTGAAGAAACCATTCACTGGCTGAAAGTGGCTTTTTTTTTTTTTTTAACAGAGTGTTGGACTATTATTAGCCATCATTGAAGGTCAGCTGGAAGTCATGCATGTTCTCCTTCCACCTTTGATGAAGCTGAGTTTAGCGAGCATATTGATTAATCTCTTGACTTTTGAGATGGGCAAATTAACAAGTGAAAGAATTCCTGAAAGGTACTTATTCACTCTGTTTCCAAATAGGTGACACAAGGGCTACATTAACAACACCCCCCCCTTCTCTCTCTCTCTCTTCCCAAATGAGTGACATGTTTGTACCATGCAATTGCTTGGTCAAGCAATTACTTCATTGTATTAATGGTTTCTTTCAGTTTATCCTTCAGTTACTGTATTTTCAGACTTACTAGTTCCTAGTCCCTAGCTTGTGTTTAGGTGTTTCTGCTTGTATACTTGCTATGTACTTGGGCTATGCCTATTTACTTGCATTAATAAAATCTCTTATAAAAAAATCACTATTAAGCACACATAAGAGTCTAAAACAAAATTACTTATCAAAAAAAAAAAAGAGTCTAGAACAAAATAATAATAATATTCTCCCTGAATCATGCTAAATACCTGTAATGCATTTAGTCCCTGCGATTTAAGGATAGCTCAGTGCCTGTAATTTGTGTATTGACAAGAAAAAACTGCATCTTGATAGTTCTGCTTGCCATTGTTTTTGGTGCCATGTTTTGTCACTGTAAAAGAACATAACTAGTGACCTAGAAGTTAACCGATAACTTAATGGCATGTATCTCAACCGGTATTTGTAAAATTTGTTGTCTTTGTCCAATTCGTAATGGATATGTTTTTTTATAGGTAAGATAAAGCTTTATTGAAACGTGTAAAAAGTCATTGCTCAAGAGCACAGAGAGTATAAGAAAACACCTAATTACAGTATATGACCTAGAAAATGATACAAGAAAGAACGCTAATTCCATTGAGTACAATAGCAGAAAGCCAATAGCATTTTTTTTATAAGAGTAAAGCAGAAAACCAATAGCAATTTCTTTTTATACGGGGAGTGCTCTTTGGATGAACTTAGAAATTTCTTTTTACACACCTTATGCTGTTGGTTTTTTTCTTTTTATTGCCAAAGAGCACTCCCCATATCTTCAAAACTCCTATGATTCCTTTCCAGCCAGAACCCCCCATAAGACATAAAGGAATCAATCTCCAAACAGCAGCCCCGTGGGGGCTGCCTTGAAGACCTTTCCAGCAAGCTAGAAGAACCACCAACCTCCTAGGCATCATCTAAGCAAGTCCATTCCTACTAATATCTTGTCCCATAATACTCTTGCCATCTCACAATGCAATGATAGATGATCCATAGATTCACCATTCTTCTTACATGTAGCCCCAATTTATGACAATAATTCGACACTTCCTCATATTGTCTGTTGCCCAGATGACTAACACAAGAGGGGGGGTGAATTGGGTTATATTAAAAAATTAATACTTATAAACTAAATATACAATATAAAATATAACCAAAATATAAAGTAGTAGGAAATATAAAGAGTAGGGTAAGAGAAAGCAAACTCAGTATTTTTACGAGGTTCAGCCCCACTGCCTACGTCCTCGCCTCAAGCTACCCCTTGAGGATTCCCAAATCCACTATTCAATCTCCTTTAGGTGGAGATAGAAACCTATTACACCTTTGAGCAGCACCGCTCCAAAGATTCCGTATAGAACACCCTCTACACTTTCAATCACCTCACACTTGGTGATTCAACTATTCTCTGTGTAGAACACCTTCTACACACACAAGGGTTATACACACCCTCTTACTTCCAATCACCTCACACTTGGTGATTTAACTATTCCCCGTGTAGAACACCTTCTACACACACAAGGGTTATACACACCCTCTTACTGATACAAGAATTGATAGTGGGTAGGCTATCAGAAAACACTCCTCAATGAGTGAAATAAGAACAATACAGCACAAACTATATCTCTCTCAACAAGAACAAGAATTAAGGCTCAAAATTTTAGAAAAGAGAGAATGAGAGCTTTGAAAGAATGATGCAAAATTTAGCAATAGATGTGTAAGCTCTTGTTGTGATTTTTGCAAAACTCAAGTGAGCTATTTATAGGCAAATGATTCTTCAATTTCAAATTTGAAAAGATTCCCATGTCAAATAAGAGCACTATTTACTTTTCAAAAAATTCAAATAAAAACATTTCCTTTTTGCATTTGTCAAAGACAACTCCATTCATTTTTCAAAGAAATCAAACCTAATCTTTTGCTTTTCATACAAGACAAAATGAGCATGATTTATTTTTCAAACCAAATCATCTTCTTTTTGCATATGTCAAAAAAACACACAACCACCCTTTAAGATTTTCAAACAAATCATCTATCTTTTATATTTGTCAAAAAAACACACAACCACCCTTTAAGATTCTCAAACAAAATCATCTACCTTTTGTATTAGTCAAAAAAACACACCACCTCCCTTCAAGACTTTCAAACAAAATATGCACATGTCAAATATGATAATCAATCATCTTATAAAATCAAGTTTTTATAAAAAAAATATAATTTTCGAAATTATTTTGTTTGATGGTGTTATGCACATGTGAAAAACATAATTTTCAAAACTAAGACATTTAAAAATGTGTTGCATATGTGGAAAAAATAATTTGATGTTTTATGAGAAAAAAAGAGTAATTTGGAGCCTTAATCCAATTTCTAATTTTATCAAGAGATGTACAAAAATAATCTATGAGCTTCATTTGTAGACTTGATATCTTTCTTGCTCATGCTTGATTTCTTGATGTGTTTAACTCCCTTCATGCATAGACAACTTGAGCTTGAGTTTTCAATATTATTTGTTATCATCAAAATTTATACGTAAATACGAGACTTGAAACCTTGGGTTCAACAATCTCCCCCTTTTTGATGATGACAAATACTTAGTAGAAATCTGCGACCTGCAGTAATACTTAAGCTCCCCCTGAAAATATGCGTTAGTATTTCAAGAAAAATATAAACATGATTCTAGCATATATAACAGGGTAGTATAATACTAGTATAAGACTTCTCCCCCTTTTGGCATCATTAAAAAGGAATCATAATTAGATCAATAAGATATATTCCTGCAATAACCAATAGACAAATAAAACGCTGCGTTAGTAGAGACTGTAGAAATTAGAACCACCCGTGTCCGACAAAAGTTGCAAACGTTGAAGCCGAATTTTATCATTTCGGTGCGGAAGAAGATTTAAATCCGCTTGATGTTATTGACGAATTAGATGTTTCGAAGATTTGAAGATGAATAATTAAAATTATTCGTGTCCGACAAAGACAGCAAAAGCTGCAGGCCTAGCTTTGGCAATGCGGTGCGGAGCCATGCATGTCCGACAAAACCTGCAAATGTTGGAAGTCTAACTCTGGAAATTCGGTGCGGAGCCACGCGTATCTGACAAAACCTGTAAAGGTTGGAGGCTTAGCTCTAGCAGTCGGTGCGAAAGCAGATCAATCGCTTGATGTTGTTGACAAACGGGTTTGAAGGCTCTGAGTTTCTATAAAAAAATCATTTTCACCAATCGAATACCAAAAAAAAATTGCTTCTTGACCTAAGTTCTGTTTCTCCATAACGATAGAATGGCCGAACAATTCTCTTCCACTAATGTTCCAGACTTGAATCAGGAACCCTTGACGCATCAACCATCAATCTTCTCTCCTAAGGCCGTCAATGCCATGATAGGAGCAGAGAACCGTTTTTCTAGTAAGAAAACTTTTGACAATGTGTGTCCAGCATATCTTATATTTCTTTTGACTAATAAGATTTGAAGAGACAATAGTTTATCTTGTTCTTTATGCTATCTCTATAAAATCAGTTTTAAAGTTCATCCGATTTGCATCAAATCTTATTCTCATCTCTATAACTCATCTGCATTCCTTCAATATTCTCGCTTTAAGTTTTCAATTCTTTTCTCAATGGCTTATTCTTCTAACATTCCTCTAGATGCATCCATGAGGTATTCTACATCTCAATCTCATGTCCTTTCTGCAGCTACCATTGGCGCCATGTTGCAGCAAGAGAACAACAGTTTGGCTAATAAGCCAGACTCCGATGCTATCTACGACTTGGTGAGTCTCGGGACTCGCTACTCATCCTCTATTGTCGCTTTTTCCCAGCGGCTACAAGTCAAAAATCATGAGGTTGAAAAGCTTAAAGAACAAATTGTTGTACTTCAACGAATTGTTCAAGAGTCTCACACAAGGGAAGGAATCCTTCGGCAGAAGAATAAAAAGTTGAAATCTCTATTGGATTCTTCATTCCGCTTGCCAGTTCCCATGGATAGGGATGACATGATATTGTATGAAGAGAATGAGCGTCTCAAACATGAGGCTAAGAACCTCAAGTTTATGTAAAAGTATTTAAAAAAATATCTCTCTATTTTTATGAACTCTAATCTATCTTTCAAGAGATATTCATAACATGCATCATACCTATTTCTCTTCTAATCATAAATAATCTATCTTCTGGTAAGGGTTTTGTGAATATATTTGCTAACTGATCGTGTGTGTTTGTGAACTCCAGTACTATATCGCCTTTTCTGCACATGATCTCAAAAAAATGATCTCTTATTTCAAAGAACCAGTATAATCGGTACCTGAATAACTAATAAGATCGAAATAATGTGTTTAGGATACCATAACTCTAAGTCAATGGTATTTGTAAAATATCTAAAAATCCGCTTGACTGCAATCAAATGAGATTATTTTGGAAATGATTGAAAACGTGCACATAAACATACACTAAACATAATATCTGGTCTACTGGTTGTCAAATATAATAAGCTACCAATCATACCTCGATATACCTTCGAATTAACTAGTTTACCGGATTCATCTTTATCAAGTTTAGTGGATGAGCTCATTGGTGTTCCAGTTTCCTTAGCACCTTCCATCCCAAACTTCTTCAGCAATTTTTTAATATATTTTGATTGATGAATATCCCACTTTTTGCTTGCTTAATTTGCAATCCGAGAAAGAATATAAGCTCTCCCATCATGCTCATTTCAAATTCTTCCTGCATAGTCTTAGCAAAAACTTGGCACATATTTTCATTAGTAGCACCGAATATTATATCATCAACATAAATTTGAATCAAAAGAATATCATCATTTTCGTATATAATGAAAAGAGTTGTATCAATTTTTCCTCTTAAAAAGCCTTTTTCAATCAAGAAACTACTGAATCTCTCGTACCGCGCTTTAGGAGCTTGTTTGAGTCCAAATAGTACTTTTGTGAGTTTGAAAACATGATTTAGAGAAATATGATTTTCAAAACCTGGAGGTTGCTCAGCATATACTTCTTCATTTATAAAACCGTTTGAGAAAGCACTTTTAACATCCATTTGAAAAAGTTTGAAGTCTTTATAACAAGCATATGTAAGTAGCATTCGAATAGCTTCTAATCTTGCGACTAGTGCATATGTCTCATCATAATTGATTCATTCTTCTTGATTGAAACCTTGGACCACTAGTCGAGCCTCATTTCTAGTAATGACTCCGGACTCATGTTTCTTGTTTCTAAAAACCCATTTTGTTCCAATAATAGTATGATTTTTGGGTTTAGGAACAAGTGTTCAAACATCATTTCTTTCAAATTGATTAAGCTCTTCTTACATAGCTAGAATCTAAGATTCATCAAGAAGTGCTTCATCAATATTTTTAGGTTCAATCTAAGATAGAAAAGCAGTATGATTGCAAATATTTCTAAAAGATGATCGAGTACTTACATCTCGTGAAGGTTCTCCTAGAATTTATTCCGCTGGATGATCTTTCACATGTTTCCACTATTTGGTTGCATCTTGTACTAAGTCTTGATGATCTTTCCTTCTATTTCCATGATCTTCCCTTTTGAATTGTCTCCAAATATCACACATCCTTTTTCTTTAGAAGTGAAGTCAATGAATTTAGTTTTGTCTTCTGTCACGTATCTTGAGCATCCGTTATCTAAAAATCATTTATTTTTACCTGTAGAATACTTCATGCATACCTACAAAAGCAATTAAAAACAATTCCTGGTACCCAAGTTCTTTGGGTCCTTTATTTATTAGTATTAGAAGAAATAAGATTTTTAGGTACCCATATGGCCCTAATAGTCATTGTATGTTTTCTTCTAATAGGACAAGCAAAATAATTATGACCATTTCTATTACAAAAATTGCAAATAGCATGTGACATATATGAAGAATTTGAGTGATTATAATAGTATCTTTTTTTAACAAAATTATTTTTATGAAAAGAATTTTGAATATTGGACTTTGATGTAGAAGGATTATCAAAGAAGTTTTTATAAGGTTTGTATTTTTGTTTTGGCATATATCCCAAGCCTGCCTTATCAAAAACACATCTTTGACTACCAAGAAGTTTTTCAAAATTTCTTTTTCCATTCGTAAAGTTTTCAATAATATTTTCTAAATCAGTTTTCTTTTTCTTCAACTCAAAATTTTCATCTTTCAAAACAATATTTTCTTTTCTTAAAATATCAATTTCGTTTGTTAAAGAAGAATTTTTCTTTTTCAAAACAGTATACTTGATACCCAATTTTTCAAATTCCTCATATACTTCTTCTAAAACATTTTGCAATTCTTCATATGAAGGATCTTCAATATTATCAAAATTTGTTACTTCAATGTCATCTTTAGCCATAAGACAAAGATTTCCTGATTTTCCATTGCTTGCTTCACTATCTGAGCTACTTGAATCATCATTCCACGTAGCTTTCATTGTTTTTTTGCCTTTGTTTCGATCTTTCTTTAGCAGAGGACAATCTGGCTTGATATGACCGAGTTTATTGTATTTATAACAAATTAAAGTGTCATTTTTACCTGAATCTTTCTTGGAAAACTTATTGAAGGATTTCCTTGGAGGAGTTTTATTTTTCTTTAAGAACCTCTGAATTCTTCTTGTTATCATCGCAACTTCTTCATCTTTGTCGTCATTTTCCTCATCTTCATCACTTTCACTTTCATGTGGAACAGCTTTAAGTGCCAAGCTCTTCTTTGACTTTCCTTCTTCTTCTCCTCTTTTCAATGTGTACTCATGGGTGATAAGTGACCCGATGAGCTCATTCACTTCGAGCTTCTTGAGGTCTCTAGCTTCAAGAATCGCTGTCACTTTTGATTCCCAACGTTTTGGTAGAGAGTTGAGAATTTTTCTTACTATCTCCACTTTGGAATAAACTTTGCCAAGAGCTGTCAAGCTATTTATGATGTTAGTAAAACGAGTGTACATACTAGAAATAGATTCATCATCATTCATCTTAAACATTTCATATTCATGAGTAAGAATATAAATTTTTGATTCCTTGACTTGAGAAGTTCCTTCATAAGTAACTTCCAAGTTATCCCAAATTTCCTTTGCTGTAGCACAAGTCATTACTCTATTAAATTCATTACCATTGAGAGCATTATATAATAAATTCATAGCAGTTAAATTCAAAGTATAAAGTCTATCGTCTTCACGATTAAACTCTTCTTCTTCCTTTTTGACCTTTACTCCATCAACTACTTTTGTTGGAATATAAGGTCCATTTACAATACATTTCCAGATTTCTCGACCTTGAGCCTGAAGGAATATTCTCATTCTAACTTTCCAGAATGAGTAATTGTCTCCACAAAAGAGTGGAGGCCGACTGCTAGATTGACCTTCACCAAATGAAGCTGCAATGTTAGCCATAAGATCTTAACTCAAAAGATAGTTAATCTTATAATAGAGCTCTAGCTCTGATACCACTTGTTGCCCAGATGACTAACACAAGAGGGGGGGTGAATTGGGTTATATTAAAAAATTAATACTTATAAACTAAATATACAATATAAAATATAACCAAAATATAAAGTAGTAGGAAATATAAAGAGTAGGGTAAGAGAAAGCAAACTCAGTATTTTTACGAGGTTCAGCCCCACTGCCTACGTCCTCGCCTCAAGCTACCCCTTGAGGATTCCCAAATCCACTATTCAATCTCCTTTAGGTGGAGATAGAAACCTATTACACCTTTGAGCAGCACCGCTCCAAAGATTCCGTATAGAACACCCTCTACACTTTCAATCACCTCACACTTGGTGATTCAACTATTCTCTGTGTAGAACACCTTCTACACACACAAGGGTTATACACACCCTCTTACTTCCAATCACCTCACACTTGGTGATTTAACTATTCCCCGTGTAGAACACCTTCTACACACACAAGGGTTATACACACCCTCTTACTGATACAAGAATTGATAGTGGGTAGGCTATCAGAAAACACTCCTCAATGAGTGAAATAAGAACAATACAGCACAAACTATATCTCTCTCAACAAGAACAAGAATTAAGGCTCAAAATTTTAGAAAAGAGAGAATGAGAGCTTTGAAAGAATGATGCAAAATTTAGCAATAGATGTGTAAGCTCTTGTTGTGATTTTTGCAAAACTCAAGTGAGCTATTTATAGGCAAATGATTCTTCAATTTCAAATTTGAAAAGATTCCCATGTCAAATAAGAGCACTATTTACTTTTCAAAAAATTCAAATAAAAACATTTCCTTTTTGCATTTGTCAAAGACAACTCCATTCATTTTTCAAAGAAATCAAACCTAATCTTTTGCTTTTCATACAAGACAAAATGAGCATGATTTATTTTTCAAACCAAATCATCTTCTTTTTGCATATGTCAAAAAAACACACAACCACCCTTTAAGATTTTCAAACAAATCATCTATCTTTTATATTTGTCAAAAAAACACACAACCACCCTTTAAGATTCTCAAACAAAATCATCTACCTTTTGTATTAGTCAAAAAAACACACCACCTCCCTTCAAGACTTTCAAACAAAATATGCACATGTCAAATATGATAATCAATCATCTTATAAAATCAAGTTTTTATAAAAAAAATATAATTTTCGAAATTATTTTGTTTGATGGTGTTATGCACATGTGAAAAACATAATTTTCAAAACTAAGACATTTAAAAATGTGTTGCATATGTGGAAAAAATAATTTGATGTTTTATGAGAAAAAAAGAGTAATTTGGAGCCTTAATCCAATTTCTAATTTTATCAAGAGATGTACAAAAATAATCTATGAGCTTCATTTGTAGACTTGATATCTTTCTTGCTCATGCTTGATTTCTTGATGTGTTTAACTCCCTTCATGCATAGACAACTTGAGCTTGAGTTTTCAATATTATTTGTTATCATCAAAATTTATACGTAAATACGAGACTTGAAACCTTGGGTTCAACATTGTCCATGGCCAAGATTTTTCCTAGGGAGTTAGTTCAACAGAAAAAGCAACTTTGGAAGGCACCTTACTCCTGCAAATACACTTCAAAGGAAACAAGAGATGACTTGAGTTTACAAAACCTTGTACAATGACTGAATAGTGAACTTCTTACTCCAGTATGCTTCCAAAGCATCCTATCCTCTTCAAAGTACCAATAATTGCAGTGTATAATAAGCTAAAAAACTCAGAAATAGCTCCAGTTTCCCGATCCTGGGCAGCTCTAATAAAATGGGCATTTCATTGATAAGGCCATTAGAGCTGTCTGAAATATCCAACATTGAAGCCTCCTGGTTAGAAGCAATTTGATATTGTGAAGGAAACACCGCCTTGAGAGCAAGATTACCACCCCAAGTATCATGCCAAAATCTGATCTTAGAACCCTCTCGAACCGCAAAACTAATAAGACTGGAAAACCCCTCACAACCATTCCCTATGTTCTTTTCCATAAACCCATACCATGCGCACCCCTCACTTCGTTGGAGCACTAACACCCTAGCACTACCATACTTTGAAGTTAATTACCTCCCTCCATAGTGACTCCCCTTCTTGATGATACCACCACAACCATTCCGCTTCGTGGTGTAGCTTACCATATATAACTGTAGTGAAGTGATCTAGAGCCCTTTATTTGACTCTGTTTATATATGGGTGGCTGTGCACAATATTTTGCGCTCCTATAGCTTTTTAGAATTTATTCAATTGTGTATTTTCTTCATCCCTATCGTTGGATATAATGCCCCAAGGCAAGACTCAAGACACATTTAGGCCATACTCCAAAAGGATTAGTTAATGGTACAATTGGAGCCCCATTGAAATCATTATAAAAAACAAGAACTTCTCTCTCCCAAGCTATGTGGGAACACATACACCACTTACAGTCTTACAGTCACTACTTAAATGAGGTATCACATAGCGTGTTTCCTATTTTATATTTCTAGTGCACTTGGGTTACTTTCCTTTGTGCTCTGAATAAATTTGCCTTTCAAAATGAACTATAGTGAAGTTATCTGGCCATGTGGCTATTGTTATTGATAATTTGAATTTACCATGTGAACAGAGAAAATTCAATTTCAATAGTGTGGAGCCAATTCTGGATGGCTTGACTGGCCATTGGCTTTCTGCACATGCCCAATAACTAACAATTGAGATCTATGTAACTACGTTACACAATTTGCACGTGGTACCTTAGGCACTGTGTATGACATATGATGGTTTTGAGTTTCTGTTTAAATGTATTCAACAATAAAGTTTGTCTAATAATCCAATTTACAAGGTTTAAGTTTCTCAGCCTAGTTGCTGGTATGTGAACAGTGGGTGCTTGATGATTAGTCATCCTTTAATATATGATTTTGTGATACAAATATACTCAAATTTTATTAATGAGATACTAATATCTTACATGGTTTTTGTAACTTGGATTTATATTTACTCCTCTCTGCAATTCATGCCATATGTGATTTATGTTGTATCCTGATTCTTTTAGTGAGATAATCAGCAATAATATTCTTTTCACTAATGAGGTGTCAAGGAGTTCTTTGAGCACCTAATTAATGTCTGGACATGTGCAGTTTCCCCATCCCAAACATGCTGATGACTAGTTTTGAATTTTTTTTTTTTTGGGATGGTCATTTCTTCCCTGCATTTGACTTTATTTTCATACAATTTTCAGGTATTCAGTTCTTGATGTAGTTCTCCGTGCAATTGAAGCTCTTTCTGCTATAGATGGTCATTCTCATGAAATCTGTTCAAATAAGGAACTTTTTATATTAGCTTGTGACATGGTCAAACTCACTGACAAAGTTGAGGTACATTATAGCTTGCTGAAATTGTGAAAATACTAGCACTGGATAAGTGTATTTTGTAGTTCCATGTCATTTAGTTATTTTCAAGGATTTTGATAATTGTTAATCCGCTTATTGTTTGAGGCATCAACTATTCGTTGCCTTTTCTCCCACCAAACGAAAATTCTTGAGAAGTTTTGGACTCATTTCTTACTACAGAAAATAATTGGCTATATGGGAAGTTTTTTTTTTTTTTTTGGATGAGTAAGATAGTTATAATTGGCAACTATGAGAAGTATCATGCAAATTGAATTGAATACCTATTGACAGCTAACTTTCTCTCCTGATGAAACTTGCGAAAATTTTGTGATGAACTAATTAAGTTGATTGATTTTCCTGCAGGTTGCTAACTCCTGCGTTACTGCTGCAGTACTTATTGCAAATATTCTCTCTGATGCAACTGATTTAGCATCAGACTTATCACAGGGTAATTAAGTTGTCTTTTCTTTGCAAATTTTTCCTGATACCATTGTCTTTTGTGTGTGGTGTATGTGTATTTCCTGGTGATTTTTAACTTCTGTTAGAATTGGAATTGACACTTTCAATCTGTCCAGATTTGCCTTTTTTGCAGGGGATCCTTGATATATTTCCTTTTGCTTCAGATGATCTAGAAGCACAAAGTGCACTCTGGAACATCATTGCAAGATTACTCCTTCAAGTTCGAGAAAATGAGATGAGTCAATCAAGTCTATCTCAGTATGTTTCAGTTCTTGCAAGCAAATCTGATCTGATTGAAGACATTCTTCTCGATTACCAATTAGATGACTGCAGCGACAAAGACAAGGGCACGAACACTTCTTGCACAAAATCAAATGCTAAAACTACAGTTGTATCCTATTATGTAGTGGAATAACCTATATTTTGTTTTAGGAACTATATGCACCTTTCGGTTATCTTTCTTATATCAAATGCCATGTCTTGTACTTACTGAAACTGCCTTAATTTGCAATATTTTGTTTCCTTCACCCTTGTGACAGATTAGAAGGTTAATCAGTATTTTAGATCAGTGGATTGTTTCAAAGGATTCTGCTGAAGAGAACAATATGGCAGGTGAACTTCATCCAGATAATGTCAGTGTGAATAGATTGCTTGATTGCTGTCGGAAATCATCCAAGTAAGCTGTCTCTCTCTATATTTATTTGATAAAATTGTTTGTTGCAATGCTTCAAGTTAAATACAAAGCTTCTATTTCTTTTAATGCTGATTGCTGTCGGAAATCATCCAAGTAAGCTGTCTCTCTCTATATTTATTTGATAAAATTGTTTGTTGCAATGCTTCAAGTTAAATACAAAGCTTCTATTTCTTTTAATGCTGATCTATTTTTGCCATTTATTACATATCAGTTTTCAAGTGAATATTCCAAGCTTTGCATGAACAATTATCTTGTGGAGTAACAGTTTTTGTAGTGATTTATTACAGTTTCATGTAACTTTAGTTTGAAGTTGGTGATACAATAAACACATAGGTGCGAGGTCACTCATGGACAAAGAGTGACAGGAAAAAAGGTGGGATCCCGTGCCTGGTAGTTAGTTTCTTTCAGAGAATGAACCAGATCTTAGCTGATTTTACCTTGAGCATCAAGCTCATTTTTTGTTTGATGGACCCCCATGTTTTGGGTAATGTTATTTCGCTCAACTGTGCAATTTAATAAATCGAAAAGAAACTTAATGGGATGGAGGGGCAGGATCACGGGGTTGGTCTGCTGGGGCTAGTTTCAGTAGAAGCATCTTAGATCTATGTCAAAATCAGATCAATTCTTAGAAATCTCTATATTGGTTGGGGCTAGTTTCAATGTACCTATGACTATATACTCTTAACTTTGAAAAAGAGAAACAATTATTTGTTATCTCCAATGAGATTGGGTGGCCTATGACGGCGTGATCACGACCGAGTGTTGGGGTGATTAGGATGGGGTTTTCAAAAGATATAGTCGAAATCTTTTCCCTTGTGAAGGATGGAGGTTTCTTGGTTATTACAAAGAGGAGTTGGAGGGTGGTGACTAAGTTGCTATTGGGGTTTGTTACTGTGTGATGGTTGGCAAAAGCATTGGAGGACTGTCTGAAGCGAGAAAAGAGAGATTTTTCACCACGGTCAGGGAAGGTAACTAGCTTCATAGTCAAAGGTGGTCCAATGGTTGTGGTTGCTACATGGCATTGGTGGAATATGGTGGTGGTGGAAGATGGAATTTTATATTTGTACCTGAAGAGGAGGGCAGTGGGTGGAGAAGGATGGGCAAGGCATCGTGGGAGTTCATCTATGAAGGGAGAAACGCCTATAGAGGAGTAGCATCGATGAGACCATCGGCAGTGAGGATCCAGCTGCAAATTCGCACATACAAGGAGGCATTGCTGGTGGAATAACCCTGGGAAATTCGAAAGGAGGACGACAGCATGGAATCACAGAGAGGAACCACTGCAAGGAAGGGTGCCCACACGGCACTAGCAGAGTTCCTCGTATTGTGGTGGTAGGGTGGCAGTGGCAGGCCTGTTGTCGGCATGGCAGTGGGGGGGACATGCATAGTAAACTGCTGAACATAAAAACACAGTTGAGCATGCTGCAGAATGAGGTTGATTGGTTAATACAGTACGTTGAAGCTAATGGAGATATGGGGATGGGCCTGGAAAGAGGTGGGCTAGTGGGGGCCTGGGAGTAAGAGTAAGAGACTTAATGAAGAAAACAGAGGGGCCATGTATTTAAGGCCTAGGGCTGGTATCTAGTAAAAATTTGGGCACCTCTAGAGGAGGGACAGAGCTGCCCCCGTGGGCCAAGTAGAGTGGGTTACTAGATTGGGCTTCAGCCCATGAGGAAAAAAGGAGGAAAGGAGGCTCTTGGATCCCAATCTGTGTGGAGAGTCCAAAAGGGGGGTGACCATGGGCCCACCACCGATGGGAATTTTGTAATCTCACTAGAATAGGTGGTAGGAACACCATGATCAGCTGAGGGACCATCGGCTATGGTCCAGAAGTCACTGACGGAGGTCCAGAAGGTGCTGACAACAGTGGGGGACCTGGCAGAAGTAGCGGCTTGGGATAAGGTAATGAATGCCTTTACACCACCGCGAGCTGTAATTCCCCCGTTTTGTGGCCAAAAGATGCTGAGGAATAGCAAGGTGGGTCCATCCATTATGGCGGAGGCTACAACATTTTGTGGAGCATTTTAAGGCTAGGGCGGCAAGGCAAGGCCACTTTGTGGGAGTTGTTGAGGTGAATTCCGAGGGAACTATAGAGGGGCCTCCACAGATGATTGTTCCTTTGCTTGGAGGTGACGAGGGCATTGGTAATGGATCACATATGCCTTTTCTCTTCTCTGGAAGTGATGAGGGAACTGTTATTGAGTGGGAAGGCAGAAATATCTTTGGGGAGGAAGAGATGGGGATGCCATCGGATTCTCAGTGGGCTTCTAAGAAGGGGAGTCCATACCCCTTAATTGTATGCTATCAAATGAGTCTAGTGTCTCTGATTGAGTGCAACTCAAGGTAAAAGAAATTCAACGTTGTGTGGGGATGGAATGTGACGGTTTTGAGGAACAGTTTATGGCTTTACTTATTGCCATAGAGGTGGATCACACTCAATTCAAGAAATCTGGGATGAAGAAACTGTGGGAGCTAAAGAGACTACGTGGTCATTGAACTATGAAGGTAGGTCAAGATGAGATAGATCCAAGGGATAGTATCTCTTATTTGAAGCCTAAAATTGTGTCTTAGAATGTCTATGGGTTTAATGAGACAAATAAATGTCTTCGTATAAAAAATCCGCTTTGTGAGTGCAAGGTGGACATAGTTTGCTTACAAGAAATTAAACTAAAGTTTATTTCAAGGAAAATTGTGCAAAGTATTTTGAGTTGTCCTTTTGTGGATTGGGTGGATCTTGCTTTGAATGGGGCATTGGGTGGAATCTTATTGATGTGAGATAGAAGGGTGGTGAAGAAAATGGAAGACTTCATAGGGGAGTATATAGTGGCTTGTTCTTTTAAAAGTGTGAAAGATAATTTCTTGTGGGCAGTTGCAGGTATATATGGCTGAATGTAGACAATATCAGACAACTATTATGGGAAGAACTTGTTGGAGTACATAGCTGGTGGGATTTTCCGTGATACAATGTTGAGATTTTAATTTTATAAGATTCTTGAGTGAGTGATCTGGAGACAACATCTGTGCACAACAATGACAAATTTCAGATTATATTTTTTATTTGAATCTGGTGGATCTTCCTCTCATGGGGGTTCTTTTAGAGTACTCTCTCTAACTTACCCACATATTTTCTTTCTCTATTCCCAGTTCCAGCTAGTGTGGCGGCCCGGATTGAAAAATTTTATTGTGATTTCTTATGGAGTGGTGTGAGGGATGAATTTAAATTGCATCTAATCAGTTGGGACAAGGTATGTAGGCCAATTTCCTCTGGTGGGTGGGGAATTAAAAATATGAGCACTTTCAATCGGGTCTTGAAAAATCGTTATGGTAATATAAATGGAGTCGGAAGCCCTATGGAAATCGGTGGTTGGCCGTAAGTATGGAAGTTTGTGGGGTGACTATTGTACAAAAGAGGTAAATGGGGCTTATGAAGTGGGAGTTTGGAAACACAATAGATGAGGGTGTGGGGTTTTCACCCGCCATATTAGACTTGTGCTAGGTAGGGCTTTAGAATAAAATTTTGGAGTGACATATGGTGTGGGAACATTGCCCTAAGGATTCATTTCCCTTAGCTTTCCAGGTGGCATGTGATTAAGAAGTTTTAGTGGCGGATCTCATGTTGTTATTGGGGAATTAAGCCAAATGAAATATCACTTTTAATAGGGTGGCACAAGATTGGGAAGTAGGAAACTTAGAAGAATTCTTTAGCCTATTGTATTCTAAGAATTCGAATGGACAACGAGCCGACAAGCTGTGGTGGGTACTTGCAGGTATGGGTACATTCTCGATTCAATCCTTCTGCAAACCCCTCACACTCATAGAATAATCAATTCCCATGGAGAAGAATCTGGCAGAATAAGATGCCCCTCAAAGCGGCCTTTTTTGCTTGGACAATTTCATTGGGAAAGATTTTGACAACAGATAATCTAAGGAAGCACAGGGTAATTATACTATATTGGTGCTACATGTGCAAGAAATTAGGTGAAACGGTGGACCATGTCTTACTATAATGTGAGATAGCTCAAGCGTTGTGGATTAAAGTGTTCAGCCGAATAGAATTAGCTTGGGTAATGCCTACCACAGTTGTTGAGTTTTTGGCTAGTTGGACACTTCCTAGAGGGATTCCACAAATCAAAGCCATGTGAAAGATGGCCCCTATCTGCATTATGTTGTGCATATGGCAAGAGTGTAACGATCGAGCATTTGAAGATAAAGAGTGGACAACAGAGGAAATTCAATCCTTCTTGTTTCGAACCTTATTTCTACAAGCCATAGCTATAGATTTTAATGGTCTAGACTATTACTGCAACCTAAATTGGTCTTATCTCTTATATACCATCTTGTGTACTCGAGCCATGCCTATTATATCAATAAAATTATTTACTTATAAAAATAAATTATTACTTTGGCTATGACTACCGTTTTCCATCTTTCTGCTGTGTCTTTTGGTACCAGTAGTTCTACGTACAAGCAACGCTGTGCAACTATTGTGCAAGCAATGCTGACGTGGCAATTTAAATTAAATTAAAAAAATGCAAAAAGCAGAAACTTGTCTGATACATAGCAAAAGCCAAACAAGCTAGCGGAAGGCCATCTTTGTCGTCCAGCAAAATCATGATCTGTCCTTTGTTTCTCGTCTTTGTCCAGAAAAGTTATTTGAGATTTATAATTTTGCATTTGGCTGGGCAAAAGAAAAGGTACATGATACACTCAATTTTATGCTCAGATTTTCCAGGGAAAAAGTTATAAAAAGTATCATTTTTTTAGCACGTTTTGAATATGACTTGTAACTTGTTACCCAGAAATGGGAGTTTGTTAAGAGAGACATGTAATCAAATTAAGCATGTAAACAAAACATGAATTGGGAAAGATAACAAAGACAAGATAAACCAATAAAGCATACGAAGATGGAATACAAAATATTCCTCAACAAACCTACATAGGACAGAGATCTCAGATAACAAATGCCATTGACAGTACTTGACATGAAAGAAACTAGTGACCACTGCAAACATTTAAAAAAAAAAAAAAAATCTCTCCCTCAAAATATGACAGATCTGAGACTTTGAACGACTTTTAATGAGGTTCAAAGGAAATGAATTCCAGTTAGGCATGCTTAAACAAACCCAACAAAAGGAATTGATTGGAATGAGCAGTATCACCAACAAGACAACAGATTTAAAAAGGTGGCAGGGATTCTCAATCCCACACTGGAACCCTTAAAAAAAAAGAGAGAGAGATAGAGAAAAATCGAAAGATAAAATAAAAGGAGAAAGAGTACCTTTTCTTCTGTTTAGACTATTTTCAGTTTAAGAGTTTGTACTTGAGAGCTAACTTGATTCAAATGGTTCACAGAAACAAAGAAATCCAGCAGTGAGAGAGCAATTAAGGTTGGAGGGAAAGTGAGAGAAAAAAGTGTGCAGAAGGGGAAGGAAAAGGGGAAGGGAGAAGGATGAAGGAGAAGATAAAGGGGAAGGGGAATCTCATTGGAGGGAAAATGGAAGGGAAAGGGAGAAGTTAGGGTTTTTTTCATCAATGTTAAATGCACTGTTTCATTAAATTGATTTCAAAATTTTGGTTTCCTGCACCGCAATTCATCCGGCTACCAATTTTGTCACTTGTTTTGACTTTTTGACTTAGCCATGTCGGATGGCTTGCGCATTGGTTGCGCAGATATGCCTTCAACAAGAATTTTCCTTTTTAGTACCTGCATTGGTTTCCAGTCATGCCAATGTTGACTCCATTTCTTAATCTGGCAATTTGGTATTTATTTACATGGTAAGGAAGCCAAACGAGTAGAGCTGCTTCTTCATATTCCATCGAGGAACAACACAGAAGCATTGGGTCATCTTCTGTTGCATTGCAAGGTTGCTAGCAGATGGAACGTGGTTTTTGGCCTATTTGGGATGATTGGGTTATGCCTTCGCGAGTGGTGAATCTACAATATGTTGAGAAGGGAACCTGATAGCCAGCAATACTCGATATTGTGGTGGATGGCCCCATCTTTCTTCCTACGATATATTTGGAGAGAGGAATGCACGTAGCTTTTAAGGTTATGCAAAGTTAGTGTTGGAGCTCAAGTCATCTGTATACTTGAGCTCAAGTCATCTCTTTCATTGTCCAATGGTTCAAAATAGTGTAGCTTCTTTTTTTTTTTGCCTTGATTAAAATTTTCTTATAAGAAAAACTCTATTTATTCTGAAATGCATTGCCATTTACCTTTTGCTCATTTTACCATTCTGTTTGGAAAGTAGTTTTGAACATAATAGTCACCAGCTAATATTTGATCTTTAATGACAGATGTAATGATGCATCATGCTTCATGGATTGATATTTGCCAAAGGTATCATCCTTGTGTCCTGGTCTTGAGATACATCCCCATACAGCTACACTGGAGAAAATTCCTGTACAGAGTACTGCCCGGAGGCGCACTAGATCCTGCAAGGAACATGGAATTCCAGCTGAGGACAAGATTGCAATAGATTCATTCAAAATTGCGGCCAGATAAGCCAAGCAACCCCACTTTTTTGCCTTGTCAATTTTGGTAAATTGGAGTGAAAGGAGATCTTTGAAACGACCTTGGGACAATTGGATATAGAGATAAAGAGCAGAAGCATGGTATGTGAAAGACCTGCTTGCTTAGTGTAATGCATTATACGTTGTAGCAAAGGAAGGGGATTAGAGGGAGTTACGAAAGGCAGGATAATTTGCTACCCGTCTGGGTAGATTGATTACACAGCATAGATCACTTCATTTGGGTTTGGACCCCAAAAAAAAAAAAAAACACTGTACAAACGGAAAGGGGGATAATTAAGTTTGTCTGAGTATGATACACATTTTTTTTTTTTGGTTCTAACTTTGTTTTAATTGGTGGGAGGTTGTGTACAATTTGAAAAAAAAAAAACTGTATCTGATGAACTGCAGTGCGCACACTATCACATTGTTAGTGCAAAATGGATGGTGAAATAATTGTTTGAATCTCGTTGTAAGTTGTCATGTTCGAGTTGTTTTTTTTTTAGGCCTCTGTGTGAACTGTGTAAAAGAGATCCTGAGTTTCAACAGGTGGAATCTGGATTACGAAGCCTAGAAAACATTCAGGGGAAAGTTGTTACCGATCTAAAATAAATCAAAAGTCCACATGATACTAAATAAAGAAATAATATGGAAAAGTGTTCGAATCTTTCACGATCTTCATTTATGATTCTTTCTGTATTGATGATCTACTAAATTGTTTTGGTCCCAAATATGTGTTTGAAAATTATTAAATCTCAAGTATAACTTTGCATGATAATGGTAAAAAAAGAATAAATCTAGTCGTGCATTCATCCAATACATGTTGATTGTGGAGTAGTTTAATGCAACCTTTTTCAATTACTAATTGTAATAATCATATATAGAAGAAAGAAATTAGTAAGTTATAAATGCCTTAAATATTTAAAATTTAAAATTTCATTATATTTATTAACACAATCTCTCAAATTGTTTTAGCTTAAATTACCAAAATTTGAGGATCACTTTGAGTCCAGGTCTGCATATAGATAAGTTTATTTGGAGATGTGAGAGATATGGTTCCTTTAGTGTTAGGACTTAAGAGTGCCTATAGATTCTTTAGGTCTCTTTCTGTACAAGGGTATGCAGAATGCTCTAGGGTTAGAGAGGAGAATAAGTTACGGAAGTTTGTGGGAAGATGAGGATGCCAAACAAGATTAAAATATTTGCTTGGAGGGTTTGTAGGGAGGGGCTTCCTTCAAAACAAAATTTGCAAAAAAAGAGTGGATATCAGTAGTCCTATGATTTTTACAATTATTGTATTGAAGATGTTGCACATGCTCTTTTTCATTGTCCTGTTATTAAGGACGCATTGTCATTGAACATACCACACTGTTTAGACAGGGGAATGAGACTATGTCTGTGTTAGATATAGTTCAGTTAGTGGTGAGGAAAGATGATCAAGATCTAATTGACAGGGTTCTTTTTTTTTCTCTTGGCTTGGTCTTTTTGGTTCAGGAGAAAGAATATGGTTCAGGAGAAACTAAGGATATAACCATTGCAGGTTGTTAAGTATGCTTTAAACCTGCTGTGTTTCCATAAAGTAATCAGGTCTGTTCCTACTACTAAGCTGGAAAAGGAGTGTTGCTGGCATGCTCCACCCTCCAGTTTCTGCAAGTTAAATGTAGATAAGGTAGGTGTTGGAGCTGTGGTAACGGATGAGCAGGGAAATGTGCTGTCGATTGTTAGTAAAGTCGAAAATGAAGTGAGTGATCCTAAAGCAATAGAGTTGTTAGCTGTGTTTCGTAGACTTTAGTTGAGTGTTCAGTTGGGGATTTCCAAGATCATCCTTGAGAGCGACAGTTATTTATGTTTGAAGCTCTACTAGCAAGTGGAGAATCTATGTCATCTTTGGGAAATCTATGAATGAGGTGAAGAATTTGCTTCAACAATTCGAGGTCTCTCAAGTTCAACATGTTTTGAGGTTGGGAAATAAGGTATCTCACAAATTGGCAAGAAATGCATGGCTAGTTGCTGATATTGAGCTTTGGATGGATTTAGTCCCTTATTGTATTTCTCATTCTGTTTGGCTAGATCACGTTCATTTGTAATCTGGTTTTATGAATGAAAGTATGCTTATTATCAATATATATATATATATAAACAAAATTAGATAAGATGGCTCAACAAGAGTAAAGTCCCAACTTTAAAAATTATATTTGTTGTAAACATACACAACTGGTAAAAAAGAACCCTGGTTTTCAACCAACTCTGCTTCCTCCAAATCATCAGAACTTTCAACTAGTTAAAAAATAAAAGAAGAAGAAGAAGAAGAAGAAGAAGAAGAAGAAGACAAATACTTGGTCTTTGGATGGGTAGCTCTGCTAACATCCAAAACTGGATAGAATTTATTTTGAAAAATAAATGTCATATAAAATTGTAGAAACCACTTTCAATTGCCTCTTTCCTCATTACCCTTTTTTATTTAGCAAACGTGAACTAATAACGTATTAATTTTTTTATATTTATTTGAATTTGTTCGCCTTCGAAAAATCTGAATGAAAATGATAATAATTTATTAGAAACCTACTTATAAATGTGTTTACATCATTGCCACAGCCCACAGGGTTGTCGAATGAATAAGGGACACTGTATTCACCAGGCTGAGGTAATCCAAGCAGGTCTATTTGACATAGTGCCGCTAGGTCTCGTCCGAACTCATGCTCAACTAGCATGCAGAATGGATACAAGTAATATACAAATGTATCATTGACTGCCTAACATTTTGAAAATTGCACTACGGGTACATCTAAACAAAGGGTAAATATATTATGAGAACTACAAACTCAATTTTCAACTACCTATGACACTGAGAGTTTACAAAGAACTGGGTAAGAAATAAAAATCAATGCGATTGCATGTTTGAAATTTGTAAATCAGTTATACTAAGTCATCATGGTGAGGAGGAAAAATATAGGGGAAGTTGTGTCAGGTCATTCCAGTCACCATCTTGTGTTTGAAGTTGACAACGATTACTAAGCTTGCTGTAGCTCTGCGAGATGATCCGAAGATAATTATTCAAGTTCTTCAATTAAGGGCCTATAGAACAGTTTATATGCCTCTATAACTTCAAGATACCACATTGCCTCTCGATCTGGAAACTGTGAAAGATCAACAATCTTGTGCACCTGATATTCGTTTTTTGACAATGAGAATATTTTATTAATAAGTGAATCTAAGTGCATAGGGAGCATGCAATAGATACGCCTAATAAGAGGGAACAAAAAAGGTTAAAGAAGTCCTGAAAACTAAAGTTTGAAGAACAGATGGGTGCTGGCAACCAGTGTTAAAAGTGTTCTAAAACTAAGTAGTGAACCTGATGCTAGGACAAGGTAAAAAAGGCTTTTCAAGTGAACTTGAAATACATGTGTTTCATATCAACCAATTAAATAATGGCCATTATGCTGAAAGTTGTGTTTGAAACAAAAACAATGGGGCTTTTGTCTACCATTTCACACATATTTCTTCATGTTTTTAATGGGGACTGCTAAAGAGCTAAACATCAGATTCTTGAACATTATGCACAACATTTTTTAACCAAAATATAAAGTTCCACCATACGAAGCAAGCGACTCTTTTTTGTTTTTTGTTTTTTTAGTCTGTAACAAAGGATGAAAACTTGGATGTAGAACAGTTATTCTATGATAATTATATCACTGGTACTAGTAAAAAAATATCTGATATGCTTTGAAATATATGGCATAAAAGCCTCTAACACTATGCATATCATTAGTATGTCTAAGTGAACTTGGTAGCAAACTGTCATCATACCTGATCCATAATACTAACAGATACTAACAGTTCAACATCTCTTCTGGTTTAAATAAACATTCATTGGAGTCATAAAACCAATAACTCGTGCATATCAGGACAAAATTATGACTGCCTTTGTATATAGTCGCAGATGAGAAAACTCATGCAAGCTAAAACTCGATAATTAAAAACTCTCATCAATTTGAACTTTGCCAGAATTTTGAGGATCCAATGAGCTTAGAGATTTCTAGCAAAGACTTCTAGCAAAATCAACTTCAAAACATCAATGTCTCTCTTACAGAAAATTAGAATACAAGTAATAATAACTATAACCTTGGTAGCAATATCCACAATACTAGCAGGTATGAATTATGTATTTGGTTGGATATATGTATTTGGTTGGATAAACGTAAAAATAGTATTAAGTATTAACAGAGTCTAAACATAGTGTTTAGCTACATTTGCACTCTAATATTCTGAGAATAGTTTGTTCTAACAGATGCATACAAACACAATGCCCACGACACCAAATAATAGTACAAAATTCAAAGATATGCTTCTTTATATAATCTGCCACAAGTTCTCAAGCAATACTTTGTATATATGCATATTAGCATATATAATATATACTAATGATATCATACTGATCGAAAACATTTCTGATATCATACATATGGTACCTTGATAATTGGGGGCTCAGCTACACGTGGCATGTATCCTCCAACAACCATTACATACATCCCTGTAGTACAAAGAAAGAAAGATACAGAGAGTGATAGAATGGGGTAAGAAATGCTAAAATGCTCCGTCGGAAGAATGAAAATGGGTCAAAAGTGGCAGGCATAGGTACCGGTCTTCCAAGGGCGGAGACGGAAGTCTGCGGAGGAGAGTGCCAGCTGGACGACGCCGGTGCCGTCGTCGAGAAGTAACGGGGCCCCTACGTGGTCATTTTCGTCTGAGGCCGAGACAAGAACGCCCTGAGACACGAATGGTGTCGATTTTTGGGTCTTATTAGAATAGAAAAATGCATAATTGAATGGGAGAAGGTGGAATAATGGGGAAAGGGGGACATCGTTTTGGGGAAGAGAGAGAAGAAGAAGAGAAGAATAGAGGGAAAGTAGACCTGTAACCAGGCGCGTTGGAAGAGTATGTTGCCGAGAGACATGGCGTTCTGCGACGCCATTTCCTTGGCGTCTTTCAGCTGAGCGCACAGCAGCTTCAGTGCCGCTAGCCTGTAGTCCATTTCCGGCCAGACACGGACAAATTTGTTCGTCCGAACTTCTAACCTTTTATAATTTTATTTAGAAAAATGCTAAACTCAGGTCTTAAAATAAATAAATAAAACTCCCGACTCTTTGTTTTTATTTTTTTAAATTTTTTTTTACTTAATAACGAACTGTGTATTTTTTAAGATATAATGATTTTTTTGTTCAAACAAAAATTATTTAAAATTGTTAGAAAAATATATAAAGAAAAAGGGTGACGCTAAGAGCGAGTCTGACTACACCCAGTATAAAAAATAGTCCCCTATAAAAATACGATAAAAAATTTTAAAAAATATAATAAAAAATACAATAAAAAAATAAAATTTAAAAAACATAATAAAAATATAATAAAATGAAGATGATTTTATAAAAGGCGATCAGCCTCAATCCAACTCTGTCGTCGCTGGCAACCGTGGGCGACACCGCCTAATAGACTCATTTCGAGTTGAAGATTACCGGGGAAGATGAGAGGTCGTCGGAGGTCGCCATCGTAGATGTGAGGTCGCCGAAAGGAGGCGGTCCCGATGGCATGGGTGATATTGTCTACGGTGGCCGGTGGCGATGGGGACTATTTTTATGAATGGGGTCGGTCGCCGGCGGCCAGGATATTCAAATTCAAAAAAATAGAAAAAAAATATTTTGTCTAAAGGTCGGGACCTCGCATTTGGAGGTGGTAGTAAGACCCTTTTATTTAAGTCGTTGATTTATAAAATTATTTAAAAGAGTTATTTTTACAAAGTTGGTAGATTACATCCTCTATTGATATAATAAGATTTAGTTTTCAAATTATTTAATAAAAAATTTATTCATTATCTCTACATTACATGATTGTTTTCATTTTTACCCTTGTTTATTTTTTTTTTGAAGACGATGAGTAGAACAATTTATCTAGTAAATCAAGTTGTACCATGTTAATCAAATAAAGAGTGCTTTGCATACCTATTTTCAAAGATTTTTTTTTTACTTAAAGTATACTATATTTATTAATAAACTTGGAATGAAAAAGTAAAGAATAAAGAGTAGTACTGTTCTCGATTATAATTCAAGATGATATTTTTTCGTAAGTTGTTCTTGAAAGTTTTCTTAAACTACTGAATAACTCTTTAAAGATGGGTATTAACCTAATATGAAAATGAGAAAGTTTTTTAGATGTATTTTTATTAGGGTTTGATAAAAATGATGGGTCCATTAAAAATATGAATAAGAAGCAGCTTTTTGTGAAGAGTTATTGATTGTTTTGAGAGAGTTTTTGTCATAATTTGAATTTTTAAATAGTCATTTAATTTTCATATGTAATATAATCATTGAAAGTTGATCAAATAAAGAATAGTATAATAAAGAAAAAACTTATAATTGTATGTTGGAAGGTTAGGAGTAGGACTAGGTACAATGGTGACTTGTTTTATGTGAAAAAAGTGTCTAATCCGAGATATCGCTCGACTCTCGCTTGATATCTGGCTCGAGCGAAATATAGAGAGAGATTTGACGTCTTTTGATAGAAAGACCAGAACTTACTCATTTGATATCGGATTTGAATTATTCAAGAGGTTATGGAAAGTTAAGAGGAATATCTATAACTTTTATGTTTTAAGTTTTAAGATATGTGAACTTAATCAAATACGAAATGAAGATGGAAGTAGCAAATTTGAATTGGAGATAGATAGGCATTGACTTTGAAGTTGACTAAAGACTTTGAATAAGATTAAGTTTTAGGATTATTTTTGTTGAACTCAATCAGGATCAAGCATATAATCTCGAGAATCAAGCAGATTAGGATCAAGCATGTAATCTCGAGAATCAAGCAGCAGATGATGATCATGTTCAACAACCAACATTTGCTATCCAGTCACCACCAAAGTCTGTTATGTATTTAAATTCAAATTCAAACTTTGTATCTAGCTAATAGGATATTCAAATGTAGTTCAAGTGTAACAGAACACTCTATAAAACTGTCTATATAATACGATACATGTTACTGGTTTGGTACTAAGGAAAACCAAACACAGATTCCAAATTTATTTCAATTCTTTCATGGTATCAGACTTTCTATACACAGCTAACGCTCTCCTCGATCACTATGGCCTTTTCTTCTACTGCCTACAACTTCCCAAATTTTGCTCATCTCGCTACCATCAAACTTGATGGTACCAATTACCTTAGCTGGCTTTCCCTTACAGCTCCTATCCTTCGCACATATGACTTAATGGGTATCGTTGATGGGTCTGAACCATGCCCTCCAAAATCATTAACATCGGATTCTACTTCTGAATCCATTCCCAATCCGGATTATTCCCTTTGGGTTAAGAAGGACCAGTTTATCCTGAGTTGGCTTAATGCTTCTCTTTTTGAGTCTGTCATTCCCACTGTCTATGGTCTTCACACCTCTCATTCCATATGGCTCGCTCTTGAACTCAAGTTTGCTTCCCAATCTCGCTCTCGTCTTACCCAACTCAAACAACAACTCCAAACTCTTCATCAGGGCTCTAAATCTTGCACCGATTTCATCTCTGGTGCCAAGTCACTGGCTGCCCAACTTGCTGCGTCTGGTCACCCTATTTCTGATGATGATCTCATTACATACATCATTGGTGGTCTCACCCCAGCATTCAATCCTTTCATCACTTCCTTCTCTTTTGCTACTCGTGACAAAGTCCTCTCTTTGGCTGATTTCACTGTTGAGCTCCTATCCTTTGAACTCTTGCTAGACAACCAACATCACCAGGTTGCTCCACAACCCACCATCGCCTATTTCTCCCACAATCCCAACACTCAGCCATCTCAAAAAAAGAAAACCCCCTATAGTAAACCGCCTCACCCAAAACTGACCCCCTCTAACCAAACCTTCAAACCCAACTCGCAGAACTCTTCTACTCTCACTAAGCACTCTGCAACACCTTGGTCTCCTTGTCAAATTTGTGGTAAGAACAACCATCGTGCTCTCGACTGTTACCACCGCATGGACTATGCCTATCAAGGTCGTCATCCACCTCAACAATTGGCTGCCGTGGTCGCCCAGTCCAACTCCCTTATTGAAAATGATGCTTGGTTCGCTGACAGTGGTGCAAATACTCATCTCACCCCTACTCTAGACAATCTCACAATGGATGAACCTTACAATGGGACTGAAAAAATTACCGTAGGCAATGGTATAGGTTTGCATATTCATAACACTGGTTCTCTCACCCTTCATACTTCCTCTCATCCTTTCAAGCTTTCCTGTGTTCATCATTGTCCCAATGCATCTGCTAATCTTCTTTCCATTAACCAACTTTGCAAAGACAACTCCTGCTTCTTTATTTTTACTGACTCTATGTTTCTTATCAAGGACAAGCACACGGCCCACACTCTACTGCAAGGAAGGAGTGAAGGTGGTCTCTATCCTATCCATCCCAATAAAATTCCAAGTCACAAATTCTCACTGCTTTCTTAGGTGTCAAAGCTCCAGTTATCACTTCGGTCATGCTTCCCCTGCCACG
The DNA here is from genome assembly GCA_036898215.1 of Platycarya strobilacea. Taxonomy (NCBI): domain Eukaryota; kingdom Viridiplantae; phylum Streptophyta; class Magnoliopsida; order Fagales; family Juglandaceae; genus Platycarya; species Platycarya strobilacea. The sequence continues at coordinate 32,292,192 of CM072550.1, forward strand.
GTCTCCACTCTCCTATCCTCTCATAACCTTCCACTGATAGGGCCTCGTCGCCAATCTACTATTTTCTCTGCATGTCAACTTGGCAAGAGCAAACAACTTTTATTTCCATCATCCACTCGAGTTTCCACTACTCCTTTACAACTCATTCATTCAAATGTTTGGTGTTCTCCAGTTGTATCACTTGGTGGTTATTGCTACTATGTAATCTTTGTAGACGATTACTCACGTTATACTTGGATGTACCCCTTATTTAATAAATCTGATGTTTTCATTTCATTTATTAAATTCAAAGCATTAGTGGAAAATCAGTTATCGTCATCTATTAAACAATTCCAATCCGATGGTGGTGATGAATATATATCTCTAAACAATTTACTGATTATCTTGCTTTGAATGGTATTTTCCATCGCATAAACTGTCCATATACAACCCAACAAAATGGCCTTGCTGAACGCAAGCATCGACATATTATTGAAATGGGATTGTCCATGCTTGCTCATGCCAATTTACCTCAATCTCTCTGAGTTGAATCATTTCTCACCGTTGTTTATATTATAAATAGCCTCCCCAGTCCAGTTTTAAATCAATTCAATCCTCACTATCAACTTTTCAAAACCCAACCAATCTACTCAATGTTTCAAACATTTGGCTGCTTGTGCTTTCCACTACTCCGACCCTATAATTCCCACAAGTTGATGTATCGTAGGAAGCATTGCATCTTTGTTGGATATGGATATCATTATAAAGGTTATCACTGCCTTGACCCTGTATCTAACAGAATTCTTGTAACCCATCATGTTGTGTTCAATGAATCTACATTTCCAGGTCTCCATCCCTATTCAAGCACCACTCCTCCCTCGGTTGAAGCTTCCCGTGTTCCTATCCTTCTACCACAATTTGAAGCTTCTACTCATGATACTTCACATTCACCCTCTGTTACACAGTCACCCGAATCCCCTATCACTACCCTCCCAATAATTCCGTCTCCCTCATGTCCTCCACAGCAACCACGTCTTCATCCTATGGTAACCCGATCTCAAACGAATTCCCTACACCCCAAAACATTTCCTGACTACCATACATTCTACTCTACCAAACATCCTTTACGTGCCTTGAGTAGTGTTATGCAACCCATTGAACCTACTTGTTATTCTCAAGCTTCTACCTCCTCAGAGTGGCGAGCTGCCATGGGACACGAATTTGATGCTCTCAACTCTAATGGGACTTGGTCTTTATGCCCCAAACCATCTAATCATAATATTATTTGTAACAAGTGGGTCTACAAAATTAAACGAAAAGCCGATGGTTCTATAGAGCATTTTAAAGCACGCTTGGTGGCCAAAGGGTTTGATCAAAAATCCGGCATTGACTTCACTGAAACATTTAGTCCTGTTGTGAAGTCTTCTACCATTCGCGTAATTCTTGCTATTGCTGTACACTTTGATTGTGCATTCGCCAGTTAGATGTCTCCAATGCGTTCTTACATGGACACTTGGATGAAGTTGTTTATATGGAACAACCTCGTGGCTTTATTGATTCTCAACATCCTCACCATGTGTGCCGATTACATAAAGCATTATATGGGTTAAAACATGCACCTCGTGCTTGGTATTATCGCCTATCTCAAGCACTTCTGGATATCGGTTTTTCTACCTCTGCCGTGGACTCCTTATTTATTTTGTCCCAACATCATACACTAATCTATGTTCACGCTACTGCCATATTTTTCATGATCAACAAGCTGTAACACTCTTTCGCTATGAAAGATCTTGGTAACCTTGGCTACTTTCTTGGTATTGAAGCTCATCGCACCACAGCTGGTCTACATCTCCGGCAATCCAAATATATCTTGGACCTTCTTCATCGTGCTGGTATGATTGGTGCCAAACCATATGCATCACCCTCAGTCAGTGGCACTAAACTATCCAAACTTGAAGGCACTCCATTGCCTGAATCCGAGGTTACCATTTATAGACAACTCGTTGGTGGCCTTCAGTATTACACTCTCACACGGCCAGATCTTGCTTATTCTGTCAATCAGTTATGCCAGTTTATGCATTCTCCAACAACTTCACATTGGGTTTCACTAAAGCATGTCTTACGTTATCTTGAAGGGAGTGTTGATCATGGCCTATTTTACAGCAAAGGGAAGTCTCAAATTGATATTTATTGCAACTCGGATTGGGCTGGCGATCCTGATAATCGACGCTCAACCACGGGATATGGTGTCTTTTTTGGCTCATGTTTAGTTTCTTGGTATGCCAAGAAATGACCTGTTGTCTCTCGCTCAAGTACCAAAGCCGAGTATCGTGCCTTATCTTATGCCACTGCTGAAGCTTCTTGGATCCGCATGCTCTTAAAAGATCTACATTTTCCATTATCCACGCCACCAACTATATGGTGTGATAATATTGGAGCTATTTCCTTGGTTTCAAATCCCAGTTATCATGCTCGCACTAAACATATTGAAATCGATTTCCATTTCATTCGGGAAAAAGTGCTCAACAAGGATATCCTTATTCAGTTAATTTCAACACTGGACCTAGTTGCTGATTTATTCACAAAAGGCCTCACTGCAAATCGCTTCACCCTACTTTGAGACAAACTTCAGGTCCTTCCTCCCATCAGCTTGCGGGGGTCAATTGAACTCAATCAGGATCGAGCATATAATCCCGAGAATCAAGCAGATCAGGATCAAGCTTGTAATCCCAAGAATCAAGTAGTAGATGATGATCATGTTCAACAACCAACATCTACTATCTAGTCACCACCAAAGTCTGTTATGTATTTAAATTCAAATTAAAACTTTGTATCAAGCTAGTAGGATATTCAAATGTAGTTCAAGTGTAACAGAACACTCTCTAAAAATGCCTATATAATACGATACATGTTACTGGTTAGGTACTGAGGAAAACCAAACACAGATTCCAAATTTATTTCGATTCTTTAAATTTTCTCAATTAGCCTAAGATCTGGAAAAATGTGTATATATGTGGAAAATGAGGAGATTTTATCTAAGGAATTTCGTGTGAAACAAAAAGAAATATCTACCAAACACTTGGTATGCTCGGATTGGTATTCTTAGGCTTATCTGTCGACTTTTAGTAAAAAAATCATAACTTAATCATATGAGCTCAGAATAAAGTGAATCTAGTTCCTATAGAACCTTAAGACGTATATCTAGAACTTTTATGTTTTAGGTTTTTGAAGATAAATAATGGATAAATGACTAGATCTGGTGTAAAGTAGCGGGCCCTGAGTTGAGTCCAATTGATAACCGATTTAGATGAATTGTCCTATATTCAGTCATATGAAGAAAATTGTGATTGACTATCAATTTTCCTGAGGTTTTTACATGTGGAGGAGTATGTGTCATGAGGATATAACTTGATCTAGAAGCCTTGATGGGTAAGAAAATAAACGAAAACAAATGGAGAACTCGGATTGGGTTTCTCGGGTGGTTTTGACATGTTTCAGTGTATTAAGTATATCTCTCTTATTTTATTTCAGAATAAGGTGATTCAAAATCCTATAGTATTTTAAGAGAATAATCTAAAACTTTCATGTTGTGCATTTTTGAAGAATTGAACCAGATCAAGGACTTATTTGGCATTAAAGTGGACGGATAAACCCCATGGGAAGAAAATATCATACTACTTTGTATTTTCTTTTCATCTGCTGGAATGATTCTAATCATTGATCAATATATGCATATAAGTGGTACAAACATGACCCTTGGATGGAAATAGGACCAACTAAGCCTAAGTCCTAGGGATGATGATGAGCCTAAAGAGCTTGGAAGCTCATACACAGCTCTAAAGGTGGAAACAGGTTACTTTGAGGAAAATCTATCCCCTTATGCCTAAGATTTCGCCCCTCCCTCATCTCTATATATATATATATATATATATATATATATATATATGTAGTGTTTCTATTATAGCAAGAACACATGGCTAGCTTGAGAAGAAACAAAGAAAAGTCTTCTTAAAAACCCTTGAATCTCCAAATACTATCATAGTGTGCTATTGAATAAGTTTGAAGAAAAATTTGTAAAAGGTTGGTTCAATCACCACTTCAAGTTTTGGAGAAACTTGTAAGTGTACAATTTAACCTAATATTGGCATAGAATAAGTGAGTTGATGATTAGATCATGTATGATAGTTGTTTAAGCTTAATCATTATTTATAGGATTGAAATGAAATCTATGAGATTATGGATTGTTTTCTTGGTCATGGAAAATGTTAAGAAAATTATGAGAACATAGATTTATATTTTAATAAGTAAAATAAGGTTTATGTGAAAAGATTACATGTTTTAGATTGAAAAACCCTATAAGCCGTGATCTCACTCGACCCTCGCTCGACTCATGGATTGAGCGAAGAACAAAATAAATCTTCGCTAGACTCTCGTTCGATATTTCGCTTGAGCGAAGTGTAACCTGAGACTTCGCTCGACTTTCGCTCGATATCTGACTTGAGCGAGATGTCATGATTGCTTCTAGCTTGACCCTTGCTCGTTGTCTAGCTTGAGCGAAATGCAATCCGAGACTTCGCTCTACTCTCGCTCGATATTTGGCTCGAGCGAGATACATTTTATGTTTAAATTCAATTCTTTTCTTTACATAAACGTGGATGATCCAAATAAGAAAAGTTATTTGTGAAAAATAAGTACAGTATATATGATATATGATGTATTGGATGTGCATACAACATAAAGTTTAAAAGTACATGCATGTCTTAGTATGTGATAGGTTTTAAGAAAGAATGATATGGCATGCATTTGTGAAATGTTCTCACATGTTATAAGACTCATATGGACATAAAATATGCATGTCATAAGTCTAAATTTAAGCGTATGTTGCATTACGTCACATATATGTGCCATGAAGTATATTTTAAGAAAATAGGTTAAGAAAACTTAACAAGTGAAAAGATTAATAAGTCAGTCACGTCATGACGGAGACCAACGATACGCCTGTATGATTGACGTGCCGACAGGGACTTAAGCCTGTCGAGTATATGAAAATCGGCAGGGACCTAAGCCTGTTGAGTATTTGAAAACCGATAGGGACCTAAATTTGTCGAGTATATGAAAACCGACAGGGACTTAAGCCTGTCGAGTATTTAAAAACCAGCAAGGATCTAAACCTGTCGAATATTTGAAAACCGGCAGGGACCTAAGCCAAAGCCGACAGGGACCTAAGCCTGTCGATGATATGAAAACTGGCAAGGACCTAAACCTGTCGAGGATATGAAAGCCTATAGGGACTTAAGCCAATCGATGATGATACGAAATAAGAAATATTCGATGCGAACGCCTGTCGATGATACAAAACAAGTATGACACACAATGTTACGAAAGAAAAAGAAATAAGAGTTAACTATGATAGAATGAGTCCATAAAGAATATAAGTTTAAGTCATGCATGAGTCTCATAAAGCATTTTTATAAGATATATATCTCTGAGCATTGACATATATGATAAGTTCTTATGTCATATGTCATATTTCGTTCTCTGTGTACTTATTGAGATTTCTTGGAAATCTCACCGTTTTATATTTTATCTATTATTTTTTATGAAATGATAGAGAGTGTTGCAGGAGTAAAAAAATTGTCATGAGATTCAAACATCACAGAAAATTTTGAAGAGCCCGAAGGTCCTATAGAATACTCATCTCTTAAGGAAATAATCTTACGTACGTGATTGAATGGAATAGCAAGGGTATCAGATGGCAGTATGAGATGATATTTGCTGAAAGAAAACTAACTGGGTTATGTAAGTTCTAAATTCAATGTGTTTTGATAAATGAAAAATTATGAAGGATATAATTTTAATATGCTATATGATCTATTTATGCAAGAGTTAGATCTTTTTGCATGTATTGAAGATTTACCCATTTCCGTTGCATTCTGCATTATACTTAATTAGTAAGTTTAGGTGCATGCATAGTTTTTTTTTTTTTTAAATCGAAGCATTATAGTTTTTAATTCTTAAGAAAATCAAAATAAGATGCTTTAATAATTGAGGTTGTTTTTATGTAAATATGTTTGTATTAAGAGTAATAAAGTTTTGAGAAAATTTTCAAAAAGATTTGTTACCAAATTTTAAGTTGTTTTCATAAAGTTTGTATGAGTTTTTTATTTTTTATTTTTTGTGTTTTTTCTTTTCACCAAACCGAAATTAATTATTTGACGATTTAAAAAAAATAGATTATTTTTTTAAGTTTAAATTGAAGTTGAAAATTTTTCTAAAAAAATTTTGAAAAGATGTTGAAACCAAAAGTAGCATTTGAGGCTAATAAGCTTAATCCACCATTGTTATAGTGCTGATGGCATAAATTAGAGAGAAGTAACCACAATACAACTGACCTTTCCTATTTTCTAATACCGCCCGTAACACAAATTCAAGAAACTAGATGTAAAAGCAAGGACACAATAACCACATGATATGTTTGTGTATTAAGAGATGTAATGATGAAGACATGCTAACGAACCCGCCCAAACAAAATGGTAATATATAATATAAACAATAAAATTTACTTCTTTCTATCACCTTAATTTTTTTGAATAAGTAATCATTTCACATCATATTAGAGCAAAAGTGTTAAGTTCAAATCTTAACTATATACTTTATCACATTTAATTAAATAATTTACATGTTGAGTCCACTCATTAAAAGGAAATATTATAATATAAGATAAATAATAAAATCTATTACTTCGTATCAGTTTGAATTTTTAGAATAAGTGGCATCATCACATAAAGTATATAAGATGAAGACCAAAGCATAGAAATGATCATACGTACATGCAAGTGTTTTTATTGGGAGTAATGTTCATGCGTTTCTAGCAAGGCCTTAAAAAAACCTGTAATTAATCACTGATCATGATGGTATAGTACAGGCTTGCTGAGCTGCTTGATTATCGCATGTTGGCCCAACCCCAACCCCAATATGGGTCAGGTCAGATTGGTTTGGCGCTTTAAGGAGACAGGCCGGGCCGGATCGCCCAGATCCAACTGTCTCTGCTCGGGTTGCAGGCCTATTGTTGGCACATCCATGTATGCGTGTTCATGTATTATTTTGGCACATCCATTGACAAAACATTAACAGTTAAAGCTCGAGTCTGACTTTGTTTGAATATACATACTCCTCTCATATATACAGATTAAATGCCCTCTGCAACACAAAAATTTCTTCTGCATTTCAGTTATTCAGATATCTAGCTTCTTTTCTTCAACCTCCATTTTTAACAGTACTGGTAGTATATGGCACTAATTCCATTAACTTTAGTGGCCATGAATGTCTTCTTAACCAATTGGGCACTGTATCAAGCATTATTGGACCTTCAGCTTAAATTTGACTAGAACACTTAAAATTATCCCCACATTGGTACAGTGATTTTTGAGTTTGCTAAATCTAAACTACTGCCAACTCACTATAGTAAATCCAAATAATCTTTTATGTGTTCAATATTCAAATGGAATAGTATAGAGAAACATTGGAAGAGTGATATTTGATGTTTCCAAATGTAATTTATTGAAGCCAGTTAAACAAGCTCTATGCTGAGGTATTGTAGTAGAGATGGAGCACTAAAGAAACATCAAAGAGAACATCTATGAGGAATCTGATGTACCGTTGTGGTGGAATACCGAATATGTTAAGAAATTGGGAAGACCAATAACTGTTTCATACATTCTTTTGAGTATAGATCACAAATGTAACATGCTCATCTCCAGCTCAAGTATTAATCTTAAGCTTCATGGTAAATTTTCATCATATTACGAATGAGACTAGACTTCCGAAAATAACGACTACACTGTCTAATTCTTATTACAGTTTTTTTTTTATATAATAGTAATGACATTCGTTGGTTCTTAATTTCCCTTTGTATAACAGTTCAGATCGATTTCTTCATGAAACATGCAGTAGCACCCTTTTAAGTAAATGTGCAATATCTACTGATGCAACAGTAGTGGTAAAGTTTCATCGCTTATTTCAAATGCATAATCAGATCCTAGACTGTTAGCCAAAGCTTTAAATTCATCCATCTCAGAGCTTAAAACATTGAGACCAACCAACAAATCTCCACCAATCTGGCCCTGTAAGGAGGTCAGACGCAATATAACTCTTTATGCTCGAGTGAAAACAAATAATTATTTGGAGAAAATTATTAAAATAAAAGTGAGCTTTTATATAATTGAGAAGCCAATGAGCTAAAGGAATGCTAAGCACAACCTGTGTTTGGTAATTCAACATGCTGATATTCCAACGGCCACTAAAGGCATCCAGTAATTTCATTAGAGCACCTGGTCTCTCGGGGATGACAAACCGACAGAGAATCTCATTTTCAATGCTTGATCCATCACCTGCCTGAAAATCCGAAAAACGGTGGTCATAAAAACAGACAAAAGACCGATGATCTTAAGCTCAGAAAATCCCATGGAACTAAAAAATTGTAGTATAATTGGGTTTTAGATCAATCATAAAAATTATTTTGTCTGCATACCGGTTCGCAGAGCTGTTTGAACTTTACCCACTTCTCTGGAACATATGTAGCAGGGACAGACTCTTGCCGCCTACCAACATCAGCATGTTGGGATACCAAACTTAATCTATTGAAGGTCATGTTTGCTCCACTGGTTATTGCTACAACATTTTCACCCTTCAGACCATAATATTTGCAATATGCTTCTGAACCAGCAATGGCAAGGGCTCCTGCTGGTTCAAGTATGCTTCTTTTTTCCTCAAACATGTCCTGCAGCAAAATCTCCCATGATAATTTTTGGTATGCAAAATTGTATAATGTTGTTGCTATAATATCTCCAAAATTTCAGCTAGCTGATTTTAGTCTATCTTTTCTCTCTTCCTTTCTTTTGGGGGAAGGGGGTTGGTTGCAGGGATGGAAATCAAGAAATTGACTCCATGCTTGTATGAATAAGGAGGCCAAATTCCAAAAGTTGAAGTGTGATATGTTGCAGGCACGCTAGCTAAAATGTTCAGTTTTTTCTTTCCAATTTCTCAATAGAATTACTAACATTCTTTGTCTGTTCTGGCCAATGTATGAGTCATATCAAGTAGTATTAACCCTTTAACAGACATTGCTCCAAAAGCAAATCACATTTGCATGGCTCACTTGTGGACCTCAGCATTTTTTTTTTTGGGCCCATCCTGTATTAGGCAAGTATTGAATATTCAACTTGATTTTGAAACCCTGGATTAGGTTAATAGTGATCCTCAGTAGCATGTTATCACCTATTTTGTCTCTCATTAATATTAAAAATAACAGAAACTAAAGATACTATGAAATCAATGGAAAACTGTCGTGCAAAGCATGTGATATTAGAGTTGGAAGAGAGGCACCTTTATTGATGCACAGATAGCATCCTGGTTTACAAGTACCATTCCATCCAAGAGTTCTCTACACAACTTGAAAGTTTCTTCCCCAACCACTTCCATAGCAACTCCAGCTGCAAATCCTCCTATATTATCAAGCATAATTCGCTGCCCATGGAAAAGTGATAGTGCCATTGAATTTGCATCATATGGTTCCACACCAATAATCTTGACCTACATGTAAGATGTTACTGATGGCTATTGTTATGGCCTTACTCATATGTAAATTGAAGATTCACGCACCGGTCAAAATAAATGGGAGGAAAAGCTTCACATGGTGAGTGGGACAAAAATTGAGTAAATACAACAATGAATCCCAAGAATCCATGACTTTACTTGAGCAGGATTGTTCTGTAGTCCTATAACTCAGTATCCCTGATCACATAGGAGACTGGAACTGAAGCATTTGAAATAAACAAATAAATAAACCAAGAATTTGGTCTTGAATAGTACATCTAATAAATAAATGATATCTAAAAAAGAGAATCTTCGAGAAAATAAGATTTGAAGCAAAATACAGGTCACTAGAAGAAAGCTATATCTGTTTGGAAACGCTTAGGACCAGCTTTGGAAAAGAGGAATGTACTTAACAGTTAAGTCACTCTTCAATTGAATCACACCATCAAACAGATAAGTGAATCATCAAATTTATCATATATGATGTTAGGACATCGACAGAATGAAAAGCTTGTCATGCATCGTCCCAAATTCTTATGGCATAGCAAAAAAACTCTCACAAAGTTTTCCAGAATGTCACATTTCTTATTTGAAAGTGTTGTTGCATAAGGACAAAGTGCCCAAATCTCAAGAACACAAAGTATGACTTTGGTGCTTGAACCCGAGAATTATGTTATATTTTCACTTTCTAAATTTCTCAGGCATTGCATTGAAGTATGTTATATTTCCACATACCTCAGGGCAAACTGTCTTCACATAGGCGGCAATTCCAGCTATTAGCCCACCACCTCCAACAGGCACAAAGATTGCATGTAATGGAGTTGGCATTTGACGCACGATCTCCATTCCTACAGTCCCCTGCCCCACTATGATATCCGGGTGATCAAAACCAGGTACAAATGTTAGGCCTTCTTCTTTGGCCCTTTGTTTTGCATATTGTTGTGCATCAGTATAGCAGTTGCCAACAAGTACAGCTTTAGCACCTAACCTCTCCACCATCTTCAGCTAAACATGTGTAATACGAAAAGAAATTGAGATTATATAAAAATTTTAAATATCAAAGACAAACAAAAGCTTTTGTTCAGAAGAGAAGAGGGCCATCAACTAACTTTAATTTCAGAAGTTGTAATGGGCATGGCAACTACAGCATCACAACCCAATTTTTGGGCAGATAAGGCAACACCTTGGGCATGGTTCCCTGCTGATGAACCAATGATTCCCCTATCCAACTGTTCCCTTGAAAGCTTGGCCATCATGTTATAAGCTCCCCTCAGCGTGAAGGAGAATACCTAGCAGTTTCAAACTTTGAAGACATTAGCTATGTTTTCTAGTGTCAGTGCACAAAAGCTTTTTCTGTTCTGAAAATGTGGAAGACCCAAAAAAAAAAAACGAATTAAGGGAAATTTCTAAAGAATACTGATATATCCACAAAGAATTATATAAAACAATCTTATAAATTGACGAGAGTTCATCTGATTTGAAAATTTTATTTGATAATAAATCTGACGAATTACATCAACCACATTAGTTTTTGTATAATTTCCTTATGATTAGAGTATCTAAAAGCACTTCCCGATAAATGAATTTTTGAAAAGTTCAAAATGAATCCTGATGATTGAAATTTTTAGAACTGGTTTCATTTGTATTAGTCACAAACTTTACTCTGTAAAATGTGAAGATTTGCTATTGAGTTTTTTAGTCAGTTTACTATTTTAGTTTCTTCTTTTATTTCCGTTTCTATTTATTGTTCAGAAAGACGGAAATGAATGGGTCAACAGGTGTAAGAGAATCTGTTTCTGAGAACGTACTCCAGGTTGAAGATCCTCTCTCTTGAGCCAAATATGGACACCAAGCCTCTCAGAGAGCTTTGAAGCATACTCCAATGGTGTCGATCGCAACATCATAAACCTTTGACGACAATATCTTGGGTAAATAATTGATAGCATGCTGGAACCCATCCCTGCCATCTCCGGCGGCCTCCGCCAACTTTTCCGGCGCAACACCGAGAAAGCCACTCTCATACACTACAGACTCAGCCGATACTTTCATCAACTGGCCGGGCGGCACATGATCATCTGAGGTCTCAGGAGGCGTAGTATTAATTAGAGGAGCAAGCCTCAACTTCAAGGGCTTGTGGGAGTTCTGCAGCGCAGGGTTTGTTAACGTTGCAGTAACAACATTAATGGAGGGTCTGGTTTTGTGGTCTTTGTTTAGGCTTAAGGTTCTGATCATGGGTGGGAAGGGAGAGTAGCGAGATAAAAGAAAACCAGGTGAAGAAGTGAAGCAGAGAACCTCCATTCTTGGAGACACAAAGAGAAGCGAGCAGTACTCCCATGACAGTCCTTCCCCAACCCAACAAATATATATATATATATATATATATGTTATACAACTTAAATAAATAAATTATTGCAAAAGAGAAATAAGAAATTTTTTCTGAAACTCTTAAAAACTGAAACTTTCTTTCTCTCTCTATATTTTATTATGAATTTCATTACAACTAAGTTCCTATTTATAGGCTTTGAAATTACTATGCAAGTTACTATGCAAGTCACTATGCAAAATTTAAAATAATAGTGGTGGGATCATTCACATAATTTAGTAGTGGGACAGGAGGGCGGCTGCCGACGTTCGTTCATTACACTCCCCCTTGAATGACCGCCAATAAGGAATCTGCCTCGTTAAAACCTTGCCAAATAAAAACCCAGTGGGAAGAAAAACCAATGGCGAAAGAAAAAGAGTACAGTCTTCTTATATATCCACAAGTGCTTTAAGATTGCCTCATTAAAACCTTGCATAGGAAAACCCAGTGGGACAAAACCTCAGCGAAGAAAAAAGAGTACAATAAGCACATTTACTCCCCTTGAAAAGTGCATGACAAAAGATTTTTGAATCTTCGTATTCCAATGTTATGCACAGTCTTTTTGAATGTGGAAGTTGGTAACGCTTTTGTGAATAAATCTGTCAGATTATCACTAGATCGTATCTGCTTGACATCAATTTCACCTTTCTCTTGAAGTTCATGAGTATAAAAGAATTTAGGTGAAATATGTTTGGTTCTGTCACTTTTGATATATCCTCTTCTGATTTGAGTGATACAAGCAGTATTATCTTCATATAAGATTGTTGGGCTATTATTGATCATGGGAAATCCACACTTTTCCTGGATATGTTGAATAACTGATCTCAACCAAATACACTCTCGACTTGCTTCATGAATAGCAATGATCTCTGAGTGATTTGAAGAAGTAGCAGATAGTGTCTGCTTAACAGATCTCCATGATATGGCAGTATCTCCATAAGTAAATAAATATCCAGTTTGAGATCTACCTCTGTGTGGGTCTGAAAGATAACCTGCATCTGCATACCTAATCAATTCTGGGTTTGAACTATGTTAATAAAATAATCTCATATCAACCGTACCATGAAGGTAACGAAGGACATGTTTAATGCCATTCCAATGCCTTCGAGTTGGTGCAGAACTATATCTTGCAAACAGATTAATTGAGAATGTAATATCTGGTCGAGTGCAATTTGCAAGATACATCAAAGCTCCAATTACACTGAGATATGGTACTTCAGGACCAAGAATTTCTTCATCGTCATCACAAGGACGGAATGGATCTTTCTTCACATCAAGTGTTCGAACAATCATTGGAGTACTCAGAGGATGAGATTTGTCCATATAAAAATACTTTAGGACTTTCTCAGTATACATGGACTGATGAATAAAAATTCTATTTGGCAAGTGCTCAAGCTGCAGGCCGAGACAAAGTTTTGTTTTGCTAAGATCTTTCATTTCAAATTCATTATTTAAATATATAGCGGTTTTTGAGATCTCTTCAGGAGTTCCCATAATATTTAAATCATCAACATAAACCGCAATAATGACAAATCCGGATTCTGATTTCTTAATAAAAACACATGGGCATATAGGATTATTCTCAAATCCTTCTTTCAATAGATATTCGCTTAAGCGATTATACCACATGCATCCGGATTGCTTCAACCCATATAAAGATCTTTATAGTCTGATTGAGTACATATTTCTAGATGTACTTGTAGATGCTTCAGGCATCTTATATCCTTCAGGGATTTTCATATATATATGTCATGGTCTAAGGATCCATATAAATATGCAGTGACCACATTCATTAACCGCATTTCCAATCCTTTTGTAACAATCAGACTAATCAAAAATCTAAATGTGATTGCATCCATAACGGGAGAGTATGTTTCTTCATAATCAATCTCGGGTTTCTGCAGGAAACCTTGTGCAACAAGCCGTGCTTTGTATCGCACAATTTCATTTTTTTCATTACGTTTTCGTACAAATACCCACTTATATCCAACAGGCATCACACCATTTGGTGTTTGGACAATAGGTCCAAATACTTCTCGTTTTGCTAACGAATTTAATTCAGCTTCAATGGGTGTTTTCCATTTTGGCCAATCATTTCTACGTCGACCTTCTTCGACGCTTTTTGGCTCATTTTCTTCATTACTTCTGGTAATGTCAAGGGCCATTTTATATGAAAATATGTTGTCGACAACAGTTTTATTTCTATCCAGAATTTCTCCAGTTTTCATGAAATGTATTGAGATCTCATTATTTTCAGGTACCTGTTCCTCTTCAGGAGAAAACATTTCATGACACACCTCTTCAGGAGGTCCCTTTTTAGGAGATTTATACTTTTCAAGAGTTTCCTCTTCAGGAGATTCTGGAATAGAAAATTTTAAGCCCTTTAGGAGCACCAATTATATTTGTAGCCTGTATTGTGGGTACGTGTTCTTCAGGAACACCAAATTCATTTTGTATTCTTTTCCTTCTGGGAATTTTGTTTTTTGCACCAATAGGTCTTCCACGCTTCAGGCGTGTTTTAGATTCACCTATTACTGCTTTGACAATTTGTCCTTCAGGGACTTCAATCCTTGCTGGAGTATTAACAGCAGGAATATAAGATTTTACTACACCTTTAGTGTTAGTAAATACATCCGGTAACTGATTTGCAACATTTTGCAAATGAATAATCTTTTGAACTTCCCGTTTACATTCATTTGTAGGAGGATCAAAATGAGACAGGGTCTTATTATCCCAAGTAATATCTTGTCGTGCTTCAGGCACCGACTTTTCTTTACCCATTAACGGAAAATTTGATTCGTCAAAATGACAATTCTCAAAACGTGCTTTAAACATATCCCCTGTAAGGGGTTCAAGGTATCTAATAATGGATGGAGAATCAAAACCAACATATATCCCAAGTCTACGTTGAAGACCCATTTTTGTACGTTGTGGAGGTGCAATTGGAACATATACAGCACATCCAAAAGTACGAAGATGAGAAATATTTGGTTGTTGACCAAATGCAAGCTGTAATGGAGAATATTTATGATATACAGATGGTCTATTACGAATTAGAGATGCTGCATGAAGTATAGCATGTCCCCAAACAGAAATAGGTAGTCTTGATTTCATAAGTAAAGGTCTAGCGATTAGTTGAAGCCTTTTGATCAAAGACTCAGCTAAACCGTTTTGTGTGTGTGTATGGGCAACAGGATGTTCAACATCTATTCCTATTGACATGCAATAATCATCAAAAACTTGAGATGAAAATTCACCTGCATTATCCAATCGAATGGTCTTAATTGGATACTGAGGAAATTGTGCTCGTAGTTTAATTATCTGAGCAAGAAGTCTAGCAAATGCAACATTTCTAGCGGAAAGAAGACAAACATGTAACCATCGACTAGATGCATCAATTAGAACCATAAAATATCTAAATGGTCCACTTGATGGATGAATAGGCCCACATATATCTCCGTGAATCTTTTGTAAAAAGGATGGAGATTCAACAATGACTTTTGAGGGAGATGGTCTAATAATTAACTTACCTTGAGAACATGCAGAGCACGGAGATTCATTGGGTAGAAATATCTTTTGATTCTTTAAGGGATGCCCATGCGAATTTTCAATAATTCGTCTCATCATTATAGAACCCGGATGTCCAAGGCGATCATGCCAAGTCATAAATACTTTAGGGTCAATGCACTTCTGGTGCATTACCACATATGATTCAATTGTTCTCATTTTTGTATAACACAATCCAGAACATAGAGCAGACAGTTTTTCTAATACGAGCTTCTGACCCGATATTGTTTTAGTAATAAGAAGATGCTCTTTACTGTCTTCATTGGTCGTTTCAATATGGTAATCATTACGACGTATATTTTTGAAACTCAATAAATTTTTTCTGGATTGTAAAGAGAATAGAGCATCATCAATACAAAATTTGGTGCCATTAGGCAACACAATATAAACTCTTCCGGAGCCCTCAATTAAATCCGATGAACCTGATATGGTATGGACATAGGCTTTACTTAGTGTTAGATTTTGAAAATATTTCTTTTCTTTGAGAATTATGTAAGTTGTAGCACTGTCAGCCAGACATATATCTTTATCATTCAACTCAGAAATAAAAAGCTCATCAATGTGATCTATGATTTTACAAAATATACAAAACTTTTATTACTGATAGAAAGAAAATACATTAATTGAGTGGAATACTTCCATCTCCAATTAAGTGTTCAATACTACCATCAGGATGATTAAAGAAATCAGATACATCAAGATGAGTAATGTCTACATCTACTAAATCTAATAAATCATCTGATGGTTCTACTAAATTTGTTTCATGCACTTTATTCTTTCCTTTAATAGAAGCTTGATATAAATCAGCTAAGTGCTTAGCCGTACGACAGGTACGTGACCAATGTCCAGTCATTCCACATCTATGGCACACCTCTTCACTTTTCTTTGAAGAATTATTCTGAGGATTTTTACCCCTTTCTGAATTGTACCACTTCTGGTGATATGGTATATTATAATCCCTTTTAATATTGTCACTCCTGGGACCAACATTTCTATAATTTCTCCTACCACGTCCACGCCTCCGATTTCTTCTAAAGGATGCACCATTCACTTCTGGGAATGATGCAAACCTATTACCATTCACTTCAGGGAATGATATTGAGCCAGTAGGGCGTGACTGGTGGTTTTCTAATAAGAGCTCATTATTCTGCTCAGCTACTAGAAGACATGATATAAGTTCAGAATATTTCTTGAACTTTCTCTCTCGATACTGCTGCTGCAGGAGCACATTCGAGGCATGAAATGTAGTAAAAGTCTTCTCTAGCATATCTTCATCGGTGATTTTCTCACCGCATAATTTTAATACTGAGCTTATTTTAAAAAGTACGGAATTATACTCACTAACACTTTTAAAATCTTGCAACCTCAGGTGCATCCATTGAGAACGAGCTCTTGGGAGGATGACAGTCTTCTGGTGTTCATACCTCTCCTTTAAATTGTTCCACAAAATATAGGGATCTTTTACTGTGAGATATTCAGTTTTCAATTTTTCATGAAAATGGTGGCAAAAGAAAATCATTGCTTTAGCACGTTCCTGCAGGGATGCTTGATTTTCTTCTTTAATAGTTTCTCCCAGGTTCATTGCATCAAGATGTATTTCAGCATCAAGTATCCAGAATAAATAATTTTTCTCAGATATATCAAGAGCAATAAATTCCAATTTTGTAAGATTTGTCATTTTCTACACATATAAATAATGAAATAAATATGTGTATCATATATTTATAAATTCATACAGATAATCATCAATAAAATATATTAAAGATTTCAAATAATATATTGAAAAACTTACAGAGGAATAAGGCCACTAGCTTCAGAATTGGTAGAATCGTCGTACTGATAACGTGTTATAAAACTTAAA
Organism: Platycarya strobilacea; assembly: GCA_036898215.1. Classification (NCBI taxonomy): domain Eukaryota; kingdom Viridiplantae; phylum Streptophyta; class Magnoliopsida; order Fagales; family Juglandaceae; genus Platycarya; species Platycarya strobilacea. The sequence goes on from CM072550.1 coordinate 32,309,555, forward strand.
AAAATAAACTACTATTGCAAAAGAAAAATAAAAAAAAATTCTGAAACTCTTAAGAACTGAAACTTTTTTTTTCTCTCTATATTTTCTTATGAATTTCATTATAACTGAATCTCCTATTTATAGGTTTTGAAATTACTATGTAAGTTATTATGCAAGTCACTATACAAATCACTATGCGAAATTTAAAATAATAGTAGTGGAGTCATTTATATAATTTAGTGGTGGGACAGGAGAGCGACTGCCGACGTTCGTTCGTTACAATATATATATATATATAAATATTTGGACTGCCAGAATTTTAGCAACGCCAGAACAGAGTTTACACGACTGGTTTTTCCTAATAAAGAGATTGCAAAGTATATTTGACGTGGAGGATTCTACTTTTTAGGATATTATCATCCTTTGTCTTGGTGCTTGACTTGAGGACAAATATTACTTGGAAATTTGCAGGGAGGATTCTACTTTTTAGGGTAACTTTGTACCCCGTTTTGTTGTTTCCTAAAATTCTGGTGGTGTATTGAGCTTACAATATTTATTTATTTTTAATTTTTTGGTTAAACAATGGTAAAAGTATTCACAATCTACTAATCTTAAAATATGATTTTTTATAAATTTTAACTAATTATTTTTTATTACATCAAATAATAAATTCAATAAATCAAAAATTATTCTATTAATATATTAATATTCAAATTTTTATTTATTTTAATTATAATTATAATTTGAATATCAATTCATTAGAACACTCACAATCTACTAACTATCTTATTTATTTAAATAAAATTTAATTAAAAGATATAAAAATAAATTTTAATAAATTCAATAAAACTAAATTTATTTTAACTTTATTGAATCTATTAAAGTATATTTTTAATACTTTTTAGTTAAAATTTGATCAAACAAATTATTTAGTTAATGAGTTGTGAATACTCTGATTAAAAAATTTCTTGTTTTTAACTTTGGTTAAATCATTTGTTTTATCTAAAGATTTGCAATAAGAATTATTACAATCGAAATATATATTCCTTTTTGAATAATTAAGAAGATTTTCTTATTTGAGCTTACGAAAATATTCTTCTTGGAAATCTGAATTAGTAATCTAACTAATTAAAGATTAATAAAATATTTTATTGTTCTCTAATTTTGGTTAAAATATTGATTTTTCTAATAAAAAACTTGCAATTAGAATCATTAAATATATATCTATATATATGTATATATAGGTACATACATATGTATCTGTGTCCGGAGAGATATATACAGGTTTTTTTGCTTTTTATTTTGGAAGGGATATATACAGATGTGTATGCATCCTGCTGTCAAAGATATCTTTCTTTGTGGTTTGATCTCATCTTTCAGATATATATTACGCATGCAGTAATAATATAAAATTATAAGGTAGGGTACGTCAAAGCACAATATTCTACTGCATGCAAACGTAAACGATCTGAATTCATTTTCCACTAACCTGCAAATGGGAAATGCTATTCATCCTTATTTGAAAGGTGAAATTGGGATTCCGATTTATATTTAAATTTTTAAATTTTTTTTACATGATTTTTAAGTAACCTGAACAGTTTTATTATAGGGAATTTATCTAATTCTGTTATAAAGAAATTTTCAACCGAATAAATTAAAATAAATATAAAAAAACATGTTTTTTTAATATCTTAAAATATTTTTTAAAAATATAAAATAAAAAACTAGAACATTATTTAAAAATACTTACTTAAAAATTATGTAAAAAAAGAAAACTAAAAAATAAAATAAAAAGTAAATCGCGATCCCAAATTTAGATCCGAATAGGGATGAATAATACTGCACAATTTTGCATTATATAGATGTGGGCTATCAAGAAAAAATGAATTTTTTTAAACTCTTAATGGTAGGATAATGACTGTTCAACTGGGCATCAAATCGGGTACTCGCCTGTATTTAGCCCGAAACTAGGAATCCAAGGTCCAGATTCGGCCTGGAACTTAGGCCGGGTTAACCCGAGATATGAACCAGGTCCGTACCCAGGTGAACTCGAGTTTCAAAGGTCCATAAATCTGGTTATTGAGTTGTACCTTTTTTTTTTTAATATAAAAGTCCATATTTCATTAAGGTTTAAAGGCATTATTATTTTTTAAATAAAATCCTAAATTATTATATGAAAAGTTTTTCAAGAAAAATCAATGTTAAAAAACATAATTCTCTTTATGTAAAAGCCTATATTTATTAAAAATAAAAAATAAAAAAATATAGAAAATCATAATTTTTAAGAAAAAGCCTATATTGTTTATAGTGGCCTTCCTTGATCTTAGGCAAATAGTACTAGTGGAATATGACGATCGAGCAGAAAAAAAACACAAATGATGCATCTTTTCAATCATAATGGAACAATTCCCGTTAAACTCCAGCTTTGTGGGCATGTTTATGTGCCGTCCACGTTGTCTAATTATTCTTGTTTGAGCCATCTTTTTCTTCATAGGATAACTATGAAGAATCTAAAAGGAAGATTAATTTAACAACACAATAATTTTTAAATATTTTAAGATATCTTTGTCTGAAAATCATTCAAATATATATATATATTTTTAAATTTCATATTTTTAACTTTTTGTCTAATTGTTATTTAATCATTATAATTAGGGTGATGTTAGAATACCCACCTTATTTGACACTTTTATTTGACATTTCTTATATTTTGATTTTTTTTAATTTTTAATTTTACTTAATGATTAAAAAAGTGATTATTAGTGTATTGATATTTTTTTTTCATATTTTAAAAAATTATTTAAATACATTAAAAAATTATGAAAAGAAAAATAACAAAAAAAAAATCATTTTTTTCCTATTTTTTTATCATCATTTTTTTTATCATTTTAAAATATTTTTAAAAAATGTAAAAAAAAATATTAATACACTAATAATCACTTCCTTAATTATTAAGTAAAATTAAAATTTAAAAAAAAAATAAAAATATTAGAGGTGTAAAATAAAGTAGATATTCTAGCATTTTCCTTATAATTATCTTAAACTCTTTAACAAAACACAAAACATAATACTACTTTATCAAATTTTAAAATAAAAATAATTAAAAATTATGTTGAACAATTTTTAACTTTATATTATTTTTATTCAAAATTTTCTCTCTTTTTCTAAAATTTAAGAAAATATTTTATCTTAAATTATTTTACTACTATTCACAAATATTCTAACTTTATTTATTTTTGATAAAAAAAAATTAAAATGCTCGATCCTAAACTAATTTCTGGTTTGTATCATGTTTCTCTTATAATAATGGATTATAACCGGCCCAAATTATAGTTTTGAATTCCATTTTTTAAGAATCGACAGAATTTTATTTTCGTAGCATTCTATACATTATACATTCTCATTGCATTCTGCTCTAAATTTTGGCACATTTCAGCCAATTCGGGTATATTTTGTTTTAAGATAGTTTTAATAGCAATTTGTATATTTGGATGACATTTTTGTAATTTTTAAATTTTGATAGCATTCATATAATTTTAAAAATTTTAAAAATATATATTTGGTTGAGTTGAATTATTGTATATTTTATACATTTAGAATTATTATATTTTGATTATTACATAACATATCATTGATTATAGATGAAAAAAATGATTAAAAGCACTCAAGCATGTAAAATAGAAATTTATGTAAAATACAAGATGAAAGTGTCAAAATTTATAAGTTTTACTTTTTCTGTCTTTAATATTGTTACACGTGTACATATATAGACAAATAAATTGCTATTCTTTTAATTAGTTAATGAGAGCTTTGTAAGGCAGCTTAGTATACAAGCTGAATGTGTTTACTTTTCTTAATAAATTTTAGATGTTAATTGTTCTTTGAAAATTAGATTTTTCTACTCTTAACATGGTATCCGACAAAATTAGTGATTTCTAATTTCCTTTTATTCTCTTTCTTGAAATTAGGGTTTTCCTTGGCTTTCCTCTTTCGCTCACCTTACATTTTTTGCTCATGGCTCGTGAGATTTCTTCCACAAATTCCTTTGCAAATGCTGAATTTGATCCACGAAATTCATATTTTCTCACCAATGCCAATCATCTTAATGTTCTATTGGTGAGTGCAAAACCAAGCAATAGTAACTACTATTCTTGGTCTCGCCCAATGTTTCTCTCTTCAAAGGTGTCAAATAAGCTTGAATTCATCAACGGCTCAATTCATGTTCCACACAACACTCATGAACTGTTATCCTCTTGGAACAAATGGTCTTGTCTTGGTTTCTTAACTCTTTGTCTTCAAAGATTGCTTAGAGTGTAATTTATGTTGATTCCTCTTTTGCGATGTGGCTGGAGTTGAAGGAATGCTTTTCGCAAAGTAATGGTTTTCGAATCTTTGAATTGCAAATTGTCATTTCTACTTTACATCAAGATCAGAATGATGTTAACACTTATTTCATGGATTCAAAGCTTTTATGGAGTGAATTGCTAAATTATCAGCCCTTGCCTATTTGTCATTGTCGAGGATATTCCTGCAATTCTTTTAAAATTTTTGCTCAATATCATCATTAATCTTATGTTCTAACATTTATGATGGGGTTGAATAATGTCTTTGATAATGTGAGAGGTCAAATATTGATGATAGAGCCCTAGCCTTAAATTAATAAGGCATTTTTTCTTGTTGTGCAAGAGGAGAGCTAATGATTTGTGAGTAATCGAAGTCCTCCTTCTGTTTCTGTGGATTCTATTACTTTAGCTGTCAAATATGAGAATTCTTTTAAAAATTCTAGAGGAAATACACGTCCTCTCCTACTTTGTAGTCATTGTGGTCTCACTGGCCATATTGTTAGAAAGTGTTACAAATTATATGACTATCCACCTAACTAGTTAAAGATAAGTCTAAGGCCAATTCCGCCTCTGCAAATTTAGTTCAACAATCTTCTGGATTGATGAAACTCTCTCCACCAATATGTCTATCATCGTGGATCAGCATCAACAATTGCTGGCTTTCCTCAAACCAACTCCTTTTGCTGCTACTCCTTCAGCCAATATGACTTTGGTTCCTAATTTCTCAAGTAATACTAAAGTTATGAATTCCGTTTCGATGACCATTCTGGTTGAGACACTAGAACGAAAAATTCTAATATCGATACCGTTTCGGATACTGTTTCAGGATAGATATTATATGAATGAATTATATATATAATAACTATATTATAAAATAAACCAATAAAAATCAAATTAAAAACATATATACCTGATAATTTAATAAATTTAAAAATTCAGATTTATTAAAAATAATTATTAAAAAATAAAATTAATTTGGTTGTCATAAATTCCCAGAATTAATAATAATAAATAACCAAATAAATAGTAAAAGTTTTAAAATAAATAAATAAATAAAGAAAAAAATATTGAAATATTGCTGCAGCTCAAAAATATAAATAAATCATTTTAATTTTTTTTTAAAAAAAATACAAGAAAAAGTGCTTATTTAGAATGGGCAGAATGACTGAAATTTAGGCAAGTATGCCAGAATCTAGTTGAAATAATTTGAAATGGGCTAAAATTCAAGTCGGAATGGAATACAGGACTTCATTGTTTGAGCTACCATTTTGGAATGAAATTTTCCGACAATTTCAACCGAAATAGAACGGTTTTTATAACTTTGGATAATATTACTTCATTTTGTCTTGCTGCACATTCCATTGCTCTACCTGAATAATAGACATTGGTGCCGCATATCACATGGTCCACTCTACAAGTCAATATATCACTCCACCTATTGTTTTGTCTTTTTCAGTGAAGTTATCAAATGGTACTTGTACTAATGTCGACTTTATTCTCTGCTTGAAGGAGAATACCCAGCAATTTCAAACTTTGAAGACATTAGCTGTGTTTTCTAGTGTCAATGCACAAAAGCTTTTTCTGTTTTGAAAATGTGGAAGATCAAAAATAAAAAAATCAATTAAGGGAAATTTCTAAAGAATACTGATATATCCACAAAGAATTATATATAAAAATCTTATAAATTGAAGCGAGTTTATTAAATTTGCTTTATAATAAAATTAATTTTATAATAATTACATCAAGTCAGGTTAGCAAGATAAAGGAAAACCAGGAGAAGAAGTGAAGCAAAGAACCTCCATTCTTGGAGACACAAAGACCTGCGAGCAGTACTCCAATATGGAAGTCCTTGATACCCAACCCAACAATCCTATACATACATATATATATATATATATATATATTTGGACCACCAGAATTATATCAACGCCAAAACAGAGTATACACGACTGGTCTTTCCTAATAAAGAGCATGCAAAGTATATTTGACGTGGAGGTCTAGGATATTATCATCCTTTGTCTTGTAGATGTATTGGTTGGTGATTTGAGGATAAATAAAATTTGAAGAATTGAAAGATTAAGAGTGTTAATATTGGATTGGCTAAAATATTTATTTAAAAAGTATAAATTTGTATACATATTAAAAAAATTTGATCATATTTGATCAATTGTGAGGAGAAAAAAGTACCAAAAAAAATAAAAATACTTTTATTTTTTAAAAATAAATAATAAATTCAAAGTTTTCTTCAAATTTTACTTTGAAGTTGCTATATACTTTTTAAAAAATAAATACTATTATTTTGTTTATGTACTTTTTTTGTCATAATTAATAAATATATGATAAATATTTTTTGGGTTGTATGCAAAATTTTTACTTTTTAAAAGAAATTTTTGACTAATCTAATACTAATGTTTTAACTTTTTACTCTATTTTGAAGTTTCCTAGAATTGTGATGGTGTATGAGTTTAATTTGATAATTTGATTAATCAAGGTTAATAAATGATTTTCTTGTTCTTCAACTTTGATAAGGGCCGGCTCAATGGTAAGGTCACTTAGGTCATTGCGTAAAATCCTCCACTTTATACAAGGCCCTAAACAAAAAAAAAATTGAGTTTTTTTTTTTAATTTTTTTTAAATTAATAAAAACTATTTCATTAAATAAAAGTTTATATATTTTTTATATTTTCATTGTGTACAAGGTCCCATAATATTAAATTTAATATTTAATACAATAAATTATTTATATTTTTAAATAATATTTTAAGATTTTATTAAATAAAGGTACAAAATTTATATTAAGGCCTCATTTTAAATTATTTTATTAAATATAAATTCAAAAAAATAATTCGAATATTTTAAATAAAATCTCTTTTGATTGAAAATTTTAAAAATATTTTATATAATGATTTATAAATTATTATATTATAATTATATATAATTTATTTAAATTTTGCTTAAGGCCACAATTGATATTTAGCTGCCCTGACTTTGATTAAAATATTTATAATTTTATCTTAAGATTAGCAACAACCAAGATATATATTCTTCTTTGACTAATCTAAGATTTTCTTCTTTGAAAAGATATTCTTCTTTGAGCTGTAAATTAGTAGTCTGAGTAGTCAAGGTTATTGAAATAGTGTCTTAATATTCTTCAATTTTGATTAAAACATTGACTGTTTTAGTCAAAGATTTGCAACAGGAGTCGTTACATACCTATACGTATACATATATGTATATTATACCATATATATATATATACACACACAGAGATATATACAGTTTTTTTTTTTTTTGGAAGGAGTTATATACAGATGTTGTAGCCATCCTGCTGTCGAAGGTATCTTTCCTTACGGTTTGATCAGATCTTTAAGATATATATATATATAGATATATATATATATATATATGCATGCACTAATATAATATTATAGGTAGAATACGTCAAATCACAATATTCTACTGCATGCAAAGCGTAGACGATGTAAATTCGTTTCCTACTAATTTACAAATAGCTCTAGGGACAAGTTCTACGTATATAAAATTAGTCGGTGATATTCTGCTTTCTGAGTGGTACCGTCTAACATAATAGTTAGTTATTTTTGAGTATTTATTTATTTTTTATTATATTAAAATATTTTAAAAATATATAAAAATATCAATACACTAATAATTATTTTTTTAATTATTAAATAAAAGAATAAAAAAAAGTAAAATATTTGAGGTATCAAAATAATGTGTCAAACTAAATGAAAATAGTAACATTTTTTTTTATATGTATTGACATATCAAGAAAAAAAAAAAAAAAAACAGAAACTTTTATACCTTTTATAGTAAGGTTTAGGGTAAAGCAAAAGTCCATATCTCGTTAAGGCTTAAAAACATTGTTTAATTTAATTAAAAAACTATATTATATTAAAAAAAATCAAGAAAATCCATTCTCTTTATGTAAAAGTCTATATTTGTTAAAAAATTAAAAAAAAATAGTTGAAAATAATAACTTTTTATAAAAGCTTATATTGTTTATAGTGGCCTTCCTCGACTTAAGCAAATATTACTAGTGGAAAATGACGATCGAGCAGAAAAATTAACAAAATAATGCATATTTTCAATCGAACAATTCCGGTTAAACTCCATCTTTGTGGCGCGCTCTACACGTTACTAATTATTCTATTTTCTTTCTTAAAATCATATATTATCTTTCTTAAAATCACTCAAACACAAATTAACCATTTTTTAATTTTAAATCTTCAACTTTTTATCTAATAATTATCTAATCATTACAATTATCTCAAATTTTCAAACAAAACACAAAAAATACTATTCTTTAAATTTTTGAAATAAAAAATAATATTAAAATAATTTTTTAACTTTATATTAGTTTTATTCAATTTTTTCTCTTTCATTTTTCAAAAATCAATAAAATATTTTAACTCAAATCATTTCACTACTATTCACAACTTCATTTGTTTGTAATAAAAATTTAAGATGCATGCTCGATCCTAAACCTAATCAATAAAAATTTGTACCAGGTTTCTCTTATAAAAATGGCATTACAACAAAAAGAATTTTTTGCCGCAATAAATTTTACCGCAATAAACATTAAAAATTGTCGTAAATAAATATTATTGACAAAACTTCACGACCACACGTTTGCAGGTAATAATATATCAAGTTAATACTTAATTCGGCAAACGTCCAATTTGTCAGAATAAATCTACTTATTGTGGCAACTCCTATCGTTGCTAAAAGAAAAATAATTTGTGAAAAAAATCTCTATCAAGTCATTAGATGTCATATGAGAAACTTAATTACCACAAAATATGTTGCCTCAAAATTGTTTTTGCATCAAAAAAATCTGCCAATATTTTTTTTCTACTACAAATAGTAATCGCTGCAGTATATTATTTTTCCATGAAAAGATATCATCAGAAAAAGAGTTAACAACAAGTAAATGTGAAAATACTTTTATTGACAAGTTGATGCTGCCACTAAAAAAATTTTGTGACAAGAATTTTGGTGAATAATTATTTTCCTCTATAAATAATTCCGCCAAAAATAATCTATTCTGGTAAAAAACAAGTATTTGCGGCAAATAGAAAATTATTAAAAAAAAATTATAGACTACAAAACCGATTAACTAAGAATGAGTCTAATAATAGAAAACTAATAGCATATAATTAGCCTAAACACATAAATATGAAAGCAAATGAAAGATTCAAATTTAGCAAAATATCATATAACAATCTCAAACAAATATATATAAACTGTGCTACCAATTTTTTTATTATTTTTTTTTCAAAATAAACTATGTTACTAATTTCACCAACTCAATGTTATCAAAACAAATTTGGTCCATATAAAAAAGAAAACTATGAAACAACAACTAGCCTAGGATGAACTTATCAGAAAGTAAATGTTTTTACATTCTAACATGGAGTGTATTAAAGAATTTTGACAATAAACTAGACTTCAGATATATGATACTTTTCATTTATAAGAGAGACAAACCATAATCCAAATATATATTAGAGACAAACTAGAGTCTAAATATATATTTGAAAGACAGCTTCTACTTAAACCATGACAAATAGTATAAACTTTATCAGGTATCTAACGAAATAGCACTTTTACAACATGAAGATAGTCTTTGCACATAATAAACCAAAAGATGTAAAACTATAAAATCTTACAAGTGCATATAGAAATTTATATTCATGTATGCTACTTTCCTTTCTTGCAACCAAATGAGAAGGAACCAAAATAGAACCACATCAGTCGAAATTTAAAAAAAAAGGTTCAAAATGATTCAACACTAACACAATTAAGATGTGATAAATAATTACAGTATTAGCGAATAGCTATCTATATCCTAACATGTAAATTATTAGCCTTAATCCTCTCTCTAAGAAAATGAACATTAAAAAGTCATTGAATATGTCCCATCTAATATAGTAACATCACCTCACTACCAAGATAAGCTAGTTATATTAAAAAAATATTAGCCAAAGTGCTAGCCAATGCTAAATGAAAAATCTGAATCACTCAAAGGTCATTGACCTCTTAATATATCTAGCCTTAACTAATAAATTAAAATCATAAAAAGATTCTTTTTAGGAAAGTTAGAAAATAACTACAAAAGAAATAGTCCAGTGAAAAGTACCTTTACTCAATTAATGGGACTTAGATATAGTAACCATCAATGATATTGGAAAATAGGTAACATAAGTATCCTCCATATAAGAACATAAATATCTACAACTTACGGTAGAAATTAAAGAAATGTATGAAAATCAATTTAACCAAAATGAGAAGCTCAAATAACAAAAATCTTGGTAGCATATAAATTTCTAACAACTAGCAACTACTAGTAACAAAAAGAAAAAACTAGATTATTAAAATATATATATTATGCTAAAAGATATAATCGATGACATAATTTAATAGCAAAAATAAAAAAGATATGTTTCCTAGGAGACTAATGACTACCTCCCTATTGATAAGGCATAGATCTACCCCTCAATGTCACTAAATTTCAACTAAGTGAGTGAACAAGATTTTTTTTTTTGGGGGGGGGGGGGGATGGGGGGGGGGGCCATCATTGAACTACTTAAAATCAACCTAATCCATGCTTCTACAAAGCACATACTTCCAAAATATAAAGAGTGATATCTTTAATACTTTGAAATCTTAGATGCATCAAGATCCCATGATGTTAATCTCATAAATTAAAGGAAGCAACATAATTTAGAAGGAAAAAAAAAAGGAACACCATTCATGGGTTCCTCAACAATAATTTTGAGGTCAAACAAGCATTTTGTGTGCCCCACCTCCTAACTTATTTTATCATTATATCAAACTTACAGTAAGCTTAATATCCTTTGATCTCAACCTCATTTAATATTGATCTAGATTGGAATATGTTTCAGTTTCAAAAATCTTAAATTATTGCATGGAACTATTATTAAAATAAAACATTATTTGTTAGAGAATGAGTAACATTTGATGCTAGTAAGAAAACATAAGTAAAGAAAATCCGAAAGCTAGTTAAAGACAAATTGCGTCAATTTTTACTCTCAATTGTTGTAGGATAAGAGGTGGATTCTTCATCACTTTCGTAAACATAAAGCCATTCTACGTGACCACTCACTATAGAACTGATTAAGAATCAAGTCAAAGATCTGGAAACCATTACTAGCAATAGCAACTACAACCTTTTGTAGTCTTAGGGAAAAAAAATCCACTTTTCTTCGAGAAATAGAGTTAACATCCCCAACACCCAGTTTAAACAAAATATTTCTTAGTGAAGATTTTCCCACAAAACATCAACAGTGAAGTATTTATTCTTTTTTCCATCAAATACATATAACTTAACAGGATTTGCATCTATGAAAAAAAAATACAAATCACTTGAGTTGCATAAAAACAAAATTAAAAACAAATTAACTCACTGCAGAACTGATTAAGAATCAAGTTAAAGATCTAGAAACCACCACTAGCAATGGCAACTACAGTCTTTTGTAGTCTTAGGAAAAAAAATTCTACTTTTCTCCGAGAAATAGAGTTAATATCTCCAACACCCAATTTAAACAGAATATTTCTTAGTGAAGATTTTTCCACAAAAAATCAACAATAAAGTATTTATTCTTTTTCCTTCAAATACATATAACTAAAACTTAATAGGATTTGCATCTATTAAAAAAAAAATACAAATCACTTGAGTTGCATAAAAACAACATTAAAAACAAATTAACTGTATTCAATATATGTACAATACTAGAAAGAGATTGACCAAGGAAACCAAACTTTATGAAAGCAAAGGCAACAACTTTACCTAACGGTGGAATGGAGCTGCTCTCTGGGCTCCTTGAACTTGAGGTTTCTCATGTTCTTGAAAGAGAACATATAAACACCTCCGAAGCCATTCTCAACTGCCATATTATCAAATCTGAGAATTGATTTTGTTTTTGCACAACATAGTAAATGGTTTAAATCAGCATCTATAAGCCAAATACAAAGAATGGCAAAGAATCACACCAACAAAATATTATCTTTAGCTTGACTTCCATTGAAGTGGCCATTAAATATTTACAATTTTTTCTGTAACAAACTTATCAAATTCAACACCCTCATCTACCATCTACATTCAATAGCTTTAAATTCTTAATATCCTAAATTTATGTTGAAGGACTCCACATATAGGAAAGTCAGCAAATGTGACAAAGTAAATCCACTGGAACCTAAAATGTCCATCAAGGACCTTGGTTTTGCTATTTCATATCCAACAAAAGAAAGTAAACAAAAAATAAAACCATTTTCTTTATTCAATATATAATACACTAGTGTAGCCAATTCCAAAAAGATATCCAAATTCACAATCTTTAAAATCATAATAAGACCAAGAAAAGAAAACTGTAAAGAAACAAAGACAACACACACACACACAGGGTGATTTATTATTGCCTAATCAAAGTTAAACGTTGATATAAAAAAAAGGTGCCTATTGTGACGCCCCCAAATTTCCCTTAAAATAAATACGGGAGTTGAGGCGTCGGGATGATGATAACACGGGTCACACATCCCAATGACAAGTGTCAAACGTGTGCGCACATGTGACATACATAAAATATAAGTCGCAACGGATAATAAAATCATTATCTAAGTACCAGATTTTTTTTGAAATATTTTACAAACCATTTTAATATAAATTCTCCAATAGGAGATTTAATACAGTCATCCAAAAAATAAATTAAATAAATACATATTTATAAAAAATGGGAAAATAAATTTCCTGAGATAACAATTAATAATAATAACATATCAACAGCAGAGCCGTCTCCTTAAGCTCAGCCTCTTCATAATCTGCATCCAAAAACTACGACGCCAAGATGGCATCGCAGATAAGTACAACCCAACCAAACCCAAGATAATAAATACATTAATGCCACAACAATAACCACGAATAAATTACTATATGCATTAAACTTAAAATCATTTTCCTCAAAGTCAATGAAATAACCACACATGCCAAAATCTAATTTTAGTCACAATAAAACTCCAATAAAAACCATCCATCATTTCTCAGAAAAGTAATAACCACAAAACCAATCATACCGGGTATTACGTATCGCCGTCCCCGATATGATAAACACACACACCAATCATAATGGACGTTACGTATCGCCATCCCCATTATGATTCACACACACTCATTTCATACCAGGCATTACGTATCGTCGTTTCCGATATGAAATGCACACCCAATGACCATAACGGGCGTTACGTATCGCCGTCCCCGTTATGTCATCCACATACTATCAATCACAATGGGTGTTACGTATTGCTGTCTCCATTATAACTGACACACAAACAATGACCATAATGGGCGTTACGTATCGCCGTCTCCATTATGTCATCCACACACACACGCTGATCACAACGGGTGTTACGTATCGTCGTCTTTGTTATGACTCAGCCAAAACTATTAAAATCCATAAACTCAATAAAAACCCAAATTTCTATTTCCAACACATAAATATCTGAAATCATGCAAAAATCTAATTTTCAAATATTTCCATGAGCATGCGCGTAAATACACAATACAGACAACCAACCATGCACCAAATATCCAACATTTAAATAATCCAATCAACCAACAAATACCAACATCAACCAACACATAGATGTTAATGCAAAAATATATTTAAATCTTAAAATTCATTCGGAAAGTACTTACAATAGATAAAAATGCAATTCCTTGAACAAACGCCAATCCGTAGCGTTCGTAGCAGTCACCGATACGTTAGGCTAAATTACTCGGTTTGACACCAAAATTTAGGAAAATACTCTTTGAAAGATATGGAATCTCATGGAGGTGGTGGTGTAGTGGCACAACTACCGAAAGGTGGCAGATTGGGGTCAAAATGGGTGAAAACCCATTTTCGGGTTTAGGGTGTACCGGGAAGGTGAGGCCGTGTATGGGGAAACTGAAATAGAGGGATGACCGGTTGGGTGAGGGGAATACTTTGGTGGTAGTGGTGAGGCCTACGGTGGCCGGACGGCGGCGCGGCGAAGAACAACTTGTTTTAGGACCCATTTCGGGTGGAGGGGTAACCGGCGGAGATGAGTGGCTACAGATAGTGGGTTATACTCACTAGAGGGTGGGGAGTCTAGTGGTGGTGGTCAGAGGCCAAAAGGTGGCCGGAGGTGGCAGAAAAATGCAAGGGAAGGCAAGAACTCATTTTCGGGTAAGGGGCCGTGTAGGGGCGGTGGAGTGGCCGGAGGTGATACCACCGGTGCCAATGGACTCGCCGGCGTGTGGGGAAGGCAGAGAGCTGGGCGGTGTCGCTGGTGGGTGGCCAGCCCTGGGTGTAGGGAGAAGAGAGGGGACAGGGGAGGGGAAGGCTGGCGCGCCGGTTGGGGGGGATGCAGGGGAAAAAGAAAAAAAAAAAGAGAGAAAAATAAAAAGTGAAGGAAATAAACGAGATCTAGTCCCCACAATTCGGTTCACAGTGTTGATCCAAATAAAGAATTCCAAAACAGAGAGCTGAATAAATTAATTTAAACGCCGAGACTACTTATGATAAAATAATAAATAAAAACAAATAAAATAAATTCATATAATAAAATAAAGGATTAAAATTCCACTCATTAAAATAATTACCTCACATTTAAATTAATAAAGAAATAACGTAACTCAATATTAACTAATTAATAGCTCAAATAAATATCTTAAATAAATAAAACACAACTAATAATATTATTAAAATAAGTTAAAATAATTAATACCGAGAATAAAATAATGTGTAAAAATACACGTAAGTCCGGGATCTCACACCTATGAAGCATATATTGACAAAAAATATAATGAACTTTATAACAGGAATAAAAATAAATAAATAAATAAATTAGAACCCTGCAACTTCATGGTTCCTATTAGAAAAATGAAAAAACTAAAAAGTTTACTACCAAAATCAACAGCATTATATCATTTATATCATCTCACATCAATATCATAATATAATTACCTTATTAAATGGAAAAAAAATTAAAAAGCCCATCATCTGAAATAGACAAAAAAAGAACATAGAGACAGATCAATCCTCAGATGAATCAAAATAGTACCTTAAACAACAACTATTGATATTATCCACAAGAGCTAGACTGCACTTCCAAGGATTATGTATTTCTTGGGGTTGTTTAAGAAGATATAAAGGGTGTTGGGGGTTGGAGTACAATGTCTTTGCTTGAAGTGCAAGCATGACTATTCGTGACAGCTTAAACCCAATTCAGTCATCGCACCAACCACTTTAGTCGATACGACCTTTTTTGTTAAATAAATTGAAATTTGCAGAA
The DNA here is from genome assembly GCA_036898215.1 of Platycarya strobilacea. Lineage (NCBI taxonomy): Eukaryota > Viridiplantae > Streptophyta > Magnoliopsida > Fagales > Juglandaceae > Platycarya > Platycarya strobilacea. The sequence goes on from CM072550.1 coordinate 32,325,229, forward strand.
TACAAGAGCAAAAAGGTTAAAAACACAGCACTGGAGGCTGGAGAACCTCAAAAAGCAAGAATTCATTTACTTACGCGATATAACGAAGAACAAAAGTATTACATATTACGTTCTCTTCTTAATAAGTTAGTGCAATCCTACTCATTAAACTCTTAGATCATTATATGAGTTTAACAAACTGAACTATATAATTAGGGTAAAGTTAAAATTTTTATTTACTTATTTTTTTAACTTTAAATTTAAAGATATATCACTTGAGTGCAAGACACAACAATCAAACAAACAAACAATTAGAAGATAGGCATAAATATAGACATTCATTTTCATTTGTAACACTTTTACAACTGATGACCATAAAGGGCATAGCTCATCAGATGCTTAACCCAAAGATCACCCTAAATGACAATTATACAACTACACAAATTTATTATTGAATTTGTCAACTTAACCATTTATCCATTTATGCATATATATCAAACCAAAATCAGGAGGGTGGTTGGGAGGAGAGAGAAAATATCTCTCCTAAAAAACTTAATCCAAATCATTATAGTCAAAATCTAACTATATCAAGATTAGCGATCAAAATCATGCTAGTGATTAATGACCCATTAATTTTAGGAAGAAAATATAATAACCCACATGCTAAAACAATCCCAACTTCAGCATCATATTAATATAAAACACCACTAATTATGTTAAGAGGACAAATAATGCCAAGCAATAAATCTACACAACCACTATGAATCTATTGGCTTTCAATAAAGCAATCCACCCATGCACTTTCATAGAAACTAGCAAAACTTCTCACGATTAGAGAATAACACCCCATCATGAAAGTCTAAATAAAGCATCAGAAGTCAATGAACAAAGACATTGTCTAACATAGAATGCAACAAAAAAAAGGACAAAAACAAAAATGATTGGATGATAAAGGAATAGACAAGATGGCTCAATAGTGCAACAAAAAATGCAATCCATTCATCATTGCATATAAGATATAACTCACCTAACTATTTATAAAGGAAGCATTCTGCAATAGGTATACCTACTTTTTTGGAGTTTTTCTTTCTTCAAATATCCTTTGAAAATTTCTTGTTGCAATCAAATATTCTTCAATATGTAATAACCAATCATATTGAGATGACCAACTAAATAATCATGTGAAGCTATGAAGGGTTTTTTAGATGATCTGATAAATAATCATTCAAATTTTAAAAAATAAATATGACACTACCAATATAGAGGAAACATTGGAGGAAAATAAAGATTAAATTCAAGTTAAAAATCTAGAAATATCTTGAGGACATTATAAATATCAATATTTCCAACATAATATTGTGACACAGCTTCAAGTTAGACACCTTAAAAAACCTAATCAATCCAAATATATGTTCCAACAGGCTAAAACCAACAATCAAACTAAATATATACATTCAATGCATCGTCAATTACCTTGGGGCTAATAGTAATTTCTATCAAAAGATCTTATTGCAAGCAGCCTTCTACATATCCAGTTTTAATATTTGACCCAAATTCGGTTAGGTATGAACCATGATGTTCCTTAGTGTTTGTCTTTACTGTCTTCAATTTAATATATGATTTATGTGGGTTAAAAAAGCCAGTAGGAATCAACACCTTGACCATCAACATGCTCCCAACATTCATTACTACTTAAAAAGATTTGGAAACATGATTTAAGAAAACATTAGCAAACTCACAAGAGGCATTATCAAATAGAAATGTGTAGAAAATAACCATTATAAGATTTTCTAAAAGAAAGCATTAGCTCCAAACACAGAAGGAATGAAATAGCATCAGATATTACCCATCATAAAAATAGAATATACATATCTTTTTTCTTTTTTATACATTAGGGGAGGGGGGAATCGAACCCATGATCTTCAACTTGGAGAGAGGAATAGGCTCAAAATTTTTTCATCTTCTCCTTCTATCATCATTGGTTGACTCCCTCTATAACTCCTGAAACCCCCTAAAAAAATGCGCTAAAATCTAAAACATATGAGGAAGAGAGAGATGAACATAATAGAAATTAATTATTTTATTTTACACTAAAATCTAAAACATACCAGGCAGAGAGGCCAGAAATATGCAAGACCCATTATTGCCAGATCCAATAACACGTGAAAAAAAAAGAATCATAGATCCAACAATCAGAAAAATTGCTACATAAATTCAATCTAAAACAATAAATTACCGCTGGAAGGCAATTGTTTTTAGTCAAATACGGTTCATACAATCAAATTCCAACTGACAATAGGGGATTTCAACATACGAAATCATAAATAGCTGTCATAAAATTGCAAACCCTAGAGATGGATCTTAGTGATGAGGGAAAATGGATACAAAATATCAGTGGGGGAAGTCTAGCGCTTCATAAGAACCCTATATACAGTAAATCCAATCTTCCAACAAAACACAACTTAGAGAAATCTTCGTTGCATCATGAAGACACTTATTGAAAGGCTGGTGGTGACAGAGGAAGTCTGTGGCATAATTGCGAGGTTTTTGGAAGGTGGCGGAAGGAGCAGCACGTTGGTGGGGAGTTCATGGGGAAATCCATTTCGGGAAGGACTTGCAAGGAAAGGAGGTGGGCTGTCGTCGAGGTGAGGAGAGTTAATGGTTGCCGGCGGTGAGGTTAGGGCTGATGGCGGCGGTGTGAAGGTAGGGAACCCATGAGTCGAGAGAGAGAACTAGGGAGGGAGAAGTGTCGAAAGCGAGCCGAATAAGAAAACACGTGTCGCTAGATTCTAGAATGTAGTAGGGCATTAACTGTTCACACCAAAAGTATTTGTGAATATATTATTGTGAACCAAAAGTAGTCCTAATAATTCTGTTTGTCTGCCGAGAATACCACACATTTGTCAAGATCATTTCGTGCGGTAGAATGTTTTCAACAATAAATACATATTTTGACGATCTCATTCCTTATTTGTGGAAGCTTTAAAATTGTGGAAAAAATCAGTTATCACGGCAAAAATATATTTGCCAAAAAAAAAAATGGTGGCAAATGCCACATTTTGTTGTAGTGTGGATTTAAATAAGTCCAAACCATAATTTAGAATTCCATTTTTCAAATGCAGAATTTTCTATCTTGATATAGTAACATTCGATACATTATACGTTCTTATTCCATTTTGCTCTAAGTATTGGCTCATTTCACTCGATTTAGGCTACAGTTTTTTAGACAGTTTTAATGGAAATCTTGTAACTTTCTTTATATTTGGATGACATCTTTGTAAGTTTTAAATCTAGATATCATTCATGTAATTTTAAAATCTAAAAAAATTATATAATTTACATTCTTTTTTTAAATCTCATTGTTTAAATGATTTCTTGACTCTTTAATTTTTAATTTTTTTTTGTATTTCAACTAAACTTTATGATTTTTTATAATATCTTTTGATCCCAATATATCTTTTTTTTTAAAAAAAAATTATTCAATGTATATTCAATTTTTGAATAACTTTTTGCTTAATGTATAAGGTTGATGGGTAAAGTGCACAACTTAAATTACTTTTTGGTGTTACTTTTTCAAGTGGTGATGAAGAGTAGAGGACCGTATCAGACCAGTGAACTTGGGTCTATAATTTGATAGAGGAGAGAGAATGTAAAGAAACTCTTGAGGGGATAATTCATGCTTAGTTATTCAGTGACAAAGAGCACTGTTTTAATAATTTTTTGGTTTTACTTTTTTAGGTGGTGATGAAGAGTGGATGACCAAATCAGACTAGTCAATTTGGATTTATAAATTGATAAAGGAGAAAGAATACAAAAAAGTTACTAAGGGAATAATTTGTGCTTAGTTTGATGCTTAATTTTTGAGGGGATAATACAGTAGTATAGAGGATATAAAGAAATTAAAAACCATTTATTTAACAAATTAACCATCCTTTTTCTTTATTTAGTTTGATTCTTAGTTTTGGTTTTAATTCATGCTTAAAACCCATGTACAGATTTTATTCAGTGCTTAGATTGAAGTACTCAATATAATCGACATCTACTTGTTCTTTTCTTTACTTGTTGTAGATTAGATTGTAGGACTTTTTATTTCCCTCTATTGGTAGAGTAGGTTGGTTCAATTATACAACACAGTTTATTGATCGTAGCTTGGTGAAATTGTAGGTATACTCGTGAAGGAAATTTATGAGCTTTGGGGAGAAGGAAGTAGCTATGAGGAACTAGAAGAGTCTATAAGATGCTATCTAGATGAGAGGAAGTTGCCATACTTGGATTTTGCAAGCAGATTCAAAATTACTATTACCTGCTTTGGAAATGTCAAATTTGAATGATTACTATTTAAAGATCAAATTAAAAGTACTTGTATGTTATTCTTTTCACTTTCTTTTTCTCATTTTCCATCAAATATGATGAAAGTTTTTTGTTAAGTTTAATATAAATTATTTTAAGTGTTAACTTTCTATCAAATTTATATTTTCTATCAAATTTTGAAAGAATTTTTTTATGAATCAATGCTAATGCTCTAAATACGTTAGTTGGTCTATTAATCATGTCAAGAGAGATGTCAAAAACTATCATTTTTATTAGAGCCAAAGGAACTCATGCTCTAAGCATAATTTCTCTGGCTCTTTCAGATATTTCAGATTTATTGAATCTCTATTTTAGAGATTAATCTCAATAAAACTTATTTGCCTCTATTTAAAAGCCGATAGTGTTAACTTACTTAAATATCGCAGGTCTTTAATTAATTATGCCCAACTGATATATTTACTTAGATAGAAAATTAATTAATTACACAAACCTCTTCATCCTTATAACTCTAACGCTTATAAATTCCTTGTTTGTTTTTTCCTTTCTCGTGAATTATTGCATAAGATTAGGAGGACATATTAAAAGTTATAAAAAATAATTAAAATTATATAATGAATTTTATATTTTTAATTAAATTAAATTACATGAATGCCACAGATTTAATTAAGATTTACAAAAACCTCATCTAAACCCAAGAAAGATAAAACTGCCATTAAAAAGTCAATTTGTAATATACAAATAGTTATGATCTGAGATTTAGTATTTACGAATATCACAATGCGAAACAATTAAACTGCATGGAATCCATTTAAACGTACAGTTATCACTTAAACAACGATCAATGATAGATTAGAAATGCAAGATTAACTAAGGATTTTTTATTTTTATTTTAAGTAAATATTTTTTTTTGTAGGTATAGAAATTTTCGTTTTAGCTGAATCAAATTTGTACTTCTAAATTAACTCCAAACAGCAGAAGTCCCGATCACATGGTCATGCATGGGGTCTATCGGCCATGCATGGGAAGAGGAAATATTCCAAGATCGATCAGTAGTACCTCGCTAGCAGAAGTCCCAGTCGGCCTTGCATTTTTATAATCAGGACCTGCAATATATATTTGAATGGTTATAATAATATCAGAATTAGTCAAATGAGTAAGAATTAGAAACTATATTATATAAAGATAATTAGATTTAACTGATCATAATAATTAATAGTACGAAATCCCAACCAAACACACGATTATTCGAGATCAAGCAAAACCTGTAATACTATCATTGCGTTGCACATGGACGGTGCAAATCAGATCTGAGAGATCTTTAGACCCAAACCCGCACGGCAAGAAAGAGAGAGAACGCATGAAGAGTTACCATCAGTTGCACCTGGGTCGGGTAGAAGAGGTGAAGGCTTGGGAGTTGGTGTAGTTGGAAAGAAAGATGCCGAGCCTGTTCTTAGGAGAGAAGAATCAATGTCGTCATTAACGAGCATGAAGGAGATGCGTGGGAGGGTGTGGGTTTGGGGTTTTCTGTTTACGGAAATATCAAAAGATAACCTTTTTCTAATTTTAACTAGGGAGACTATGGAGAGATGTAGGGATGGTTGAGACCCTTGCGGGAAGTTAAAATGGGGTAAGGAAGGCTGAGGAATTATATGATAGCTACAGAGGAGAAAAGAGAGATGGCAACGAGTCGTCAACGACGACAAGCGGGAAGAGAGAAAGAGTTGAACCGTCCACGAGGATTGAGATTTTTTATAATTATTATTAGGGTAAAGATAGACTTCTATCTCATTGGTCACGTAATTAGTATGAAAAATATTTATTATTTTCACATATTGTACACTATATTTATTTTAATTTATTTTTTATTTTTATTTATACTAAATATATGATGTATAGATAATAAGTAGAATAATTCATGAATTAGTTGAATAAGAATAACATAAAATAAAAACAATATTATAATATATAAAGTATGTGATATGAAATGATGAATATCATTATTCTATAAAAAATAAAAATAAAAACTTAGTATACATATTTTGTAATTAAATTATTAGATGGACTAATTTTATTGTCAAAAATAAATACATTATAACATCTTCATATTTTAAATAATTTTTTTTCCTATTATTATTAATTTATAAGTTTTAAAATTGCTTCACCTCTAAGTTAAATAATGTCAAAAACAAAATTTAACCATATTTAAATCATACAAATTTATCAAAATTATCTCAAAAATTGTTGGATTTCTTTGCTCCTTGAATCCCACATGGGAAAGGAGTGGGAGATGAGGTAGTCCCAAGCCTTATAAAATAAGGCTTGAGCTCCTTGGTTTAAACACACCAGTCAGAAACTTATCTAGTAACTTTTGACTTTAGTAAAATTCCTCTATTGTCCTTTTTGTATGTAAAAGGAAGAGAGGTGAAAGTTAGAGTTTTACTAGTGGGAGAAGTTTTTGTGGGTGTCGTTGGGGTGAGGAGAAAAATTATGTGATTGTAACAATTTTTCACATAGTGTATTTTCTTTTCTGGGTCTGGTGGTTTTTCTCCTGTTTTGGAGTTTTCCACGTAAATTCTTGTGTTGTATTTATTTCTCTATTTTTATTGTTATTCTGTTAAAAGTAGATCCTGGTGGGGGGAATTTGGAAGCCCAGATTTCCAACAGTGGTATCAGAGCCACTAGGTTCTTTTTGCAGGGTGGAGCTTTGGTGTGGTAGTGTGAATACGTACGGTCTAAGGAGGTTCTGTCTAGGAGATTGGAAATTTTAAGTGTGTCCGTTGTGACCCTCCAATCTTTCCTGAGAACCTTGAAGTTCTGTCTAGGAAAGATCAGTCTTTTCTGGGAACTTACTTAGTGGGTACTATTCATTTCTACGGTAAAATTCATCGAAATTATGTCAGGAGGTAGAGTTTCAAATCCTATCAGATTTGATGTGGAGAAATTTGATGGGAGAATCAATTTTGGCTTGTGGCAAGTGCAAGTCAAGGATATCTTGATTCAATCAGGATTACACAAGGCGTTGAAAGGTAGACCAGTCCCTGAAGTCAGTAGCGGTTCAAGCACTACTGGTGAAACAAAGAGCAGATTTGGAATGAGCGATGAAGATTGGGAAGATTTGGATTTAAGAGCGGCAAGTGCAATTCGTCTATGCCTAGCCAAGAATGTTCTTGCAAATGTGCATGGAATATTCACGGCAAAAGGACTCCGGGAAAAGCTCGAAGAGTTGTATCAGACGAAGGGTGTCTTAAATCGAGTATACCTGAAGGAGCAGTTTCATACACTGCGGATGAGTGAAGGTACGACTATTTCAGATCATTTAAGTGTTCTCAATGGCATTGTCTCTGAGTTGGAATCTATTGGAGTTAAAATTGATGATGAGGATCAAGCTTTGAGGCTGATTTGGTCTCTTCCATCTTCCTATGAGCATATGAAGCCTATTTTGATACATGGGAAGGAGAAAATAATTTTTTCAGAGGTTACCAGTAAACTTTTTTCTGAAGAAAGAAGGCTAAGTGGTGGAAGTAATGATTCACTTGAGAACTTAGCAGTGGTGACAGCTGGTGATTGGAAGAGGAAGAACTCCATGAAGAAGAAAGTAGTCTGCTGGGTGTGTGGACAACCTGGGCACGTCAAAAGAAATTGTCCAAGAGGTGGAGCAGGTTCGGCAAGAGGCTCCAAGTCAGTAAATGGAGATACTGACAATGAAACTAACATCGTGTCTCTCTCTATAGAAGATGACTTCTGTTAAAAAGAGACATGTACATCCTCATGGCATGTCGCTAATCCCAAAGTTGTCATGATAAAGGATGTGTTAATGTTAGTTGTTCCACAAGTTTGCACACGGGTATTGGTTTGGCATTGATGCAAGGTGTGTGGTGGAAATTCATGTCGATGGCTGATGAACTTCCAGGAAAGCCAAACGTGGGAGTTGCACCATAATTTTTCAGCAAGGTTATTTTCGACATGGGCCGAAGTGAAATGCTTGGAATTGGTTTATTCTGAGTGGTTATGCTTTTATGGTGGAGCATGATAGCGGAAGTTATGAATATCCTCATTGCGGTGGAGCATGGCTGTGGGATCAGTCAAAGTCGCAAGGTGGAGATTGTTGGATTTCTTTGCTCCTTGAATCCCACATGGGAAAAGAGTGGGAGATGAGGCAGCCCCAAGCCTTATAAAATAAGGCTTGAGCTCCTTGGTTTAAACACACCAGTCAGAAACTTATCTAGTAACTTTTGACTTTAGTAAAATTCCTCTATTGTCCTTTTTGTATGTAAAAGGAAGAGAGGTGAAAGTTAGAGTTTTACTAGTGGGAGAAGTTTTTGTGGGTGTCGTTGGGGTGAGGAGAAAAATTATGTGATTGTAACAATTTTTCACATAGTGTATTTTCTTTTCTGGGTCTGGTGGTTTTTCTCCTGTTTTGGAGTTTTCCACGTAAATTCTTGTGTTGTATTTATTTCTCTATTTTTATTGTTATTCTGTTAAAAGTAGATCCTGGTGGGGGGAATTTGGAAGCCCAGATTCCCAACAAAAATGAGGTATGAGTTCTTTAGCCGGCCATTATCTTTTGATAAAACATATACACTTCCAAAGTAGATTTGATAAAATGTCAAACATATTGCACAAGTTAATTATATGAGAGACTCACATAGAGTAAATAATTGGAGGATATAAGCTATTAGTAAGTGGTGCAATAATAAGCATTAATGATTTTATACTTGTTTTGGAGCATGTCCCTTTGTATTGGAAAACTATCCGTTTCTCTGAGTAATTTGAGTTCATAATTAATCAGCATGGTAAACGAATCTACAATTTTTATTACTGGGTACACGTGCATTCTTTCCGTGTGTGTGTGTGTGTGTGTGTGTGTTGAGTAGAAGTGGGCTAAAGACGTACGGGAAAATGTTGCAAGTTGCAACTAAAGATAACACAGATTCAATGCACGTGCGTGCGTGCATGGCCGTGGGTAGGTGGGTCGTGTGGGTCTGTAAGAACAAATCGACGGCACCGGAGGCAGAAAAGACAAAAAGTTTCAATCTACCTTTTTATTAATATTTACAAATTTAAAAAATATATATTTACAAACATTAAAAAATACATATAAAAAAGTACAATATAATAATTGGAAATCTCCAGCAGGAGCTTCCAGTAGTGGATGTAGCAGGAGCGCTTTACCGCTGGCATATATAAATGTGTACTTTAATTTTTTTACTATTTTTTATCAAATTAATATTAATTGAGTATTTTTAATTTAAAAAAAATAAAGAAATTAAAATATTTGATGGTAACATTTAGGAGATCAAGTATCATTCTCTAAAGAAAAGTTGTAGGATCTCGGCGGAGAAGGTTCTGGATAGAGATTTTTAATCAAAAATTTAGTCTAATTTATTTTTGAGATAAAAATTAAAAATTAAAAAATATATTATTATAATATATATTTTTAATAATTATTTTTTTTTTTAGATTTTGAAAAAATTAAATTGTTTATTTTATTCTATAGAAAAATTTGAAAAAATAATAATAATAAAATAAATAAATTTATTTGTGAAAATAAAGTTAGCCTTTTTGACAAAAGTACGTACCATATATATGAGATTATTGAAACACTTTCAAGAGCTGTGACCAATCTGCTCTATGATGGCATCAGAAGCACTTTGTGGGAACTCCGACCAATATCTGAAAAAAAAAACCACCCCCCCCCCCCCCCCAACAAAAAAAAAAAAAAAAAAGATCGATCAATGTTAGTTAAAGACATTCTCTTGATATTCTACATTCTACGAACCAGACAACAAAATAAATGATGAAATATTTGTCACAATCAATGAAAATACCGATCATGCAAGTTAAGATAAAGGGGGAAAGGTTGATAGAAAATGACCCTCTTGATGAATCAAAGCGAACTCCAACAATATTTTTTGCTTCTTCAAGGGCTCTGCTGAATCTCTCAAGATCTTTCTCTAAGACATAAGGCCCATTGGATATGTCCCCAACCCGAAGCTGGGACGGGTTGACATTATAGAAGATGGGTACAACTCTTTTGTTGTATTCCATCATCAGAGCCAGTTCATGAAGACAATAGGAGGAATCACAATACTTAGGCGAGAACAATACGACACCGACAATACAATCTCGAACGGCGGTATCAATATTGTCAGACAATTTGTCACCAGCTTTCAAGTTTCGGTAGTCGATGAAAGGCCTATGCCCCCGCATGAGAAGGTGGTCGTGGAGTAAAGCAGCAATGTTTCTTCTGGCGTCGGGCCCCCGGTGGCTTATGAACACGTCGTGTGAGCCGGGTAGTACGTACTGTTTGGAAATGGTTCCTGCGAGCAAAACACTTTCTCAAAGCTTGTAATTGCGACGTGCTGACTAATTTCCCTGCGATTTGCATCGCTCTTAATTAATTACGTATATAAGTACTGCCGGACGCCTGCCACTTCGCTTTTAAATCCAAACTTCCGATACAAATGCAGCATTTATGTGATAAGCAATTGGCATGTCGAGTCGACATTACATGAGAAATAAATATTTGTTGTTAATTATTTGTGATAAAAAAATCTATTTAGTACGAAAACAAATACAACATTTATTTACGTGATAAGCAATTGGCATGTTTGACCACACAAACATGTTTGACCTAACTAGCTGGATAACATGGATAGCATATAATATTACGAAGTCAAAAATAGAGACTGTACGGGGCTGGAGATCATTCGCATTTGATTCCGGTTTTTCTTTCCTAAAATCAGACCGGTTCATATATATATATATATATATATATATATATATTTTAATTTTTTATATTGTATTTAATTTATATATATAATATAAAATTATATATAAAATAATTTTTTATTATATTATAAATTACTAATTAATATAATTTTAAATTTTAAAATCTTATATTACTATATTTTATTGTATTAATAGTTATAATTTACTATAACAGATCACTATATTATATATTATAATATATCATTATAGCCTATAATACAATTATAATATATATTATAATATACTACAATATATGATCACTATAATATTATATGTTATAATATACTATATTATATATACTCTGTAAGTAAATAATATACTAAAATTGAAAAAACAGATCGAATCGCACAAGAATGATCAATAAAACCGGAAGATTAACAAGTTTAGTGGGATAATCGGTGCGTGTGAAATCGGTTTTTGAAAATATAAAATCGATAAATACTAATTTAATCTAAAATTTTATTCAAAATCAAACCAAACGATAACACTACTAATTATTGTAACTCAAAAGTTCTCAATTATAACGCCATGTGATGCCTATCTAATTCATTGTAAACCCATTTAAAGTGACAGATTGGGACTTCGCTGAAATTTGGTTAAGCCAATATTTATAATGCTCTTAAGCATCCACATTCTGACCCTTAAAATAGCTCTTAGCCAAAATTGATTTGGTTTTGCAACAGTAAGATTCTCATGTTTTCACTTCAATGTAGCTCCCTATATGATTTCTTCAAAATTTTAATTATTCCATAATGGTGGAGGTGTTCAACTGGATTTTGAGAAAGCCAATCTTATGAGATGTTTTTGTAAAATTATGTTATTTTTATGAGATATTTTAATATATATATATATATGTATACATATATATAATTATTTTAAAATATAAATGTATAAAGTGTTTTAAAAATAACTCATGTTTATTATTTATTTATTTATAGGTCATTAATGTAAGGACAAGAATGATCTATATGTGGAATTGATTTTTTGGTTTTTCCTGATATTGTGCCATAATGAAAACCTTGCCTGCAATGAAGTACTTCGGCTAAAACGTGTAGTGTCTACAAATGTATTGGTACTTGAGATACTTGTGCATGTAGTAGTATTATTTGATATTTAGATATCAAATGTATTAATATATATATATATATATATATATATTATGAGAAATACTATTTCGGTTTGTAGTAGTAATATGCAATTTGATATTTAGATGATACTCTATGCCTAGTATATGCGAAGCTTGACCGTAAAATATATAAATATATATATATATAATATTTATATATATATATATATTATGAGAAATACTATTTCAACCGAAATAGTATTCCAAAATAGTATCCTAAAATAAAAATAAAAAACTATTTTTTTTTTACTTCGTGATTAAGAAAATATTTTTAAATGATATTATATTGATTTTTTATTTTTTTAAATATTTAAAAATACTAAAAAAAAAATGAATGAAAACAGTTTAAAAAAAACACTATTGATGGGTAGATCTTCGGACTACATCTCTCGAAAGATATAGCACCTCTTATCTATATATAGTTAGACACCTGTAATTCCCATAATTAAGTCTTTTGATTTGAATATTTTCAGATTTTGGTTTGAGTACCATTATTGGTATCAACTTGCATATTTTGTGCCATGATGCTATATTTCGATTTCACATGAAGTTGTTATCACAAAAAGTTGTCGCAAAAAGTTTTAAAATCGTGACAAAAAGTCATTTGTCGTGTTTTGACTATCGCAGATTAACCGTGACAATTTGGGAGTGACATAAAAATGATTTCTCGTCGTAATTGTTCTTCTGCCAATATTAGGTGTTATTTGCTGTGATTTAGAGATTTTTTGTCGCGAGTTGAGGTTGCCGCAAATAATATCATAATTTTAAAAAATAAAGCCGAAAATGGCGCCATACAAAATCAAAAAATATGTATATATGCAATTAAACATAATTACGAAATTATATTACATAAAGTTTGATATAAAATATATAAATTAAGTAATGGTTTTGAGACCCGCATTATAATCCTTCTTCTTTCTCATGTAACATGTGGATGCGGCACTACAACAAACGGTTCCATTTGTTACATTTTTGTTTTCGGTGTTGATAATCTGCAAGTGATTTTTTAGTTGTTGGTTCCCATTTGGATATCATCCTGGAGACTAATGGACTCGATGTTAATTAAGGGAACTTGTGCGGTGAGTTTCGGCTGTAGAAAAATAAAACGCCACCAAAACTGGGGTGGTAAACAACATTTGACAAGCTATAGTCAATAAATGTATATGCTGCGATACGGTCTCGCCAGACAATAAATTGTTACAATCAAAATTATGGAATTATAAATAGTATATATGGTCCCGCCGTAATATGTTCAGATTAAAAGGCTCCCCACGATTCTTAGCCATACACGTATATTCAGTTTGGGCAAGTGTTAATTTATTAATGTTTAACACTTAGGTCCAACCGGACTAGGATAAAAAAAACAAGTACAAATAGCCGTGTTGTTGTCAACAAGTGTTTTAGGCAGTCAATCATTACACCTTACTAGCTAGCCATCATGTCTATGTTGTTTCCCAGACCAAAAAAACTTGTTCCTGCGTGGGAGAAAAGAAAATTAGTAGGCAAGAAATTTTTTAAACAAATACCCAATAACACGAAATTAAGCTTATTTTGATATTTAGTTGCTCTTTTTTTTTCCTACTGCAGTCTTGCTCCTTCATTAGAATTTAGTTCTTCGAGGTCATAAATTCTCAAGGTTAATTAGGGAGTCCACAACATTTGCTGGGTATGCCTTTAACACTCACTTTTTGGTTTTCATAGCTTCAATAAAAACATTTCCAATAAGTAAATTATGTTCTTCACATAAAATCTGTTCTTTAAATAACACCTTGGGATAGAATGGCTCCCATACCTGTGTAGTTTTTTCTAATTTCGTATCAAATAATTGTATTGAGTATGAAATTAGAATTGTAACGATGTTTTTCCCATCATATTTTGTATTGAGTTACACCTTGATAGATATAAGGGTGTCAATTTGGACACACTGTTTGTTTTATCCTAGATTAGTACCAAATACTGCATGGAGTAATAGGTACTAAGTTAAGGGTGGTATTGAGTTTGAGGTGTAAACTATAATTTGATGTTTTTTACATGCTATTTTGTAAATAATATTACACCTTGGTAGATATAAAGAGTAAACTTGGACAACCAAGTGTTTTTGTTTTTTCACAATTATTTTGTATTTAGTGACACATTGGGATAGAATGGCCTTCATAAGTTTGCATTTTTTCGAGTTTAGTACCAAACATTCTTACTGAGGTTTGAGTTGCAATTATTTTTTTCTGGTATGCAATTATTTTTAAGAGGGCAAGGAAGAAAAACTTAAATAAAGGAAGTCCTTTTCCTTGTCCTTATGGTCCAAAATGAATATCTAAATGATAAATAGATCTATCCAACAGGCACACATTCAAAACTAGATCAACATGCATATCATGCAGGGGAATGGAATATATTACCAAATAGCATAGAACAATAGTTGTACTCCTTCCTTGCCCATCTTTATAGTGAACATAAGTAGTTCTCCCACAAGATGCATTCTCTGCATCCAAAAAGGAACAACAAAACTAAATTAAATCTTTTCAAAACAGCACAAAACCAAGGAATCATGACAGTAACCAAAAGCTAAATTCACTCACCTTGAATGAACTCCACAACTCGGTTGATATATACAAATGAGGGAGTAAAGAGGTAATCTCTTGTGGGAATTACCAGGTGGTCAATCTCATGTTCCTGAAAGACAACATAAATTAAAAAGAATAGGAAAATGTTTAGCAGTGAAATAGAAATAAAGTAAAACAATCCTCAACTTAATGTGTTGACAAATCCACCACACTTTCATCAACCATAAATTGACTAATAATTTTAAGTTCCAAACCAAATAGAACCCAAGGATAATGCAAAATCTAGATGAATAAAAAAAATCTTGAAATTACTTATCAAAAGAATACTTATATTACATTGGTGGTTTACATGAAAAGGTATAATTACAAAAGCCTGAAGTGAATGCATCAATCTATCTAAAACCAAAAGAAAAGAAGAAACAAAACATGTGAACAGTATAGAGGAATCACACAAATAAGCGATAGAAAAAGTAGTATCTAAGAATTCTTTATTAGAGTAAAACAAAAGCAAGTGATTATTTTAAGTTCAAATACATTTATTGCCAGAGCTTATGTAGAGCTGCCCGCACAATAGTTAATGCTTTAAACATGCTTATATGCTTCCATTAGTCCAAAGTTTTTGTAAATAAAAAATTTGTTATTTGTTTCCTCTAATCGATAAAAGCAAAGAGAGACAACACAACATACCCACATTTCTTTGCATGCTAAGTGCAAAGGACAATGGCATCAGAGTTCATTGTTTCATAACATAATAATGATTTTTATACCATTGTTGTGCATTGGAACAGGTGAAAATTTAAAAAGCACAAAGGGCAATACTGACTTAGATGTGCTACCCAACACCTTAAATGTTCTGCTTAAAATTTGCCTCTTCACATGGGATATGTACATGTAATCTAGAGATGGTAAAACTGCTAGCATGTTGAAAATAGAAATGAACATAGATTTGTAGTTTGAGATCACTGTTAAACTAAGTTGTGGACAAATGTGAATGAGAGTATAATATTTAGTTGAGATATTTGATGTACTGCACAGATGCAAATGTGGTTTAGCATGTGAGAATGTCATGATCATATATATTTAATTGCATCAGTAGCAAATTTATACATGTATAATTTTACAATTGGTTAATAGTCCAACATATTTATGTGTCAATCTCCTCTCTAGAGAAAAGACTGGTTGTAGCAAATATATATAAACTTGAAAGGCTAAACGAGGTGATGAGCAATTTGAAAAGATGTGTGCATGTGTGAAAATGAACTCCTAGATTAGCAAATTGAATTTGAGAAAGTAAATAGAGTGTTTAGATATGGTTTGCAGAGTATCTTCAACTTTGAATCTGGATGTAAAAATGGTGACATTATAAATTGATTATAGCAACAGTAAACACTCTATGAGAGTAACACAGATGAATAAAATTTGACCATAAAAACTAGGTCTTCAAATTTAAAAAGACTCAAATGTTGATCCCAAATCTAGCGTTGGAAATGAGGGAGAAAAGGGGCTAGAAAATGGGTCATTAATTTGACGATCGGGGTGAAAGAGCCAGAAAATTCTTAGCAAGTGCTGAAAATGGCTCATTAATTTGACATTCGTTTAGGTGTATTGGATGCATCCGACGACATTAGGGCTTGCCATAAAACGGTTAGAATTCATCGATACTCGAGATCCAAATGGCTAGTGTGATAGATCACTTTGCGACGTGAGTCTACACAGTTTGAGAGCCATTCTCCCAAATGCCGGTAGCTAACCGACGTTGGAGCTGAATGGATTGGTACCGGAGGTTTGTAAGAATGTCATTAATACAATCTTGCATCACCGTCGGAACTTGAAGGCAACCATTCCTCTAAGATTGCCTACTTTCTTGCAGTGAATATGAACTCGCAAAACACAATACCCTAATCAGTTTTAGCCACGTTTTTTTTAGTTCTCCCTGTGTTTATAGCTCACCGCAAAAGAGAATAGATTTTGTAGTGCGGGATGATGTTGAAGTGCTTAATCAGGCCATGAAATATTGTTTGGCACTGTCATACATGACATTATCTATTTTTCTACAATAATTTAATCCTGAAGCCCTTAATCACATCCTATAATATTGTTAGGTAGGGTCATACAGCTACATGCTACCCTAGCACGTAAAATATTCTATTTTGTTTAAATATGCATACTTTTCTTATGGTAATATTCTTGTGCAGGTTGTTGACTTTAGGTCATCAAAATTTTGTAACTTTTCCTTGGGCTGAAGCATTGCAGTCGAAACATATTTTATGCCGTATTTTATGGATTGTAGAAAGGAAAATGCTAAATGTACTTTAGAAATAGTTATAAAAAATTTATTTCTTTACATGTCAGATATTTATTTGTTGAGAATGATGAAATTTGTAAATCAAAATGTGAATTTAAAAAGACAACTAACAAAATAAGTCTTGTAAGTTAAAATGTTGCCTATCTTCATCCTTTTAATTCAATAAGAAACCTATTGATCCCTACTTCAGAGAATTGCATCCAGGTTTCACTCCTCCAGACCTTAGTCATTGTACTCTTGAAAGCTTCTTTGCTATGATCATGGCCAACACACAATACTTTCCTTGATTCACAACCATCCATGGTAATAGATAGTAGGACCATCTCCTTACTTTCTTGTTCTATAAGATTTAACCTCTCTCGCTGCCTTACCAACTCTTCTTCCATGACACCCTCTTCAAGCTAGCCATAACTAGCCTATGAGACTCTCTATATGCTAGAGAGAAAACCTCACCCACCATGGAGAGGACCCTAATTAAGTATGCATATCTTTTGTTTTTGTTTGTTTTTTTAAATTCCATCTTGATTTAAAATTGGATATAATTCAAGGAGAAATGATTTCTGTAAAAGCTGTTGTGTATACTTGCAGACACGGTTAGTAAAACGACGTGTTTTCAACTTCCATTACTTGGCTAGTCTTTCAACTCGCATTAGGTTTGGCTCTATCAATCTTCTCCAGCAGATGAAAGAAAATCGTATATCGATTTCCATCTCGATTTTCTTCTCCGAATCCATGTCATTTTCATTTTCGAAGATGCTTCCATTTTCGCGATTCGTGATTTCATTTCCTTGATTTCATTTTTCATTTTTTACAAATTCATTTTTCATTTTTATGGTTTCATCATTTTTATTTCTATTTTTACGATTTTTGTTTTCATTTTTCATTTGTGCGATTTTCATTCAATGTTTCCATTTCATTTAGGGGAGAGACAAACTACAAGAAAATACAAGGAAATTGAGTTTATTTCGTTATGTTTGGCCATTGGGAAAAGGCAAGAAAATGATATTTTTTTTTTGTTTGGTTGCTAGGAAAATACGAGAAAATGGGATTTTTCGTCTGGCAAAACATTTTTCTTCCTCCTCTTCATCTTGCAAATTTGCTTTGGAGTCTTCTTCTTCCTCTCATTATTCTATTTGGGTGTTTAGAAACTCAAAATTGCGATGATGCATTGCGTTGAGCTGATTGAAAACCCTAAGTCCGATGCAACAATAGAGGTATTTAGATCCTTGCCATTTTACGGCATTTTTTCAATTCGACTAATATTTTCTTGAAAAAGTGATGAAAAAATAATTTTGGGTTTTGGTAAGTTTGGAATGCGAAAGAGGAACAGGAAAGGAGATAGAAAAATGGTGTACGAACTTGATCTATTTCATTTTATTTTTCTTCCCTTTTCTTTGTGGAAACACAGTATACGAACTTAATCTATTTCGTTTTCATTTTTGTGATTTCATTTTGTTTTGATAAGCAGGAATTTTTTTAATAATATTTCTTTTAGCATGTCCACGGTTTGTACACAATGGCGTGTGCACCTATCACTACTCTAATACAATATGTTTCCAACTTGATAACTTTGAATTTAGTATAGTTGACGGTATAGTGCCTTAATACACATAAGCATCGTTACAAACTTTGAGTAAGAGTTCCTTTAGATACACACGGAAGTAGATGGCTACAGCTAGTCCACACCCAAAGATAACATTTGAAATATATAATCATAAAACAAAGAATATTTTAAATGAATTTCTACTCACAACATACATGCTCTTTATTTACATAGATTAGGGTAGGGATAGGATCTCAAATCAGAAGCAAAATTCTCATTTGATCTCATATTATATCATTTCGAAACATAATTTAAATACTAAATTTTCAAACTAGACATTACGATTTTTTCAAAATTTTAAATAAAAAATAAAAATAATTTTCACCTTTTCAAATCCGTAAACAAAAATCATATTATAAAACTATACTTTACAATATTTTAATTTTATAATATTTCTTATTTAAATTGCTCTCATTTTTCAAAATCTAAAAAAATATTTAACTTAAATTATCTCACTATTATTCATAAACTGTCTTACAACTATTCATAAAATTCTCATCTTGTAATGGTATTTTTTTCCTTTCCACCCATTAACAAGGAGAACTTAGAATTGAACACATAATAATTAAGAACAAATTATCACAAAAAGGAAAACCAGAGAAAAAAGCAAGAATCAAGAATGAAAAGAGAAGATACAAGTTCTTTTATTTTAGAGATTTTTGAGGAACTTTTAACTTCCCAAATTGAATCAACTTCCAAAAAATTGTTCAATGTCTTCTAGCCAAGCTAAGTTTCTATTTATACAAGTTTATCATCTAATACGATGATGTAATGAATTTTGTAAAGGTAACTAGTAAAACACATTGTTCTACTTAAAGGCTTCAATTATTACAGTTGTACAATCTCCAAATGTAATATTTAATATTCTTTCTTATAACACTCAATGCACTACAAACGCTTTTCTTGCAGCTCAAAATCCCTTTCACACCAGCATAATTCCTTGCAATTCCCTTCCCTTAGAGGTCCTTGACTCCAAGCGCCTTGTCAAAATCCTTTCACTCAAAGGACCTCGCCTACAAGGTGTGGATAAAAATTCTCAATTTCTACAACAATTCCCATGACCCTAAAGAGGTGTACCCATCCACATTACTAATAGATATGTAGCAGGTTGGTTTCCCACTTTTTCTATCCTTCTTTGCCAAAATAGTCTCAGGTTCTAATTAACTTTGTCTTTAAGAATCCATATGAGGCAAAGTAGCAAAGGGTACAATGTACTAGCCCAAATTTCAAGCAAGATACATGAAAAATAGGATGTGTCTTCGAAAAAGAAAGCAAACTTAGTTTATAAGAAACATACCCAGTTCTTGTAATCACCTAAAAAGTGCAATAAACCTTGGAGAAAGGTTTAGATTGTGGTGCATAGCCACAAATTTCTGTCTAGAAAGCTAAAGCCTTAAAAAGACCTAATCCCTCACTTCAAAAGTCATATCAGTTCTCTTAGAATTTCGTTCTTTGTTGTGCTTCCACCAAATTTTGCTTCCACTAAATTTTGCTTCAACAGTAGGGACAATTGTCCTTTTGTTCTTAACTGCAAGTTTGTCACTGCATCTGCAGTAGTACCAAGAACATAGGCTATTAGCTTAGGGGGTAAATACCCATAAAGGGTTTCAAATGATGAAAGTTTTAAGGATGAATGATAAGTGGTGTTGTAACACCACTCCACCATAGGAAGCTAAGTACTCTACTCTTTGGGTTTATTCCAGCAAAGCATCTTAAGTAGCCCTCATTGATTTGTTCCACACTTTAGTTTGCTCATTTGATTGTGGATGGTAGGTTGAACTAAAGTTAAGTAAGGTACCTTACAACTTGAAATTTTCTACCAAAAAGAACTATAAACTATAGGATCCCTATCCGAGACAATGGATTTGGCATCCCATGTAATTTAAAGGTACTAAAAAAGAATGTGTAAGCTACAACACTAGCTGAAAAATGATGTGCAAGTGGAAAAAAAAAAAGAAAACTTAGTAATTAATCGATCAATGACAGAAAAGATAACTAAAAAAGCCTATTGATTTAGGGAATCCCTTAATAAAATTCATTCTTTAGCCCTAGAGAATTTGAAACTGGAAGAGATTGCAATAGACCACCTGGCAGCAAGGTTTCATGCTTAGTAGTCTTGTCCACTTCACATTCTCAATCTTTCGAAAGAAGAGAAAGGGATAAAATACCCCATCTTCCATAAGGAGGAATGGGACTAACAATGAATAGTTAATTTCTTTTTATTACTAAATAATACAAAAAATATAACAAATTATATTGAAACAGAAAACACAAGACATAAAACAGATAGAAAACACCACACATGACAACACAGTAAAAAATGAAAAAGAATATAACACTAAGTAGCAGTTGTAACGGCCCGTGAAGGACACAACGCTACCTTATGAGAGTACTGTGACGACAAAAAATTTGTCGTTGAGGTGGTGTGTGACGGTCACGTGCAAACTACAACTCATACGTGTGGATCACGTACCTCCTTTTGGTGAAAACTCCACAGTCTAAGAGATCGATGATATAGGAACTTCATGGTGGGACACATGGTGGACTTAGGCTACTAGAAGTCGTAAAACAACTGTTGTCCTTGGTTGAATGAAAACATGCAATTACAAACACTAAACCCTCCAAAAAACATTGGGGAAAAAGGAGAGAGAGAAGTAGAGAGAGAGGAGAGTCTCGACTCCCACCCTTTGGAAGTAAATTAATAACGTTCTGGTTCAAGAGAGAAAAATAGTTTTGTTTTCATTCCTGAATTGCCGACCGAAGCGAGACTTGAAAAATAACCAAACATGATACACTCCAATGGCAAGAAAACGAGTAATTAATTTGTGTTAGCTTGATTATTTTTAGCAAAGTTGAGTCAATTAATCCATGTGCTAGGGTATACTTAGGATTCGATCTTAGTTTAGTTTCTTTTAAAGAATTGTCCATGCTATAAGTTATTAAAAAAACAAAAGTAATAAATACAAAACCATTATCTTTAAATTAAAGGTATTATATAAAATAATTTATAAAAGTATCATCATTTTATTAAAATAATTTTTTTAAAATGATCATATAAATGATTTGTTGTATAAAGATCACCAAATTAAATTTCTTATAAGTTACACCTATTTAATAAAAATTTTGATATCTGAATTTTATTAAATTAAAAGTTCATTTAAGAAAACTCAAGAATTTAAAAGTACTAAAAATAATATTTTATTGATAGTTATTATTTTTATAATATTAAAAATAATACTAAATATAATCATAACTAGAGTACTGTGCAAGTCTCGAAACTTTCATTCATAAACCTAAAAATAGTTTTTTCATATAAATTTTATACTTATTTTTTTACGAAAATAATATATGAGATTGGTACATTCTAATGCTCAAGGAATCATTATTATTGAGTAAATTTTATAGTCACAAAAGGATATTAGGAAACTAAATTTATAAATTGATATAATTTTATATAATATATTAGATCAATTTTCTAAAGGTAACGGAAACATTTTATGGAAATTCCTTCACCATGCTTCTCTCAAGCGCCCTAACAAAATAAATTTACATCTCGAAGCAAGTTAATTATAAATTTAGTCTATTTTTTTTATTAAAACATTTGTCCTTTATTTTACAAGTCACACTCAAACAGTTGCTGAATGGTAGGAAGTAACTGACTTTATAGGTAGTGGAAATTTACCTGAGAAATAAAATAAAAGAAAAGAAATAATAAATGAATATGGAATTGAGTAAGAAAAAATTTGGTTATAAGACATATTAATATGCATATTTATCTAACATAATTAGTCAAAAAAATTAAATTCTAAGAAAAATAATACCAATTTAAATCTTGGATATAAAAGCAATGACATTTATACGTAAATTGATCTACGCATTTGGTTATGCGTAGCAAATTTCAGCCAAATTTATTTTGTATAAATTTGTATAAAAATAATCTCATAAATTGATGTGACTTCATCTTAATTTATTATGTCTACTTTTGTAACATCTCGATCCAAATATTTAAGATTTAAATATGAATACTTTACTATTAATTTTTTTTATATCTCTTGTCGTTATTAGTAGTTTTTTATTTGTCTTATCAAATTCAATGGTATTAATAAGTTATTTATATCTTAAATATGAATTTGTATTATAGTTATTGTTCAAAATTATAATCTCTTTTTTAGTTTAAATAGTTTTGAGACCTTCCATCACTTTCACATCTTTATCCTCTCAAACAGAATAAATGTTTTAGTGTTTTTTTTTTTATATAAACGATGGAATCACTAAAAATATTTTTATTTCTTTTAAAACTCTTCTTCTCCCCCTAAAAAGTCCTCACAAAATCACTTCCCATTCTTCCCCTTCTTGAATCATAGATTTACACGTTATGTTATCGGTGAATTACAAGCTTCAGAATGCTGCTATAGTCTTGAAGATTAGTCTATTTTATAATTGATGTTGTAAGATCGTTGTAACCAACATACTCGCACAAGGAAAAACCCTACATAACTCCTATTCACTATAACATATTTAGACTTTAGTAACAATTTTAGATTAGTGACGGTCTCTAAATCAGCACTAAAACTCATTTTTTGTGAAGGTTTTTTGAAATCGTCATTAAAGACAACTGTGAATTTTTTTATATTTAAACTAAGATAATTTTTAGTTCAAATGTTGAGTCCACGCTCGAACGATAAAATCACTTACGCTTGAATGTGCATGTTTTTGATACCAACATTCAAACTATATTAAAGAACGTACAAACATTTAGATTAAATTAAAAAAAAATACTTTAACACCTATAGTATTTTAATACATATTGAATTTTTTTTTCGTTTACTTAATAGCATA
The DNA here is from genome assembly GCA_036898215.1 of Platycarya strobilacea. NCBI lineage: Eukaryota > Viridiplantae > Streptophyta > Magnoliopsida > Fagales > Juglandaceae > Platycarya > Platycarya strobilacea. The sequence continues at coordinate 32,348,724 of CM072550.1, forward strand.
TGATTTTATTATTGGAGTATTGATACTAATTTTTTAAAATATTTTTAAATGAGTAAAATATTAAAAAATATATAAATAAATTAAAATAAAATCTACTCTAGCAGCGCCCTGTTAATATTATACAAATTTTGTACTTCATTGAATTATAAAATAATTTAATCTAGAAAGATATGAAGTGCAATAATTTAAAATTAAATTTAAATAAGTTAAATATTAAAGGAAATTGAGAATTAAAAAAAGAATATATATATTACATAAGTAATTGGTCTAGTACATAAATTAAAACTAAAATACAAAAGATTTTAACAAAAAAAAAAACATAAAATCACCGGACTACAAATTTTGTAGAGATTAAGTTTGATAAATGCACATAATAGATCCGTTTTCACTGTTCACCCTTGTGCCAGTTCAAGGTTGTTCCATCGTCTTACTGATAAATGATAATTAATAACTTATTGAAATTCATTTATTTTTTTAATATTTAATGTTATTTTCAATTGTTAATGTGTTTTTGTTAGAAACGTGATAATCCTAAGAATTTTTCCCTCATTAATGTTTATGTTACTGCTCACACTAATAAACGTAGTGAATGGATGGATCTTGCCACTGTAGAAAATTATGTAAGCGATATTAATTTTATTAAATAAATTATGCAATATCTGAATAATTTATTTTTGTTCGTATTTCAATTAATTTTGTTGCTTAATGTATGTTTCTTTCTAATTGCAGAACATAATGTTGGAGATGTATTCAACTTCTAGAGAATCATCTCCTAGTGACATAGATATTCACTGAAGTGTTTGGGGCTAACTCAGGCATGATTAGCAGATTGTGATGTTCACTCAAACATTCAATTGGTTCATCCTCCACGAGTTCCTTGACTTCAAAGATTAATAATCTTACTAAAGACTTAGAAGCAACATGACAAGAAAACGAGATTATGAGGTCGAGACAACAAGAGTTAGAATCTCTCTTGGAGCGACATTTTAATCTAGAGATGCGTGTGTAGAAGCAGCAAAGAGAGTAGGAGAAAAGAATGTGCACTGCAGTCCAAGAACAAGTGCAGAGGGAGATGGCTGCCCAGATGGAACATATTATGTCACTGCAGCAGGATTATAGTGGACTAAGAAAAAAAATACTTTTATTAGTTTTTATTATTTATAATTTTTAGTATTTAATTTTGATATGCTATATAATATTGTAAGTTGTTAGATTGATTATATAATAACATGAGACAATTTGTGTACTTTTTAATTTTATCAAAACTTACTATTTCTGATTAGTACATTTGAATGTAGACGTTAAATGTTTGAACCATTATTCCAATTACAATAAAATGTACCAAAAAATGTTTGAATGAACTCATCAAAACGTTTGAGTGTTTAGTAAACTAACATTTGAATGTTCAACAAAACGTTCGAGTGTTCATCAAATTAATGTTCGAACTTATCAAACAAAATGTCCAAGCGTTGTGCAAGAAATGTCCAAACATCAAAATTAAATTCGGACGTGACCAACGCTTGAAGGTGTTCTACACACATAAGGGTTATACGCACCATCTTGCTAATACAAGAGTTGATAGTGGATAGACTATCAAAGTACACTCTTCAATGGGTGAGATATAAACAATACAGTACAACATATATCTCTCACAAAAAGAACAAGAATTAAGACTCAAAACTTTAAAAAAGAGAGAATGAGAGTTTTGAAAAAATGATACAAAACTTAGCAATAGATGTGTAAGCTCTTGTTGTTGTGATTTGCAAAACTCAAGTGAGCTATTTATAGGCAAAAAAACACACAACCACCTTTCAAGATTTTCAAACAAAATCATCTATCTTTTACATTTGTTAAGAAAACACACAACCAGCCTTCAAGATTTTTAAACAACATATGCACATATTAAAGATGACAATTAATCATTTTACAAATTCAAATTTTTATGCATATGTAAAAAAATAATAAAAATTTTCGAAATTAAATATTTTAATAAAATTATGCAAATGTAAAAAATGCAATTTCATGCTTTATGAGAAAATATTAATTTTGAGTTTTAATTCAATTTCAAATTTTAAGAAATGTACAAAATTACTCTATGAGTTTCATTTGTAAACTTGTTCTTCTTTTTGTTCATACTTTCTTGATGTGCTTAGCTCACTTCATGGGTAGACAACTTAAGCTTGAGTCTTGAATTTATTTTTTATCATCAAAATCTATACGTAGATATGAGACTTGAAATTTTGGGTTTTACAATCTCTCACTTTTTTATGATGACAAATATTTAGTAGAAATCTGCGACCTGTAGTAATACTTAAACTTCTTTGAAAATTTGCGTTAATTTTTTAAGTAAAATATAAATATAATTCTAGCATATATAATAGGGTGATATAATACTAGTGACTTTTCCCCTTTTTGGCATCATTAAAATGGAACCGCAATTGACTTTAGTAAGATTTCTTCCCGCAATAAGCAATAACCAAATAAAACGGTGTGTTAATAGAAGTTGTAGAGAGTTGAATAATTAGAACAACTCGTGCTCGACAAAATGAGATATTATCAGGATTTGTAAACTTGTCTTGTTCTTATTTCCGTTTCTATAAGAGCAATCATTAGTTTTATCTATTTCGCATCAAATTTTCTTCTCATCTTTACAATTTGCTTGCATTCTCATTCTACAAATTTTTAATGGCTCGTCGATTTCCTTTTAGTACTTCTCTTGATCAAGATTTGAGGTATTCTTCACCTCAGTCTCAATCTATTTTTACATCTATCGTGAGTTCCATGAAGCAATAAGAGATTGATTTGGCTAATAAATCAGATCACGACGTCATTTACGAGCTTGTGGGTCTTGAAACTCGATACTCATCATCCATCATTGCTTTTTTCGCTCGGTTACAGTCCAAAACTCGAAAAATTAAGAAATTTAGCGAGACTGTTTATGTACTTCAACGACTTGTTTATAAGTCAAATAGAAAAATAGTAGAGTTAAAGTAACAGAATAAGGATTTAAAATCCTTACTTGCCTCTTCATTTCGACTACCTAATCCTTTATATGAGAATAACATGTCAATTTATGAAGAGCAAATGTATTTGAAAGATGAAACTAGAAGTCTCAAGTTTTTGTAAGTCATTTAGATAATGGAATAAAAATATCTAGTAGATATTCATGGCATGCATCATTCATATTTTTCTTCTAATCATGCATAGTCTATCTTCTGGTAGGGATTTTGTGAAAATGTCTACCAATTGATCATGTGTGCTAGTGAATTCTAATACAATATCGCCCTTCTACACATGATCTCTAAGAAAATGATATCTAATTTCAATATACTTGATCCTAAAATATTGTATTGGATTTTTTGAAAGATTTATAACACTAGTATTATCACATTTGATAGGAATATGATTGTACATAAATTTAAAATCCTCAAGTTGTTACTTCATGTAAAGAACCTGAGCACAACAACTGCCTGCAGCAACACATTCTGCCTCAGCAGTAGATAATACAATAGAATTTTACTTTTTACTAAACCATGAAACAAGTGCATGACTTAAAAAATGACATGTTCTACTAGTACTTTTTTGATCAGCTTTGCAACTAGCATAATCCGCATCTGAATAACTAATAAGATCGAAAGAAGTGTGCTTAGGATACCATAACCCTAGGTCAATTGTACCGGTAAGATATCTAAAAATATGTTTGACTGTAATCAAATGAGATTGCTTTGGAGATGATTAAAAACGTGCACATAAACATATACTGAATATAATATCAAGTCTACTAGCTGTCAAATATAATAAACTACCAATTATATCTCGATATACATTTGAATCAACTGGCTTACCGCTTTCATCTTTATCAAGTTTGGTGGTTGGACTCATTGGTGTTCCAATTACCTTCGCACCTTCCATCTCAAACTTTTTGAGTAACTCTTTGATATATTTTGACTGATTAATAAATGTTTTACTTTTTGCTTACTTGATTTGCAATTCAAAAAAGAAATTAAATTCACCCATCATGCTCATTTCAAATTTTTCTTATATGCTCTTAGCAAAATCTTGGCACATATTTTCATTAGTAGCACCGAATACTATATCATCACCATAAATTTGAACTAGAAGAATATCATCCTATTCATATTTGATGAAAATAGTTGTATCGATCTTTTCTCTTGAAAAACTTTTTTCAATCAAGAAATACCTAAATCTCTCATACCAAGCTCTAGGAGCTTGTTTGAGTCCATATAATAATTTTGCGAGCTTAAAAACATGATTAGGAAAAAAATGATTTTCAAAATCTGGAGGTTACTCAACATATACCTCTTCATTTATAAAACCATTTAAGAAAGTACTTTTAACATCCATTTGAAAAAGTTTGAATTTTTTATAACATACATATGCAAGTAACATTCAAATAGTTTCTAATCTTACAACAGGTGCATACGTTTCATCATAATCGATTTCTTCCTCTTGATTGAAACCTTGGACTACAAGTCGAGCCTTGTTTCTATTGATAATTCCAGACTCATATTTTCTTTTTCTAAAAACCCATTTTGTTCCAATAACAGCATTATTTTTGGGTCTAGGAACAAGTGTTCATATATTATTTCTTTTAAATTGATTTAGCTCTTCTTGCATAGCTAGAATCCATGATTCATCAATAAGTGTTTCATCAATATTTTTGGATTCAATTTGAAATAAAAACATAATGTGATTACAAATATTTCTAAGAAATGGTCAACTACTTACACCTCGTGAAGGTTCTCTTAGAATTTGTTTCACTAGATGATCTTTCACATATTTCTACTATTTGGTTGCATCTTGTATTAAGTCTTGATGATCTTTCTTGATGTCACCATATTGGATTTCTTCATTGTATTCTTTTTGTTGAGATTGAGACTATTTGTGTTATTTGTATCTTCTGATTCTTCATCAATAGATTTTTTGGAAAGTAGAGGGTTAGATTCATCAAATACTACATACATAAATTCTTGTACAGTCGAAATCCTTTTATTGAATACTCTATAAGTTTTACTATTTATCGAATACCCAAGAAAGATACATTCATCAGATTTTGCATCAAATTTTTCTAAATTATCTCTATCATTGAGTATAAAACATTTGCATCCAAATATATGAAAGTAACCAATATTTGGCTTTTTCTCATTACAAAGCTCATAAGAGACTTTATCTACTTTAGACCTTATCATAACTCTATTTATAATATAACATGCAGTACTTACCGCTTCGGCCAAAAAATAACTAGGTAAACTATTTTCATTAAACATTGTTCTTGTCATTTCTTGAAGAGATCTATTCTTCCTCTCTACTATCTCATTTTGTTGAGGAGTTCGAAGAGCAGAAAAATGATACAAAAAATCATTTTCATCACAAAAGACTCAATATCTTTATTGACAAACTATTTCCCCCTGTCACTTCGGATGTTTAAAATAATATAATCCTTTTTCATTTTGAATTCTTTTGCATAGTTTGGTAAAGGCATTATGTACCTCATCTTTATGCGCGAGAAAGATGACCCAAGCATATTTAGAGAAATCATCAACAATAACAAATACATAAAATTTTCCTCCCAGGTTCGCAAATCTGTTTGGTCCAAAAAAGTCCATGTGTATTAGTTGCAAATATTTAGTAATGGAAATATATTTCTTGATTTTGAAAGAAGTTTTTATTTGTTTACCAAACTGGTATACATCATAGATTTTGTCTTTAAAAAAAATTTGCTTTTGGCAAACCTCTCACAAAATCATTTTTTGAAAGTTTGGAAATAAGTTTCATGTTTGCATGATCTAACCTTCTATGCCATAGCCAACTATTTTCATGTTGAGCTGATAAATAAATAATATCTTCTGAGGCAATTTATTTAAATTCAATTGTATAAATATTATTGTTTCTAAAAGCAATAAAACAAACATTACAATCAGGATTATTCAAAATAATGCATTTATCCTTTTTGAAAGTAACTGTAAATCGTTTATCACATAATTAACTTATACTTAAAAGATTATATTTTAAACTTTCAACAAGTAGAATATCTTCAATTATGAGATAAGACTTATTACCAACTTTACATCTTCCCACCATTTTCCCTTTTGAATTGTCTTCATATGTCTCATGTCCTTCTTTAGGAGTGAGATCAATGAATTTAGTTTTATCTTCTGTTATGTGTCTTAAGTATCCGCTAACTAAAAACCATCTTGTTTTACTTACGGAAGACTTCATGCATACCTACAAAAATAATTAAAATAATTTTTCTTGGTACCCATGTTCTTTGAGTCTTTTATTTATTAGTATTAGAAAAAATAAAATTATTTTGTACCCATATAACCCTAATAGTCATTATATATTTTCTTCTTATAGGACAAGTATGATAGTTATGACCAATTCTATTGCAAAAATTAAAAATAACATGTAACATACTTGAAGAACTTGAGTGATTGTAAAAATGTCTTTCTTTGACAAATCTATTTTTAGGAAAAGAGTTTCGAAAATCTGGTTTTGATTTAATGGGTTTATCAAAGAAATTTTTATAGAATTTGAGTTTATCTTTTGGCATGTATCCCAAGTCTACCTTATCAAAAACACATTTTTGATTACCAAGAAGTTTTTCAAAATTTCTTTTTCCATTTGTGAAATTTTCAACAATCTTTTTTAAATCATCTACTTTCTTTTTCAGTTCATCATTTTCATCTTTTGAAACTATATTTCCTTTTCTTCAAATATCAATTTCATTAATTTAAGAATAGTTTTTCTTTTTCAAAACGGTATACTTAATACCCAATTTTTCAAATTCCTCATATATCTCTTCCAAAGCATTTTGCAATTCTTCATAAGAGGGATTTTCAAGATTCGTTATTTCAAGATCATCTTTAGCCATAAGACAAATATTTGTAGATTCTTCATTACTTGCGTCGCTGTCTAAACTATTTGAATCATCATCCCATATAGTTTTCATTGCTTTCTTGCCTTTGTATTGATCTTTTTTTAGCAGAGGACAATCTACCTTGATATGTCCTGACTTTTTACATTTATAACAAATTAATGAATCATTTTTATCTGTATCTTTGTTGGAAGATTTTTTGAAAGGTTTCCTTGGAGGGGCTTTATTTTTCAAGAATCTCTTAAATCTTCTTATGATCATTGCAATCTCTTCGTCATTATTTTCTTCATCCGCATCGCTTTCACTTTCATGAGGAACGGCTTTGAGTGCCAAGCTCTTTTTTTGCTTTCCTTTTTCCTCTCATTTTTTCAATGTGTACTCATGGGTAATAAGTGACCCGATGAGTTCATTTATTTCGAGTTTTTTAATATCTCTATTTTCAAGAATCGTCGTTACTTTTGATTCCCAACGTTTTAACAAGGAGTTGAGAATTTTCCTTACTATCTCTAAGTTGGAATAAATTTTATCAAGAGATATCAAATTATTTATAATATTAGTAAAACGAGTATACATAGAAGATATAGATTCATCATCATTCATTTTGAACATTTTATATTCATGCATAAGATCATAAATGTTTGATTCTTTGACTTGCAAATTCCTTCATAGGTTATTTTTAAATTATCCCAAATTTCCTTTGTTGTCCTACAAGTCATTATTCTGTTAAATTCATTACTATTGAGAGTATTATATATAAAATTCATAGCCATTACATTCACAGTATAAAATCTATCGTCTTCGCGATCAAACTCTTCCTCTTCCTTTTTGACTTTTACTCCATCAACAGTCTTTGTTGGAATATAAGGCTCATTTACAATATATTTTCAAATGTCTTGACCTTGAGACTGAAGAAATATTCTCATTTTAACTTTCCAGAAAGTATAATTATCTCCACAAAATAGTGGAGGTCGACTACTGGATTGACTTTCAGCAAAAGTAATTGTAATATTAGCCATATGATTTTAACTCAACAGATAGTTAATCTTATAATAGAGCCCTTACTCTAATACCAATTATTGCTCAGATAACTAATACAAGAGGGGGGGTAAATTGGGTTATAATATAAAGATTAACATTATCAGCTAACACCAGTGAAACTACCCACTATAAACCTTACCGAGAAGCCTCACGTTCCCAAACTGCTGTCCTCTTCACGTTCAACCCCTTCATCACAGAAACCTTACGTCACTGCAACCATTGCACCATCCATCTTGAATAACTGCTCAGCACCTTGAACTGCCACGTTAGCATTACCGTAAGCCACCTTACTCCTACACACTGCAACGCCACATGCAAGCCCTTATTTTGCACCACAAAAAGAAAGTAAGTTGGTCTTCCATGGCTACCTAGTTGCACAGCCGCGAGACCATGACGAATCAGACTTTAATCACCAATAAGAGCCACTGTAATTGCCTCCTATGCCACCCCGTGCCGAGTAAGCCCAACCCAACTAATTTTTTTTTCTATTTTTTTATAATAATTTTTATTATTTTTAAATATTTTTAAAAATATCAAAAAAATTAATATATTAATAATTACTTTCTTAATCATTAAGTAAAAAAATTAAATTAAAAAAATTAAAATACATAAGATATCAAAAATATATGTCCAATAGAGCTGTCATAGTTACCATTTTTAAGGACTGGGCCTAGTTACACTTTGCTATTACTAGTGTTAAACTATTTTTAGTGGGCTTGGACTCTTGGGCCTAATATTTTGTCTTGTTTTATTTAGTTATAATTCAGAAACTAGTATATGATTTTATTTTGGTTTTACTTTTACTGGAGTAATATCGTTAATCTAAAACCTCAATTTTATAGAAATGTTATTTTTCCTAAGCATATATGCTATAGTTAAGTCTTAATTTTAGAATTAGATTTCAGTAATGTCTGGTAAACGTTTAGTCTTTATGTTAAAATATTTTAAGTTCAGTGTCTATTGTATGAGTAAGTCTTTAATGTTATAATAGAGTTTTATATAATTATGCTATTAAATTTTTGTAGATTTTTAAACCTAATCTATGTTTAAATTTAATTACAGTTATGCCCTTTCATAAGAAAGGTATGGCAGATGTGGGATGAATAGTCTTTAGTGGGCTTCATTTTTAATGGACTCTTTATGTTGGCCATGTTCTTTCTGGGCTTTATTTTAATATCAAAGATTATAATTGTACAAATTACTGCAATGAATTTTATCTGTTGACTGTTAAGTAATAGATAGAGTTTAATTTACTTTTTATCTGTTAAGTATATTTTATGAAACAATCTCTCAATATTATTAAGAGATTTAAACCAAATATGATTTCCTACTAAATTATAGTATATTAGTATTAAAATTTTTGTTAAGTTATAATAGTACTTCATGAGAATTCTTAATATTCAGTATTATTAAGTTTAATTTTTGAACTAAATATTCCAATTGTTATTGTATGGATTTCGATAAAAATATATTATTTACTAGAATATTATACTAGAAAGACTAAATGATATTATTGTTTAGATAATTATATGATATTAGTATTTATTAGATTTCTTCTAAAATTGAATAAGTATGTTAAGTCTAAGAAAGGAATTCTGTTTTAAGAATTTAGATTTTTATGACTTGTTGAATATAATTTTTATTATTTTATTAAAGTGTAACTTAGAGTGACATGCGTTTTTTAATTTTTAAGAAGTGACATGCGTTATTATTATTTTTATTAGTTTTGTGATATTAGTATTTAATATCTAGCATAATATGTATTAAGTTAATTCTTCATGGCGTATATTAATTCAGACAAATGTTATGATACGTTATTCTGGAAACATTAGTGATGACTTGGTATTTCATATAGGTAATGAGTTATAAAAAAGAACTTAAAAGTAAACCTATGAGGAAAGTGAATTTGATCGTAAATTAGGATATCATAGTTTAACTTATATTAATACAAGTAAAACTAGTTATTTCATAGTCCATTTTGATGTACCTCTCATGTTATGTAAGCATGTCATTCAATATAGCACAATGCACGACCATGTTATTCAACATCATGTTCAGATTTAGAGAATTGCAATTATTTATATTAGTATGTATATTATGCATTTTATGCCATATAAGTTACATTAGCTATGTTAAGACTCTTTTACTTAAGTTGTTGATTTATAAAATTATTTAGAAGACTTATTTTTACAAAGTCGGTAGATTATCTCCTCTATTTGATTGATATGATAAGATTTAATTATAAAGAAATTTTAATTTTAAAATTATTTAATAAAAAATTTATTCATTATCTCTATATTACAGGCTTGTTTTCATTTTTACCTTTTTTTGTGTGTATAGTGTAAAAATGATGAGTAGAATAATTTATCTAGTAAATCAAGTTTTATCATCTTAATAAAATAAAAAGTGTGCTTTGCATAGCTATTAAGAGATGTAATGATAAAGACATGCTAACGAACCCGCCCAAACAAAGTGGTAATATATAATATAAACAATAAAATTTATTTCTTTCTATCACCTTAATTTTTTTGAATAAGTAATGATATCACATTGTATTAGAGAATAAGTATTAAGTTCGAATCTTAACTCTATACTTTATCATATTTAATTAAATAATCTACGTATTGAGTCCTCATTGAAAGGAAATATTATAAAAATAAAATAAATAATAAAATTTATCACTTCTCAACAGTTTAAATTTTTAAAATAAGTGGCATCATCACATAAAGTAGATAAGATGAAGACCAAAGCATAGAAATGATCATACGTACATGCAAGTGTTTTTATTGGGAGATAATGTTCATGTGTTTCTAGCAAGCCTTCCTACCCTATATGCTAAAAAAAAACCTGTTAATTAATCACACTGACCATGATGGTATGTATAGTATAAGCTTATTGAGCTTCTTGATTATCACATGTTGGCCCAATCCCGACCCGAATGTGGGTCGGATCAGATTGGTTTGGCACTCTAAGGAGACAGGCCGGGCTGGATTGGGCCCAGATCCAACCGTCTCTGCTTTCTATTGTTGGCATATGTAAGTGTGTGTTCATGTATTATTTTGGCACATCCATTGATAAAACATCAACAGTTAAAGCTCGAGTCTGACTTTGTTTAAGTATACATACTCCTCTCATATGTACAGATTAAATGCCCTCTGCAGCACAAAAATTTCTTCAGCATTTCAGTTATCCAGATATCTAGCTTCTTTTCTTCAACCTCCATTTTTAACAGTACTAATAATATATGGCCTAATACCATAAACTTTAGTAGCCATGAATGTCTTCTTAACGAGTTGGGCACTGTATCAAGCATTATTGGACTTTCAGCGTAAAGTTAACTACAACACTTAAAATTATCCCCACATTGGTACAGTGATTTTTGAGTTTGCTAAATCCAAACTACTGCCAACTCACTATAGTAAATCCAAATAATCTTTTATGTTCAATATTCAAATGGAATAGGATAGAGGAACACTGGAAGAGTGATATTTGATGTTTCCAAATGTAAATTATTGAAGCCAGTTAAACAAACTATATGCTGAGGTATTTTGGTAGAGATGGAGGACTAAAGAAACATCAAAGAGAACATCTATGAGGAATCTGATGTACCATTGTGGTGGAATACCGAATATGTAAAGAAATTGGGAAGACCAATAACTGTTTCATACATTCTTTTGAGTAAAGGCCACAAATGTAACATGCTCATCTCCAGCTCAAGTATTAATCTTAAGCTTCATGGTAAATTTTCATCATATTACGAATGAGACTAGACCTCCGAAAATAACGACTACACTGTCTAATTCTTATTCCAGATTTTTTTTGTAAGAGTAATGACATTCCTTGGTTCTTAATTTCCCTTTGTATAATAGTTCAGAACTATTTCTTCATGAAACATGCAGTAGCACCCTTTTAAGTAAATGTGCAATATCTACTGATGCATCAGTAGTGGTAAAGTTTCATCGCTTATTTCAAATGCATAATCAGATCCTAGACTGTTAGCCAAAGCTTTGAATTCATCCATCTCAGAGCTTAAAACTTTGAGACCAACCAATAAATCTCCACCAATCTGGCCCTGTAAGGAGGTCAGACACAATATAACTCTTTATGCTATTCTTAGAAGTAATTTTAAGTGAGAAATAACATTCGAGTGAAAACAAATAATTATTTGGAGAAAATTATTAAAATAAAAGTGAGCTTTTATATAATTGAGAAGCCAATGAGCTAAAGGAATGTTGAGCACAACCTGTGTTTGGTAATTCAACATGCTGATATTCCAACGGCCACTAAAGGCATCCAGTAATTTCATTAGAGCTCCTGGTCTCTCGGGGATGACAAACCGACAGAGAATCTCATTTTCAATGCTTGATCCATCACATGCCTGAAAATCCGAGAAAGGGTGGTTGTAAAAACAGACAAACAAACCGATGATCTTATGTTCAGAAAATCCCATGGAACTAAAAGATTGTAGCATAATTGGCTTTTAGATCACACATAAAAATTATTTTGTCTGCATACCGGTTCCCAGAACTGTTTGAACTTTCCCCACTTCTCTGGAACATATGTAGCAGGGACAGACTCTTGCCGCCTACCAACATCAGCATGTTGGGATACCAAACTTAGTCTATCAAAGGTCATGTTTGCTCCACTGGTTATTGCTACAACATTTTCACCCTTCAGACCATAATATTTGCAATATGCTTCTGCACCAGCAATGGCAAGGGCTCCTGCTGGTTCAAGTATGCTTCTTTTTTCCTCAAACATGTCCTGCAGCAAAATCTCCCATGATGATTTTTGGAATGCAAAATTGTATAATGCCGTTGCTATAATATCTCCAAAAATTCAGCAAGCTGATTTTAGTCTATCTTTTCTCTCTTCCTTTCTTTTGGGAAAAGAGGGGTTGGTGGCAGGGATAGAAATCAAGAAATTGACTCCATGCTTTTATGAATAAGGAGGCCAAATGCCAAAAGTTGAAGTGTGATATGTTGCAGGCACACTAGCTAAAATGTTCAGTTTTTTCTTCCCAATTTCTCAATAGAATTTCTAACATTCTGTCTTTTCTGTCCACAGTTTGAGTCATATCAAGTAGTATTAACCCTTTAACACACATTGTTTCAAAAGCAAATCACATTCACATGGCTCACTTGTGAGCGTAGTTCAGCTAAAAAAAATTTGGGCCCATCATGTATTAGGCAAGTATTGAATATTCAACTTGATCTTTGAAACCTTGAATCAGGCTTAGATATCAGGTAACAGTGGCCCTCGGTAGCATGTTATCAGGAAATCTATCTTGTCTCTCATTAATATTAAGAACAACGGAAACTAAATACACCGTAAAATCAATGGAAAAGTGTCATGTAAAGCATGTAATATAAGAGTTGGAAGAGAAAGGCACCTTTATTGATGCACAGATAGCATCGTGGTTTACAAGTACTATTCCATCCAAGAGTTCTCTGCACAACTTGAAAGTTTCTTCCCCAACCACTTCCATGGCAACTCCATCTGCAAATCCTCCTATATTATCGAGCATAATTCGTCGCCCATGGAAAAGTGATAGTGCCATTGAATTTGCATCATATGGTTCCACCCCAATAATCTTGACCTACATATAAGATGTTACTGATGGCGATTGTTATGGTCTTACTCATATGTAAATTGAAGATCCACGCACCGGTCAAAATAAATGGGAGGAAAAGTATCACATGGTAAGTGGGACAAAAATTGAATAAATACATCAATGAATCCCAAGAATCCATGACTTTACTTGATCAGGATTGTTTTATAGTACCATAACTCAGTATCCCTGATCACAAAGGAGACTGGAACTGAAGCATTTGAAAAAAACAAATAAATAAACCAAGAATTTGGTCTTGAATAGTACATCTAACAAATAAATGATATCTAAAAAATAGAATCTTAGAGAAAATAAGATTTGAAGCAGAATACAGGTCACTAGAAGAGAGCTATATCTGTTTGGAAACGCTTAGGACCAGCTTTGGAAAAGAGGAATGTACTTAACAGTCAAGTCACTCCTCAATTGAATCACACCATCAAACAGATAAGTGAATCATCAAATTTATCATATATGATGTTAGTACATAGACAGAATGAAAAGCTTATCATGCATCATCCCAAATTCTTATGGCATAGCAAAACACTCTCGGTATTTGAGTAGTCTACAGGCCAAAATCTAGCAAAAATATCTTCTTCTTTTTTTCATCCTTTTGATATCAATGCATTGGTAGCGTTAGAACGAACAAAGATTTCCATAATGTCAAATTTCTTATTTGAAAGTGTTGCATAAGGACAAAGTGCCCAAATCTCAAGAACACAGAGTATGACTTTGGTGCTTAAACCCGAGAAGTATGTTATATTTTCACTTTCTAAATTTCTCAGGCATTCCGTTGAAGTATGTTATATTTTCACATACCTCAGGGCAAACTGTCTTCACATAGGCAGCAATTCCAGCTATTAGCCCACCACCTCCAACAGGCACAAATATTGCATGTAATGGAGTTGGCATTTGACGCACGATCTCCATTCCTACAGTCCCCTGCCCCGCTATGATATCCGGGTGATCAAAACCAGGTACAAATGTTAGGCCTTCTTCTTTGGCCCGTTGTTTTGCATATTGTTGTGAATCAGCATAGCAGTTGCCAACAAGTACAGCTTTAGCACCTAACCTCTCCACCATCTTCAGCTAAACATGTGTAATACCAAAAGAAATTGAGATTATATAAAATTTTAAAAAAAAGAAAGATAAAACAAAAGCGCTTTTGTTCAGAAGAGAAAAGGGCCATCAACTAACTTTGATTTCAGAAGTTGTAATGGGCATGGCAACTACAGCATCACAACCCAATTTTTGTGCAGATAAGGCAACACCTTGGGCATGGTTCCCTGCTGATGAACAAATGACTCCCTTATCCAACTGTTCCTTTGACAGCTTGGCCATCATGTTATAAGCTCCCCTCAGCTTGAAGGAGAATACCTAGCAGTTTCAAACTTTGAAGACATTAGCTGTGTGTTCTAGTGTCAGTGCACAAAAGCTTTTTCTGTTTTGAAAATGTGGAAGACCAAAAAAAATAAAACGAATTAAGGGAAATTTCTAAAGAATACTGATATATCCACAAAGAATTATGCAAGTTTATAAGATTGTTTTTATATAATTTCTTTTTTTTATAAGAAATATATAATTTCCTTATGATTAAAGTATCTAAAAGCAGTTCCCGATAAATGAATCCTTTGAAAAGACCAAAATAATCCTGATGATTGAAATTTCTAGAACCGGTTTCATTTGTATTAGTCACAAACTTTACTCTGTAAAGTGTGAAGATTTGCTATTGAGTTTTTTAGTCAGTTTATTACTGTAAATTCTTCTCTTATTTTCATTTCTCTTTATTGTTCAGAAAGACGAAATAAAAGGGTCAACAAGTGTATGAGATTCGAGAATCTGTTTCTGAGAACGTACTCCAGGTTGAAGATCCTCTCTCTTGAGCCAAATATGGACACCAAGCCTCTCAGAGAGCTTTTGAGCATACTCCATTGGTGTCTCGATCGCAACATCATAAACCTTTGACGACAATATCTTGGGTAAATAACCGATGGCATGCTGGAAACCATCCCCGCCATCTCCAGCGGCCGCCGCCAACTTTTCAGGCGCAACACCGAGAAAGCCACTCTCATACACTAAAGACTCAGCCGAGACTTTCATTAACTGGCCGGGCGGCACATGATCATCTGAGGTCTCAGGTAGCGTAGTATTAATTAGAGGAGCAAGCCTCAAGGGCTTGTGAGAGTTCTGCAGCGCAGGGTTTGTTAACGTTGCAGTAACAACATTAATGGAGGGTCTGGTTTTGTGGTTTTTGTTTAGGGTTAAGGTTCTGATCATGGGTGGGAAGGGAGAGTAGCGAGATAAAGGAAAACCAGGTGAAGAAGTGAAGCAAAGAACCTCCATATTTCTTGGAGACACAGAGATGCGAGCAGTACTCCAAGAAAGTCCTTCCCCAACCCAATAATCCTATACATACATACATACATTTATATATATATATAGATATATGTATATACATACATACATTTATATATATATATATATTTGGACCACCAGAATTATAGCAACACCAAAACATAGTATACACGGCTGGCCTTTCCTAATAAAGAGCATGCAAAGTATATTTGACGTGGAGGATTAGGATATGATCATCCTTTGTCATATAGATGTCTTGGTACGTGATCTGAGGACAAAGATTGATTGGAAATCTGCCGAGTAACTTTGTACTCAGTTTTGGCGTTTCCTAGAATTCTGGTGGTGTATTGAGTTAAATATTTACGAAGATATTTTCTTATTCTTCAATTTTGATTAAAATATTGATTGTTTTAATAAAAGATTTGCAACAATAATCGTTACATTTATACATACACATATATGTATATAAATGTATACTATATATATACACAGAGATATATACAGTATTTTTTTTTTTTTTGGAAGGAGATATATACAGATGTGTAGCCATCCTGCTGTCAAAGATATCTTTCCTTATGGTTTGATCTGATCTTTAAGATATATATGCATGCACTAATATAAAATTATAAGGTAGGGTACGTACGTCAAAGCACAATATTCTACTACATGCAAGCGTAGACGATCTAAATTCTTTTCCTACTAATTTACAAATAGCTCTAGGGATAAGTTCTACATATATAAAATTTGCATTAATTTTTTTTTATGAAAATGTAGACCTATAAAGAAAAAAGAGAAATTTTTATACTTTTTTATGGTAAGGTTTAATTAGGATTGTTTATCCGGATATCCGGACATATCCAACCCAAAACTCAAAGTTTCAAACTCGGACCGAAATCCAGACCGGATTAACCGGACTTCTGATCCCGGGTCGTACCCAAGTGAATTTGAATTTCAAAAATTGATCAGAAATTTGGATATTGGTTGTCTTGTAACGCATTTTGTTTTTTTTTGTAAGTAAAATTCCATATTCATTAAGGTTTAAAAACATTGTTTTATTTAATTAAAAAACTATATTATATTATGAAACAAGTTTCAAGAAAATACATTCAGTCTATATTTATTATAAAAAAAATTAAAGATAATGTTGAAAATAATAACTTTTTATAAAATCTTATATTGTTTAATAGTGGCTTTCCTCGACTTAAGCAAATAGTACTAGTGGAATATGACGATCGAGCAGAGAAAACACAAATAATGCATCTTTTCAATCATAGTGGAACAATTCCGGCCGGTTAAACTCCATCTTTGGGGGCATGTGTCCGTGCTCTCCTCTCCACGTTACTAATTATTTTTGCTTGAGCCTCTCTTTTTCAAGGATAACTATGACCCAACCATTTGGCAACATAATTATTCTAAAATATTTTCATATATTTTCTTTCATAAAATCACTCAAACACAAATTAAACATTTTTTAATTTTTAATTTTTAACTTTTTATCTAATCATTACCTAATCATTATAGTTATCTTAAATTTTCGAACAAAACATAAAAATATATTATTCTTTAAAATTTTAAAATAAAAATAATATTAAAATTTTAACTTTATATTATTTTTATTAAACTTTTTCTTTTTTATTTTTCAAAAATTAATAAAATATTTTAACTCACATTCAATACATTATACATTCTCATTCATTTTACTCTAAATTTTGGCTCGTTTAAGTCGATTTGAGACTACATTTTTTTAAACAATTTTAATGGCAATTTTGTGACTTTTGTTTTTAATATTTGTATGACATTTCTGTAAATTTAAATCTAGATAACATTCATGTAAATTTAAAATTTTAAAAAATTATATAATTAATTTACATTCTTTTTTTAAATCTCACTGTTTTAAATAATTTCTCGATCGACTCCTTAACTTTTTTTTCTTTTATATTTCAACTAAACTTTATGATTTTTTATAATATTATCTTTTGATACCAATATCTCTACTTTTTTTATTTTTTCAACGTATATTCAATTTATATATATATATATATATATATATGTATGTGTGTGTATACACACGCGGTATATATATAGATATGCTGCATAAATAGATTTGGAAAATGATAGGGATCCGCTCCCCTCTTTTTTTGAGTTTTTTTTTTGTGGACCTTTTTCTTTACTTAGTTATTAAGAAAATGTTTTTTTAATAACATTGTGATTTTTTTTAAAATATTTAAAACTATTAAAAAATTACGTAAAAAATAAAAATAAAAAATAAAAATAAAAATAAAAATGATCTAACGGAAGCTAGTGCCTAGTGGAATCCCCTAGCCACTATTGAGTACCACGACTACCCCAGTACCACCCCCTTCATTCTCTTCTCGACTCGGAGTCCATAACTTTTCCCTAGATCCACGTACGAAACACACCCCATTATAAATCTTGATAATTATATGAAGTTTGTGCGACAATGAGAGATGAGAGTTCGAAGTAATGTTTTAAATTTCGTATCGTATCGACCAGTATGGCTAATAAATGTCGTATCAGAACAGTGGCTAGAACAAAAATAGGGTCTGTTTCATACCGGTCCAAATATCGGTCATACCGGCTAGCCATACTTGTGCTAGTCATACTAGATTTTGGTATTTTTTTTTTCTTTTATTGCTATTTTTTTATCTTAATTCAAACTAGACTATTTATATATGATTTATTCATATATATATATATGATTTATTCATACATTAACTATTATTTTGAAATATAATTTATATAAGTATTTATATATATATATTTTTTTATGTATAGACTATTTCAAAAATGATACACAAAACGATATTGGTATCGAAATATTTTATTCAAGTGTCTTAATCGGTACGATATTTAAAACATTGGTTCGAAGAAAAGAAAACTTTTTAAAACTACAACTGCTTCCCACAATGTGTACTTTTTTTCCTTCTAAATTTTTGGGTTAAGAGATTGCTGACTCTGTTGGTAAAGCTTTCATGGCCGAGGACATTGGTCAAGAAGTGGTTCAATATCGAAAGCAAAGCTGAGGACTTTCACGAAGATGATATCGTATATGAAGGTGATAATGGCCGGTAATTTTTGTCAATTAAAGCATGATTTGGATTCGATTTAGGGCTTTGAAGTTGGTAGTCTTAACTTTTATATCAACCAGAAAATGGGATTTTCTCAGCACTTATTTACCTGCTTTAAGGTTTTTTTAGACCCTGAAATGCACTTAGCATTATTCTTCCTTTGCATCACTGTTTCGTACAACAATTGTATTTTTTTGGGATACAAGGGAGTCTGCAAATTCTATTAGTAGTTTAATATATGTTCTCTATTTTCTTCCTATCTTTCAAGTTCGATTACTTTGGTTTGCAACTAAAATATATATATATTCTTTTTAATGGTGCTTAAATGTATAATTACGTTGATGGGCAAAGAGCACAACTTTTATAACTTTTTGGTTTTACTTTTTGGGGTGGTGATGAAGAGTGAAGGACCGTATCAGACCAATGAATCTGGATTTATAATTTGATAGAGAAGAGAATACAAAGAAACTCTTGAAGAGATCATTCATGCTTAGCCATTCAGTAACCAAGAGCACAGCTTTAATAATTTTTTGGTTTTATTTTTTCAGGTGGTGATGAAGAGTGGAAGACCTAATCAGACCAGTCATTTTGGGTTTATAATTTGATGGAGGAGAAAGAATACAAAGAAGTTACTGAGGGGATAATTCATGCTTAATTTGATGCTTAGTTCTTGAGGGGATAATTTAGTAATATAGGGGATATAAAGAAATTAAAACTCATTTGTTCAACAAATCAACCATCCTTTTTTCTTTATTTAGTATGATTCTTAGTTTTGGTTTTAATTTATGCTTAAACATGTGCAATTTTATTCAATGCTTAGTTTGAAGTACTCAATATGATCGACATCTGCATGTTCTTTCCTTTACTTGTCGTAGATTAAATTATAGGATTTTTTTTCCTCTGTATTGATAGAGTAGGCTAGTTCAATTACACAGCATAGTTTATTGATTGTAGCTTGCTGAAATTATAGGAATACTCATGAAAGGAATTTATGAGCTTTGGGGAGATAAGAGTAGCTATGAGGAACTTGAAATGTCTATAAGATGCTATCTAAATGAGAGGAAGTTGCCATACCTGAATTCTGAAAGTAGATTCAAAATTATTGTTAACTACACTACAACAAAATGTGGCATTTGCCACCAGTTTTTTCTGGCCAAAAAAATATGGCCTCAATAACTGATTTTTTTCTACAATATTAAGGTTTCCAAACATAGAGGAGGGAATTGTCAAAATATGTGTCCATTCTCTACAATATTCTGTGGCCGTAAATACTCTTGACATATAGATGGTATTTTCGACAACCACTTGGAGTTATTCTAACAAATTGTTGTTTACGGTATAATTTTGGACAATTTTTCATTTTTATTTGTGTCCGGACTCCGGCCTCTATCGAAATCCCTCGCTTGCACTCTCTCTCATTCCCGATTTCCACTATTCCCTCTTAGTTCATTTTCATCCCACTACCCAAATCGCTCGCTCGCGCTCTTTCTCATATCCGATTTCCACTCTTTTCTCTCAGTTCATTTTTGTCCCTCTACCCAAATCCTCGCTCGCGCTCTCTCACATTCCCCATTTTCAGTCTTCCCTCTCTGAGTTCTAAACTTTTCTTAACCTAACATCATTTCTCTCTCTCTCTCTCTCTCTCTCTCTCTCTCTCTCTCTCTCTCTCTCTCTCTCTCTCCTCCTCCTCCTCCTAGCCATTGTCGCTGTCAACAGTCTCGGACCACTGCAGTCCATAGAGAAGACAAGCATCGCCTTCAGCCACCAGATGCAACCCCCCTCATCCATAGCCTTTTCGATTTCTCTCCTTTTCGTTGCTAGCCATGTCGTGCGTCACCCCCAAGCTATGAGATCGGCCACAATGCCTCTATCTCCCTCTATTTCTCTGATCTCGGTTACAACCTGGGCTTCCAGTCAATTTTTGGTAGGAATTCTTCCCATGAGAGTCAATTCCATTTTAGGGTTTTTGGGTTTAATTTCTTTAATTTTATTTAGTCATTTAAATCTTAATGATGCTTCCATTTTTACAAGGGAGCATTTGTTGAATCATATGTTAGGTACAATGCCTCGTGGACTTGGTTGGGAGGCGTGGCTTCAAGCTTTGCAGGCATGTGCATTGAATCCATATCAGGATCCATATTACAGGGGAATGATGGCAACTAATGAGCATCAGCCTCATGTGAGTTTTACTCTTGCGATTATTTGTCATCAGGTGATGATTTATTTTTGGTTTTTAATGGAAAACTCTCATTCTTATCTTTTCTTTTATGAGATGATTCTCTCAAGGGGTTTATTTTGTTGCATGGATTAAAGACTCCTATAATCTTGATTGCTATAATGTTATGTTCCATTTGATGGTTGGTTGTTGAAAATTCTATACTTTACTCTACTTGCTAAGGAGCTTCAAATAAGGGATCAGTTATCTTTTTTCAATTTTTTTTTGCAATCACACACAATTAATGATCTAAGAGAACAGCTACATGCTAGCTAGCTAAAAGTAATATCAAAATAAAACCCATGCACATGAAATTAATTTTGCTAATCACTTCAGATTTGAAACTGTGCGTGAAACCCATGGAACAAGAATACAAATCCAACAAACCAGATCTCTCTTTGATTTGTTGTTATTGCTGATCCTATGTACAAGTACAGCCACAAGACTCACGTACACACTCAATTAATGGACTAATTAATGAAACCCTACCAAATTGAGAGTCGATGACTTGATATTGCATGGTCATGAGAGATATCCCACGAAGCCATTTTACATTTAGTTCAAAATAAACTAAAGATTTGGAAAACTAGGCTAGTGATTCTATATATGTTAAAAAACCTTAATTGGAGCCAATAAAAAATAAGTATATAATGCATCAAATTTGATTGCGCTTGCGGCTTGTGCTGTCCAAAGCTACAAGGATGCTCTGGTTTTCTGCTTGAACTCATACAAGTGCTTCTTTCTTGAACTTGGGATCCAGTAACAACTCTTCTGACATGGCATGATAGATCTCCATCTCCCCTTTTATTGTAAGTTGGGAACTTAATACAATAAAGCAAGGAAAATGCTAGATCCATAAAAAGGATAAGAAAAAACTATTGTATAAATTAATGTGTCTAGATGTAGCATGTTAGATTGTAAAGATCTGTTTTTTATAAAGTAGATCTAATATACAACATCAGGTTATGTTTTGTGAGGTATTCATTTTTGTATTCTCTTTGTAAACTATAACTTATCTAAAATAAGTGGAAAAGGACTACATCAATAAGAAGTCTTCTGTAGTGTAAAATGGAGCAATTTTATTTTATTTTTTGATAAGTCTATCTCGAGCATTGGTTGAACAATTCAAGTGCTGTTACTTGTGTATTCAAAGGTTTTGGTTTGTCCATTTGGTTTAAAATAGTTTGTGGATGTTTAATGCCTGTGAGTTATGAATCATTTTTTTCATTCATTTTTTATTTTTATTTATGTTTTGCTGTAACGCGAAATTGATTTTAATAAAGTGAATGGAACATGCATTTAAAGCAAAATTTTACTAATGATGACAAGTAGTTTACTCTTCGTTAATGTATTGGTTTGAACAGCCTCCTTATCTAATAAGGTTTCTTCATTACAGCAATAAGTTTGTTTCTTTGCATTTAAATGTATAGATACAATTATCTAACTGTTCTCTAATTTGGTTACTAGTATGGATTTTGATGAGGGCATCCCTTATTTAAACAATTATTTTGGTTTATTTTAACTATGTTTTATTTAGTTTATTTTGGCTTGTACCAATGGGCTTGGACCTAGTTTAGTTCCTATGTTATGTTTATGATTTGAGTTTGTTTTAATGGCCCTAGGCCTTAGCCCATAGATTTTCTAGGGTTTAGTTAGGATTTCTTATTTTGCTATTTAAGGGCATGTATTGAGACTTGGAAGATAGATTATGATGAATATTGAATTGAATGCGCATGTTGCAGCCATTGCCTCCCAATCTCTTTCTTTCTTTTCTTCTTCCTCTTGACTCATTCTTGGCTTCTTCTTCTTTTCAGCCTCTTCTTCCCCTCTCAACTTTCTGATTTATTCTCTTTCTATCTACTATTATTCTGTTTCTTACGATTTCTCCATCATCCTACATCAGATTTAGCAAAGAAGTTATTGAATGCCCTAGTATACTTATCTTATTGCCCTTTTTATTTCAAAATTTTCTGGACTTCATACTATAAGTATTTTTTCTTGTGTGCAATGGGTGACAATCTGGTTATTTATCTCTCTCTTTTACTAATTGAAAAAAAGATGAAAATCAGGTGTTTGCCTGAGGCATGAACCTAATACTACTAGAAAGCATGGTAAATGTTTAGGGTGAGGAGACATTTGCAGCTTTTTTTGGTTGTTTTAGACGCAATCTTAAAATTTACTTCAGAATTGAGGTTTGATTGGCTATTTGATGTAGGACAAATTTTGTCATATGCCTATAATTGCACTACTGGTTGATAATATATTTCCAGAATATGAAAGAGACATTAAATCTTATCTAGGTGCATTGGAAGTTTGCTTATGACTATAGAGTGCCTTATGTAGTACAATTTTATCCATATGCTTGTGTTCTGTCAACTCTTCCATGATTATCCATACATTATGAAGTCTACTTGGTAGATGATTTATTGCTATTTTCCAAAAAAAATTGAAACTAATTAGGAGTGGTTGTAGGTGAATTTGACCTCCAACCATGAATGAAAAGTAATGAAGTCATTTGTCATAAACTACAAGGTTTCCTCTATTCTTTCTATAGCAGAAAATTGCGTGCCTTGTGATGAAAGATTCATTTATTTATTTTCATCTTGAAGGTTGATCCTTTCTCTGAGTCTTTGAATTTAGTAATTGTGATGGAGGTTTCTATGTGTGCAAGGAGGAATGTTTTGATCGTAAATTGGGATTGTTGACTTTCATATTTTTTTCCTTATATTGATCTTGTACATTTGATTGTACAAAAGAGCATACCTTCAAGTTTCTTCTTCTACTTTTGTGTCAAAGTACATTATACAAGCCACATCCTTAAAGAGACAAAAGACTGCTTTGAATTTTGAACACAATATATTGCTATACACGGTAAGAATAAATACACAATTGGACTGATCTATCTATGGACAACATTTACATAGGAAAATCAAAGCGTAAAGCATTTACATAAAGAATAAAAATTGACAGCATTTACAAATGAAATTTAAACTAATATATAGAGAATCAAATATCTAGCTTTTATTGTTTCGGTGTAGATTCACGAGCATCTTTATCATCTTCCTTAATAATCCTTGCCACTCAAAAAAGATGAGGTGATACGAGTCTCAAAAGTTTTGTGTCCTTGTGACAGTGCAATTTGCTTACTCTATTAAGTGTCTAAGCATAACTTTCTTCCTTCCTCTTTTTATTTTCATTTATATTTTTTTAACAGGAAAGCCTGGCTTTTATGTTTGAAATAGCTCATCTTTTTGAAGATGCATTACAAGAGTACGATGAACTAGAACTCTGCTATTTGGAAACAGGTGATACGTACTTCTACTGTCTAGATACTAATTTTGACCCTTGTCATGTTTTTAAATATATGTAGTAGTTTGATATACACATACACACTCTACGCATCACCTTTATCTAGCTTATAAGCATGTAGGCCCTTGTGCACAAGTTTATTCTACAGCTAGCAGTTCATCTTGCTTTTCCCGACTTGAATTTATGTTGCTTAATTGAATTATTTAGTCTAAAATAAGAAGGGGGGTCTATCCTAACCCTGGCACTTAGGTGCATCGACTTAAATGCTTAATTCATTTGTTTGTATTTGTTTCACTTGAGATTTTGTCATGTCCTCAATCATACATATCACTTATCATGTCAATATATTATATTATACAAACTTAATTTGGAGCTAGATGGAGTTCAAGTGGTTTGTAAAAGACTTAATTACTTATTTATATCAATAATGCTGGTCTGTTTATCAGCCTGTCTCTCTCCCTCTCTCTAACCTTTAGACTTTCCTGTCTTTATGCACTCCTCTTGGAATGTATTCAAGTGTTCTTTTATATACTTTCCATGTACATGAGTTATAGCCTATGTCTATTTCATTCATATCAATAAATTTACTCATACTTAAAAGAAAAAAAGGTGCTTAAACAACCTTAAAAGCTCTTTAATGAAAAAAAAGTTGTTTCAACGTTACATATTAAAGTAGTTTTTAATCTCAAATAAGTTAAAAAGTACGTTTGAAGAAAAGAAATGTGCTATTTCAGATAATTCGGAATGTAGTTAATTTTAAAATATAATCAATGGGAAAAAAATCCACACAACTTCAAGATAATTACAACTTTCAAACTTTTAAGACATAACGTTTCTTTTTTTTTTTTTTTTAGGCAATGTAACATGTTTGAAAGTTCTTTAAACATATGGTTACCAAACAATAAATACATTTTTGATAGTAGAACTTATAACTTATAAGAAGACTTAAAAGCTATAAGCCATATTTTTCCATAGCAATTCTAAACATGCACTTAATTTGCCATATTAGGAACTCTATTATATGCTTTACATGACTAGGTGGTTTCTTGTTTCATATCTACAAAACTATTCTTTTCAATCACATAGAATAATAATTAAAGGGGATGTACTTGGCTACGCCTATTGGCATTGATAAATTTTTACTTAACAAAAAAATAATAATTCAAGATATGCTCATTCTCCTTGGGTGAAGCCAGTCCTATTTAGTAAGGTGTTCATCCGGATTCCGAATTTGGAAATCTGGAATCCGGATTCAAAATTTTCTTAAACATTTAAAAAAAATTATAAGTATTAACAAATAAATAAAATTTTAAACCAGGCCAGGTTATACCCGGCCCGAATGAACATGCCTATTATTTAGTAACAATTTTGTTTAGAACATCCAGGCCCCATATAGGCTTCCATCACTCATCTGCATGATGAACATTAATTTAAGATGGTATTTGTCTACATTAATGGTCTTATTCTTAGATATGTGTGCACATGTGAGTAGGCTGTCATGCTTATATATATATATATGAGTATTATATATGGGCTATCATGCTCATAAATACATGGACAAGCATGTGAATGATTTGGCATTCTTGTCTATGGTGTACTAAACTAATTTTGTTATATAACCTCTTATAATTACTTGATGTTGGATATCTTATTGTTGCATATTGTTTGAAACTATTTTTCTCTATATAGCTACCTAAATGTGCTTGTATCATTTTTTTTTTGAACGGGTAGCAACAACTCTCACCATGTGGAACATTTTCTTTTGGGAGTGGTCATGGATCTCGCCTGTGGTGTGTATTCATCGGTTTCCTATCTTTATTAACTCTTGAATTTAGTTGTAATTGATTTACATGGTTTTATGATTCATATGTCTAGATATCAAGAGCTCTATTGTCTAATTTTTGGCAACATGCTATGACAAATAAAACAGATAGCAACATGTCTATTTGCAATTCACCTTTTATCTTAGCATGAGGAGGTTTCAACACATTCATACTGATATTGGTAAAAACTAAACCGACATGCTTACTTTTGTATTCAATGACTCATTTGGGTTAGTTTCTCTTATTTCTATTTGTTTCTTATAACTTTTGACATATGAATAAAATAAAGGATGATGTTGCTCTTTCTTGAATTCAATATATATATATATGCTACTATTTTGTTTTTGAGTGTCTATTGAGCTTTGTTGTGTGGGCCATTCTCATTTCATTTATCAGCAACATCATATTGAGTTAAGTGAAGATTCTAGAATTTTTGCAATTTGATATCTCCTTGCTTGTAAGAGAATTTTTGTAGATTGAGTGTTTGATGATTTTTTTTTTCCTGTGGGACATATGTTTTTCATCCTTTTCTTTCTCAGCTGTAATTACTTGTGCGGATTGCCAAAAAATATGGTGATATAAAGAGATTCATTCAAGTTTCTTGCTTAGGGGCATATCCACCTTGTCCATTTAAAATGCTTAAAGCTAAAGCTGCAGCAGAAATAGCTGTTTTGAGAGAATTACTACCAGAGGTAAAACTATTTTTTTTTAACAAGTTGAACTTTATCAATGATCAATAATTTTATGAGAATCTTGTAAACCAAATGAATGATTACTGACAAACCTATTTATTAGGCAAGCTAGGCATAGAATAGGCTTCATCTTTATAAATGCTATGGGAATTTATTTTTTGAATGTAGCCTTCTTTTGTAATTATTTCTAACTTTCCATGAAGTGATCTTTTGATTTTTATTATTTTATAATTGTCGGGAAGCTATTTGCTGGTTAGGTTGGAAGAAGTGTCTGTTTATAGTTTATGTTAGGAATTTTAAATTATCAACTCTTTCAATTTTGCAAAGTTAATAATTTTAATGGAATTGATATGCTTATGCTTTTGTGTGAATTTGCTTACAACACCAATAGCTTTCTAACTACACCTTATGTTATTCAATCATTACCTAAATTCATTGCAAAAATTTGCAACATACAGATATTTGGTTAGGAGTAGGAGTAATGCACAAAAGTGGTTTCTAGGTATGTTGGTTATGATTTTGGGCTGTGAGAATTGGAGCAATTGTGTATGTTCCAATTGATAGAACTCTTATGCTGAATTTGGATCAACTTTGCTTTCATTTTTATGCTTTTAGGTTTATATTTTGCTATAATTTTCCTACTTTTAAACTCATTCTCATTTTATTGGTTTTAGTCTTTATTTTTTTTCTGAATTTTTTTTTCTATTTATAGCAACATGTTTTGGCTGCAAATATTTTTTTTTTCTACTAAAATTATCTATTGTGACAAAACTATTTGTAGAGAAAAGGAATAATTGACAAAAATTCTTGTCACAAATATTTTTTATGCTTATGTCTATGTAGTGCAACAATATCAACTTGTCCATAAAAGTATTTCCTACAAAAAATTTCGTCCATAACCTGTTGTTTTGACATAATCCCTTTGTGGGGAATTAGCTTTAGCTTTTGTGGTGGCAATTGTTGCCACTATATTCTATTGTGACAATTAGCATTTGTAATATAAAGAAAATAGTGAGAGAAATTTTTTCCATAAAAAGTATTTTGTGGCAACATATCAATATGAGAATTGAGATTCTTATTCCATATTTAATGAACTAATAGAGGTATTTCCTGCAAAGTTTTTCTTTATTAGTGGCGATTAGTATTGCCATGATAAGTAGGCATTTGCAACAAAATTAGTCTTTTGCCAAAATCATACTTAAATTGTCTATTTTTTATCTACAAACGTGCGGCCATGAGATTTTGCCAGAATTATTTTTTTGCAGCAATTTTTTATGTTTTTTGTGGCAAAAGTTTTTGTGGCAAAACTGGGAAGGTCAAAGATTAAGGATTATTATTCAAAAGTTAAATTATAAGTACTTGTATTTTATTCTCTATATTCTTTTTTTCATTTTTCATCAAATATGATGAAAGTTTTTTAATGAATCTACTATAGGATTATTTTAGGTGTTAGCTATCTATCAAACTTATACTTTCTATCAAATTTTGAAAAAAAAAATGATGAATCCAATGTTAGTACTCTAAGTATGTTAGTTGGTCTTGTTAATCATGTCAAGAGGGGATGTCAAAAACTATCATTTTTATTAGAGCCAAAGTAGTTCATGCTCCAAGCATAATTGCTTTGGCTATCTCAGATGTTATCATCGATTTGGAGATTACTCCTAATTGTCTATTTTAGAGATTAATCTCAATAAAACTTATTTGCCTATTTAAAAGGATAGTGTTAACTTACTAAAATATCGAAGGTCTTTAATTAATTATACCCAACTGACATATGTACGTACATAGAAAATTAATTAATTTATACAAAAACCTTATTACCTTACTCTAGCTCTTGTAAATTCCTTGTTTGTTTTTTTTTTCTTTCTCGTGAATTATTGCATATATAAAATTGAGAGGACACATTAAAGTTAAAAAAATAATTGAAATTATAAAATGAATTTTATATTTTAAAATTACATGAATGCCACATAGATTTAATTAAGATTTACAAAAAAACATCATCAAAACCCAAGATATAAAATTGCCATTAAAATAGTCAATTTGTAATATAGAAATAGTTATGATCTGAAATTTAATTAGTATTTACGAATATTACAATGCCAAACAATTAAAGTGCATGGAATCCATTTAAACGTATACGTACCGTTATCACTTAAACAACGATCAAAGATAGATTAGAAATGCAAGATTAATTAATGATATAATTTTATTTTGAAATACTTTTTTTTGTGTAAGGTATAGAAATTTTCGTTTAATTAGTAGAATCAAAAGTACTTCTTCTAAAATATTAACTCCAAACAGCAGAAGTCCCATCACATGGTCATGCATGGGATGAGGAGTTTATTAATCCAAGATCACCACGCTAGCAGAAGTCACATTCCGCCTTGCATTTTATAATCAGTACCTGCAATATTTATTTGAATGGTTATATTAATAATATCAGAATAAGTCAAATGAGTAAGAATTAGAAACTATTAAAGATAATTGATCATAATAATTAATAGTAAGAAAGCTAGTAATTCTAATTTGTTGTCTTGCCAGTTTCTGGTTTTCCACCTGAAACGAAATCAGACCCAATCAAACCCGCGAGTACTATTCCAGATCAAGCAGAGCCTGTAATACTATGATCATTGCGTTGCACAAGCCGGTGCAAATCAGATCTGGGGGATCTTTAGACCCAAACCCGCACGGAGAGAATGAGAGAGAATGAGAGAGAGAGAGAACACCTGAAGAGTTACCGTCAGTTGAACCTGGGCCAGGTAGAAGAGGTGAAGGCTTGGGACTTGGAAAGAAAGAAGCCAAGCCTGTTCTTAGGAGAGAAGAATCAATGTCGTCATTAACGAGCATGAAAGAGAGGCGTGGGAGGGTGTGGGGTTGGGGTTTTCTGTCTATGGAAATATCAAAAGATAACCTTTTTCTTTTCTTTTAACTAGAGAGACTATGGAGAGATGTAGGGATGGTTGAGACCCTTAGGCAAAAGAAATGGGATAAATAAGGGTGATATTCATCTCACTAAAATAAATTATTAAATTTATATTCTTTATATACTTTCTAAAAAAATTTAATTATATTTAATTAAAAATAGAGAAAAGAAAGTACATATCTTATAATGCAAATGCTCCTTTTTTTTTTTGGATGCCATGACATCAAGCCATATATATTTGGGAAACACTATTTCAGTGTCTCAAATATATGTTTCGAAATTATAAAAAATAAAAATAATTAATTTTTTATTTAATAATTAAGAAAGTATTTTTTAATAATAATATAATTTTTTTTAAATACTTAAAATAATAAATAAATAAATAATGTTAATTTTGCCTCTTTGAGAGATTTCTGACCACCTTGAGGGGTGTACTCTATTAAACCCTATATTTAAGAGTGGCAAATAATTTTAATTTAAACATATATTCCTTTCAAAGTTCAAGCATTACATTAACAGAAATGTTTCTATGTACCGAATAATTCAATCGAATTTATTTCTCGAATGTCAAAAAAAAATATTTGCATAATGATTAAAAAAATATTTTTTAATAATGATATTATTTTTATTTTTAAATACTTAAAGAACACTAAAAAAAATAATGAAATAAATCTTTAATTTTACTATGATTAATAGATAGTAATATTACTTAAAACTGATAACATATTCATTGATTTTCTATTTAAGGTATAACATATTATTTAAAATTCGTTGTTATCTCTATTTGCACTTTATTGATCTATATATTCATTTTTATGAAGTAACAAGTAGCTAAATGAGATCTAATTTACGATAATATCAGTAAATTTCTCTATTATTATCACTTATTACATATCATAATTATATTTATTAATTTATATTTTATTATTTGTTTTTGGCGAGGTGGTGGACAATGATAGGTTTGATTTGTTTTTACAAATAATGTTATCTTATCTTATCTTATCTCATAATTATAATTTTTTTAAATTTTTATATAAAATAAAATTAAAATTTTAATTTTTTCAAATGTCAAGACATTTTTTCAAATTTTAAAATAACACTAATATTAAATAATAATATTTTATTTAATTTTTAATTTTTATCTCATTTTATCTTATTTTATAAAATAAACTAGACCTTAGTTAAGGGCTTATTTTTCTTAGGCTGGGCGTCGGCACATGTTTGGCTTCTCCTTTTTTTTTTTTTTTTTGTTAAAAGAATGTATCGTTACCAAATCATCCGCGTTTAGATTTTTAAAAACTGAAAGAACAAATTTTAGTCTTTGAATAAAAAATATTTTGTAAGAATCTTGATCCTCTCAAGCGTCTAAAGAGTGAAGATCACATCCAGACCTAATTATGATAATGTAAAAAATTAAGTATACATATTTTGTAATTAAATTTTTAGATGGACTAATTTTATTGTTAGAAATAAATAAATTATAGCATCTTCATATTGTAAATAAAATTTTAACCATATTTAAATCATACAAATTTAACAAAATTATCTCAAAAATGAGGTATGAGTTCTTTTGCCCATTATCTTTTGATAAAACACTCCTTTCATCCATCTTCCATATACAACTCATTACAAAAACAAAATGGATAATAGTAATAAAATATTTGTGATGAGAATGACTATTAACTACTAAAATAAAATGTTATAAGCTAAAATAAACTATTTACTACTAATAAATAGTAGTAAATAAATAATATTTTTGTAATGACTTCCAAAGTAGATATGATAAAATGTCAACCACAAGTTATATGACAGACTCATATAGAGTAAATAATTGGAGCATACTTTTTTTTTTGAAAAAAATAGTCGACATACATTTAATTATAAATGGGAAGTCTATAATGTGACCTATATAACTGAAAAATTCAGTTTACACGTCAACTAAGTACAAATAAATGTACAGACTTCTACAACTCTCAGATAAAATCTGATAGACTAAAACACTACCTCCAATTGAGGTATGTACTAAATTCCTCCTCTAAAAAGAGAAGAAGACTAAAATTCTACGGACTAAATCCGAGAAACTATTTCTCAAATGTAAATTTCTCTATACAAACAAATATATACAACCAACTAACAAATCACAACAAATATAAAATAGCCAAAAACAGCTAGTAGTGGAGACACGTGGAACACACGCGCATCGCTAAGAGTGGGAATCGCAAGTCATAGTAGCTTAGCGACAACGGATCCAAGAACAGCTGCATACGGCAGAAAATATCACATCAAATCGCGAAGCGCGTCAAACCAACTCCGCGCGTATGAAGCACGCGCCGCTCCGATCGTCAAAATCTCCTTGCGACAACATGATCGGTGGATAAGGAGAGCGGAGACGTGGCACGTGGTAGTCTAAAACCACCGAAACTACATCAACCTACAAAAGTCGAAACAAAAAATACAATCTCAAAAATCACCATCAAAACAGGAACAACCGATGGTCAGGAGACAAACCAAACCATAAAATATAAAAGGAAAGAGAAAAAGCTGGAGGAGAGGGCGGAGACTCGCCCCTCCCCCGGAGGATATAAGCTATTAGTAAGTGGTGCAATAATAAGCATGATTTTATACTTTTGGACCATGTCCTTTTGTATTACTTTTTGCATTAGAAAACTATCCATTTCTCGGAATCTGAGTTCATAATCAGCATGGCAAGCGAATCTTCAATCTTTATAACTGGGAACACGTGCATCCTTTTCGTGTAAATATATGTACTATAAGAAAATTGAACAGTTAAAATATCTTAATTTTATAATTAAAATTTTATAATTGTTTATTTTTCTTGTAATATATATATATAGATGTTGAGTATATATATATATAGATGTTGAGTAGAAGTGCGCTAGAGACATACGGGAAAATGTTGCAAGTTGCAACTAAAGATAACACAATTCAGGTGCATGCGTGCATGCATGGCCGGTGTCCGGTGGGCCGTGGGTAGGTGGGTCGTGTGGGTGTGTAAGAACAAATCCACGACAGAAAAGGCAAAAGAAAGCGTGTGCACACTTAACACTATTTGACTATAATGTAATATATAGTTTAAAAAATCTACCTGTTTTCTTCTTGCACGTGTCCGGTGTCCTATTTGATCAAGGCTTGTGTGCGTTCTAGTTGGAAAATGCTATTTTTTTTTATGAATAATGTAATATATAGTTTAAAAAATTAATTTTTTTTGTAATCTAAATAATAAACAAATAGTAAAATTTTTTATTTTAGATTAAAATTGATTAAAATATTTTTATTTACAAATAAAGAATTCTAAAATTTTAAAAATTTCATTTAATATACTCATAAAATATGAGCATTTCAATAAAAATTACAATGCAGTTCATTAAATATGAACGGTAAGAAAAATTATTTTATTTTCATTGTTTTTTATTATTGGGTTTTTTTAATTTTTACTTCATAATTAAAAAATTATTTTTAAAATTATTTATAAATTGAAAAAATAAATATTTACAAATGTTAAAAAATTAATATAAAAAAGTACAGTATAAGTTATG
Organism: Platycarya strobilacea; assembly: GCA_036898215.1. Classification (NCBI taxonomy): domain Eukaryota; kingdom Viridiplantae; phylum Streptophyta; class Magnoliopsida; order Fagales; family Juglandaceae; genus Platycarya; species Platycarya strobilacea. The sequence continues at coordinate 32,382,234 of CM072550.1, forward strand.
TAACTATTGGAAGTCTCTAGCAGGAGCTTCCAGTTGTGGATGTAGCAGGAGCTTACGGCCTCTAGCATATATAAATGTGTACTTTACTTTTTTTATTTTTTTTTTATATAATATTTATTGAGTATTTTTAAAAATTTTAAAAATAAAAGAAATTAAAATATTTGATGGTAACATTAAGGAGGTCAAGTATCATTCTCAAAAAGGGAAAAAAATGTAGGATTTGGGAGAAGGTTCAGGATGGAGATTTTTAATCAGAAATTTAGTTTGATTTATTTTTGAGATAAAAATTAAAAATTAAATAATATAATATTATAATATATTATTTTAATAATATTAATTTTATTTTAATATTTGAAAAAGTTGAATTGTTTATTTTATTTTATATAAAAATTAAAAAATAATAATAATAATGAAATGAGTGAGATTATTTGTGAACAAACCAGGCGTTTTTGACAAAGGTACGTTACGTACCACATGTACGAGATTATTGAAACACTTCAAGAGCTCTGGCTGATCTGCTCTATGATGGCATCAGAAGCACTTTGTAGGAACTCCGACCAATATCTGAAAACCCCAAAAAAAAAAAAAAATCGATCAATGTTAATTAAAGACGTTCTCTTGATATTCTACGAGCCAGATAACAAAATAAATATTGGTGAAATATTTGTCACAGTCAATGCAGAAAAGACCGATCATGCAAGCTAAGATAAAGGGAGAAAAGGTTGATAGAAAATGACCCTCTTGATGAATCAAAGCGAAGTCCAACAATATTTTTAGCTTCTTCAAGTGCTCTGCTGAATCTCCCAAGATCTTTCTCTATAACATATGGCCCATTGGAGATGTCCCCAACCCGAAGCTGGGACGGGTTGACATTATAGAAGATGGGTACAACTCTTTTGTTGTATTCCATTAGCAGAGCCAATTCATGAAGACAATAGGAGGAATCACAATATCTAGGCGAGAACAATACGACACCGACAGTACACTCACGAATGGCGGTATCAATCTTGTCGGACAATTTGTCACCAGCTTTCAAGTTTCGGTAGTCGATGAAAGGCCTATGCCCCCGCATGAGAAGGTGGTCGTGGAGTAAAGCAGCAATGTTTCTTCTGGTGTCGGGCCCCCGGTGGCTTATGAACACGTCGTGTGGGCCGGCCGGTAGTACTGACGTTTGGAAATATTGGTTCCTGCGAGCAAAGCACTTGGTTAAAGCTTGAAATCGTGACGTGCTGGCTAATTTCCCTGCGATTTGCATCGTCACGTACTACGTATAATATGAATAGCCTAAAAGCAGTTATATAAGACTAATACTGCCTGGCGGCTGCCACTACGCTTTCAAATCAGAACTTTTGACGCCAAACTCACCGAACAGTGGCGGAGCAGGATTTTATTATGAGTGACGCTCCGGTCCCTAGCGCGTTAAAGACAGCTCAATCTTAAACACACGATAAACATAATAAAAAAATTTAAAAAAATATAATAAAATAAATATATATATAATAAAAAATATAATAACATAATAAAAAATATAATAAAAAATAAAATAAAGATAATTTTAAGGAAGATTCGACCCTCAACCGAACGGAGCCGCCGTTGGTGGCAGTAGACAACACCGCCCATGCCTTCGAGACCGACAGACTGCTTTTAATAGGGGGTCGACCCGACCGACCCCAGGATTTCTCTTTTATTATAGGGGGCAAACTAAACTAATATATATAAAATACTTTTTACTCTATTTTTATATATACATATATATATAAATATATATTTTTGCAATATAGAATAATTTAATAATAAGATCTAAAATAAAAATAAAATACATTTAATACAATCTATGCATTAAAAAAATATATGATATGTCAAGAACAATATATTAAAATAATATAAAGACACTAATACAAATATATTAAATAAAAGAAACACAACATCTAAAATTGTAACTTACGCTCTTTTAAAGAAACAAAATCATCAACTATCGAATCTAAATCAAAACTCTTAACTATTTCTATTTCATTATAGATAACTAAATTATTTGCTAAAATTTCATCTTCAATTTAAACTTTATTTTAACAATTTGCTCGTTTTCTGGTTGCTATAGATACCGAAAGAGTCAATATAATACGAATTAATCTATCAATAAGATAGTATGTCTTTGATTTTTCTGTTTCTACCAGTCTTCGACATAAATCTGCAATGGATCTCAAATCTTGAAACTTCGGATTAGTAAGCACATCAACTTAAAAATGTTTTAATTGAAACCTTAAATTGATTTTCTCATTTTCAAAAAAATCAAGAGGATATCATTCTTCCGCAATAAGACATAGATCATCAATATTAAAATATTTATAAGCATCCTTTAGATCCAAAGCTAAGCTAAGAATTAAAAGTTTTGTTGTTCCTTCAGCAAACCTAGTGTCAAGCTCTTGCATTTGAAAATTTAAAGTAGCATTAAATATCTCAAAATGATAATGATGCTCTATTGTAATGTGATCTTGTTGACGACGACCACGACCTTGTACATAACAATAACTCAATTCTGGAATGTCAATATCAATTTTCTTAGAGAAAGAGACAACATTTTCAAGCAGATTTTTCCAATCTCCATTTCTCAATTTTTGAATGAGTTCTTTTGTAGTAGACACCATATTCATGGCATTTAAAATATCTTGAGATTTTTGTTGCAAAACTTTACTAAGAATATTAGTAATACCCATGATTTCTTTCATTAAATGTAAAATAAATATAAACTAGAAGGATGTAATAATTTTATAAACAGCATTCGCATCTCCGCGTTGAGAGTAAGTGGATCCTTCTTTTATTATGGTTTCAAGTACTAAGCAAGTGGCTTCAAACGTTCGTAGTAGATTACAAATAGAATTAAAATAAGAACACCAACGAAAATCACCAGCTCGTTTGATGGTGCCAATTTGGTTAGCTCATTTTCCCCTTTAAAGTTCATCAATAGCTATCATATGTGCATGTGCAATATGTGTTATTTGAATAACTTGTAGTTCATCATGACGTTTACATGAAACACCCACCATATTGATAGTGAAATTTAAATTTGAGAAAAATTCATGAAAAGAAACTACCTCTCTAGCTGCAACAACTAATGCTAACTATAATCGGTGAGTAAATAATGAACATAGTATGCATATGGACAATCTTTAAGAAATAATGCTTGCAATCATTTCTATTCACCACGCATATTACTAGCACCATTATATCCTTACCCACGAATATTTTGAATATCAAAATAATGACGAGAAAGAATTACACATATTTCATTCTTTAGAATCAATGCTGATGTATCTTTAACACGTACAAGATCAAAAAATCTTTCTTGTATAAAACCATCATTATCAACAAATCTCAAAATTATAGTCATTTGCTCCCTCTTAGATTCTTCTCGTGCCTCATCAACAATAATGCAAAATCAAGAATTTTCAACATCTTCACAAATTTTATTTCTCAGTTTCTTTGCAAGAACTTCCAAAATCTCTTTTTGAATTTAGGGTGAAGTATATTTTGAGGATTTAGGAGCATTTCTAAAACAAGTTTTCCAACCTTATCATTATACGAATCCAAGAGTTTAAGCATCTCAAGAAAATTATCTCGATTTTTTGATTCAAGGGTCTCATCATGACCTCTAAAGGCACATTCTTGAATTGCAAGCCATCAAACAATATCAATAGATGGTTTTACTCGGAGTCGATTGTTGAGAATTTGTTCAGAGTTTTGTGCATTTATTACTTTATCAATATGATGTGATTGTTTTAATAAATCATCGCAACATTTTACAGCATTATTATGACAAGAGCATAGATTCTCTTCAATATGATTACAAAAGGCATATCGTTTTCATCATTAATCTTTTTCCAACTTCTAAGTCTTAGGACTGTGAATACATCCTACCCAGAACGTTGAGATGCTTTCATTGTAAAAAGATAACAAATTAGACAATATGCAGCATTTTTTTATAGAGAATACTCTAACCAAGATCTAAATTGTACAAACCATGAAGCTTGAAAGCGACGGGAATGTTTTTCAGAACCAAAAAATGGATATTTTGATAGACCTATTTGATACGGATCCATTTTCAAATAAACTCTTCTTATTTCATCACGTTGATTGACTAAATAATCCCACATAGACGAACGTAATCATGGATCTCATTATAGAGAAAATATATCAATCCTTTTAGAATCAAGTGTTGGCAATCTAAAATAAAATTTTCTAGATTCCAACATTGGAGAATTAAGATCAACACTTTCTTCAGGTTCAATCCTTAGAATTTTAGAAGGATTTCTCGAAAGATCAACTTCTTTTATTTTGAAAAATGAGTCTATAATTTTTAATTTAGACATTAATCATGAAGTTAAATTTAAAATGAAATCGAAACATATAAAATAAAATTAGATAAACTTCATCTATCATTTTGATAATAAAGTGTCAAAAACAAAATTCAAACAATTTAAAATTAAAAATCAAATAATTTATTTATATTTTTGTACTAGATTATAATATTTTTTTATAATCTCAACTAGATATGATAGCAGAGATTATGAGAATAGCAAGCAGATAATAGAAAGTATATATACATTTATTTATATTTTTTTAAAACCCATCAAATCACTAACCAGATTATGATATTAACGAAATGGATAAGTGATAAAAAAAAAAAAAAGAGTAATGATTGCATTTAGATATACTTTCTATTAACTAGATTCTTATAAACTAATAGAAAGTAATAAACATGCTAAAAAACAAAAGTAATAAATTAAATAAAGTAGCTCATACCAAAAAACAATATTCTTTATGTGTCAAAAAATGGTGATCTTGTTACATTGTCACTCACCGATTCTAAAGTCCACAGACCACTACCACAAGTTCACAACTTTTTTCTTCAAAAACAGTACTCACTCTCAAAGTTAAACTGATATTTCACCATTCGAGGTCAAAAAGAAGTAAAAGAGAATCAAATAACCTTGACTTTGAGAGATAGGCGGGCCGCGGTCTGATTTCTGAAACTGGAAGCTGGGAAGTTGGAAGTCACGAAGTTACTAAACTTTGAGTTTATAAATCTGAAAAGAGTTGGACCAATGGTGCCGTGCGAAATGAAACGCAAATAAGGTAAAATTATATATTATAAGTCTGTGATAGTTTGTATAAAATGCGGCATAATTTGCAATATTTTTAGTTTTGAACAATGGAATGAGAAGAAAATGGTAGAGATCTTTTAACTTCTTTTTTTTAAATTTATAATAAAAATGTTTTATATGTTATTACATCATATTTTTATTTTGATATATATTATTTTATTTTATATGAGATTATATTTTTTAATTAAATTAAATTTATAAGAAGAAAATAATTTTTTAGAGGGAGTCAAAATAAGAAGAAATTAATATTACCTTATTAAATTTTAAAAGTTTAATCAATCTAATATCAATGTTCTAAACTAACTAGCTGATGTTTCCGAGCAAAGATCGAAGAAGTTAAACAACTTGCTAAACGTACCACCAAATATAATTAGGTTCTTATTTTGCCAAAAATCTTATAATACATAGTCGAGACAATACGAGGGTGCTTGTTTCCCCTATGTCCCGATCTATGTTTTGAATTCCGTTCTGTGTCAATTGGAACGGCTAGAATATTTCGTTCCGGTGCCTCAACCGGAACGGGATGCCACCTTATTCCGTTCCGGTCCAAATTCCGGCCGTTCCGGTTAAATTCCGGCCGTTCCGACCGTTCCGGTACAAATTCCGGCCGTTCCGGTCCCTATTCCGGTTTATATTATTTTTGTAATTTTTTGTGTTTGAATGATATATTTTTTTTAATTTTAAATTTAGATGGTATTTAATTAATTTTATAATATAAAATATATTTATATGCTTTGTAATTTTAAATATGTTTTTTTTTAAATATCATTATTTTTAATATTTTATCTATTTATTTATTTTTATATCTCAACTCAAATTTGTATTTTTTCAACTTCAAATCATTTTATAAATTTTTAATTCTTCTAATATGTATACATATATATATGTTTTTATTCTATTAATTGTTAGTTTATATATATAAATATTTATTATAATATATAATTAATCCTGAAATGGAACATCAAAACGAAACAGAACTGAAATATTTCATTTCAATGCCTCAACCGAAACGATCACCGAAACAGAATTTAAAACTTTAACCCCGATGCTTTTATTAAAGGCCAGCTCGAAAGCACAGGATTCTACTTTACAAATCACGATGGATAGGCGACGAGCCGGGAATCATGGTACTGTAGTACATTTGGATAAATTCTTAGATTATTAATTTTTGTTGAAATAGGCTAATTCTGAACTAGTGTGATTTAACGTTTTACTAGAGATCATCATGTAACTATCATGAATTCGTTCCTACCATATATAATCTTGTGCAGGTAAAAAATCTGGCACTTGAAGTACTCTTAGCCAACCTTTTAGTTTCCCAATCTGTGCGAGTTAAGGTAAGCCACTCATCAACTTATTTGTTGCAAAACCCTTTCCGCTTGATTCATTTCCCTAATGCCATTGACTTCGAATTCACTCTTTTAATATTATTTTTGTTTTCACAAATATTTTTATCTCATTCTATTTACTTTTTAAAATTTTTATATAAAATAAAATAAATTATTCAATTTTTTTTTTAATTTTAAAATAATATTAATATTAAAAAAATATATTATAATAATATATTTTTTAATTTTTAACTTTTATCTCATCTTATTTATTAAAAATAAATTAAACCTTAACTTATTTCTGTGTTTGGGTCAACTTTTAGCCTTGAAATTTTAAAAATTTGCTTCCTCTTGTAGATATCCTTGATTTTAATGCACCAGGAGTTCAGTGTTTGGGTCAACTGGTATTATTGGAAACCTTGCCTGCCATGAACTTCCGCTAAAACGTGTAGTGTCTACAAATGGATTGGTTGATCGAGATACTTGTGGATCAATTATTTTTAGATGTTACTCGATGCCTATCCGAAGCTTGGCCGTAATTAATATAAAGTCAGACACTTGTACGTAATTCCCATTGTTACCCGATCTTTTGATTTGAATATTTTCAGATTTTGGTTTTAGTAACATTTTTGGTATCAACTTGCATATTTTGTGCCATAATGCTTCGTTTTAGTTTGGCATAAAGTTGTAATTCCCCAGACTTCGATCTATATATTATGGTGTAACGTCTTGTGGCCAATGTGCATAAGTGTCTTATGTCTCCCTTGGATTTGCCTTTCCCTGGCATTCGTCATGGCCTCCCGTTTAGTTTTTAAAGTTTAGCTACAGTAATAATTATCGGACTGCTTTATGTCATTGTTTTATTACTGTAGCTGCAGTAATGATACAGTAACGTATGCAGAATTTTGATTCTTTTTTCGCTCTCCTGACTTTTCTTGTACCCTCTCCATCCCTCACTCCGGCCGACAAGAAGTATAACCGCATCAATTATTTAATGGTTTTCTTCTTTCAACCGGATGCAACTCGCGCGTGGGTCTTCTTTCGACCAGGCTTTTCTCGCGCGTAGGGAACAGTCGGACTGAGACAGATTGGGACCTGATTTAGATTCGGAAACGCCTTATCTTAAATTAATTTTATTTTTTTATTATATTTTTTTAATTTTTTATATAAAATATAAATTTAATATCATTTTTTTAAATTTTAATACACACTTTTCAAATCTCAATTTAATTTTTTCAAATTTTAAAATAATAATAATATTAAAAAATAAATTCAATTCATTTTAATTCATCTTATTTTTAAATTCGAACAAAGTCCAAATGAATTAAAATAAAATAAAATAAATTTATTTTTTAATAATATTATTATTTTAAAATTTAAAAAATTGATTTAAAAATTATATTGAAATTTAAATTTGAAATGAGTTGAAATTTGTATTTTATATAAAAATATGAAAAAAATATAATGATGAGTTTGAGATGAATTGAGACGAATTCGTCTCATTTTTAGGTATAAACGGGGCCTGAGTCTCACAAATTCATATTTTCTTATAAATTTATCTAAAATCATCTAAGTGGATCTAACAAAAATCACTCAATTATCTCAACTAACTATTATTAAAAAAGAATTCAACTCAACTCAATACACTTCAACATCTAAATATAGTCTATATTTTATGATGAAATTTTTTTAAACAACCTTTGTTTCTCCATTCATTGACAAAATATAAAAGTGCACATCAGTACTCCTAATTTCCCACGTTTTATTGGAAGTTTATTTGTCACCTTTGCATGGTCTGGGTCCAGTGGGTTTAACATGGTTAGAGGTTACATGTGGTATATCATTATAAGAAAAATAAATATTTATAATATTTTAATTATAATTAAAATTATTATTTATATTATAAATATCTATTTTTGCCTGTACACTATCTCCAGTTCCTTGTCATAAAAATGGGAAAAAAAATACATATATATCTCAAATAAGTACATTTATTTAATAAAAATATTCTTTATCCTTTAAATTCTTAGGCAGTGTCATCCGTACAGCTACAATGCTACATGCCACCCTAGCATGTAAAATATTCCATTTTGTTTAAATATGTACTCTTCTTATGGTAATGTTCTTGTGCAGGCTGTTGACTTTAGGCTTCAAAATTGTGTACCTATTCCTTTGGAACATATTTTATGAATTGCATAAAGGAAAATGTTAAATGTATTTCAGAAATATTTATAAAAAAAAAAAAATTATTTCTCTACATGTCAAATATTGATTTGTTGAAAATGATGAAATTTGTAATTCAAAATTTGAATTTAAAAAAAAAAACTAACATAATAAGTCTTGTATAAGTAAAAATATAAGTAAAATTTTAAGTACATGTAACACTATTCTTACAAAAAAAAATACCTTAAATTTACAGCTCATTAAATAGGTAGCAAATTGTGATTTATTTTCCTAGAGACATTTTGGTAAATGTGTGCGCATTCTGCATATAATTATGATCCATAGTTTAGAAACAAGGAGCTTTGCTCTTATTTAGGTACATCATCCACTCCTCCGTAGTATATGACTAATTTATATTAAAAATAAATCATATAGAAAATGAAAGTTAGAGCTATTAAATGATTTTTTATTCTTCTTCTTAGCTAATAATTATTTTCAGAGCAGTGGCAGCATCTCCCTCCATTGTTCATCTAAATTTAGTTGTATCTTATATTTTTTTCTAACGTCTTTTTTACTTTCTCCATTCATACCGTTTTAGTTTTGGCACCAATAGTTTCATAAAGGTTACTGAATTTTGGAGAAAGTTGAAGAGATTATAAGATAAGACTTCTGATGACCATGGTTTGTTGGTTACTTTGACGAACAAGATAAAGGGCTACTGGTCTTACTTTTCACTCGAGTAAAGGGATATATAGAGCAAAATAAATTCATATTATATTGTTCTGTCTATTACAATGGAAGGAGGCTTCGATTACAATCACGTGCATGTATTTTATTGCTCAACTGGAATGTTAACTTCACTAGATCAGTCCAACATTGGGAGATAGAAGTTTTTCTCTTTGTTCTTTGCAAGCAGTCCCTTTTGGGTGGAGAAAGCGGTGGTGAGGACCAAATATGTTTGATACCATCCAAAAGGCAGATCTTTGAGATAAGATAATTCTTTGGGAAAACAATGTTTGACAAAAAATTTTTAAGTCTATTGGCAATCATTTTAGAAATTATTTTGTGCATCATATCACAAAGAGAGATGGGTCTAAAGTCAGACACTTTAGTAGGAGATTTTTTCTTAAGAGTAATGAAAGTGCCATTGATCTCAGCCAGGCTACCTTTTGAGTTAGAGACAAATAAAATTTCTTCACAAAAATGTGCTTCTACCGTGTTCCAGTGGTTTTTATAAAAAGCTACAAGAAAGCTATTCGGGCCTAGTGAGCTGAGTCCATTCATCTGGAAAAGGGCATCCACAACCTCCTTTTGAGAGTAAGGCTTAGTGAGCATGGTGGTCATATCAGCAGTGATTCGAGGTTCCATGTTAGCAAGGCACTCTTCTATTTTCCTGGGCTCAGAACAGGTAAAGAGCTCCTTAGAGTAATTTTGAAATAGGGCACTGATACCCTCCTTTGACATTACTTCCTGGTTATGGTCATCCAACAACTTTTTAATTGCATTAGTCTTCCTCCTTTGAGAGGCACAATGATGGAAAGATTTTGCATTTCTATCCCCCTCATTTAACCATCTTTGGTTAGCTCTTTGCTTCCTTCTCATACGTTCTTCTTCAAGTAGGTCATCCACTTCTCTTTGCAAATGCTTAATCCTCTCAGTCAAATAGCCCGTGTTGCTCTTTTGTAAATCTGAAAAATATTCCACTTCAGCATTCACCTCTTTCTTTGAGTTGCCAATCTTCCTTTTGCTCCATAGTTTCAGCTTCTCCTTGCATTTCTTAAGGCCTTCAGTAATTAAACTTAGTTTGTTCTTTGCCATCCTAGGTTTACTCCATTCTTCCTTCACAATTTTATAACATTCCTCCCTTAGTGACCAGATAGCCTCAAACTTGAAAGGTTTTTCAAAACTCTCCATCTCAATAAGATTTTGTTCCATGCAAGTAACAAGAATAGGACGGTGATCCAAATTTAGAGCTGGGAGAATGTATACTCTAGATATAGGGAAATCATTTGACCATGTAATGTTTTAAAGGCACTATCAAGTATTTCCTTGGTAAAAGCCTCACCATACTTGCCATATCACTAAGGCCACAGTTTTCCACATTTTCTCGAAAGGACTCCATATGGTTGTAAGATCTCAGTGAACCACCACATTTCTCTCCTAGACTAAAAATTTCATTAAAGTCCCCTACACACTATCATCCTTTTGGATTCTCAAGTTTTAAGGTCTAGTCAACTGCCAGCTTTTCTATCTATTAGCAGTGTTGGGAGAGCCATAGAACCCTGTTAAGAACCAATCTTCCCCATCTTTTACCCCCCTAACAAACGTAAATGTGATTGTGAGTGCATGAATGAACCTCAACTTCTACCTCATTATTCCAAAGGAAGGCTAAACCTTCACTTAGGCCTTTGCGATCAATCACGAAACTATTATCAAACTTCATTTTCTTTTAACAAGTTCCACTTTATTTATTTTACACTTTGTTTCCATCAAAAAAATAAATGATGAGATCATATTTTGCATCATAAGATACAAGTCATTAACTGTTTGTGGGTTCCCAAGCCCTCGACAATTTAAACTTAGACAATTCATTACAAATGATGGGATTGTAGACCAACCACCACCATCTCATTTGGATTTGGGTCCATGGTTTCCATGTCCTCAATTTTGGATCTTTTTGCCTTTAAAATACATTGTTCCTCATTTGAAAAACCATCACCTCTCTTTTTGCTTGTACTGGACCCTGCATGTCGTCCCTTTGTGTGATCAACTAGTGTTGCAAAAAACTTGTCCCTACCTTTTTTTTTCCAATTGGCCCTCTTTTTAGAGAGTTCCAAAACCTGAACATGATCACTACGAAATTGATCAAGAGATTTTACCTGAGCCATTAGATCATATTCAAACACGAGATCCTTACTAAGTTGTAAAACTTTGTCTGACCAAATCCAATTTGACCTTGAACAGTGCCTTTCCTATTGAAAACAGTATCTGCTGCGGTTGACATCTGACACGTCCTTCTTTCAGCAACATTATGCATGCAACTTCCGAATTGGGGATTTAAAACCCCTTCCTTATTAGGCTCCTGTGATTGAATTTCAGGATCCTTAATTTGCTGCAATTCTTTCATATTTGTGACACTTCTCAAAACTGCCTCACTTTTCAAAACTGCCTCCTGAGTTTCTACCTTTCCTTTTTTAACTTCATCCCCATCCTCACCACCCTCCCTGCATGCATGGTTTTCATCACTAGCTTGTTGGCTTTGCACAGAACCATACATCTTCTAATTAATCTCACTCCCTTTTGTTGCAGGTGCTCTTAACCTTACTCCATATTGGTATTGTCTTGAATCATTCTAAATATGAGAGCAAGTCTTACCAGGATGCTTGATCACTCCATAATTGAGGCAGAAAGTGGGCAGACTCTCATATTTAAAATCCACCAAGTCTTCTTACCATCAATAGATAGAAACATGCCCCTCGTAAGAGCTTTAAATAATGTCAACTTTAACTTATTCTAAAAAAATTGCCCCAACCAATTCCTCTCTCATCTCTATGTACTTTCACCACCTTTCTTACAAAACCTCAAATTTGATATCGCACTTCTTATGTCATGCAAGCAAGTGGCATGTTATGGACTTGAAGTCAAAACTCCTCTCTATTAAACTAAACTCTATTGATAGTATTACATTAGACTTTCCTGCTCTGTGAGACTTAACCCCTCCCACTGGCTTGCCAACTCTTCCTCCATGACACCATCTTCAAGCTAGGCACAACTAGCCTAAGAGACTCTCCTCTATGCTAGACAGAAAACTTAACCCACCAAGGAGAGGACCCTAATTAAGTATACATATCTTTTATTTTTATTTTTATTTTTATTTTTATTCCATCTTGATTTAAAATTGGATATAATTCAAGATGCTTTCAACTTGAGAACCGTGATTTCAGTATAGTTGACGATGTAGTGCCTTAAATACACATAAGAATCGTTACAGACTTCGAGTAGGAGTGCCTTCAGATACACACGGAAGTAGATGGCTCCAACTAGCCCACACCTAGAGATAACATTTGAAATATATAATCATAAAAAAAAAATATTTGAAATGACTTTTTACACACAACATACGTGCTCTTTATTTACCTAGATTATGATAGGTATAGGATCTCAGATGAGATATTTGTATCTCGTCTGATCTCACCTCCTTTCGAAACATAATTCAAATACTAAATTTACAAACTAGTCATTACAACTTTTTTAAATTTTTAAATTTTTAAATAAAAAATAACTTTAATATTTTCAAATCCGCAAACAAAAACAATATTACAAAAATATACTCGTACAATATTTTGAGTTTTATAATATTTTTTATTTAATTTTTTCTCTCTCATTTTTTAAAATATATAAAAAATACTCAATTCAAATTATCTCACTATTATTCATAAACTATCTTACTACTATTCACAAAATTCTCAACTTGTAATGGTATTGCTTCCCTTTCCACCCGTTAACAAGAAGAACTTAGAATTGAACACAAAATAACCAAGAACAAATGATCCCAAAAGTGAAAAATAGAGAAAAAGAATAGCAAGAATCGAGAATAAAAAGAGAAGATACAAGTTCTCTTATTTTAGAGATTTTCAAGGAACTTCTAACCTCCCAAACCGAATCAACTTCCAGAAAATTGTTCAATGCCTTCTAGGCAGGCTAAGTTTCTATTTATACAAGTTTATCATCTAATACAACAATGTAATGAATTTTGTAAAGGTAACTAGTAAAACGCACCATTCTACTTAAAGGCTTCAATTATTATAGTTGTACAATTTTCAAGTGCATCATTTCATTATTCTTTCTTATAAAACTCAATGCACTGTAGACTCTTTTCTTGTAGCTCAAAATCCCTTTCACACCAGCTAATTCCTTGCAATTCCCTTCCCTTAGAGGTCCTTGACCTCAAGCGCCTTGTCAAAATCCTTCCACTCAAAGGACCTCTCTTCCAAGGTGTGGATAAAAACCCTTCAATTTCTATAACAATTCACATGATCTTAAAGAGGTGTACCCATCCACATTACTAATAGATGTGTAGCAGGTTGGTTTCCCACTTTCTTTGTCCTTCTTTGTAAAATAGCCTCGGGTTCTAATTAAATTTATCCTTCAAAATACAATTTGCTAACCCAACTTTCAAGCAAGATACGTGAAAAATAGGATGTATCTTGGAAAAACAAGGCAACTTCAATTTATAAGCAACATACCCAATTCTTTCAATCACCTAAAAAGCGCAATAAACCTTGGAGCAAATTTTAGTTTGTGGCGCATAGCCACAGATTTCTATTTAGAAGGCTAAAGCCTCAAAAAGACCTAATCCCCCAACTTTAAAGCTCCTATTAAGTTCTCCTAGAATTTCGTTCTTTGTTTTGCTTCTACCAAATTATGCTTCAACAACTGGGACAACTGTTTTATTGTTCTTAGCTGCATGTTTGATGCTACATTTGCAGTAGTACCAGGAGCATAGACTAGCAGCTTAAGGAGTAAATACCCATAAAGGGCTTCAAAGGGTGAAAGTTTTAAGGATGAGTAATAAGTGGTGTTGTAACACCACTCAGCCATAGGAAGCCAAGTACTCCACTCCTTAGATTTATTCCAGCAAAGCGTCTTAAGTAGCCCTCACTGATTTGTTCCACACTTCAGTTTGCTGATCTAATTGTGGATGGTAGGCTGAATTGAAGTTAAGTAAGGTACCTTGCAAATTGAAATTTTCTACCAAAAAGAACTATAAAATATGGGATCTTTATCCGAGACAATGGATTTGGCATCCCATGTAATTTAAAGACATTAGAAAAGAATGTGTAAGTTACAACACTAGCTGAAAAAGAATGTGCAAGTGGAAAAAAAAATGAGCAAACTTAGTAATTAATCTATAAATTACAGAAGAGATGACTAAAAAGCCTATTGATTTAGGTAGTCCCTCAATAAAATTCATTGTCCAACCTTGGAGAATTTGAAACTGGAAGAGGCTGCAATAGACCAGCTAGCAGCAAGGTTTCATGCTTAATAGTCTAGCACACTTCACATTCTCAAACCATTCTCTTGATATCCCTTCTCATTCCTTCCCAAAAAATAATCCACTTTAGCCCTTTGAACAGTTTTGTTATACCCCACATGACCGGCTTGTGGACTATAGTGAATATAACAAATAACCTTTGTCTTGAAATAAGATTCAGGTACTACCACTATCTTTCCTTTCCTCAATAAAAGACCTTGCTAGATAGTATAATGTTTAGGGTCATATAAACCCTGCGACAACTTCGAATAAATGTCACTTATGGCAGCTAAGAGTTGATAAGATTTCTTCAACTCATCAATCCAAATAGGAGTATGAAAGGTAATTAAAGCATAGTTGCCTTGCTGTAGTAGTGAAGACTAGAATAATATATTGGTGGAGTTCCAAATGCATTATTTTAATTTATAATGTCATGTTTGATATGGGTGACATTCCAAAATGTATCCAATTATATATGTAAGTTTCTTAATAAATGAAGTATGACACTTTTCTTTAATAAAAAATAAATAATTTTTTTGATAGGAAAAGACTTCGTTTTATTCCATGAAAACAAAGTTACATTTGTAACTGGTAAATATAGGAAAGATTTGAATTACAAGTCAAACTACATATTTGTTTGGAGCCCTCCACACAAATGTTTTTGTTATGAATATTGTTTAAACTTCTATAACCTCTCAAATGACAAAACTTTCTGAGATTTCAATTTAGGTTTGTCTGAGAGTATATCATTCCACAAAAAAAGAAATAACCAACCTCCATCCTCAAAGGAGGAGAGGGACGAAACACCCCATTCTCCATAAGGAGGAACGAGACTAATAAGGAATAGTCAATTCCTTTTTATTACTACCTAATACAAACAACATAACAAATTACATTGAAATAAAAAACACAACACATAAAAAACGACAGACTAAAACACACAAACAAACAAAAAATGAAAACACAACATAAAACAAAAACAACACTAAGCAGCGGCTATAACAGCCCGTGAAGGACACACACCGCCCTATGAGAGTACCGGACTGTTGATTTTGGATCTACTGAAGGCGCTGATATAAAAAATGCCACGCCTAACGGTAAAAAAGTCATCGTTGAGGTGGTGCGTGGCGGTCACGTGCAAACTATAACCCACGCATGTGAATCACGCACTGCTCCTTTTGGCGAAAGCTGAGATAGTCCAACAAATCGGCGGCGTAAGAACCCCATGGTGAAGCACGTGGTGGACTCAGGCTACTAGAAATCATTGAACAAATGTTGTCCTTAGTTGAACGGAAACGTACAAGTACAAACACTAAACCCACCGAAAAATACTAGGGAGAAGGGAGGGGAGAGATAGAGAGAGAGAGAGAGAGGAGCCGAGGCTCCCACCCTCTAGCAGTAAGTTAACGACATTGTGGCTCAAGAGAGAAAAACGATTTTGTTTTAGTTCTGAAAAATAAACAAACATAATGCACTCCAATGGCACGAAAACGAATAATTAATTTGTGTTAGCTTGATTATTTTTAGGAAAGTTGAGTCAATTACTCTATGTGCTATGGTATACTTTTTTTTTTGAAGGAAAAAACTTTCCATAAATATTGATGAATCAGGAGGATTACAAGACTAGAAAATAACTAGTTTAAACATCTAGTACATTTTCAGTTGATCCTCAGCTAGCAAAACATGCTTATTTTGCTTGACAATGCGCTGAGTTATTGTCCTGCCTTTTGATGAAACAGACCGTCTACTCATCCAAATTTGCAAGTATAGCCTTTGTATCATTTAAGATGATGTCGACACTATCCCATCTGTTACTTTCCTAATTTAAAGCTTTTACAATTTGTAGGTTGTCCCTTTCGAGGATCACCTTATGAAAATGCATGTCTCTAACTTGGATAGCTACTTCAAGAGCTCCTGTGGCCTCTACAATTAGTGGATCCATGAATCCATTTTTGGACAGCTTCTTGGTGAAAATGGTATTACTTGTGTGGTCTCGAGCAATCAATCCAATACCTATTTTCTTATGTTTTAAATCAAGGGCTGCTTCCCAATTAATCTTAATGAAATGAGGGGTTGGAGGACTCCATGCTTGTTAATATTGCTAATCTTGATGTCTGGTAGAGTGATTGAGGAGTTGGGCTGCTTTATAATCTTGTAAAGCTGTATTTGCATTAGAAACCACTTGGGAATGATGTAAGAATTTTTGTTCAAAGATTAGCTCATTTCTTCTTAATCAAATTTCTCTAGAGATCATAGAGAAAATTTTCCTATGCTACCTGTCACATTACCTATTTAACTGCTCCAGTAAGTCTTTGAATTGAGCTGCTTCTGCTATACATTTTTTTCAAGCATATTAGGGCTTGACTCTAGACATTTTTTACTGATTCACAATTCCATAAGATATGAATCGTTGTCTCCTCTTCTCTGTTACAAATAAGGCATAAAGAAGAATGTATGATTCTTTTATGAATAAATTTGCTCTGGTGGTAAGAGACTCGAGGTTTGCTCTCCATATGAGTGTTTTTGTAACATTTGGGATATTGTGTTTCCAGAAACTGGTCCATTCGAATTGAGTTGCTACATTTGAGGTCTGGCCTTCCATTTCTTCTATTTGTTTGTGATATGCACTTCTTACAGTAAATGATCCATCTTTTGTACTTATCACTTTCCTCTTGTAAGCTAATGGGAATTTTGCTAATTAGTTTAGCTTCATTTGGTTTGAAAATAGTAACAATCAGATCTTTATTCCACTTTCTTGAGTCTCTTTCAATGAGGACAGCTACCTTTGCCTCTTTTGGTAAGACTTTAATTGGTGATTGGATCTTATAGCTAGATGGCCTAGGGAGCCATTTATGTTCCCAAATGTTTATACTTTGGCCATTGCCAACTCTCCATTGAGTACCAATTTCTACAATTTTCCTAGTTGCACATAAGCTTCTACATATCATTGAAAGTCTTCCACCAGTTTTTGCTTTGAAAAAATCAAAATTGGAAAAATATTTCAACTTGAGGATACTAGCAGCAATGGAGCTTGGATATGAACTATTCTCTAGCATTGTTTTGCTAAGAGGACAAGATTAAAACTTTCAAAATCTCTATATCCCAAACCTCCTACAGCTTTTGCTTTTCTCATTTGTTTCCAAGCCACCCAGTGAGTTCTCTTTTCTTCGTTCATGTGACTCCACTAGAATTGATTCATCAATCTGTTCATTTTGTTTATGAGAGTTTTAGGTAGTTTAAAAACTCTTATACAATAGTTTGGGATAGCTTGAATTATAGCTTTCAAAAGAATGTACTTTCCTACATGAGATAAAAATTGTGTCTTCCAGTTATTCATGCAACTTCTAATTTGGTCAAGGATTCTATAGAAAGCAAGCTTTTTTTTTTATCTACCTATTATGGTAGGAAGTCCCAAAAATTTTTCATAGGAGGTTGAGACTTTTGTCCCAGCTAAGTTTAGAATGTAGTCTCTTGTTTCTTTTCTAGTTCCAGCACTGAAAAAGATGGAGGATTTTACCTTATTCAATTTTTTATCTAAGGCAAATTCGTATATAGATAAACTCTTGTTGATTGCAGCCCACTCATTTGCATTTGCTTTGCAAAAGAGAATGTTTTCATCAGCAAAAAACAAATGGTTTGCACTGAAATTTCCCCTACTGACTTTGTAGCCATGTATCTCTTTTGATAATTTTACTTGATTCAAGAGAGAGCTTAGAACTTCAGCAATAAGTAAGAAAAGGTATGAAGACAGGGGGTCACCCTATCTAATGCCTCTGGTAGGCTTAAAATTTTCGTAAGGACACCATTGATTAAGATGGAATATGATACAGAGGAGGCACAATTCATAATTAGGTTGATCCATCTAGAATTGAGGCCCATTTTTTCCATTTCATTTTTTTTTAAAAGATCATTCAACTCTGTCAAAAGCCTTACTAAGGTCGAGTTTGATAGTCATGTGCCCTTGTTTTCTTCCTCTTTTTACAGTCATAGAATGAAGAATTTCAAAAGCAACAATCACATTATCTTGAATCGATCTACCAGGAATAAAAGCACTCTGGTTTGGAGATATAATTTGGGGAAGCACAAGTTTTAGTTTGTTTGTGATGGTTTTTTAAGCTATTTTATACAAGACATTGCATAGTGAAATAGGGCAAAAGTCTGTTACAGAATTTGGACTTTTTAGTTTAGGAATTAATACAATGTAGGTCTCATTCGAGATTTATAAGTTACCTCCATTGTTAAGAGTCTCGAGCACCACCTTTGTAACATCTAGTCCCACTGTTTCCTGGTGCTTTTGGTAGAAATTTGTTGAGAAACCATCAGGCCCCAGGGACCTTATGGGATTCATCTGGAATAATGCATCTTTTTCTTCTTCAGTTGTGTATCTCTTTATTAAGTTGGTATTCATTTCCATTGTAACTCTCGGTTGGACATATAGGAGACATTCTTCCAACTGTGAAGGATCTGCATATGAGAACAGTTGTTGGTAATTCTGGTAGAAAGCTTCTTGGATCTCTTGATTTTCTGTGATTTCTTTATCTTCCTCTAGAAGCAGCTTTTTCATGTCATTGTTCTTTCTCCTTTAATTTGCACATCGATGGAAATAACTTGAGTTCCTGTCTCCATGCCTTAGCCATGGTTATTTTGCTCTTTGTTGCCACTTGCAATTATTCTCTTCTAGTTTTCGGATTAATTCATTTGGAATTGTTCTAATAACATCATTATAGTTGCCCTCGTTTATATTCTGTAAGTGAGTGAGGTGCTGCATTTTCTTCTAAAATTTCTTTGCCTTGTCTGTGTTAGTATGTTTATTCCATTGCTCCAAAGAAGATTTGTATTTTAACAGCTTGTTTTGGACATCATGCAGAGGCATTCCATGTTGAGAATCACTCCAAATTGAGCTAATAATTCTGCCACATTCTTCATTTAATTTCCAACTCACCTCATATCTAGAAACATTTTCTCTGTCTTTGTTCTTTGGATATTTGTGTATTTGTCTTTCTGCAATTGAATAGAAGAAGGTTGTGATCGAAGTTAAGACTGTCATATTCCTGGTATTGTTGACTGCAAACAATTTAGTCCATTTTTTATTTTCGAAAGCCCTATCAAGCCTTTTTTTTGTGAAATTTGTTCTTTCTCTTCTATTGCACCATGTAAATTTTGAGCCCTCATAGCCAAGATCACTTAATTCACAATAATTTAATTTATGCTGTTGCTAACGCCTCTATTTTCTGTCGAGGCCTATATGTAGCTCCAACCTTCTCATGGTGACTTAGTATCTCATTGAAATCTCCAAAACATATCCAAGCTTGATCTGGAATTGGTTTCAAGCATTTCAAAAAGTTCCAGCTCTCATATCTTTTGGAAGTAATAGGTGAGCTACAAAATCCAGTGTGCAAAAGTTTGTTTTTTGTCTCTTCATGGTAATAAGACATCGATATGTGGAATTGGGAATAGCTTTCCAGCATCAAGTCCAAACTGCTATCGCACAAAAAAGCTAATCCACCACTGAGGCCAATGCTTTCAACTACAAAATTAGCATTAAAACAAATTTTATTTCTAACTTTTACCACTTTGAATCTCTCACATTTTGTTTCTATAAGAAAAACAAAATTTGGCTTATTGAGCTTCATTGTGGTGTTCAGCTCTTTAACTATATAGGGGTTACCAAATCCCCTACAGTTCCAGCTAAGTCCTTTCATTGCACCTGGTGGGGTTGCATTGCAGCTTCCGCCCAATCAGATTTCATGTTCATCTTGTTCTCTGTTGTTTCCTTTCTATTCTTTTTACTATTCCTTATATTAACTTCCTATTGTTCTGTCTTTCTTTTCCTCGTATTTGTTTGTTCTTCACTACTAGGTAACAAATCCTGAGAACTTGTGGATCTTGCTATCCTTTTCCACAATGATTGTTTCTTGTTACTTTCTTCATTTTACTTATTTTCCTCCTTTATCTCCCTTCCCTTTAAAATTGTCTCTGTCTTGTGTCTTTTTTCTATGAATTGAATTTTGCCCGATCTTCTTTTTGTATAATGTCTTTTATTGTTTCAACATTTTCTTGATTTTGACTTCTTCCTTTTCTTATCTTTTTGCTTCCATTTGTTCTCCTTTCATATGCTCAAATTTATTTTTTTCTGTTGGAGCCTTTTTTGCTTTTATGACTATAATATTTGGTTATTGCCCTTCTATTCTATGAGTTGAAGTAGTTGTTCCCTCATATTTTCTAACTTCAAATATTTTGAATTTTTTGATTGTGCTCTTAATCATGGGCCGTATTGTAAATCTCTCTGTCAAAGTCTTGCTCATAACTTCTTGTTATTTGACACTTCTTCCCTCTGTGTGCTAGAACTCCACATTAAAAGCAAAAAGACTGGAGTCTTTCGTATTTTACAATGATCCAATATTTCTAGTCTTCCAATTGCACCCATCTTCCTCTTATTAGAGGCTTTGTCATATCTATAGCAACTCTGACTCTTAGACAATTTCCCCAAGCTCTTCCATCAAAATTTGCTTCAAATTTAATAACATGCCCAATTGAAGCACTAAGTCTTTACCAATATCCTCTGTCATGGAGGCTATAGGAAGTCCATAAAGCTGGAGCCAGAAATGGCTCACATTGAAACTTTACATCACTCAGAGGTATGTTTTCATCTATTTCTTGGAAAGAAATTAGGTTGTGATCGAAAAACCACGGTCTTCCTCCTAGAACTCTATCATTATCGGTAAGGAATTGGAACTCTATGAGAAAACATGAATTACCTAGTTCTTTGAATTTTACCCAACCTTCTAGTCTCTGTATCTGAGTTATCATCAATCTAAAGCCTTCACTATTAATTCGTTTCTCTGTCATGGTTCCTCCTACAATATAGTTTTTTCGTGTAAAAAGTTCTCCTTCAAGACTTGCTTTAGGATCACAAAAACTTCTTTTTCCTCAGTTAATAATTTAGTTTCTCCCATTGTCTTGCTAGAGCTTCTTCTTCCATATTAGTCAAAACCCTAGAAAATCACTCACAACCTCTCACTCGAGGAGACTATCTTTCTTTGAGAACAAGAAAACTATTTCTTACTCTGTCTCAAAGAGAGAGAATGACCGTTCTCATATGCTATGGTATACTAAGGATTCAATCTTTGTTTAGTTTCTTTTAATGATGGTCCATGCTATGAGTTATTAAAAAAACAAAAGTGATAAATACAAAACCATTATACAATAACACTTTAAACTAAAGATATTTTATAAAATAATTTATAAAAGTATCATCATTTTATTAAAATATTTTTTTTAAATGATCATATAAACGATTGTTGTATAAAGATCACCAAATTAAATTTTTTATAAGTTCTACTTATTTAAAAAAAATATTAATTTCTGGATTTTATTAAATTAAAATTTTATTGAATTAAAAGTTCATTTAAGAAAATTCAAGAATTTAGTAGTAAAATTAATATTTTATTGATAGTTATTATTTTTATAATATAAAGAATAATACTAAATTTAATCATAACTAGAGTACTGTGCAAGTCTCGAAACTTTCATTCATAAACATTGGAATCCATTATTAAAAATAAATTTTTCATATAAATTTTATACTATTTTTTTTTTGTAAAATAATATATGATATTCGAACATTCTATGCTCTAGGAATCATTTTTATTGAATAAATTTTATAATCATAAAAGGATATTAGAAAATGAAATTTATAAATTAATATGAGTTCATATCTTATATGAGATTTTTTCTTAAGTTACGGAAACATTTAGCAGAATTTCTCCCCCATGATTCCCTCAAGCGCCCTAATAAAATAAATTTACATCTCAAAACAAGTTAATTGTAAATTTAGTCTATTTTTATATTAAACATTTGTCTTTTCATTTTACAGGTCGCACTCAATCAGTTGCTGAATGGTAGGAACTAATTAAGAACACTTTTATTGGATTCACTAAAAGATATGTTTTAGAAAATATACTTTTATACAAATATTAAAAAATAAATATTATAATTGATGAAATAGGACAATAAAATTTATAAAAAAAATATTTAAAAAATACTTGAAATGAATAATAAAATTAAACCAATTATCAAAAAGTTAAAACAATCGTCAAATTTGACGATTGTTTTAACTTTTTGACAATTGGTTTAAATTTACTATTCACAAAAATTATTTTTAAACCTTTTTTCATAAATTTTATTTCCATATTTGATCAATTATAGCACTTATTTTTTTGTTATTTATGTAAAAGTACACTTTTTGAAAAATGACTTTTAATCAATCCAACGAGAGTGCTCTAATTTTATTGGTAGTGGAAATCTATCATAGAAATAAAATAAAAAAGAGAAATGATAAATGAATATAAAATTGAATAAGAAAGAATTTGGTTATAAGCGATTTTACATATTAATATGCACATTTATCTAACATAATTAGTCAAAAAATAAATTTTAATAAAAAAAATACAAATTTAAATCTTGATTCATCTCGATTTATATTATGTCTACTTTTATAATATTCCAATTCAGATATTTAGAATTTTAATATGAATACTTTATTATTGATTTTTTTAAATATATATCTTGTCGTTATTAATGTAATTTTTTCTTTGTCTTATCAAATTTTATGGTATTAATAAGTTATTTATATCTTAAATATGAATTTGTATTATAGCTATTATTTAAAATTATAATCTCTCTTAATTAGTTTAAATAGTTTTGATACCTTCCATCACGTTCACATCTTTATCATCTCAAATAGAATAAATTTTTTAGTGATTTTCTTATAACTGACGGAAATCAAAATCACTAAGAATATTTTTATTTCTTTTAAAACTCTTCTTCTCCCCTAAAAAGTCCTCCCAAAATCGCTTCACAAAACCTCACGTCACAACAACTATCACCATCCTGGTAGGAGCCTCGGTCTAGCCCCTAACTAATGCGGATCCTCCTCCACGCACGTCTCCTCCTGTGACTGAATAGTCTCAAAAGTTTGGTCGATTTAGGCACTTTCTCTTGCTTTCTTGAGTTCTTGTAACAATGGGATTAAGGTGTTTAAGGGATAGGTTTGGTTTGAATAGGAAGATGTGGTGATCTAAGTGGTAGATTAGGTTAGAAAAGGTTTAAAGGAATGTCTTTTGGGTAGGGCTATGTATTGGAGTCCTTTTGGTAAGGAATATGGGTCATATGGTGTAGTAGGGCTAGGGTTTTAGTGGAGGCTAAGGAGAATTTTGAGATTGAGGATTAGGGTTAGGTTTTTTGTAATTTGGATAAGGCAGTGGATGAATGAGGTTAGACTAGGATTGCTAGAGGTGAATGAAAGGTTAATTGGCTAGGTTTGCAGCAATGTGATGTACGACTAAGGGTAATTTGGGGTGCACGGCTAGGATAGCTTGTGTTTAGGCTAGATGGTATTTGGTTAGGGCATGTGATGGCCGAATATGGCTTAGGGTTCCTCTAGGGTTTCGGCCAAGTCAATTAGGGTTAGGGATCTAGAATTTTGAGTAGTTTTGGATAAGTTTTAAAAAATATGAGTATGGCTTATAACCAAGTGAGGTGGTCGGCAACACTAGGGTTATGGTGGCCGAATATGTGTGATGTGGATGTGGGTTTTGATTGGTTCAATGATTCAATTGAAAACCAATCAAATGAGAGAATGATGTGGCAATTTAATGAGGTGGCAAGGTAGAATTCGGCTAGGGCATATGTGGCATGGCAGAATATGCTAGGGTTAGGGAATGGATTTGATTTGAATTTGAAATTATTCGAATTGGTGGGGAATTATGTGGCCGGTCATGCAAGGGCTAGGGGGCACGAAATTGGCTTGAATTGGATGAGAGATGTGGTGAATTGAAGTGAGAAAATATAGGAGGTGATGAGATTTGAATTTAAGTTGATTTGAATTCAAATAGAAAGTTTTGAATTCAAATGGGAAGTGATGGCCGGTTATGGTTGTTGGAGATTTGATTTGAATTTTGATTTGAGTTTTGAATTTGAATTGGTTTGGTTGAGAGAAATATGGGAAGTTATGATGGATAAGGTAACAAGGGATAGTCAGTTATGGCAAGATGGCCTTGGTCGAGTATGATTTGGTTATGGGATGTGATTTTGTTGTGATTTGATTTGATTTGAATTGAATTGGAGGGAATGAGTGGCCGGTGATGTAGGGCTTATGTTGGGCGAAATTGAATAAGTTTAGAAAGGAAATAGTTGATTGAATGTGAGAGAAAATAGTAAGAAATATGATAAGGATGGATATGATTGATGATGTGGTTAATGTGGTTCGGTTATCTCTAATGGATGAGTTGGCCGAGTAAGTATTTGTGTAGGATTTAAGTTGATTTGAATTTGAATTAATTTGATTTTAAATTAGTTTGAATTTAAGTTGGTTTGAATTAGTGAGAGGATAAGGATAAGGTGATGTGTCAACTAGGGTTTTATGGCTTATGAAATGAGTTGTTATGGAAATGAGTGGGCGGCTAAGTCAATGGGTTGGGTGGCCAAGTGAGGTATTTTTGATTAGTGGATTGGTGTATTTGGCAAGTAGAGTTAGAGCTTGGTTGAGCCAGGCTTGATATGGGATGTAGGATATGGTCTTGAAGTGGGAAGTTATGGCAAAATTGATGGGTGATTAAGTGGCCGGTTATGGGATATACGATGAGATGTGTATGGCAATTTGGTGGGGCAATTATGGTAAGGGATGGTTAGGGTTGGCCGTGTATGATAATTAAGTTTAGAAGGGTGGCCGTGTGGGGTGTTTGTTGGAAGAGAAAGTTCAAGACAATTCAAGGAACTTGGATGAACACTCAAAAACTAATGATGGACATGCCACACTCAATGTACCAATTGGGATTCAGCACACTCAATGTAACATGCACACATTCACTTCAACACTCCAACACAAATACTCACTTTCTTACAATTGATGAATTCAAAATTCACAAATGATGTGAATTTCAAAACTCAACAAGAACACTCATACACAATTCTCAAATTTACAAGTGGTGTGAATTTGACACTTAAACAAGACACTAGAACACTCAATTCTCAAATTCACTAGTGGTGTGAATTTGACACTCAAGATAAAAGACAAAAATACTCAATCACTCTTTTTGAAATTTTTTAATAATCAACAAATAGAACGAACTCCTAATCACTCCAAGAACAAAAGAATACTAAAATAAACAAGAATATTAAAATAGACAAAACTCCAAATGAAAAAAATACTTCAACAACTTGATTGATAAACAAGGGATAGATGTGGATCATCGATTCACGAATTGCACGGATGATCATCTTCCAAACGGATTCACGGATTGCACCCTTAGGAAGCCTAAGTGCCAAGTACCAAAAATCCAAACCACATTAGGTGGTTGACCTAAACTCTTAAGGAAGCCACTCCACACACAAAGTGTCTTCAAAATTTCAAATGATCAAAATATGAAAAAAAAAAAAGCCTAGGGTTCTATTTATAGAGCTTACAAAGTGGAAACCCCCAAAAGGTCCCTGGCAATTATTTAATTAAATTAAATAACTAAAAGCAACTAATAAGCAAATAAAATGATTTTGGAGGCCCATATGGCCGTGGCCTTCAAAGGTAGATGGTGAGCTTGGCCGCCCATGGCATGGGCCATGAGTGTGAACGGCATACTAGTTGGTCCACACCTCAGGTGGCCTTGGTTGGTCCATGGCAAAGACACTAACTATGGTCAGGTATTGGCCATGGCTTGTAACTAGTGTACATATGGATTGATGGTGACTCGGATGGGCCCGTGCATGTCTTAGTCTGTGCTGGCATGCTAATGGGGTACGTTGGCATGTCAGTGGCTGTGTCATGGTGCTATCAAAGCCTAGTCGTGACAGGGTCAAGGGGGAACAAGTGAGTCACGTCCCAATTGACTCATGTGTTTCCTCTGAACTTTCTAGGACACACTCAGAATTCTCAAGAGAGTCCTCCAATGTTGGGCTTGGCACCACAAGTGGTGCCAACTCAGGTGTCAATGTGTGTCTAGAGCCTTGATCATGGGCAGTTTTTGATGGGGTATTATCCCACCCTCCATCTTGAATAACTGTTCTGTTGGAAATTTTGGACATCCTAAATTCTCTTTATTAGAATCTACTTTCCATAAAATACTAAGAAAAATAAAGAAATAAATATAATACAAGAATTTACGTGAAAAATTCTCAAAACAGAAAAAAAAACCACCAGATCCAAAGAAGAAACTTTACTATGTGAAAAATTGTTACAATCACACAATTTTTCTCCTCACTCCAATGACACCTACAAAAACTTTCTCACTAGTAAAATTTTAACTTTCACTTTTTTCTTTTTTACATACAAAAAGGACAACAAAAGAATTTAATTAAAGTCAAAAATTACTATATAAGTTTCTGACTTGTGTATTTAAACCAAGAAGACTGATTTCCTTTTATAAGCACATGGGCTTACCCCCTCATCAAATTTTACTGATGTGGAACTCCAAAAAGAGCAAACCCAATAATCTCCACCTTGCGACTTTGACTAGTCCCACAGTCACAATCCATCACAGTGAGGATCTTCATAACTTCCGTTATCATGCTCCACCATAAAAGTATAACCACTCAGAATAAACTAATTCTAAGCATTTCATTTCGGCCAACGTCGAAAATAACCTTATTGAAAAATTATGGTGCAACTTCCATGTTTAGTTTTCCTGAAAGTTCATCAACCATCGACATGAATTTCTACCACACACCTTGCATCAATGTCAAACCAATGCCCGTGTGCAAACTTGTGGAACAACTAACATTAATATACCCTCTATCATGACAACTTTGAGATTAGCGGCATGCCATAAGGATATACATATCTCTTTTTTCATGAAAAGAGATACAACGTTAGCATCAATACCAGTATATTCATTTACTGACTTAGAACTATTTGCCTAACCGGCTCCACCTCTTATTGACAACTTTTCTTGACGTGACTAGGTTGTCCACACCTTCAACAAATTGCTAATTTCATAGGTTGGTCAATACCCTATGTAATCCTGATGGAATCAAAATATTCCTGACTTGCACTTGCCACAAGTCAAAATTGATTCTCCTATCAAAATTCTCTACCTCCATTTTTTACATTGCCTCGATAAATTTTATCGTAAAAATGAATAGTATTTACTAAATAAGTTCTCAGGAGACTGATCTTTCCTAGACAGAATTTCAAAATTCTCAAGAAAGATTGGAAAGTCGCAACGGACACATTTAAAATTTTCAATCTACTAGATAGAACCTCCTTAGACCGTACGTATCCATACTACCACACCAAAACTCCTCCTCATCAAAAGAACTTAGTGGCTCTGATATCACTCGTTGGGAATCTTAGACCTCCTAAACTCTCCCTACTAGAATCTACTTTTGACAGAATATTAAGAAAAATAGAGAAATAAATACAACACAAAAATTTATGTGAAAAACTTTCAAAACTGGAGAAAAACCACAAGATCTAAAGAAGAAAATCCACAATGTGAAAAATTGTTACAATCACACAATTTTTCTCTTTACTCCAACGATACTCACAAAAACTTTATTACTAGTAAAATTTTAACTTTTGCCTCTTTTCTTTTTTTCATATAAAAAAGACAATAAAAAAATTTAACTAAAATTAAAAGTTATTAAATAAATTTTTAACTAGTGTGTTTAAATCAAGAAGGCTAATCTCATTTTACAAGCATATGAACTTATCCCCTCATCAAATCTTCCCGATGTAAAACTCTAAAAAAAGCAAATCCAACATGCTCAGCACCTCAAAACCCCATGTTAGGACCACCGCGAGACTCCTTACTCCTACACGTAGCAATGCCACATGCAAGCTCCAGTTTTGCACCATGAAAACAGAGTAAGCTGGTACTCCATGGCCGCCCAGTTGCACAGCCTCGAGACCACGACGGATTAGACTTTAATCACCAAGAAGAGCCACTGTAATTGCCACATGTGCCACCCCGTGCCGTTAGGTAAACCCACTCCTAAATTCCCACGGTTTCATCTCCTTTCCGTTTTCTCACCATTCTCAGACTCTCGCTCGGCTTACTCTTTCTCTCTCACCGTCATTCTCTCTCTCTCTCTTAGCTCTTCAACTTTGCTCGTACCGCCTTCAAGTCGCCCAGCTCCAGCTTTAGCGCTGTTGTCCCTGCCGTCGCACGCATGGTAAGCTTCCAGCCTCTCCTTTCTAAATCATTCCTAAATGCTCGATAATCTGGGCGCGCGTGTGAAATTGCAGCTTTTGATGCTTTTGTGTTAAAATTACATTCCTATCCCGTAGTATACAAGCTTTGGCAGAATGTGTTACGTCGGCTTGGTTAAATTTGGGTTTTGTTTTAAAGACTGGGCCTAGTTCACTTTGCTAGTACTAGTGTATTTTTAGTTAATCTAAAACCTCTATTTTATAGAAATGTTATTTTTCCTATAGAATATAAGCTATAGTTAAGTCTTAATTTTAGAATTAGATTTCAGTAATGTCTGGTAAACGTTTAGTCTTTATGTTCAAAAATTTTAAGTTCAATGTCTATTGTATGAATAAATCTTTAATGTTATAATAGATTTTGATATAATTATGCTATTAAATTTTTGTAGATTTGTAAACCTAATGAATGTTTAAATTTAATTACAGTTATGCCATTTCATATGAAAGCTATGCCAGATGTGGGTTGAATATTTTTCGTGGACTTCATTTTTAATGGACTCTTTAAGTTGGCGATGTTCTTTCTGGACTTTGTTTTAATATCAAAGATTATGATTGTACGAACTATATTTTTAACTACTATCTTACTCCAATGAATTCTAGTAATAAATCCAGTTTAATTTACTTTTTAAGTATATTTTATGAAAAAACTCTCAATGTTATTAATAGATTTAAACCAAATGTGATTTCCTACTAAATTATATTAGATTATTAATGTTAAAATTTTTGTTAAGTTATAATAGTAATTCATGAGAATTCTTAATATTCAGTATTATTAAGTTTAATTTATGAACTAAATGTTCCAATTGTTATTTTATGGATTTAGATAAAAATATATTATTTACTAGAATATTAAACTTGAAAGACTATATGATATTATTGTTTAGATAATTATATGATATTAGTATTTGTTAGATTTCTTCTAAAATTGAGTAAGTATGTTAAGTATAAGAAAGTAATTCTATTTTAAGAATTTAGATGTTTAAGACTTGTTGAATATAAGTTTTATTATTTTTTTAAAGTATAACTTAAAGTGACTTGCGTTTTTTTATTTTTAAGAAGTGACATGCGTAATTAGTATTTTTATTAGTTTTGTGATATTAGTATTTAATATCTTTTATATGAAGCATAATATGTATTAAATTATTCTTCACGATGTGTATTAATTCAAAAAAATGTTATGACGCGTTATTCTAGAAACATTAGTGACGACCTAATATTTTATATAGATAATAAATTATAAAGGAGAATTTAAGAAGTAGCACTACGAGGTAAGTGAATTTGATCATAAATTAGGATCATCACAATTTAGTTTATATTATTAGTAGAACCAGTTCTTTGATATTCCATTTTCATGTACCTCTCATGTCATACAAGCATGTCATTCAACGTAGTACAAACATGATCATGTCATTCAATATCATGTTCATATTCAGAGAGTTGCAATTATTTATATTAGTATATATATTATGCATCTCATGTCGCATAAGTCATATAAGATATGTTAAATTCAAGTATAAGATTAGATTAGATCAGTAATTAGTTAATCAGATGGACATTCATATGCATGGTAACAATATAGTTTAGATCAGTGTGGTTCACCATAATATATTAGAGTATTATTAGTGACTCTCTTTGCTGCAGCAGGACGTAGGGCCAGTGCACAATTTTGCACACAAGGTTAAATGTGTTGGTCGATCAAATCAGTTAAATCAGTTAGATCAGTCAATTAATTCATATCAATTAAATAATCAATTAATACAGATAAGTTAGTCATGCATATCATAAGTATCAGCATGAGCAGTGCACTATGTTTTAGTTCTCAGCATGAAAATTTTACAAAAATTCCTAGAATTATTATATTCACGTTGTGATGGGTTCCGTACTGAGTCATCGACTCATTTTAATTTATTTCATGTTTTTAAACCACTCAAGTGAGAAAAATTATCAGTACGAGCAAGTAGGCCAGGAGTAGATGGAGTAGTTATTTAAATTTTAAGCATTTTTTTAAATATGTGTCTTTATGACTCAAGTTTAAATTCAGTTATTTCAGTTAATGTTTTTTAAAGACATTTTTATTATAACTTTATTCTTTGAAATAATTTGATGAATTATATTAATTTAAGTTAATTTATGAAATTATTTTTATGTAATTATTTTATTATTAAAATATATTTCTAATTTATAGCTAAATTTAATAAATATTATTAAAATAATATTTTTTTTCATGCGTTGGGGTATGGAATGGGCATGAGAATTGTGTAGTCGTTGGTGCAGTCGGTGCTCCTTTCGTAGTTAGCCAGTTGTGCACCAACTCCCTATGAATATGCTAATACACGTGAGTACAAACAAGCACGTGGGTTTGAGAGAGAAGTATGTGGCACTCATGGAATTTCACATAAAAAATAACTACCTGAATTGGACAACACCCCATTTGTGAGTGCGTGAATCACTTGTGCAGCATGTAAAACTCCTTACTTTGCAAAATGCGGTCACCCTTGCAGTGCTCTAATCTTATCGTATGCCAAGACACAAATAGATGCCCAAAATAATAGTGGTTGGAGAAAGAGTTTGTGTGGTGTTCATATGCCCCTTATCCTAATCTAGATGTTAACAAAACGACCATGGAACTAATGATGGAGATATGAATCCATCACTCTCATATAAAATAATTAAGATTGATGTTGTTGTCGTGTTCTGCAGCCTAAGCAACTAGGCGAGACTCAAACAATTCCCATCTGCACAAAGGAATGATGAGTGGGGCAGTGATTTCCTGAGACGGTTTTGATGTTAAGTTAGCATGTGTGTAAGAGAAATCTGGAAATATGAAAGCAGATAATAGGGGTAGATAGATTCAGCTGCGTATGGTGGAATTCTCGACTGTTTATAGGGCTTGGCATGCCTTGACTAAGCCGTCCGAGCGGCATGGTATTCATCCTTCCAACTTGTCAGGCCATCATTCCTTTTGTTGAGTTCGAGTAGATCTTCTTGCCTCCGGGATTCTGTCCCGATGTGCTGTCCCTTCTTCTGTACCGTGTCAACTTCATTTTCTACCATAAGAGCATGTCTGGGCTCCTAACCCGCATTTATTGCAGTGAGGGGGGCCTTATTTGGGATCGGCGAGCCAAGGACTTCAGGCACCCTGCAAAGTTTAGCATTTAATATGTCGTGGCTGCAGCAGCCTTCTGCATTAAATGTGGAATGGGCGTGTCTGCTTTTCTAACTCTACCCTAACTATGGTTGGATCCACTGTGCTGGTCACCTCTCACCCAGCCTCTTAAGCTCTCGCCTCCTATGCTGGTTGCCTCTCGCCCGGCCTCTTGAAGTCTTGCCTTCTGTGCTGGTTGCCTCTAGCCTGACCTCTTAAAGTCTCACCTCTTGTGCTGATTACCTCTTGCCTAGACTCTTGACGTCTCACATCCTATCCTGGTTGTCTCTCGCATGGCCTTTTGAGCTCTCGCCTTTTATGCTGGTTGCCTCTAGCCTGACCTCTTAAAGTCTCGTCTCCTGTGCTGGTTGCCTCTCACCCGGCCTTTTGGTCTCACCTCTTACAGGCTAGGGCCTCTTATTCTTTTCGGTCCCCCTTTTTCTAACTCTCCTCACCGTTCCTCACGAATTATTACCGAAGGGATTAAGGTGAGAATTATCCTAGTACTTCCCTTGCCTGTCAAGCAATTGACTCAATCACCTATTAGTCCCGATTTAAACTCCTGACATGCATGTTCAGCTAGGTATCGAGGTCGCCATGGACGGGATTGCAGGGCCTTTGGTCTTCCGTTTTGACGTGGGCTTATTGCAGGCATGTAGGTGGCTAACCATTGGGGCATGGTCTACCCACTCACGACCTTTGGACTTCCCGACGAAATGCTTGATTTTTCCAATGGTCGAGTTGACAGTTGACCATTACTGCGCAATCTGCGCATGCACATCCCTTTGGCTTCCCAAGTGAGTGCTTCACGTCCCTGAACTCTAATTGGTGCGTGGTCCTGACAGCCCAGGCCATTATTACCCTTCCCAGGGTCTCGCCCACGCTCCTTGGCCCCCATTGTTCATTCCAGCCATACATTTGTCGCTTTGCATTCTCGACGATTACTGAACATGACGTGGGTTATCACATCGCTTCATTTTCCATAGGCATTAACTTCCCTAAGTATAAATAGGGGTGTGGGCTCTCCCGAAACCACTTTTTCACCTTGCTCGTCACTCTGCATCTCTTCTTCCTCACTCACGTCCTCCTCCAACTCTCCGATCCTCTCCTCTTCTTGTTACTTCTCCATTTCTATCAACAATGATGGCCTCTTCTTCTTCTCGCTTTGTTGGACAAACTTGGGTGGCGGCATTCCCAACAGACACCATCCAAGAGTTTCATGACCAACACCAAATTTCCCCCTCCATCATGCTGGAGCCTGTTCGAAGCTTTCCCTGCGATATCGAGGGTAAGGCAGAGTATGTCTTGCTGTATAAGAATATGTTCAACAATGGACTTTGCCTTCTGTTCATCCGCCTGGTGCAGGAGGTCCTCCACTATCTGGGTTTGGCATTGGCCTAATTACTCCCGAACACCTGGTGCTTGCTGTTGGTGAGCTGTGTAGTCTTTCGCGTTGCCCTCCTCGAGTTGGCCGATGACTAACCGTACTTGACAGTTCGGGAATTTCTATCCTTTTATCGCATCCTTCAACGCAAGGGAAACCAAATTGGTTTCCTGGCCAAGAACGACCTGGAGAAGTTGTGCACTTTGGAGGCCAGAACTCACAAGTCAAGAATTACGAGAAGAGGCTCTTCTACATCTTGGGGAACGGTTGGCAATTCGCAGAAGACGAAATCCAATGGGAGTTCCTGGTACAGGTCCACTTGGGGGAGCTGCCACCAGCCTCAATACTGGACAGCCAACTCAACTCTAGGGAGCGCACTCAATACGCCATAGTCCTTGCCTGGGCACAACTCAATTCCCAAAGTCTTAACTCGGACAGATTGCTAACTGAGGGGAACATCGTGTCGTTCCTAGTCGAGTCGAGGCAAAGCTGGGTCGAGTGCCATAACATCTTGAGAGGCCAAGGGATAATGCATCGAGGTCACGGGTCTGCCCCTCGTCGCGAATCTCCCGTGAGGCAATCCAAGCCCCGCCACGATCCAGAAGTCTCTACTTCTACTAGGGGTTCGGTCACGGTCCAGCCTCATCCTTCCTAGACCCCAGTTCGACCCCCACCTTCCCCAGTTTAGTGAGGCGAGGACTTCGTATTTCGCTCCCATTTCTCAGGGCTTTGCTTAGGGCCAAGAAAACCAAGATGCTGCCATCAACCAACTTCCATGTTCCCCAGAGGACTCCTTCTCTGCCCATGATTTGGGAGCTCGCTTTGACTCTTGAATACGGGTCTAGATGACAACACATTTGCACTAACGCCCATTTAGGGGTGATGTAGGATGCCAAGGTAGAAGACCGTGAGGAAACTGGTGGAGAAGTTGTAGGAGACCAGACCAAGGCCGAGGGTGAGGTTCCCGAAGGCCGGGGAGGGCTATCCCCTAACACGAAAGTCGAGGTTGGGGGTTCGACTGGCGGGGAGGACACGGGAGACCAGGCCAGGGTCTTCGATGACGAGGTTGAGGCAAAGGACTAGGGTGGGGTCCCTTCTGATGGTAAGGCCGGGAGAGACAATTCCCCGAGAGATGAAGGTGGACCTTCGGGAAGTGGTGCCCAACAAACGTACACCAAGACCTAACAAGCGTACGTGAAGATCAATGATGATGACTCTCCGCAGCCTCGGACATCCTGGAAGATGGGGTCTGGTTCTGGGGCCTGCCGTGAGAATCCTTCCCGCACTCTCATTCAATTGCCACCTTAGAATCCTTCACCTCCTCACTCCCTTGTTTCTCGGCATCTCCCTTCACCCTTCAGGTCTCGTAGTGGAACCCCTTTGCTTGGGACAGCCTTCATCCAGTTATGAGTGGTCTCAAGCTGCGGTGATCGAGAGTGCAGGTCGTCTGCTCCAACCTCTTCTTGTTCAAGTAAGTCCTCCGTTCCCTTTCCGTTTGCCTCTTTCCTCCCTTCTCCTATTTTCTAACTTTTTTTTCTATGTGCAGGTTGTTGTTCAGATTGTCAAGGTGGTTGGTTCCAAGATGGCCGAGCTTGTTGAGTATAATCTAGAG
The DNA here is from genome assembly GCA_036898215.1 of Platycarya strobilacea. Lineage (NCBI taxonomy): Eukaryota > Viridiplantae > Streptophyta > Magnoliopsida > Fagales > Juglandaceae > Platycarya > Platycarya strobilacea. Next base: position 32,417,265 of record CM072550.1, read on the forward strand.
CTTAGCTCGATGTGCCGCCTTAGCTGCTTTTTGCTGAAGAGGTCTAAGGCGCTACGTAAGGACCTCCAGAAGAAGTATCAGCAATTGGGTGAGGTTGTTGTCACCCTGATGGATGAAAGGCGGTCTTGATAAAGGAAAAGTGGCCTTAGAGACTGAGAAGGGGGCCCTTGAGGTGGAGAAGGTTGCCTTGGAGGCGAGGAAGACTGATTTGGTGGAGAGCAATGCCACACTACGGCGCAAGGTGGTGGTTTTATGGGCGGGGGCCCAATCCTAGGAGGCTACCCGAGATGAGGCCGACTGTGGTCGAGAGCTCATTGAGAATGAGCTCGCTTGTCGTGAAGATGATCTCGTCGGTGCTGCCCACGAGGTTAGGTCCATGCAGACCAATTTGGAGGTCACCAGGCAAGAGCGGTTTGCTAGGGAGGCTGAGTTTGAGACCTTCTAGATCAATATAAAGGCTTCGAACTTGAGGCATGAGGCCCTTGAGGCTAAGCTGAATGACACTCAAGCTGCCCTAGGTGAGGCCAATGCCCAGATTGAGGCTCTTAGGCTCCAAGTAGTCCAGTCCCATGCCATTAGCATTTCGATATGGGGTCACAGCTATATGGAGGGTCTGAGAAGGCTGAGGGAGGAGGTCTTGGGCAATCCTTCTTTTGACCTGGAGGATATGGATCCCACGATCTCACTCATGACGCCATCGCTCGGTCTTTCACCAAGTTGATCGGGACCTCGAGTTATCATCATTTTAGGGCCCGCAACCCTCGTGAACCCCCGCCTCCTGAATAATGATTCTTTTTTTTTTATTGTGATATCTTTCAATTGTAACAATTCTTCATTAAATTAAAGTGTTTTTTCTTTTTATATCCATGTCGTTTCTCCTTCTTCGCTCTTCTAATGTACCCTTGGTACCCCCACGGATTTCTATCGAAGTGATTCGATAGGAATCTTGACAAGTGTTTGGATGTCACCAAATCCCTTAGTTGTTAGTCACCGAATCCCTTAGTACCTCGCGAATCTCTATCGAAGTTACTTCAATAGGGATTTTGACAAGGGTCTGGGTGTCACCAAATCCCTTAGTCTCGAGTTTCAACCTCTAGGTGAATTATGGTGCGAGGATTTAAAAATAGGCGAGAGCCCAAGACTCAATCCCGTAATTTGAACGTTTTGTTGGTGCTCGGGCTGGGGCCCTAGTCTCGAACCTCAACCTCTTGACGAATCGTAATATGAGGGTTTAGGAGTGGGCAAGAGCCTATGACTCAATCTGATTTCATTAACAGAGCAACATGGTTACATTTAACGTGAAGTCAATCTATTACATGTAGTACCTCTTCAAGTATTATGCGTTTCATGGGTGCAGGAGTTCTTTTCCTTAGCTATCCTTGAGTCGATACGAGCCTGACTAGTTACTGGAGGTCACAACATAAAAGCATTCCCATCGTGGTCCAAGCTTTTGTTTATTGGTTGTGGTTACTCCCGTCCGTCTTAAGACTAAACCACCAGGTTTGAACACTCGTGGCCTAACTCGCCTATTGAAATATTACTTAGCCTTTCATTTGTGGTAAGTTGTTCGTAATTCTGCGCCCGCCCTCCTTTCGTTGAGGAGGTCGACTTGCTCTACCAGCCTGTCATTGTTGGCGGTTGGCTTGAATTGTTAGATCCGGAGAGTGGGTGCCCCTATCTCTGCAGGTATCACTGCCTTGCTCTTATAGATAAAGGTGAATGGTGTTTCTCTGATCGAGGTTCGGACTGTTGTCCTATATGCCCATAGGATGCCCGAGAACTCGTCTGCCCACCCTCCTTTGTGCAACCCCAGCCTTCCTCCTTTGTGCAACCCCAGCCTTTTTTTTTTTGTATGAACATGATGATTTTGTTTGTTGCCTCTGCCTGTCCATTAGCCTGAGGGTGACTTGGCGAGAAATACTTTACTTTGGTCTTCAACTCTACACACCACTCTTGATAGTAAGAGCAGTCAAACTGCTTCCCAATGTCTGATATGAAACTCTGGGGAATTCCAAATCAGCATACGATCAGCTTCCACAAGAACTTGGTGATTGCATGGGCAGAGATGCTTGCCAAGGCCTCGGCTTCGACCCACTTGGTAAAATAGTCAACCGCGACCATGACGAACTTGCCCCCCATCGGACGGTCAAAATGGGTCTATGAGATCTAGTCCCCACTGGGCGAAGGGCCATGACGCCATGAGGGAGATCAGTTCTTCTGGTGGGAAATGGGGCACAGAGGTGTGTTCCTGGCACCGAGTGCATTTTCTGGCAAATTCCTCTGCGTCTTTGACCGTGCCCGGCCAGTAATAGCTTGCCCCGGTCACTTTCACAGACAAGGCTCGCCCTTTCGAGTGGCTCTCGTAGATTCTTTCATGTATCTCCAGCACGTATTGGAATTCATTGGTCGATAGGCATATAAAGAGGGGTTCGGAGAAGCCTTTTCAGTACAACACTCCTTCTAGCAGCACAAACCTTGCGGCCTTATTTTTGATCTTCCGTGCCTCGCCTGGCTCTACAATAAGCTTTCCATCCTGCAAGTACTCCATGATATCTTGGGCCTATTTGAGAGGGGAAACCATCACGTTGAAACTCTCGCTCCTATTAATGGTGTGTCAACCACCTTCGCCTTGGCCTATTCTGGGAGATTAACGCTCTCTTATCCTGACACAGCCCTTGCCAAGTGGTTAGCTTTTTGGTTGCCCACCTTCAGAATCTACTTGATATTGAAGTACTAGAAGTGGTTGCAGGCTTCCCACACCAGTTGGAGGTATTTCTTTAGTCGCTCTCCCTTAATGACGAAAACTCCCAGAACTTGGTTGACTACGACTTGAGTGTTGGCGCGTGCCTCCACTTCCTTTCTCCTAGGAGCCGGGCCACTGTTAGTCCGGCCAGCAAAGCCTCCTACTCGGCTTCGTTGTTAGTGATTTTGAAGGCGAGCTTGATCGCATAATCGTGTTGCTTCCCATCACTAGTCAATATGTGCACCCACACACCCCCATCGATTTTGCATGCAGACCCGTCCACATAGGTCATCCAAGGTTTACATTGAGGTGCGAGGGGGGGTTCTTCTAGGAAGCCTGTGAATTCTGCGACGAAGTCCACTAGTGCATGCCCTTTGATTGCAATCCTTGAGACGTATTTTAGGTCAAACTTGCTAAGCTCTCTCACCCACTTGACTAACCTTCCCAAAATATCTAGTTTTTGTAGTATGAATTTGAGTGGCTGATCTGTGAGCACTTGGATGCTATGGGATTGAAAGTAGGGCCAGAGTCGCCTTATCGCAAAGACTAGCATCTCTATTTGTGGGTACCTGGTTTCGATGCCACAGAAATCTCGGCTGACATAGTACACAAGATTTTAGCCTTCGACAGTGTCTCGAATCAAGATTGTCGAGACTGTGCTCGGGGAGAGCACCAAGTAGACGGTCAATATGTTACCCGGCTTCATTTGGCTGAGTAAAAAGGGGAGTGTCTGATACCTCTTCAGCTCGTCAAACGCCTCATCCCAGGTCGAGTCTCATCTCTAGGCTTTCCTTAGCACTTTGAAAAAGGGGAGACATCAGTCGGTTGACTGGGCGATGAATTGACTTAGGGCAGCAACCCTGCCCGCCAACTATTGTACCTCAAGGTGGCTGTGCGGTGTGACCATTCAGGTAACGGCCTCTATCTTTTATGGGTTCGCTTCAATTCCTCTCTCCGAGACCATATATCCTAGAAACTTACCTGACTTCACACCGAAAGCATACTTAGCCGGATTGAGCTTCATCTTATATTGTCAGAGGACGGCGAAGGCTTTTCATAACTCATCTAGGTGCCACTCAGGCTGGCTAATTTTGACCAAGAGGTCATCGATGTAGACTTCTACGTTTCGCTTGATCTGTTGTTTGAACATACGGTTCACCAGTCGCTGGTAAGTTGCCCCCGCATTCTTGAGCCTGAAAGGCATCACCTTGTAGCAGTAGAGTCCTCTGTCAGTGATGAAGGTCATCTTTTCCTCATCATCTAGACTTATCCTTATCTAATTGTACCCTGAATAGACGTCCATGAAGCTGAGGAAAGGATGGATCATAGTTGCATCGATGATTAGATCGATACAGGGGAAAGGAAATCTATCTTTTGGGCACGCCTTGTTGAGGTCGGAAAAGTCGACACACATCCAAACTTACCGTTCGCCTTTTTAACAAGCACTACATTGGAGAACCACTCAGGATAGTGGACTTCCCTGATGAATATGACCAATAAGAGGCAATCGACTTCTTCTGCTATGGCCGCACCCTTTTCAGTGCAGAAATTCCGCCTCTTCTGCTTGACTTCTTGGGCATTAGGACGACACTCAGCCGGTGTTCGGCCACGGAATTGTCTATGTCGGGCATGTCATCGTGGGTCCAGGCGAAGATATCTCAGTGCTCGACTAAGAGCAGTTTTAGGCCCATCTTCAAATCGGGGGCCAATTTGGTACCTACCTGAATTCTTCATTCAGGTCTCGCTGGGTTGAGAGCGATCAATTCCAGCGATTCATTGGGATCGCCCTACTTAAGGGACTGCTCGTCCCGTATCTCGTTATCCCACTTGTTTAAAGGTAGGGAGTGGGTAGACTGGTCGCCCCTTCACCGGTTTTGACGACTGCTACCATTTAGCACTCATGCATTAACTCGTGGGCGTAGCATTTCCGCTCCAGGACTTGTTCGCCCCTGACTTCTCCCATCCCCTCGCTGTTCAGAAACTTCATCTTCAAATGGAATGTCAAGGTGACCGCCTTTAGCCGGTTTAGCACAGGGCATCCCCGGATCGCATTATACGAGGATGGGGCATTGACTACTAAGAAGTCAGTCATGGCCATTGTCATTTTTGGGGCAAACCCAACCAGGACCAAGAGGGTAATCAGCTCTACTGATTGAATCACATTTTTGGTGAAGCCTTTAAGAAGGGTTAGTGCAGGTCGCAGCCTATCATGCCCGATTCCCATTCTAGTGAAAGCTTCCCAGTATATGATGTCTGCAAAGCTTCTGTTATTGACCACGATTCTTCTGGTGGTGAAGTTGATGACTTGTAGAGTCACTACCAGGGCATGGTCATGAGGATGTAGTATCCCTTCTTCATACTGCTTATAGATGGTGATTGGGAGGCTTTAGCAAGTTTGGCTTCCCCTATGAACATACCGAGTTGTGATTACTTTTCCGTTGTGCCTCTCTTGCATATGCCTTTCTCGAGGATAAGGTCACTCCGTGTCTCAGGACCCATCCGGTGATCGTCTTAATTTTGCCCAAGGGCTCCCTTCCCCTAGGTGGGTTTTGGCGGTCATCATGCCTCAATTGTTCTTCACAGGGGGTCGCACTGCATCAGTCTGACTAGTGCCCTCTCTCGTACATGGAGCCATGTCGCTCCTCATCCCTCTTTATTCTTTGGAGGGCGTTACAGTCTCAGGTGTTGTAACATTCTGACTGATGGTACTCACAGTATGCCTTCGCGGGCGGTCGCCATGTATAATCTCTGCTATGCCCAAGCTCATGTCTACCCTCGACTGCCAAGCTGGCATGGAGGCATGGCTAGGGCCAGTCTCGTCGTGCCCTAGGGTCAGGACCTCCTCTCTTCTTGTCTTCCCGTGAGGAGCCCTCTTGTTGGTTTGCGGTCCTTGTTTTTGCCCGTTTGACTTCCTCATTTCGGGACACAGTGTGGGCTTAGAGGGTATACTCGGCATTTATGTACCCATCAGCCCTGTCTATGAACTTTGCAGGGTCGCCGAGGTTTTTTGCGCAATTTTCGCAAAGGGGCTGTTAGGCCATATCTCGCCCAGGAGGACGGCCAAGGTGATTTTTTTTGTCATGGTCATTCGTAATCATTCGCTCTCTGTTGAATCGAGAGAGGTAGTTCTTCAAGTTTTCTCAGTCATGCAATTTGACCGTGAGGAGGTAGACGGTTAGGCGTCTCCTCTTACGGCTTCTCAAGAATTGGGTCAAGAAGAGACGAGCCAAGTAATCAAAGTTGTTGATCGTTCCTATGGGGATGGTTTCGAACCATCCCCTCGCCATCCCTTTCAAGTGAGAAGGAAGGCCCTACATGCCACTTCGCTTGGATAGCCGTATAGGCTCGTGTGCGTCCTAAATGCTTCCAAGTGTTCGAATGGGTCCCTTCTCCCATCATACAGATCTATCTGAGGCACTTTGAACTTCGGCGGGAAGGGTACGACCATTACATTTGTGCTATATAGCGTTCTAGAGCTGTTGCGAAGCTGGCCAGTTATAGATGGCGCCTCGATCAACTTAGACATTTTTGCGTATTTATCCCCGAGCTCCTTGAGCTTTAGGTGCAGCTTGCGTCTCTCTTTTTCTACTTGATCGGGAGCTTCTTCTTCCCACCGGGAGCTTGCATGCTCACTTGCAGATGGTTCGTGGGGAGCCTTATGTTCCTCTGCAACTTCTCATTTTCTTCTGTCAGCTTTCTGATGATCTCTTCCATTGGTGTGAATTTGGCCTCCATTAGCTATCGTTGGGTTCTTCTCTACGGGTTGTTAAGGACCACATCGTTGCTGGCATACAGAGTATACATCAATAGGATCCCACAAACGGTATCATTGTTGTTGTTGTGTTCCACAACCTGAACTACTAGACGAGGCCCAAACACTTCTTCTCTGTACAAAGGAACGATGAGTGGGACAGTGATGCATTAAGACAGCTCCAATGCTTAAGTCAGTATGAGTGTAAGATAAAACTAGAAATATGAGAGCAAATAATAGGGATAGATAGATTCACCTGTGTATGTTGGAATTCTAGACTATTTATAGGGTTTGGCATGCCCTGACTAAGTCGTCCAAGCGGCGTGGTAGTCGTCATTCCAACCTGTCAGGCAATCATTCCTTTTGCTGAATTCGAGTAGATCTTCCTACCTCTAGGATTCTGTCTCGGCATGCTGTCCCTTCTTTTGTACCGTATCAACTTCCTTTTCACTATAAGGGCATGTTTGGGCTTCTGACCTGCATTTAATGTGGTGAGAAGGGCCTTATCTGGAATCGGCACGCCAAGGGCTTCAAACACCCTTGCAGAGTTTAGCATTTAATGCGTTGTGGCCTCGACGGGCTTCTACATTAAATGCGAAGTTGGCGCGTCTGCTTTTCTGACTCTACCCTGATCATGGCTTGATCCACTGTGCTGGTCACCTCTCGCCCGGCCTTTTGAGCTCTCGCTTGGCCTCTTGGGATCTCGTCTCCTGTGCCGGTTGCCTCTCACCCGGTCTTTTGAACTCTTGCCTCTTGTATTGGTTGCCTCTTGCCAGGCCTCTTAAGGTCTCGCCACCTATGCTGGTTGCCTCTTGCCCAGCTTTTTGAGCTTTCGCCTCCTGTATTGGTTGCCTCTCGCCCGGCTTTTTGGGCTCGCCTCCTATGGACTAGGGCCTCTCCTTCCTTTCGGTCCCCCCTTTCCTGAAATTGGACCCAAGCTCAGTCTCTCGTATGTAGGCCTCCCCTCACAATTGAGATTTTACATGGCTCAATCTTTTGCTATATATTGACTTAAAATAAATAATATTTCCAGTCTTAAACTGTGTAAGTTTTGAATACTCTCTATAAAAGTTTTTAATAAATCTAGAATAGACATTTATGGTTTGCTAGTTTTTAAAAATTTGCTAAAGATTTCTACTTTTCATATGATTATTATCTATGAAATCGCTACTTATCTTAAAAGTCTAAGTTGATATTAAGATATAGATTTGATTATTTAAATTAATCTTAACATTACCCCTTAATGAGTGGATCCTATATGTAAAATATTTAATTAATGTAAAAGATTTAATTAAATGGAATAAAATGTAGAATTAAAGTTGAGGATCTCTATCTTGACATCATGTAAAATCATCATTTGTTTTAAAAATTTAATTAGTAGAAAAATATAGATTTAATCGTTTATATTTATCTTAAATGTAAGGGGATCCCCCCCCAGCGTGGGCAAATACTCAGCTCAAAGACAAGACTTGTCTGTGAACTAATTCTTGCAAGAGGTATGCTGGCAACAAAAGCTTGTGGGACTCATTGCCCTGATGTCTCCTTGACAACACCCCACTCATAGAAACTTGTGGTATTTATATATAAAAAAAAAGGGGCAATATAAAAAATCTTTTTTGAATCCCTTGACATCAGGCAAAAGATTATCTAATAACTAATAAGAAAAGTTAGTATAATAAAGTGAACTAGGGAGCCACACCACATTAATGGGCTGCTCCAAAAGCCACGTCGCATTAAAGAATCTTGACTAAAGTGAATAGCTGAAAGAACGTAGACCTCTCAGAAACAGGCACAAACTGTCCCACCTCGAGTCCTGGTACAAAAGCCAATTCTCGCGTACAAAGAACTCTCTTAAAACTCAATTTCAAACTCATAAAACAATATACTAACTTAGACCTCAAAATTTTCCTGGGCTCACTAACCCTTCATTCTCCATATATTCTATGTGTGTGCAGAACTAAATCTAAATATTCGAGTTACTAGAACGTGGTCCAAAGACATACGAAACAAGACATTAATGCTAACATTACTAAAACACAAAAATCATTAATCAAAACAAAAGCATAGATAAAAAATTAAACTTAAATAATGTCCACCTCTACCATCCATTTTTATAAGCCCAAATATAAAACATATTTTATACAAACTTTTCATTCAAAATCTCTCTTTCTTTTTTGGTTAAAACATTTGTTCTTTCATTATACAAGTCACATTCAAACAGTTACTAAATTATAGGTACAAATGCCTCTATTTATTTTTAAAAATGAGATAAGATAAAAGTTAAAAAAAGAATAAAATATTATTATAAAATATTTTTTTAATATTAATTTTGTTTTGAGATTTAAAAAAGTTAAATTTTTTATTATATTTTAAATGAAAATTTTAAAAAATATAATGATGAATTCGAAAAGAATTTAAAATTTTTGATTTTATTTTTCAAAACATACCTAGCCTAACTTTATGTATAGGGGAAAGAAAAAATAAAATAAGAGAAATAATAAATGAATATAGAATTTAAATACTATTATATTTACAATATATATATAAATTGATGTGACATTATTTTAATTTATTAAATTTATTTTATAATAAAAATAATTTATACAATAATTTTTATGTATTAGAATATTTTTCTAATTCATAGCTAAATTTAACATATTTTATAAAAATAATATTTTTCTTACGCGCTGGGGTATGGAATGGGCGTGAGAACCGTGTAGGTTTGATCGTGTATCGTGATTTGTCGATGTTGCTGGTATTGTCGGTGCTCCTTTCGTCGCCAGCCACTTGTGAGCCAACTCCCAATGACTAAGCTAGTACACGTGAGTACAAACAAGCACGTGGGTTTGAGAGAGAAGTATGTGGCACTCATGGAATTTCACATCAAATTAAAATAACTCCCTGAATTGGACAACACCCTATTTGCGACCCCAAAATAATAGACGTTGGATGAAGAATTTGTGTGCTGCTCATATGCCCCTTATCCTAATCTAGATGTTAACAGAACGACCATGGAATTAGTGATGGAGATGTGCATCCATCACTCTCATATAAAATAATTAAGGTTGAGATTTTGCATGGCTAAATATTTTGTTATATATTCACTTAAAAGAAATAATATATACAGTTTAAAATGCGTAAGTTTTGAATATTCTTTTTAAAATTTTTTAATAAATCTAGAATAAACATTTATGGTTGGCTAGTTTTTATAAAATTGCTCAATATTTCTATTTTTCATCTAATTATTAATTGGGAAATTACTACTTGTCTCAAAAATTTAAGTTAATAATAAGATGTAAATTTAGTTATTCAAATTATAAGAAAAATGTTACTATGTCACCTCAATCTGCCAACTTACTTTTACCGTTCATATATTTATTTATTTATTTTAGATTTTTTTTTATTTAATGGTTAAGGAAGCAAATATTAGTATATTGGTCATTTTTTATTGTTTTAAAAATGTTTAAACATGTTTAAAAAAATGTTGGAAATAAAAAATAAAAAATTGTAAATTACGCTAAGAGGCACAATAAGCCAGCAAATTACGAAGGCATAGTAACACTACTCAATTTATTTTAACAATATCCCTTTATGAGTGGTCCTATACATAAAATATTTAATTAACGTAACCCATCCATGCAGTAATTCTTACAAAGGTATACTAACAACAAGAATTGATTTATTACTTTGATAAAAGACATGTGATAATATAAGGAATGTTTTATAAATCCCTTAATATCAGTTAAAAGAAGAGCTAATAAGAAAAGTTAATAGGATATAATGAATTAGAAAGTCACGTCACATTAATGATATCGTTCCAAAAACTACATCACATTAAAAAGTCATTACTAAATTGAATAGCTGAAAAAGCATAAACCTTTTAGAATTAGGCACAAAATGTCCCACCTCAAGTCTTGGTATAAAATATAATTTCAATTATGAAGAACTCTCTCAAAATTCTTCGAAATCAATTTCAAACTTATAAAACGATATATTAATTTAGACACCAAAAACTTTTTGGACTTACAAAGCCTCCCATTCTTTGTATCTTATTTGTGTGTAAAACCAAGCTTTAAATTCCAAGTTATTAGAACATGATTCAAAGATATACAAAATAAGATGTTAACGCTAATATTATTGAAACACAAAAATCATTAATCAAAACAAAAATATCTGATAAAAAATTACATTTAAATAATTTCCAATTCTACCATCCATTTTTATAAGCCCCAATATAAAACATATTTTACATAAACTTTTAATTCAAATCTCTATTCCTTTCACAAAATCTAATAAATAATATATCTATTTTTTTTTCTTCCAAAAATTCACTAAATTTAGCAAGAAGTGCCGATGTCCCCTTCTTCAGCCTATTTCTTCCTTGATTGTCGGGCAATGTTATCGCACCATACTTCTTTGCAAAACTTTATTCACGCGGATTTCGTTGTAAGTTTTCCTAAACAATTATATACCAAAAGAAAATTAATATTTACATTCGCCAGAATGCATAAATGTCTCATAACAACTTCATTATTTAAAAAAAAATGTACAATATTTGTACAACTAATTACTATCTCTAACCTTCTTTATACAAAAATTACTAAGCAGGCAACAATATTTTGTTGGCACGGTCACAAAGTGTGCGTGTGCATGTGGCACCTCGATTGATTGGTCGCAATTTTTTCTTTAATTTTTCAAGTTTTCATAAAATAATAGGGTTTGTTTGTATTATTCATTGTTTTAGAATTATTTTTTTCATAATTTTTATTATTATTAACTATTATTTAATATTTTATCATTATTTTTTTATTACTATTAACAGAAAATATAAAATCACCAACTATCTAAATATAACATAATTCAAACTATCTCAGGACTATTATCTATAAATTATCTTATCCTATAAGCACAATCAAAATATGAACCACGTGCGCACGAAGGTATGCAGCTCATTGGTGCAAAGTGAGCCCGTATCACATCACAAGATGGTCCTACAGGTTTTGACACTTTTCTTATATTTCTATTTTTTCTAACCAATAATTTTAAAGAGAGATTGGAGATTTCTTCATAAACCATCCTTAAACAATAGACGGCAACATACTCGCCATCGAAACCACTTCGTGCAGAAAAGAATCAACGTCTACGGTGGTTCTTTAATTAACTTTTAAGTGAATAATTTAATATGGATAAAGATTAATTATTGATTTCAAATAAATATGTCCCTTTTTTTTCTTCCACTTATGCACTATATATTTTAAAGTATTTGTTGATAATCTCCACCCCTCTTCATATATCATCATTTTTAATTTTAATAAGGTTCATTTGCTTAAAAAAAATGACTTTTTACTACTAGGAGCGGAACCAGGATTTATTGATTCGGGGGCGATTAATTTAAAATTTTTTCTTTAAATTAAGCTCGACGAAGATCTTTCATAAAATAAAATTCTTCTATTATCATCTCTGAAATGAAATTTTTGTCAATTTTTTTTTTCAATATAAACTAACAAATGATCTGCAAGAAACTCATCTTCCATTCGAGTTCACAATCTAGTTTTTATAAGTTTCATTGTAGAAAATACCCGTTCAGTAGTAGCAGTAGAAACTGGAAGAGTTAAGACTAGACGAATTAAACTGTCAATCAAATAATAAATTTTTGACTTTTCTAAATTTGCTAGTACTCTACATAATTCAGATAATGTAGACATATCTTGAAAATCTGGATGCGTTAGCACATCAAGTTCATAATATTGCAATTGAATTCTTAGAAGGAATTTTTCTTGTTCAGGTAAAATCCTGTGGATAAAACTTCTCAGTCAATTTGCATATGTCATCAATATTAAATGATTTGTATGCACATTTAGGGTTTAAAGCAGCACTAAGAATAAGAAATTCCATTACTTGGTCGTTAAATCTATTGTTCAATTCTTGCAACTGGAAGTCTATTGTAGCAGTAAATATATCAATCCTAAAATGATGCTCCATTGTTGTCTTTTCAACTTGACGACGTAATTTTCCTCGAGTATATAGGTCATTCATATCAGGAATGTCAATTTCGTGTTTCTCACAAAATGATCTAACATTAATAAGCAAAGACTCTCACCCATCATCATCTCTTAACTTTTGAATGAGTATTTTTGTAGTTGAAACTAGACTCATGGCATTCACAATATCTTGAGAATTTTGTTGCAAAGACTGGCAAAATGCATTAGTGATTCCCATTACTTTTTTCATCATATGTAATATCAAAATAAATTCAAAAGATATCAATATCATATAAGCTGCTTCAGCATCACCACATTGAGAATAATTTGATCTCTCATTTGAAATAGTATTTATAACTGTGCAAGTAGCATTTAACATCCTCATCAAACTACAAATAGATTGAAAATGAGATCCCCATCTAGTATCTCCAGCTCTTTGTAGTGTACCAATTTGATTAATCCATTTTCCAGTCTCAATCTCATTGGAAGCAATCAAACTTTCAATTTCAACAGTTTGAGCAGCTTGTAATTCATCATTACGTTTAGAAGAACCAACAACAATATTAATAATAGATGTCAAATGGATAAAGAACTGATGAATATGCTTGGCTTCTCTAGAAGCTGCAACCAAAATTAATTGTAGTTTATGAGCCCAACAATGTATATAATATGCATAAGGACAATCTTTGAAAAATAAAACTTGTAGTCCATTCCATTCATCACGCAATTACTTCCTCCATCATATCCCTAACCTCGAATATTCTCAACTTGAAGGTCGTAACGAGAAAGAAGAACACATATCTCATTTTTTAGAGTTAGTGCCATGGTATCCTTAACATGCACAATATGAAAAAGTCGTTCTCTAATAAAACTATATTTATCAACAAATCTCAAAATAATAGCCATTTATTCTCTTTTAGACTCATCCCGAGCTTCGTCTACAAGAATACAAAATTTGGCATCCCCAATTTTTTCACGAATCACATTTCGTACTTTATTTGTAAATATATGCAAAATTTCCTTCTGAATTTTAGGTGATGTATATTTGGTATTCTATGGAGCATTTTCTAAAACAACTCCTTTAACTTGATCATTATAATTTGCTAGAAACTTTATTAATTCAATGAAGTTGCCTTAATTTTTTAATTCAGAACTTTCATCATGACGTCTAAAAGCAAATTCTTGGAATGTCAACCATCAAACACTATCTATCGAAGTTTTGAACCTCAATCAATTATTCTCCATCTCTTGTGATACTTGTTTTTCAACTAGTTTATCAATATGTCTTGAACGATTCATTAGATCCTCATAACATTTTACAGCATTTTTATGTAGTGAATTTGAATCTCTTCCCACATGTCCTATTAAAGGACAATTCATTCCATCATTCACTTTTTTCCAATTATCAAAACCTTTATTGGTAAATGCATTTGATCCTGGACGGCTTGTTGAATTTTTAGCAAAGACGTAGCATGGAAGACAAAATACAGCATTTTTCGAAGGTGAGTATTCCAACCAGTTTGAATATCTTTAAAACCAATAAAATTGAAATTGACAACGTTGATTACCTATTCCTGAAAATGGATATTCTGAAAGTTTAGGTTGATATGGACCAGTTTTAAGATAAACACGTCGTATCTCATCTTGTATGTTAGTAGGAAATTCTCATATTTGTGGACGTAATTCTGGATCACATTCGAAACAGGTAGCATCCATCTTTTCAGGTTGCATTCTTAAAATTTTAGAAGGACGCTCATCACTAATAGAAGTGTCACGTTCCAAACTGGTATCATTCATCTTTTCAGATTGCATTTTTGAAGTTTTAGAGAAACGCTCACCATTTCTAGAAGGTTCGCAATCTATTGTTATCAAGTCCTCGTGTGGTATATTTATATTACTCTCAGTCTCCAACTTGTTCATGTCTTTCTTTTAAAAAAAAGAATCAATTGTTATTAGTTTGCTCATTCTTGATTTGTTATATATATATATATATAAATATAATATATGCACTATTGCACAAATGACAAATATATAAGATAGATTTGAACAAAACTATATATAATATATAATATATTATTTTAGAATAACACTAATCACTATAGTCTATATATTAAATCTATATACATATATATTATAAATTTATATATAACTTATTATATATGTCCAGCAATGCAAACCGTAAATCTATATTATATAAATAGCAACACAATTACACAAATCTATTATATATATATTTGATATTTCTAATTTTCTATATATATATATTATAATTAATTTGTTAGGCTAAATAAATTATAATATATTATATATTCATAATGCTGCAGCCTGCAATGCACAACGACACAAATTTACAAACTTACGCAACAGTACAACACCACAGGTCCACAAATTACAATAACAAATTTATTATTTATATGTAATATGCACATAATATATATATCACAAATTCACAGCAGTCAGCAAGTTAGCAAATAGCAACATAAATCTATTATATATAATATATATTTCTTATTCTCTCTATATATATATTAATATATATTAATTTGTTAGACTAACTCTATTATTAATTTATTTATATATATATATATAAAATAAATTATAATGCAAATAATGATAGAACCTGGAACTGGAAGCAAGAAGCTCGAACCAGGCTCTCAAGTCTCAAGCGTTTTGCTTTACGGCGTCTTGCAACTCGCAAGGAAACCACAAAAGTTTGCTCTGTTTTGAGCAACCGGCAACAGGGCAAGCAGGGGTGGAGCCGCGGAACCAAGTTCTGTTTCCTCCCGTGAGTCACGTCCAGCCTCCAGGCCTCCGATGTCTCACAACTCGTAAGGAAAGCAGGCTCTGTTTTGAGCAACTAGAAACAGGGCAGGGCCCGAAGTTTGAACCAAGTTTGAAGTTCTGTTACAAACTTACAGAAAGCTTCGGGCAGGGCAGTGTGGCCACCAAGAACGTTACAAACTTACAGAAACTGGAAACACAAGGGCCAACAATCAATGATTCAACTGGCAACTGGCAACGATTCACAGTTCACTGCAAGTCTGCACTTAGTTCAGAAAGAAAAAGTTTAAAAGATGAAACTGAAACCTTAACTGATAACTCGATGACAAATGACAGACTCAGAGTATATAAGAATAATTTATACTAATACGGCATCGGCAATAACAAACTGACCAAATACGCAACGCAGCTTGCAACGGTACAAAAGGAGTGAATAAGTGATGTTTGATTTATCTCGTGCTGCAAGCCAGCAACTGGTTCATGGCATGGACCATTGGTTTGTTGGTGAAATGTGGTGCAACCATCGGTTCATAACTTCAGTCTGCGATCAGTGATGCACCATTACCTGACTCATGAAATGCTCATGGGGAGTCTGTGACTGGAACGAACTTGGGGGGGTTGAATATCAAGTTTGGGGGGGCTGACTTGTACCCTACTGGTACATATCTAATATTAAAGTTTGATTTTAAAAAGTTTTGGGGGGCTAACGAACCACACAAGTCCGCCCCTGTTTACCACAATCATCATTAATGATAATAACTTGATGGGAATGATAATATTTAAAATGAAGAATACTATAATTTAAATTTTAGTCATTATATTCACAAGTTTTATAGAGAAGCACATCATCTATATTATTAATATGACATGATTTGATTTGCAAAATTTAATTTTATAAAAAAAATTTATAAATTAATCTACTCACATTCACAATAAATATTGTGTATATTTTACACAAACTTGTATATATAATTAATCTTTAGATATTATTATCCAAATTATATCAAATATATATTTTGAAGTCATTTTATTTATCTACCATTTAAATACATAAACATTATTTTATATTGTGCTATAAAAAATGACAATAATAAATTAAGGAATCATAATAATTAAACGAGTAATGCTATTATATCTTCTCAATTGACTCACTATGTGCTTTCTAGTACAAATTATATATTTTTTAATTTTTTTATATTTAAATGTTTGTTAAACATATTTAATTATTTTTAAAAAATAAAAAAAATGCTAAATATAATTATAAAAAAATTTACTTTTCTACATGTCAATTATTGATATATTAAAAATTATTAAATTTGAATTTTAAATTTTCAATTTAATAAAAAAACTAATAAAATGAATTTTATAAGTAAAATTATAATTATATATAATATTATTCATAAAAAATAAAATATTAATCTATTAATAATTATTTTCTTAATTATTAATTATTAAGTTAAAATAATTTTAAAAAATAAATTCATGAACAGTTAAAATGGCAAAGTAATGTGGCATGATAGTATTATTCTAATTAAATTATTATCATGACACCACGTGGCCACCCTGTAATGCGCGTATCGGAAACGGAGCAACAAATGAGAGTAGCTAAGCTGAGAGGAGTCACATAGACACTCGCGGAAAGATCTCCTCCCTCACTTTTCCTCAGCCTTTCCTTTTAAAAGTAAATAAATGAAACGGGAAAAGGATACTCGGTTCGCAGGGGTCTTTTTCTGCAGTTTGCGGTTTCCTCCCTGAACCACGAAATTCCCATCACCAGTTTATAGTTTTTCCCCCTCACGTTGATTTCATCCCCGGCGCACGTTAGGCTCCACTACCGGACTGCTGCTCAGAGAGTGACTGTGACTGATCTCGGAAATGGCTTCGGCGAGGGTAGATCTGGACGGAAATCCGATAAAGGCAATGAAGATATGCATGATCGGTGCTGGAGGCTTCATTGGCTCCCACCTTTGCGAGAAGCTGATGGCCGAGACTCCGCACACCGTGCTGGCCGTCGACGTCTACAACGACAAGATCAAGCACCTCCTGGAGCCGGCCGGCTCCCATCCTTGGTCAGATCGCATCCAGTTCCACCGCCTCAACATCAAGCACGACTCCCGCCTCGAAGGCCTTATCAAGATGGCAGATCTGGTCCTCCATTTCGTTCTCTCCTTACATACACTCTCTCTAGAATCCGATTCCATTTCTTTTGGTATTGTTTCGTTTCGTCTTTCCTGAATTTTATTTTCTTGAAAATTTTGTTCGCATTGTTGCAGACAATTAATCTGGCGGCGATTTGCACTCCGGCAGACTACAACACGCGCCCGCTCGACACGATTTACAGCAATTTCATTGATGCACTCCCCGTGGTAAGCGTCAGTTGAGATATCGGAATGCTCGTGTTCCCGGCGGGGTTCTGTGCCTTCTTTTCCCGATTCAATTGGAACTGATTATCATTTGTATCGTATTCCTTTTTAAGATATTTGGTCGTTATTGTAGTTGAATTTGATTGAATGCGATGTTTGTGATTTGACTAGGTTAAGTACTGCTCGGAGAATGGCAAACGTCTCATTCACTTCTCTACTTGTGAGGTGTATGGGAAAACGATTGGAAGCTTTCTTCCTAAAGATAGCCCTCTTCGTCAGGTAAGCCTTCGTTTTATTTATTTATTGATCTGAATTTTCTTTTAAACTTAATTGCTTGGTGGCATTTCGAAGATAAATTACAGATCTGTAATTTTCTTGCAGACTTTTGTGTGATAAATTTGTTGTTTAAGTGATTCAGATAGTTTTTCGTTGGCATTGGTTGTGAAGGATAAACATGTCGATGGCATCACATTTGGATGCCTATATGTATTCCAATGTTTATCAAGATTTCAAAAAATCTGTGTAGGAGTCGTCGATTAACAACGTTGTGGACAATAATATTGATATTAGCAATTAAATGGTTGCCTATGACTCTGCAGAGTTTTGCTGCAGCAGTGGTGGTTGAAGGTCTTTGTCCTTGCATGTCTTGCCATCCATTAAATATATGCTGTAATGACTATTGTTTGTACAAAGGCAGGGACTATGCTATTAGTATAGAAACCATAGAATTTCTACAAATCTCTTTTACCTAGCTATCTTCTTTACATGATGAATTTCGATTCATTTTCTGTTGAATATTTTATTGTGGTCCTAGTGCCTCTTTATTTTTGAAGGTTTATACCATTCGTTTTGAACGGGTATAGATCAAAGGAGTTGTTCAGAGCAATGTTACATTTTCTCTGGTTTTGCTTTTTTTGTCTTTTTATTGTTGAGAGTTGTTTGCTAAAGATTTGAATAAAGGCCATCTTTTGATTCTATGGGTTGTAGAGTAGGAAAAGAAATATTAGAAAGAAATCTCTTAGATGCATACCAAAGCAGAGCAACTATACCAATCTCTTAGATGCATTAATTTTTTTTTGTGAAAAAAAAAAGGGGAAGCAAAAGGGAATTCTTCCTTCAAGATATGTGTATAGTACTTATTTTGAGATGTTAGTCGGGCCCAACCAAAAATGCCAGTGTATCTATCAAGCAATTGCAATTTGCAACATATTCAAGTAATGCTACACTGATGGTGTTTCTTATTTAGCTTGTCTGCAATTACCTAAGTCATTTTCTTCTATCTGCTGTAGGATCCTGAATATTATGTTCTTAAAGAAGATTCCTCCCCATGCATTTTTGGTTCTATTGAGAAACAGAGATGGTCCTATGCATGTGCGAAGCAATTGATTGAGAGGCTAATTTATGGTAAGCTATCTTTTCCATTGACCTAGCTGGTTTTTAACTGGTACATGTAATGTGCATTTCTGACATTTTTTTGTCTTATTTATTACAGCTGAGGGTGCAGAGAATGGTATGGAGTTCTCAATTGTGAGACCCTTTAACTGGATTGGACCCAGAATGGATTTCATACCCGGCATTGATGGTCCAAGTGAGGGCGTTCCAAGGGTTTTGGCCTGCTTTAGTAATGTATGATAAATTTCTGTTGTATTTTCCCACACACCTCCCTCTCTCTCTCTCTCTCTCTCTCTCTCTCTCATTTTGTTGCAATCACGCCCTTCCTGTTACAGAATCTCCTGCGTCATGAGCCACTCAAGCTTGTTGACGGTGGTCAATCCCAGAGAACTTTTGTTTATATAAAGGATGCAATTGAAGCTGTTTTGCTGATGATTGTAAGTGCAATATACTTTATTTTAAAATTTATGTTTGGCATGCAAAAGAGGTAGCTGAGTGTTGTAATCCTTTGTACTTTTAGGAAAATCCAGCTAGAGCCAATGGCCATATTTTTAATGTGGGCAACCCTAACAATGAAGTTACAGTTAGGCAGCTTGCTGAAATGATGATTCAGGTGAAGGGTTATTTTTTATGCATATATATGCATTTTGGTCTAATAAAAATGCATTAATGAATTCTTATGCTTTTGTTGGACTAGATTTTTAAAAATTGATGTTCGTGCAATGTACAGGTCTATTCAAAGGTAAGTGGGGAACCTTCACTGGAAGCACCTACTGTTGATGTGAGCTCCCAAGAATTTTATGGGGTGGGATATGATGATAGTGATAAGAGAATTCCTGACATGACCATAATCAATAGGCAACTTGGTATTGATTATTTTCTCTTCCTTTTTATTTATTTTTAAAAATCCTTGAGATTTAGGAGCATTGTGACAGAAGTTATGGATTATGATTGTCAGGTTGGAACCCAAAGAGTTCTCTGTGGGACTTGCTTGAATCAACACTCACCTATCAACATAGGACGTATGCTGAGGCTGTTAAGCAGGCCACTGCAAAACCAGCTGCCAACTAAATCAAAATGTTGTGTGGTGGCACTTAAGAAGTGGATCTTGCTTATGTTGCTGCCGATTAGCAGGTGTTACCATTCTTTCTAAGTCCATCTTATAATATATGTTAATGGTCGATTCGTATATACACTACATTTTTCTTGTCTTTTCAGTATCAGTATCAATAGCTGAAGTAGTTCAGGAATGTGTTTTGGATATTTCAAGAACTTAGATTCTGTTACAAATTCTTGTTATACCACTGTAATTGGTTAGTAAAGCTTGGCTACTAGATGTTGGGGGCTGTTGTTGAAGGAAAGCTGGAGAGCTGTGGGTATGCTTATCGTTCTGATAACTTGTCACTCCCAGTGTGTTGTATTATTCTGTTTGACGATCTCTGGCTCACGTTTCTTAATTTATTGTTTATTAATTCCATGCAATTACTTATTTTAATTTTTGGTTGTCTTTTAGTTGTTTCAAGAAAGGGAAAATCGTTTGACCAAAATTAATCTCGGTAGTAGCCGTATAACCATGTTTGATGTGTTTATTAATTGAAGTGAAAATAGCCTCGGTGGCATATTCTTGTTGATGTGCATGAGTGGTGAAGGTAGGTCGGTCGTGAATAGCCCAGCTTTATCAATTCTAATCATTATTATAAGATGAACTTGAGGCTGCAAATTTGCAGCTGGTTCTTGAGAATCTGTTTTCTTATCTTTGGGACTATTGAGTTTGGATTAGTTGTCTGAAAATCACCTTCACCATACATGTTGAGTAATGTTTAGTTAGCTAGCTTTTGATCATAGATTGGTAAAAGCCTGCACAGAAAGTGTGTGTCCTTGTCTGTGAGATTGAATTGGCCAAACAATAGAATATGGGTAGGGGTGCAACCTGCCCCTTATCAGTCAGATCTGGACCCAAGCCTCTGCACCTTATTTTTAGCGCCAACTCGACTCAACTCGACCCGACTCGAACTCTGTTGGTCGGGTCAGGTTCGGATATTTTATTTTATTTTATTTTTTTAACACCTCTGGTCAGCTTCACCTTACAAATACTTCAACCTTCTTACATGCATATTAACGTTATCATCTACTAATTTAATTGTGTATAAATCCCTATAAAAAATAAATCAAACTTGATGAATCTCAAATTAAATAAGAAACAAAAATGGCCAAACATTCTCATTTGGGTCTCCTTTCTTAATTATCTGAAGCACTGATTACATTCCTCAGATATTTCCACCTAAATGAATTTGGTCGCTGCCTGTGCTGCTCTCCCATTTAGGCATTTCTTCAAACTCTTCACTTGCACCTGGGTCTGTACCAGCAAGTAGTTGATCTAAAAGCAAAAATGGTAACAATAACATATTGATGAAATAAAAGATTTGGTAGAATCTAGCATCCTAAACTCGGTAACCTCGAGTCTGTCTTGGAATCTTATCAGCCTTGTTAAAGGAATTGATTTCATTCAGAAAATACTAATGAAGATATTGAGCACAATTGATCCTATTTGAATCAAACCAATGTGTACATAGGAAGATTGTGTGCTTGAATCTGTGCAGTTTTATTCCAGGGTAGAACACATACGAGCAAACTTAACTTTACATGGGCGTATTTTTCATCATCAAATTTCTCTTTTTTCCTTTT
Source organism: Platycarya strobilacea (assembly GCA_036898215.1). NCBI lineage: Eukaryota > Viridiplantae > Streptophyta > Magnoliopsida > Fagales > Juglandaceae > Platycarya > Platycarya strobilacea. The sequence goes on from CM072550.1 coordinate 32,438,961, forward strand.
TATTCATGTATGGATTATTTCGCTGTTCTTTCTTTTTATTTTTTGACCAAATTCGCAAAATCTTGCGGCTCTGTTTTGTTACGAGCGTGGTTAATTGACAATAGATAAATATTGTAGCTTTAAAAGTAATGTGTTAAATCTGAGATCTGCATTAAAAAAAATGTTTTTTTAAGAAAAACTTCTACATAGAACATACCACAGACATCTACTAATCAATATGTAATTTGTTATTTTTATGCTTTTGTCTTGTTGCTTTAAATAGAATGACAAAAATAACAAATCATGGTTTGATTAAGGCTTAGGGTTGATTAAGGTTTTGTTTGTTTTTAGAGATGAGATGAGATGAGATAAAATAAAAGTTAAATATATATATATATATATTATTGTAATATATTTTTTTAATATTAATTTTGTTTTGAAATTTGAAAAAGTGATTTTGAAATATAAAAAAAAGTTGAAATTTTTATTATATTTTATATAGGAATTTGAAAAAATATAATTATGAATTTGAGATGTATTTTGAGTTTTGATTTTATCTTTGCAAACAAACAAGCCCTAAGTAGATGTGTTTAGTGTAAGGTTTTTTTTATAGCATTTTGATTTTTATAATGCTGGATTTTGCTTTTGTTTTCCCAAAAGTAAAGATCTGCATATCATAAAATTGAATCAAGCATTACTAATTTATTTACTCTATTTACGGGAATGGTTGCATTCTATCACTATCAAAAGCAAAACAACAATTTAAACAAGGTACGGTAGCAATCTATCACTATCCAAGTCAAAACAACGATTTAAACATATGTTAATTGTGTTCATCACATGGTAAAAACATTGTAACGCACAATTTAAACAAGGAATAGCGGCAATCTATCACTATCCAGGTCACAACAATGATTCAAACAAATGTTGGTGTTCACCACGTGGTAGAGATAATGTAAGTTGTAACGCCCTGTCCTGGAGGTCTGAGGAATTAGCTCATGTCACCTTTCATAATCTCCAACAACACTAATGATTCCATAAAATATTAATTTAATATTCAACACAAATATATTCGCGTTTCTCCACAGAAACACCTAATAGATACCTCAGTATAACAAACTAAAATCTTTATAAAGACTCAACATTATTCATTTCTCATAATACCCAAAATAACAAAAAATAATAAATCTACTAAAATGGACTCTCCAATAATTATTTGGACTCTTCGACACTTATTCCTCTACAATCATCAAATCTTGCTAATATTTCTCAATCTTGATTTCAACCGAACCATTAAAATTATCTAACAGATGTTGTAGAGAAAATGAGTGAGTTATCAACAACCCAGTAAGCAGAAAACATATATTATTATGTAAATATAAGCATTTATAAAGTTCAAAATGCATAACAAAATATTTTTAATTTCAAAATGCAGAATCATAACATATTATCAAAATGTATTTTCAAAAATATTCATATTAAAAAATCATTTAGTATAGTATAACTAAAATATCATATCATAACAAAATTCCATGTTTAATCCCACGTGGTAGAATTATGCAAACCTTGATAACCGAGTAAAACTAGAAAATAAAATCTTCTCCTTTTTATTCTTAGAACTCTGAGTATATACATAAGAAATGTCATGTAGAAACCACTTTACTTTCAAAATGGATGCACCAAAAATAAAAAGTTGGTACTAACCCAAACAAAAACTACAATTTTATACTCATAATAAGGTCAGAACAAAATATAAACAGAACCATACACATAATCAGTTTTCCTATGCCAAAAGTTTTATACCCATGGATGTCAAAAGTTTTCATATGCCGTATCTTATCAAAACAAAGTATTGAGTAGAATCATATCAACTTCGTAATTAAAATAAATTCATAGCATTTTCACAAAAATCATGCACAAATTTTTATATTTGCTCTTTTAGTACAGTTCATAAATATAATGTCAAAATAGCTCATGCTATACTAGTCATGACAAAAGTACTTCTCTCTACATGCATAATGTAGGACAAATAAATGAGATTGTTTCATATTTTCATAAAAAAACATACATATTTTGTCAAAATCAAACTCAATTCATTTCTTTATACAAAGTCCAACATAGAAATCTTGTCTACTTCGGCCTTTCAACTTTTCTAAATTTTTTCACAATTGTGCCAAATGAAAATAAAACGTCGACTATAAAATAGACACGTAACTTATTTAGATTCTCATATTAAAATCACATTTTATTTAAGCCTAAAATACTAAAACAACCTACTTTTCCTAAAAAAATTAACACTCTTATAACTCTAAAATACCATCACTTCCTAATTTCATCGATATCCATTTAATTTTTTCAGCTAATATATTAACTCTAATTTATTTCTATAAAATAAAGTTTCTAGACAGACATGAAATAAAATAAGTCCAACTTAAACATAGTTTCGGAAATAACCAATTTAAGTCTAGAGTTATAATAGAAAGGCTTTCTTTTCGACTCTGGAGTATTCTAGCGAGAAGGAAAAACTCCTTCACTACTGTGGAAGGTTACTTTGCCTAAGGCAAGATTTGAAAAGCTATTGATTTCTCTGTTACTACAAATCCATCGAAGCACTTGGTGAGAGTGGATGACATATGACATGGCAGAGGAACTAGCTCAATTATGGAACAAACTCTCGCTAATAGAGGAGGAAAGGTATGAAGTTGTAATCATGAGTAAAGAGGTAAAACAAACACTCGAAAGAGGGAACTATGCCTAGTAGGGAAGGTGATAGTAGAAAAAAAAAAGACAAATAGAGATGCTTTCAAAAATATGATGCTTAAGGTGTGGAAGTTTTGTGATGATATCAAGATAATTGAGGTGGGAGATAATTTGTATGTCTTCGAATTTCATTCTGAGGAAGACTTACAAAAAGTTTGGAAGGGACAACCTTGATTATTTGATATGAACTTAATATGTATGAAGATGTTTGATGGACTTACACCGACAGAACTATGCTTCAACCATACTTTCTTATAGGTTCAAATTCATAATCTACCTTTAGGGTGTATGAATAAGGATGTCGGGATCCAAATAAAATCATCAATTGGTATTGTTTTGGAAGTGGATGCTGACCATAATGGAATTTGTTGGGGGAAATGTGTTAAGAGTATTAATTGAAGTTGATATAAGGAAGTCTTTAGCTCGTGGAAAGGTTGTGGATTTGGTAGGCCATAGAGGCTTTGTGCAATTCAAATATGAAAGACTCCTTCATATCTACTTCACATGTGAGGTTATCAAGCATAGACCATCTGGATGTGCTGCTCAAAACAAGCAATTGGAGGTTCCTAGAGGGTCAAGCATCCAACAGTATAGTTCATGGCTAAGGGCCACAAACATGACAGCAACTTCTAGCTATGGTAGTACTTCAGGTAAGTCAAGTGCACTAATGAGCAAGAACGTTAGATGTGAGGAAAAAGATAGGAATATTTGTGTTCTAAATCAATCCATTGAGAATTCTGTGATTGAGGAAAGCAGGTTAATCATGCAGTATGAAACAAGAGAAGACACATAGGAGAGTAAGGTGGGAAATCAAGAGGTTAGTAATTTGCATTTTCTAACTTTGTCTAAAGTCACAAAAGAGCCATCAAAGGACACTATGCAGGATTCACTGGATGCATCTGAAAAGCAAACTATGGAACTTAGTTTACTTGATGATAGAATAATAATACTACCCGAGTAACAGAATGCTAGTATTCCACAAGAATTGCCAAAAATCTATGTTAAGAAATGGAAGAGAAGAACAAGGGGACAAGGTAATGCTGATAGGTTACCTTCTTCTCAATATGACACATGGAAGAGAAAGAATGAAGCTGACAATAGTATGATGGATGTGGAAAACAATCAGGGCTCAAAAGGAAAGAAAATGACAGTAGCATATGACTTTTTTGTATCAGCAAAAGCTGTGAACCAGCCCCGCTAGGATCAATGAGGCTCATAAGTTGGAACTGTCGAGGGCTTGGCAACCCTCGGGTAGTTAGAAATCTTAACCACTTGGTTAAGGTACAAAAACCTAACATTTTATTTCTAATGGAAACAAAAATGCATAAAGAAAAACAATTAGATGTTATAAAACAATGTCTAGGTTTTAATTCTATGTTTACAGTTAAGGGAATTGGAAGGAGTGGAGGCCTAGTATTCTTTTGGAAAGATGATGTCTAGCTCAATATAGATTCCTACTCTCACAAACATATCAACTCATGGGTGACTCATGGTAGCTCTTCATGGATGCTAACTTGTTTTTGTGAGAATCTTGAAATTGAAAAAAGGCATGAAGGGTGGAGTATATTGAGGTATCTTAAAACTCCTAATCCTAAGAAATGGCTCTGCCTAGGGGATTTAATGAGTTGTTGTATCACTCAGAAAAGTATGGTGGGTCTCTAAGGGATGATAAATAGATGGACAATGTCATAGAAATATTACAACACTGTAAGTTAAAGGACCTGGGTTTTATTAGAGGTAAATATACATGGTTAGATTTGAGAATGGATCACACTTTTACTAACGAAAAATTAGATCGAGCCACTGCAACCTCTAAGTGGTGAGAAGAATTTGGTGGAGGAGAGGTGGAGGTATTAGCCTTCTCCACATCAAATCACAATCACATCTCAATAGTGGTGAATTATAAGAGAATGTGGTTAGGGAACAGACCAGCTATGTGTAGATATGAAGATAAATGGTCTTTGTTACCAAATTGTATAGAAGAAATAAACAAGGTATGGCAATAGTCTATTGTTACAAATGAAGGATTGATTAAAGTAAAAGGGAAACTTGAGACTTGCTTGAAACAATTGAAACAATGGAGCTATAGAAAGGAAGCTAAAGCCACAACAAGTACGAGGTAAAAAGAAAACAAGTAGTTTGTAGAGTTTACAACAACCAGCAATAGCAGATTTAATCTCTCAAATCAACAGTCTAAAGGAAGAAATCGATGACATGATGGAAAGGGATCATGTAAAGTGGAAACAAAGAGCCAAAGAGACTTGGTTACAGCAATGCGACATAAATACAAAATTTTATCATCTTTGTGTAACCTAAAAATAGAAGAGGAAATGCATAACTAGAGTAGTGGAGGAGAATTGGAAGATATGTTCTTAACCTAAACAAATTGGGAAAGCTTTTACAAATTAGTTCAAGTGTTTGTTTGCAACATTAGATCCTTCAAATCTAGAGGTTTCTCTCAATGCAGTCCCAAAGAAAGTAACTCCATAAACGAATGATCTCTTGTTAGCACCTTTTAAAAAAAATGAGGTCAAGGAGGCAACTTTCCAAATGGGACCTTACAAACCCTTAGACTAGATGGTTATGGGGCATGCTTCTATAAAAAAATTCTAGTCAGTGCTGGGTGATGAGGTAACAAAAACAATCTTATTCTTTTTGAATTCTAATCAAAATATGGCTACTATTAATTTTACACACTCAGTGATGATTCCAAAAGGCAACAATCCTGTGAACATTACTCAATATAGACCCATCAGTCTATGTAATGTCTTATATAAGATTATCACTAAGGTTTTGGCAAATAGGCTTAAACAAATTCTTCCTTCAATAATTTTCCAAAACCAGTGTGCTTTTGTCCGTGGTAGACTCATATTTGATAATATATTGGCTGCATATAAAACTCTTCATACAATGAGAACTAAGATATATGGGAAAAATGGTTATATGAGATTAGAATTAGATAGTAAGGTCTATGATAGAATATAATGGAACTTTCTAAAGGCAACTATGAACAAACTAGGGTTTGAAGCCAAATGGACAGATTTGATCATGAGATGTATAACCTCCTCATTCTTCTCAGTTTTGCTAAATAGGGTGCCTCAAAAGGTGTCCAAACCAACAAGGGGACTCATACAGGGATGCCCCTTATCCCCTTTTTTATTTATTATTTCTTCTGAGGTTCTTACAGCCAACCTTCAACTGCCAGAACATTAAGGTCTTATAATAGGAGTGCCATTGATAGGAGGTAAAATCAAAATGAGGCACTTGTTGTTTGCTGATGACTGCTTATTATTTTTTAAAGCAAACTTTAATGAATGGGTACAGTTGAATAAGATTCTCAGTTGTTATGAGCAAACCTCAGGATAAAGACTAAATAGGGACAAGACTTCCTTATTTTTCAATAATAACACAAATCAGGTCACCAAAGATTACCTTATGCAGATTGCGAGGTTGAGAGCTTATTCAAATATGGAGAAATATTTGGGACTACCATCCTTTATAAGAAGATAAAAAATTAGTGATTTCCAAGGTATTGTAGAAAAGGTGGTAAGGGGCATTTTGATCAAAGCAGTTATTCAATCCATCCTTACATATTTTATGAGTATTTTCTAACTCCCTAATAGCCTGTGCAACAAGCTAAATTCAACAATGGCCAATTTCTGGTGGGATTTTAATTAAAAAAAACTACTAAAACTTATTGGAAGGGCTGGGAGTTTTTGAGCAAAAGGAAAGCAGATGGTGGACTTGGTTTCAGAAATTTGGTTATTTTCAATTTGGCATTATTGGCAAAATAAGTGTGGAGCATGTACAAATCCTACTACTATTTCATCAAGGATTTGTAAAGCCATTTACTTCCCTAGAACCTCTATTCTTCAGGCAAAGATTGGAACTGGACCTTTTTTTACATGGAGGAGTATATTCTCGACTATCAACCTGGTAAAAGAAGGCATGTTCTGGAGGGGGCAATGGGGAAAGAATAATAGTTTTGAAAGATAAATGGATGCCAAATCAAGGCCTAGCACAATCCAATCTTCTGTTAGGTTACTACCAGAGAATGTAAAAGAATCTCACATGATTGAAAGACACACTGGTTGGTGGAACCTACCATTGATCAAAGAGGTATTTTGGACAAAGGAATGTGAGGAGATCCTAAAGCTCCCTATTACACAAACTGACGTACCAGACAAGTTGGTATGGAAGCACACTAGAGATGGAAACTTCTCGGTTAGAAGTGCATATCACCCATGTAACCAAATGTATGATTAGCAAAAAAGTGAAACCTCCTCAAAGGATAAACAACAGGATTTATGGAAACAGATCTGATACATGAAGACAACAAATCTAGTTAAAGTCTTCATATGGAGGGCATGTAATAAAGCTCTTCCTACTAAAGTCAATTTATGCAAAAGGAAGATTATCAATGATCATGTATGTCCAATATGCATGCAAACAGCAGAGACTACCACCCACATTTTATGGAATTGCTCATCCTCCAAAGATGTATGGATGCTTGGCAGCAGATTGCTTCAAAAAGCTGCAATACTCGAGGAAAACTTTGGAGATCTTTTCATGAAACTACTACAAAGGTTGGGACAATCAGAAATCACTTTATTTGTAGAAATAGCAAAAGCCATATGGAATAAAATAAATAAACTACCATTTGAAGATACCTCCATCAGTTTTAGTTAGCCAGGCAAAAGAAGTACATGATATGTATCAAAATATTTTGAGGAAACAACTCAGACCGCCACAAATGACAAGCAACCAGTTCACCACACAATGGAGAGCTCCACCTAAAAATTGGATCAAATCAATTGGGACATTGCTGTGAGAAATCCTAGAAACGGAATTGGTATGGGTGTAACTGTTAGAGACTGTGAAGGCAAGATTCTAGCTTCCTTAATGGAACCATTGTAATTTTTCTCACAACCTACAATTTTTGAAGCTAGAGGTTTAGTTTTTGCAACAAGATTCTGTACAGATTTTGGTTTGCAAAATGTCATCTTTGAGGGTGGCTCAAGGCAATTTGTTAAAGCAATGGAAGATCAAGTGCAAAATCAAGGGTGTTATGCAATCTAGTTGAAGATGTTAGAGCTATTTTCGTGGGTACAAATTGGGACATCTCTTATGTCAAAAGAGATGCAAATCAGGTGGCTCATCAACTTGTACAACATGTTGTCTATTTGAACAATGAAGTGATCGATGTTGTCTATGTAAATCCTTGTATCAAGTCTCAAGTTATAACTAATTGTAATAGATGGCAAGAGACTCATGTAATGGCTGAAGGCTAGAGTATTGGTTCATAAAATGAAGTAACCAATTTTTCAAAAAAAAAAAAAACTAATTTAAGTCTATTAAAGCTCAAGTTAAATTTGAATATCTCTATCTACAACAAAAAGTCCATAAGAGTTCAGCCAATCAAAAATATCAAGTTATCTTGCTCAATACACTAAAAAAAATATTCCAACCTTTACAAGATAGCTATTCTACAAAAGGGTATCTAAGAGCAATCTTGTAAAATTTTTATAACATATAGGTAAAAGTCAATTACTAGAAACAAGTTCTTGATGAAACACATATTGAGGGAGAGACGTGTGTAGAATAGAAATGAAGCAGCAACAAGGGAGTTAGAGGATGGGACATTGTCTTTGACAAATGCAAAAATGAAATACTTTTATTTGAATTTTTTGAAAAGTGAATTGTACTCTTATTTAACATGTAAATCTTTTCAAATTTGAAATTAAAAACTCATTTGCCTATAAACAACTTACTTGAGTTTTGCAAAAATTAGCAACAAGAGCTTACACATCTATTGCTAAGTTTTGTATCATTCTTTCAAAAATCTCATTCTCTCTTTTTTAAAGTTTTGAACCTTAATTCTTATTATTTTTTAGAGAGATATAAGTTGCGCTGTATTGTTTCTATATCACCCATTGAGAAGTATACGTTGATAGTCTACCCATTATCAACTCTTGTATCAGTAAGAGGGTGCGTATAACCCTTGTGTGTGTAGAATGTGTTCTACACAGGAAATAGTTAAATCACCAAGTGTGAGGTGATTGGAAGTGTAGAAGGTGTTCTACACGGATTCTTTGGAGCAGTGCTGCTCAAAGGTGTAATAGGTTTCTATCTCCACCTAAAGGAGATTGAATAGCGAATTTGGGATTCTCAAGAGGTAGCTTGAGGTGAGGACGTAGGCAGTGGGGCTGAACCTCGTAAAAATACTGAATTTGCTTCTTCTTACCCTACTCTTTACATTTCTTGCTGCTTTATATTTTGTTTATATTTTATATTGTGTATTTGATTTATAAGTGTTAATTTTTATAATATAACTCAATTCACCCCCTCTTGTGTTAGTCATCTGGGAAACAATTGGTATCAGAGTAAGGGCTCTGTTATAAGATTAACTATCTGTTGAGTTAAGATCATATGCCTAACATTGCAGCTACTTTATCTGAAGGTCAATCCAGTAGTCGACCTCCGTTATTTTGTAAAGGTAATTATACTTTCTGGAAATCTAAAATGAGAATATTTTTTCAGTCTCAAGGTCGAGAAATATGGAAATGTATTGTAAATAGGCCTTATATTCCAAAAAAAACTGTTGATGGAGTAAAGGTCAAAAAGGAAGAGGAAAAGTTTGATCGCGAAAACGATAGACTTTATACTGTGAATGTAATGACTATGAATTTTCTATATAATGCTCTCAATGGTAAACAATTTAACAGAATAATGACTTGCAGGACAGTAAAGAAAATTTGGGATAACTTAGAAGTAACCTATGAAGGAATTTCGCAAGTCAAAAAATCAAAATTTTATATTCTTACACATGAATATGAAATGTTCAAAATAAATGATGATGAATCGATTTCTTCTATATATACTCGTTTTACTAATATTATAAATAGTTTAAAATCTCTTCGTAAAATTCATTCCAGCTTAGAGATAGTAAGGAAAATTCTCAACTCCTTGCCAAAATGTTGGGAATCAAAAGTAACAGCGATTTTTTAAACTAAAGATTTAAAAAAACTCGAAGTAAATGAACTCATCGAGTCACTTATTACTCATGAGTACACATTGAAAAGATAAGAAGAAGAGGGAAAGCAAAAGAAGAGCTTGGCACTCAAAACTGTTCTTCATAAAAGTGAAAGCGATGAAGATGAAGAAAGTGATGACGAAGAGATTGCAATGATCACAAGAAAATTTAAGAGATTCTTGAAAAATAAAACTTCTCCAAGGAAACATTTCAAAAAGTCTTCAAACAAAAATACAGGTAAAAATGATTTATTAATTTGTTATAAATGTAAAAAGTCAGGACATATCAAGGTATATTGTCTCCTGCTAAAGAAAGATCAATTCAAAGGCAAGAAAGTAATGAAAGTTACGTGAGATGATGATTCAAGTAGTTCAGATAGCAACGCAAGTAATGAAAAATTTGCAAATCTTTGTCTTATGGCTAAAGATGATCTTGAGGTAACAATTCTTGAAAATCCCTCTTATAAAGAATTGCAAAATGTTTTGGAAGAGGTATATGAGGAATTTGAAAAATTGGGTATTAAGTATACTGCTTTGAAAATGAAAAATTCTTCTTTAATAAATGAAATTGATATTTTAAGAAAAGAAAATATAGTTTCAAAAAATGACAATGATGAACTGAAAAAGAAAGTAGCTAATTTAGAACAAATTGTTGAAAATTTTACAAATGGAAAAAGAAATTTCAAAAAACTTCTTGGTAATCAAATATTTGTTTTTTAATAAGGTAGACTTGGGATACATATAAAAAGAAAAACTCAAATCTTATAAAAAAAATTTTGATAAACCAATTAAATCAAAACCAAACTTTCAATTTTTTTTTTCTAAAAATAGATTTGTCAAATAAAGACATTATTACAATCACTCAAGTTCTTCAAGTATGTTACATGTTATTTGTAATTTTTGCAATAGAAATAGTCATAAATATCATGCTTGTCATATTAGAAGAAAACATACAATGACTATTAGGGCCATATGGGTACTAAAGAATGTTATTTCTTCTAATATTAATAAATAAAGGACCCAAAGAATATGGGTACCAAGAAAAATTATTTTAATTATTTTTGTAGGTATGCATGAAGTCTTTCGTAAGTAAAACAAGATGGTTTTTAGATAGCGGATGTTCAAGACACATGACAAGAAATAAAACTAAGTTCATTGATCTCACTTCTAAATAAGAAGGACACGTGACATTTGGAAACAATTCAAAAGGGAAGATCGTGGGAATAGGTAAAGTTGGTAATAAGTTTTCTCTCATAATTGAAGATGTTCAACTTGTTGAAAATCTAAAACATAATCTTTTAAGTATAAGTCAATTATGTGATAAAAGATTTACAGTTACCATAAAAAAGGATAAGTGCATTATTTTGAATAATCATAATTGCAATATTTGTTTTATTATTCTTAATAATAATAATATTTATACAATTTAATTTGAAGAAATTTCCTCACAAAATATTATTTATTTATCGGCTCAACATGAAAATAGTTGGTTATGGCATAAAAGGTTAGGTCATGCAAACATGGAACTTATTTCCAAACTTTCAAAAAATGATCTTGTGAGAGGTTTGTCAAAAGCAAACTTTTTAAAAACAAAATCTGTGATGCATGCCAATTTGATAAATAAACAAAAACTTCTTTCAAAATCAAGAAATATATTTCCACTACTAGACCTTTGAAACTAATACACATAGACCTTTTTGGACCAAATAGAGTTGCGAGTCTGAGAGGAAAATGTTATGCATTTGTTATTATTGATGATTTCTCTAGATATACTTGGGTCATATTTCTCGCTCATAAAAATCAGGTAAATAATGTCTTTACCAAGTTATGCAATAGAATTCAAAATGAAAATGGTTATACTATTTCAAATATCTGAAATGTTAGGGAGAAAGAGTTTGTCAATAAAGATATTGAGTCTTTTGTGATGAAAATGGTTTTCTGCATGATTTCTCTGCTGCTCGAACTCCTCAACAAAATGGGGTAGTAGAGAGAAATAATAGATCTTTTCAAGAAATGGCAAGAACAATACTTAATAAAAATAGTTTACCTAGTTATTTTTGGGCCGAAGCGGTAAGTACTGCATGTAATGTATAAATTGAGTTATATTAAGATCTAAATTAGATAAAACCCCTTATGAGCTTTGGAATGAGAAAAAGTCCAATATTGATTACTTTCATGTATTTGGATGCAAATATTTTATACTCAATGACAGAAATAATTTAGGAAAGTTTGATGCAAAATCTGATGAATGTATCTTTCTTAGATATTCAACAATTAGTAAAATTTATAAAGTATTCAATAAAAAGACTTTCACTGTACAAAAATCTATACATGTAGTATTTGATGAATCTAACCTTATACTCTCCAAGAAATCTATTGACGAAGAATCAGAAGGTACAAATAACACAAATAGTTTCAATCTCGACAAAGAGAATACAATAGAAGAAGTCCAACATGGAAACATCAGGAAAGATCATCAAGATTTAGTATAAGATGCAATCAAACAGTGGAAACATGTGAAAGATCATCCGATGGAATAAATTCTAGGAGAACCTTTACAAGGTATAAATACTTGATCATCTATTAAAAATATTTGTAATCGCACTGCTTTTTTATCTCAAATTGAATCCAAAAATATTGATGAAGTACTTATTGATGAATCATGGATTGTAGTTATACAAGAAGAGCTAAATCAATTTGAAAGAAATAATGTATGGACACTTGTTCTTAGACCCAAAAATCATGTTGTTATTGGAACAAAATGGGTTTTCAGTGATAAGAAAGACGAGTCTGGAATCATCACTAGAAATAAGGCTCGACTTATAGCCCAATGTTTCAATCAAGAGAAATGAATTGATTATGATGAAACGTATGCACCTGTCGTAAGATTAGAAACTATTCAAATGTTATTTGCATATGTATGTTATAAAAATTTTAAACTTTTTCAAATGGATGTTAAAAGTGCTTTCGTAAATGGTTTTATAAATGAAGAGGTATATGTTGAGCAACTTCTAGGTTTTGAAATTTATATTTCTCCAAATCATGTTTTTAAGCTCGCAAAAGTATTATATGGACTCAAACAAACTCCTAGAACTTGGTATGAGAGGCATAGTGGTTTATTGATTGAAAAAGGTTTTTCAAGAGAAAAGATCAATGCAACTCTTTTCATCAAATATGAACAAGATGATATTCTTCTAGTTTAAATTTATGTTGATGATATAATATTTGGTGCTACTAATGAAAATATGTGCCAAGATTTGGCTAAAAACATGTAGGAAGAATTTGAAATGAGCATGATGGGAGAACTTAATTTCTTTCTTGAATTGCAAATCAAGCAAGTAAAAAGTAGAACATTCATTAATCGGTCAAAATATATCAAAGAGTTACTCAAAAAATTTGAGATGGAAGGTGTGAAGGTAATTGGAACACTAATGAGTCCAACCACCAAATTTGATAAAAATGAAAGTAGTAAGCCAGCTGATTCAAAGGTATATCGGTAGTTTATTATATTTGACAGTTAGTAGACCTGATATTATGTTCAGTGTATGTTTATATGCACTTTTTCAATCATCTTCAAATCAATCTCATTTGATTGTAGTCAAGCGTATTTTTAGATATCTTACCGGTATCATTGACCTAAGGTTATGGTATCCTAAACACACTTCTTTCGATCTTATCAGTTATTCAGATGCGAATTATGCTGGTTGTAAAGTTGATCGAAAAAGTACTAGTGGAACATGTCTTTTTTTAGGTTATGCACTTGTTTCATGATTTAGTAAAAAGTAAAATTATGTTGCATTATCTACTGCTGAGGCAAAGTATGCTGCTGCAGGTAGTTGTTGTGCTCAAGTTCTTTATATGAAGTAACAACTTGAGGATTTTAAATTTATGTACGATCATATTCCTATTAAATGTGATAATACTAGTGCTATAAATCTTTTAAAGAATCCAATACAACATTCTAGGACCAAACATATTGATATTAGATATCATTTTCTTAGAAATCATGTGCAGAAATGTGATATTGTACTAGAATTCACTAGCACACATGATCAATTGGCAGACATTTTGACAAAATCTCTACCAGAAGATAGACTATGCATAATTAGAAGAGAAATAGGAATGATGTATGCCATGAATATTTACTAGATACTTTTATTTCATTATCCCAAATGACCTATAGAAACTTGAGACGTTTAGCCTCATCATTCAAATGCATTTGCTCCTCATAAATTATCATGCCATCCTTGTCTAAAGGATTAGACAATCGAAATGAAGAGGCAAGTAATGATTTTAAATCCTTATTCTATTACTTTAACTCTACTATTTTTTTATTTGACTCATAAACAAATCGTTAAAGTACAAAGACCGTTTTGTTAAACTTCTCAATTTCGCGAGTTTTGGACCGAGCGGAAAAAACAACAATAGAAGATGAGTATTGAGTCCCGAGACCTACAAGCTCATAAATGGCGTCATGATATAATTTATTAGCCAAATCAATCTCTTACTGCTTCATGGCAACTACGACAGATGCAGAAATAGATTGATCACGAAAAGCACTGAAGGAAAATTGATGAGCCATTAAAATTTTGTAAAGTAAGAATGAAGATGAACTACAGAAATGAGAAGAAGATTTGATGAGGATTAGATAAAGTTGAGGATTACTTTTATAAATATGGAAATAAGTAAAAGAAAAACTGTTATCTCTTCAAATTTTACTTAGTCAAGCTTACAAGATATGCCGGATGCATATTGTCAAAAGTTATCAAACTAAGCCAGCGAGATTAATTATAATTGTCCATGTTTCTCTCGTGAAGTGCTGTTATTATCTGCTGATGTTGACTATGTGCTTGAACTCTCACTCGTTCCAATTCATCTATTCGAAATTTCAGAATACGAGCTAATTTCATTAAATCTTTATTTTCTTACTTTAACCTCTTATTTTTTCTATCTTTATTTGCAAACTTTTAATGCAGAACAGATATTTGATTGTTAAGTCGATCAACCTCATTTGCCCTCGCTAGTAATCTCCAAGACATGATCGTAACAAAGGCAGCATATTGAGCACTAAGAGTTCATGATACTATAACAACCTCAGAATCAGTCCTACCAGAAAAATGCATCTCTGCTTTTATCATGGTGTTGACAACCTCAGGAGATAAAATGACTGGTTGAGACGGTTCCTGATTCAAATCCAGAATATTATTAGACAAACTTTTCTCCGCCATTATATCTTTTAGATAAATAGATACTTGATCAATGAGCAATATGAGATTTATTTTAGCATTCAGTGGGTGAAAATGGTCATTTAAACAGAAATCGAAAACTTTCAAATCTCTACGTATCTTATTTGTCAACAATATCAAGTGGATTTGAATCTCATTCCGCACCGAATTGCCAAAACTAGACCTCCAACCTTTGCAAGTTTTGTTGGACACGCACTAAATTCTCTACAGTCTCTACTAACGCACAGTTTTATTTTTCTATTAGTTATTATAGAAAAATGTATTATTGAGCTAATTATGATTCCTTTTTAATGATGCCAAAAGGAAGAGAAGTTTTATACGTAAATATTTAGATTTTTAACTCTGTTATATATGTTGGAATTATGTTTATCTATTACTTGAAAAACTATCGCATATTCTTAGGGGGAGCTTAAGCATTACTGTAAGTCTCAAAATTTTACTAAGTATTTGTCATCATCAAAAAGAGGGAGATTGCTGAATCCAAGGTTTCAAATTTTGTACCTACATGTAGATTTTAATGATAACAAATAAATTTAAGTCTCAAGTTCAAATTATTTACGCAATGGAGCGAAGTGCACATCAAATATAAAAGAACAAGTCTACAAGTGAAATTCATAGATTATTTTTGTACATCTCTTGATAAAATTTGAAATTGGATTAAGGCTCCAAATTACTCTTTTTTCTCATAAAACATCAAATTACTTTTTTCACATATGCAAGACAACTTTAAATGTCTTAGTTTTGAAAATTATGTTTTTCACATGTGCATAACATCATCAAACAATATAATTTTGAAAATTATATTTTTTCTATATAAAAATTTGAATTTTTAAGATTGATTATTATATTTAACATGTGCATATTTCGTTTGAAAGTCTTGAAGGGTGGTTGTATGTTTTTTTGACAAATGCAAGAGATAGATGATTTTGTTTGAAAATCTTAAAGAGTTGTGTGTTTTTTTGACAAATACAAAAGGTAGATGATTTTATTTGAAAATCTTAAAGGGTGGTTGTGTATATTTTTGACATATGCAAAAAGAAGATGATTTGATTTGAAAAATAAATCATACTCATTTTGTTATGTATGAAAAGGAAAAGATTTGATTTGATTTCTTTGAAAAATGAATGGAGTTATCTTTGACAAATACAAAAAGGAAATACTTTTATTTAAATTTTTTGAAAAGTGAATAATGCTCTTATTTGACATGTGAATTTTTTCAAATTTGAAATTGAAAACTCATTTGCCTATAAATAACTCACTTAAATTTTGAAAAAATTAGCAACAAGAGCTTACACATCTATTGCTAAGTTTTGCATCATTCTTTCAAAACTCTCATTCTCTCTTTTCTAAAATTTTGAATCTTAATTCTTATTCTTTTTTAGAGAGATATAGGTTGCGATGTTTTGTTTCTATCTCACTCATTGATAAGTGTACTTTGATAGTCTATCAACTATCAACTCTTGTATCAGTAAGATGGTACGTATAACTCTTGTGTGTGCAGAAGGTATTCTACACAGGAAATAGTTGAATTACCAAGTGTGAGGTGATTGGAAGTGTAGAGGGTGTTCTACACGAATTCTTTAGAGCAGTGCTGCTCAAAGGTGTAATAGGTTTCTATCTCTATCTAAAGGAGATTGAATGGTGAATTTGGGATCCTCAAAGGGTAGCTTGAGGTGAGGACGTAGGCAGTAGGATTGAATCTCGTAAAAAATACTGAGTTTGCTTCTTCTTACCCTACTCTTTACATTTCTTGCTACTTTATATTTTGTTTATATTTTATATTGTGTATTTAATTTATAAGTGTTAATTTTTATAATATAACTCAATTCACCGCCTTTTTGTGTTAGTCATCTGAGCAACAAATATCAAGTCATCTTGCTCAATACACTAAAAAAAATATTCCAACCTTTACAGGATAGCTATTCTGCAAAAGGGTATCTAAGGGCAGTCTTATAAAAATTTTATAACATATGGGTAAAAGTCAATTACTAGGAACAAGTTCTTGATGAAACACATATTGAGGGAGAGACGTTTGTTGGACCAACCGAGAATAGAAATGAAGCAGCGACAAGGGAGTTAGAGGGTGGGATATTGTTAAGGTGATAGCCAGTAATGTGGTGGTCAGGGTTCACGATAGCCGAGTAGGGGCATGTTAGGGTGGTGGTGTCTTAGGGTTTGGTTGTTTGAAAACTATGTGCGGCAACCCTAGTCTGAAAAAAATGGACATCTTGTTTATATGTGAGTGTGTGTATATACATGTATATGAAAAAACTCGATGAAAGGCCCAAATCACGTACGCCCAAGACCCAAGCCTGTGAGAACAAATCCATACTCCACGCTATTATTTTATTTTTATTTTTATTTTGCAATGTAGGGAGCTTTTATGAAACTTTGTGTGCCAACCTCATTGATCTAATTCAAATTCTTTTTTAATCCAAATAGCTGAAGCAGGGACAAATGCATTACCAAAAAGTATTTTAGCATGTCAAATTACAATTAAGTAGGCCTCTTCATCTGGGCTGGGCAAATCTAGTCAGCCCTGATTTTTTTTTTCAATAGTTTTAATATTTTCATCTAAGAGGTTCAAGAAAATCACTCATCCTTTGAATCCATATTTTTAAATCCAAAACTCGAATGAACGGCCTACAACTAAGGAAGATCTAATTTAAAAAAATATATATAAAGAATAGAACTTCATAAGCATAACCAAGTTTTATGTGATATGAGTTTAGGTCTGAATTGTTTTTAATAACCTTTTTATGACTTTGGGTTAAACTTACACTCCGTTAATTTTAAGCCTTGAGAGAGCATGGTTTTCAGGTCAAATAAGAACCACTAGGTTTTTTTTTTTTTTTTTTTTGGGTTCTTCTCTTAAAGACGGAGCAAAAAGAGACAATTTCCTTTCTTTGTTGCTGTTGGTGAGATTTCTTTAGAGAAGACAAAACAGGATTAAATGAAGCATTAGTAGGTTATGAAAACTCTGAATCTATCAAAATAGATTTTGCTAAATTAAAAAAAAAAATGAAGATATATCAACTGTCAACCGATACATATTTATAAAGGAAATATTTTATACCTAATTCTCATCTCATTATATTAATGTAAAATTACTTATTAACCTTTCAATGGTTGATAGCTAGTACTGCGTTAACATATTAAAATATAAAAGAATTTGGTTAACCATTCCAGTTTAGATAGTGAGCATACTAATAGTGGAATAGCCGTAGTTAAATTCTAGCTAAAACTTAGCCAAGCTAGAGCACTCTCATCCCTTCTCCCATAATTTTTTCTAACTTTTAACTAAAATTCACATTCCCTATAATTTTTTCATAAATCTTAACCATATTAAAAAAATTTACCACATCCAATCTCCAAAACTTTTCCTCATATATTAAAATAACGTTCTTTTATTATTTTTTATTACTTTTTTCTCTCACTTCTATTTTCATTCTAAACAACTTACTCTTTTGTCTTTTTCCTCATTTAATTATTTCTAACCTCAATTGGCTACAAAAAAAAATAATTTGTAGATTAAAACTTTTTGGATTACAAGATTATTGAGTAGATTATTTACATAAATTTAATACAATAATAAACCAACCTAAAAAAAAATATTTAAGAAGTAAAGGAATAAGTACCAAAAATATTAAAAGAGTAAGTACAAAAAAAAATCCCATGCCACTTAAATTTACAAAATATTCATGCAATTAAGCTGTATAATTATAGTCCAATGGGTCGTATATATCTCACAATTTCTCAAAATATAGTAGTATTACGATTAACCAACAAATAAAAATACAAAATAATAAACCTGTCTTCTCCACCGTTCACTTATGCCTCCCTAAATCAATTTCCAAATGGTGTTTGCTATTTTGGATGTCCAACGAGATTTGTATCCATAGAAGATCATTCTTTAATTTGTTAATTATTTTTTTGTCCGTATGGAGTTATTTCAAGATCATACTAGTAAAAGAATTTGTGCGTTTGTCCAACCTTAATTAAATTTATAATTAATCATAAATGATTAGGCAAAGAAATTTTGGGAAATAACTGGAACAATTGCAATATCTAACCTCATAATTTTGACAACCAAAAAATTAGTGGGCATCATACTCGTCGGTGCGTGCTGTTCGTCGACACACTTTAATGCCACAAAAACACACTGGGTATTCCTTGCGACACGTGTTTCATGAGCATGACACGTTAATTGTGCTACTCTTTGACGCATGCATTGGGCTGTTTTTTACTTCAAGTTTGTAGAAAACAAAATAATAAAGTATACACAGAATCTATGTAGACACGCAATGGTATGTAGATTAATTGTAAGGGAGCTCAAAGTGGTAAAATATTAACGTAATATCAGTTGCCCGACATGAGGCATGTATAAATGGCTGTAAAGCTTTGAAAACATGTTCCCAATTACTGGACATCCAGGCTTTATGGATTATCCCACCATATCAATATCTCCCCATACTTGAACACTTGTTAATTGAGCCCACTCATCACAACCTACAGTCTACAACCTAGACATCCATCCCTTAGAGAGACTCGATACCAAGTCAAATACCCAAAATCAAATAACTAATCGTAAACACATAAAATGCAGCATGACAACTCAACTTAGCACCAACATGCATAAAAACAAAGTACGATTATCAAAAATATTTAAAATGCAATCAAGAATTGATAATAATGTAGTGAGATGAGGGATAAAAGTGTAGTGAAAGGAGGGATAGGAGTTGAAAAATAGTGTAGTAAGAGGAGAGAATACACAAAAAGTTATATAATACGAAGTTCAAAATCTTTTAAAATGGTTTATGTTTTCATGTTTAGAATAAACTTTATTCGAAAATTTTAAACACTAGGACATGGATATAAAATGCGATTCAATTAGTAACATATAAATTTCAAAGGTTCGTAAAGGTTAACATGAACACTTGGAGAAGAAGAAAAAGGCAAAACTAGTTTGAACACAATCAGCACAAGTGCAACAAGATATTAGATGGCTAGAATTAGCAGGGTTGAACACTTGGACAATGTGATGAACAAAATCATAGCATTAGCATTGAAACTAGTTTCAAATTTGGTAAAGAAAAAGAATTAAAGTAATGTAGAACATCTGAAGTCACAAACTCATAGAACATCTAAAGTTAAATCATGTAGAACTAGTTTCAACATGTATTATGGGGAAAAGAAAAGAGAAAACAAAGTCTTCCAACAATATGTAGAACAACAAGAGCATATGTATGATTTAAGAAATGATATACATGATTCCAAAAAAGAAAAGAGAAAACAAAGCCTCAATCTACATGATTTAAGAAATGACACAACAAGAGTACAAGTTGGTTCCACGAAATATGATCATCCGATAGCACCCACACCAATGGTGATTATCAAAATATAAATATCTTTGTTCTTATGCTATGAAAAAACAAGTACAAAAAGAATTGAAAGGGACATGGTATACAATATAATTTGGGACAAACATAACATGATGGTAATCGGCAGCAACAAATAACAACAACCACAATAAAGAATTGAAAGGGACATGGTATGGAATATAATTTGAGACAAACATAACAGGATGGCAATTGGCAGCAACAAACTACAACAATCACATACCAAGAATTGAAAGGGACGTGGTATCTAGACAGGAAAATAAAACGGGAGCCCATAACAATCTGTTCCAATAGGATGGCAATTGGCAGTAACAAACCACAACAATTAGTACATGTATGGTCATTCTATAACATCCATAGCAAGGTAAATGAACAGTAGTGACCAAATCGAAATCAACAAGCCAAAATCCCTAGTTTCGAGAATGACAGGACAATTTAGGGATTAAATCAACCAATGGATGCAAACCCTAACCCTAATTTCAGGGTCAAGCATCAACCGATGATTCTGACATCATAGAACCATGATCCACAACAATGATAGCCAAAATCCACAACAATATCAACCCAATCCGCAAGGTTACAAGCTGAAATGGAAGAGACCCACGAAATCTCATAAAATCGAGGAGCTCAGTAACCCCAAAATCAATGCAATCGATAACAATATAAATCCTAGAACAAACCAAAATCAACCATTGTTAAAGGAATGGAAGGGTTCGGCATAATCCTAGAGAGGGCTCAAAAATTGCAGACTACGAAAAATGGGGTTGCTTTGATCTTACTGGCATGAAATCAAGTGAAAGTGCGGAAGAAATCGCCGATGATAAAGCACAAAAACGAAGACAAGAAGGAGATAGGCTACAGTGAAGAGGGTTCGAGAGAGTGAGAGATGGTGCGGGGGTTGCAAAGCTGTTAGGGTTAACCGTGAATAATCACTCTCATATATGAGAGACGATTGTCCATTAAGTCATTCACTAAGTTAAAATGAGAGACTGGATGTGGAGGATAAAATGGTTTAAAATCTATTTTAATCCCTAAATGATAATCCAAATAGTAGAATGAGAGACCGAATATGAGTGCTCTTACTTAAAAACTACCTACACCAAACTAGCCAAATTTGGCCAGCCCTTTAAGCTGGCCAAATAGTTTTTTATTCATAGATATTGAGTCCCACCTATGACCCTTAAACTTAAATCAATGTAGTAGTAGTTCATTCTATTACAATTTGTTTAGGCTGTTCGTTTTATTTCCGCCTCTCCAATTTCAATTTTATTACAGTATATCAATTTTAATCCTGCTTGTGGTCAATTTTATATCCTTTTTGGCCTATTCGTTTAGGCCGATTTGTTATAGTATGTCAATTTTATTCTTGCGTGCCACCAAAGTTCATTTTATTATAGTTCACTTGTATTAGCATGTACTTTTTCATAATGAATTAATATTAAGGTTATAAATATCGTTCTGTTCCAGATGAAATTGTCAAAAAATTATTCCAGAATAGTGGCTGGAACGGTGGAAACTTAAATTCCGTTTCAGCCTGAATTCTGGTCATTCCAACCCATTCCGATCGGATTCCAGATACGCATACTTTTTTTGTTTTTTGTTTTTAAATTTTTTTATTTATATTTTTGAATTGCAAAATTATTTCAAAATTATTTTCTTCATTTATTTTTTATTTTTTTTTATTTTTATCATTTATTTTATTATTTATTGTTATTAATTCCGGACATCTATGTCAATTGAATTAGTTTTACTTTTTAATAATTATTTTTAATAAATCTGAAGTCTTAAGTTTATTAAATTTATCAGGTATGTATGTTTTTAATTAGATTTGTATTAGTTTGTTTAAGAATATAGTTATTATATATATAATTTATTCATATAATATATATTCCTAAACGATATTGGTTCTGAAATTTTTCGTTCTAGTGCCTCAATCGGAATGGTTATCGGAACGGAATTCATAATTTTAATTAATATTAAAATTGTATTTATAATTAAAATAAATAAAAATAAAATAAGATAATATTCTAATATAATATTAATATATTTAGAGAGTCTGTTATTTAGTAGTGAAATCAACAAAACTGGACTTAAATTTAGCAAAATAATACATTTTTATAAATTTAACTAGCCACATTTTATTCTTTTAGATTTAAAAAATTGGAATTTTTTATTGTATTTTTTTAATAAAAATCTTATAAAATAATTATAATGATTAAATAAGATAAAATATTAAATCAATTTATAATGTGGGCTCAATGTGGGTTCCATATGATCTAGTAAAATATATAATTTAATTTCTCAAGTTATCTTGACCTTGTTAAGTTAAAGAGTAATATTACATGTATTTGTAAAATATATAATTGTCGTGTAATTATTTTTAAAAAATAATAATATTTATTATAGAAATATTCTTATATTTACTTTTTTCTTTTTCAGTGTTGACATTATATCATCCATTAGAGCACCAAAACCGTCGCTTTGGCCGAGTGGTTAAGGCGTGTGCCTGCTAAGTACATGGGGTTTCCCCGCGAGAGTTCGAATCTCTCAGGCGACGAATATTAGTTTTAAATACATAAATTTTCTCTTTTTTAACGAATTGGAAGGAAGTCCCGTCTTCAACTCTGCCTCTGCTGCAAAAACCTTGAAAAAACCTCCGTATCTCTCTCTCTCGAACATTTCTCCGGCCAAAGGCGGCGTTCTTTTCGCAACATATTGTGCGCGGTTCCCAAAGACTTGCTGCTTCGTTCTCCGAGCTTCAACCTCTCGTATGTTTTCAACTTGTGCGACGACAGCACCATCTCCACTCCAAAGCCGCAATTTCGCCATCCGCTCTCGGGTTTTCGGATGCTTGCGGAAAATCCTTTTTTGGAGTCCGTGAATCATCCGTCAAACTTGGTCGCCTTTTATAGACGACGACGTCATTCGCCGGTCAAGAGCCACGGGTTTAGTCTCCGATGCGTCGGGTCTGAATTCGTTAGGTTGCTGTCTCCGGTTCTGGAGATAGACGGAATGGTGATTTGAAAGAGGAATTCAGAGTTTTGAAGAGTAGTTACACGGAAGATACTGATGGCGGCGCCGGAGATGGTAGAGGTGGTGGTAGTTGTGAGGCAGAGTTTTTTGGAAATGGTGGTGATGGGAAAGAGGAGGGCGGTGGTGATAGAGAGGAGGGGAAGGATTTCGGACCTATATTGAGGCTCGAGGAGGTTATGAAGGAGACCGAGGCTCGAGGGCTGAGCTTCCTCCTGATATGTTGAATGCCGCCAAGATCGCTGGGGATTCGGCAACTGCTTCGGCGGTACCTGGATTTGCAGGTGCATGTGCAATTGAAACAAAAAGTTTGGGAGTTTGATTAAGTTTCTGTTTGGTTGCTGATAAAAATTGGCAGACTGAGGCAGAAAACAAAACATCTATAAAGTAGCGTTTTTTTGTTTTTCATTTTTCCTATTTTAACGCTCAATATCTAATATTTAGTTTTTGTTCATTCTTTTGGCATTTCATTTTCCAGGGGTCGAGCTGGCCACTGGGTTTTTTGATGAAGTATTGCTCTGATGCTTCGTAACCGAATGCTGGCTGATCCTTCTTTTTAAAGGTTGGCACGGAGGTTTTGCTTTGGGCGCTTTTTTGTGTTTGTTTTTTTTAATTATTTGCACAAGTCAGTTGAACTCAATAATTGCTATATTATCTTTGCTCTAGCGCGCATTATAACATTAACCATTCAGTTGGTGCTTTGGGGATTAGCCTAAGAGCAATCCCCACTCAAGTTTTCCAACTTTGGCGGTCTCATTCTATTTTTTGGCATTTGCATACGTGGTGAACTGGTTACGTAAGTGTTGACTTCAGCTTGAACGAGTCCATGTTACAGGGCTTATTTTGAGTGGGCTTTTTTGTTGTTCAAAAAAAAAAAAAAAGAGCCAGTAGAAGTCGATAATCATTACTTGGATTAATCCACATTAAAACATTATCCAGTCAGTTGGCCTGGTTCCCTTTTCGTGGCGTGTGCATACCAGTGGTTAATTGGTTTGTCAGTGTGTGTTTCAACTTGATCATAGCATTGTTGCACACAGACAAAACTATCCAGAATCACACAAAACGATATTTAAGTAGTTCGACAATTTTCCTACGTCCACTGGTGCCAAATTCAATATGTTTGTCTAAGATTATAAGCACTCAACAAATCTCACGACCACTCTCTCTAATTTTCACACACTGATTTCACCCATCAAAACTCTCCTTTTATAGGAGAGGTTTTACAAAATGCAGCAGCTAAATATGACTATGTGCAAAAATGGTAGGTGAAGAGTAGGGATGGACGGTGCAACCAAGTTTGAAGTTATGCACTTAGGTGTTTTCAGAACATCAAGTTTGGACGGTACAGCCATTCACTTAGGTATTCACACTTAGCAATCACACTTTGGTGGTCTTAGTTAACAATCACCCCCTCTACCAAAGTGTGCAATACTAAGCTACTATCAAACTGATTTATTTTTTAAATGAATGCACTTCTTTCTTCGACGTGAGAGACTTCCGCTATTAAATGCGTCATAAGAAGCCAATGCACCCAAAGGTGCTCAGCAACTTACAATATTGATCAAGTGCAGTGTTGGAACTTGATCCCTGTGATGACTTTCATCAACATATCTGCTAGATTATCTTCAGTGCTAATCTTCTGAAGTATGATGTCCTCTTCTTCTAATATTTCACGTATAAAGTGAAACCGGACATCAATGTGTTTTGTTTGAGAGTGATACACTTGATTTTTGGTCAGATGAATTGCACTTTGACTGTCATAGTAAACGATAACCTCTTGCTGTTTAAAGCTCAAATCTGTTACCAATCCTTGTAACCAAATAGCTTCTTTCACGGCTTCTATTACAACCATGTATTCAGCCTCTGTGGACGACAGTGCAATTGTAGACTGCAAATTCGATCGCCAACTAGCTGGTACTCTAGACATAGTGAACACATATCCAGTTGTCGATCGTCGTTTGTTAAGATCACCAGCATAGTTTGAGTCAACATATCTAGTTACTAGACTATTTTCACTCTTTTCAAACCTCAAACCAATATTTACGGTCCCTAAAATATACCATAGAATCCATTTAACAGCATGCCAGTGTTTCTTTTCAGGATTATGCATATAGCGACTGACTACGTTGACTGCCTAGGAGATATCAGGTTGTACACACCGTGGCATACATTAGGCTTCCAACAACACTTCATACGGGACATTCTTCATGTAGTCCCGCTCTTCATCATATTTAGGAGACTGCAATACACTGAGCTTAAAATATGGGGCCATTGAAGTACTCACCGGCTTCGACTTTGAGTCCATGTTGAAGCATTGCAATACTCTCTTCAAATACTGCTTCTGAGTTAGGTGAACTATACATTTCACCTTATCTCTGTTGATCTCTATTCCTAATATTATTCGTGTTTCTCCTAGATCTTTCATTTCAAACTCATGACTCAATTGAATTTTCAAATGATTTATCTCCACCTTGCTTTTACATGCAATCAACATATCAACTACATATAAAATCAAATAAATGAAAAATCTATCTACAAGTTTTCTGAAATACACACAATGATCGTATTGGCAAAGAGTGTATTTCAGGTCCATCATAAAATGGTCAAACTGCTTGTACCATTGTCGAGGTGACTGCTTCAATCCATAGACAGACTTCCTCAGCCTACAGACCCAATTTTCTTTACCAGTTTCTTTAAAACCTTCTAGTTGAGATAGATGGATCTCTTCCAGATCACCATGCAAAAAGGTTGTCTTCACATCAAGTTGTGCTAACTCAAGATCATTTTGTGCAACCAAAACTAGCAATATCCGAATAGATAAATGCTTCACAACAGAAGAGAATACTTCGCTGTAGTCAATTCCCTCTGTCTGAGCGTAGCCCTTGGCTACCAATCTAGTTTTGCATCGTAATCTATTTTTAGCAAGTTGATCATCTTTCTGATTAAAGATTCACTTACAGTCAATTGACTTATTTCTTTATGAAAGTGGCACAAGTTCCCAAGTCTGGTTCTTATGAAGAGACTGTATCTTCTCCTTCATTGCCTTTATCCATTCATCATTTTTACTGGATTGTATGGCTTCTCTGTAAGTTGTTGGGATCTCACTCCTTTCAACTGGTAGTGCATATGTCACGTAGTCTGCATAACGTGTCGGTACACGTTTCTCTCATCTCGGCCTGTTGGTTGCTATTGATTCAATTTGACTTGGAGAAACTGTGATTGGACGATCAACCTCTTCTTATCTGTCTTCTCTTGAATCATTTGAAGCAGTAAACTCCACCTTCTGTAAATCACCGAGTGTTTCACCATCATAGCTACTTTCATTAGAATCTTTATGCTTATGTGACTTAAGTATCTCAGATTCGTTGAATGTAACATCCTGACTGATGGTTACCTTCTTAGACTCTATACACCAGAGCCTATACTCTTTTACACCAGTACTAAAACCCAAGAATTTTGCTTTCTTAGCTCTAGGATTAAGCTTATTTTCTTTAGCATGATAGTAAGCAGGACATCCAAAAACGTGTAAAGAGTCATAATCATTAGCATGTGTATCTTTTCACATTTCAATGGGTGTCTTCCCGTCATTAGCAGATGGGAGTAGTCTATTGACGAGGTGGCAGGCATATGTCACAGCTTCAAATCAAAATTTCTTACTGAATCCAGCATCCAGTAACATACACCGTACTTTCTCTAGCAAAGTACGATTCATCCATTCTGCCACATCGTTTTGCTTCGGTGTTCCTCGTACCATGAAGTGTCTAACAATTCTCTCTTTCCGACATACTTCCATGAAAGGGTTTAGAGTGTACTCCCCTCCATTATCTGATCTAAGCCGCTTGATTTTTCTGCCGGTCTGAGTCTCAATCATTTTCTTCCACATAAGAAAGATGTTCAACACTTCATCTTTATTTTTGCATCATATACACCCACACACGGGAAAAATAATCATCTACAAAAGTTACAAATCAATGCTTACCTCCCAAAGATACAACTTTGGTAGGTCTCCAAACATCGGAGTGTACATAGTCAAGTATCTCTTGTGTATTGTGAACAGCGGTTCCGAACTTGATCCGCGTCTGCTCCCTCAATACACAATGCTCACAGAAAAACAATTTACCAATTTTGACACCTTTGAGTAAGCCTTGCTTTACTAGTGTTTGCAAAAAATTTTCTCCAGCGTGTCCCAGACGCATATGCCAAAGTCTGGTTGTGTCAGCATCAGTCTCATCTAGCTTCTCACAACCTGTAGAAACTCTTACATTAATAGTACTTCCTTGCAAGAAGTACAGGTTTTCTCGCCTCAAACCCTTCATAGCCACCTGAACTCCTATTACCACTTTGAGAGTTTCATCTTCAATAGTGATTCTGAATCCCTTTAAATCTTGAGATCCTAGTGAGATAAGATTTTTCCGTAAGTCCGGAATGAACCGAACTTCGGTCAGAGTCCTGACAATTCCATCATGCAGCTTCAACCGAATGCTCCCTATTCCCCGAGTCTTACAGGCACTATTGTTGCCCATAAGTACTGCTCCACCTTCAATCTCTGTGAAGTCAGTAAACCAGTCCCAATTAGGACACATGTGATAAGTACATCCGGAATCCAAAATCCATTCATCGGAATGACAAATGAATGATGAACCTATCAAGGCAATGTCTAGATCTTCATCTCTGTCTACGACATTGGTTGTGGTGGGTTGATTCTTCTATTGTCCCTTCAATTTGGGACAGTCCTTCTTCTAGTGTTTTTTGTCATGACAATAGGAACACTTATCTTTGGTGAGTTTTCTGCCGACTGATGAACCACGTGATGTGGTCTGAGTTTTTTATTGAAAACCTTTCTTCTTTCCTGGATACCTTGATTGTAGTCTTCCTCTTACTATCAATGCTTCACTAGATGTATCTGGATGTACCTACTTATCTTTTTTATGGTACTCATTGCTAATCAAAGAACTAGATACATCGTCAAAACTAATTTTTTCATTACCATACAATAGTGTGGTAACTACATGTTTATATGTATTGGGTAAGGAATTTAACAACAGTAAAGTCTTATCTTCATCTTAGATTTCAATATCCACATTTAATAAATCAGCAAGAATCTGATTGTAACTATTCAAGTGTTCAGACGTACTAAAACTTCACGAAATTAGAATCTGAAGAGCTTTTTTTTCAAGTGCAAGCGGCTCTCAATGCTCTTCTTTATGAACTTATCTTCTAATTTCTTCCAAAGTTCATTTGCATTTGTCTCTTTCATGACAAAATACTTCTGATCTTTGGTAAGACACAAACGGATTGTACTACAAGTTTGGGTATTAAGTTTCTTCCAATCAATTTCCGTCAATTTGTTGGGTTTTTCTTCCAACGCCATATCCAACTCTTGTTGAATCAAAACGTCCATCACTTCACATTGCCACATACCAAAGTTGCTAGTTCCATCGAACTTTTCAACTTCAAACTTGGCATTTGAAATTGTGGACTTACACCCAGAGCTGCTGGCATTTCCAGAGCTCTTATCTCCTCCAGAACCTTCCATATGAATTTTGAAAAATTTTTAAGACAAATTTCAAATTTCTAACCGTACAGATGAATCTGGAATGATCCAAATAGTTGGAAAACACTATTTGATCGTCGAAATCGGACTCTAAATGGTTTAAATCAAGCCCAAAAATATATATGAGATTGAATGGTCCAGATCATCAAGCGCTTGTGATACATGCGCGGGAGTAGGGCAACTGGACTGCGTGAGGCACGTGTCTGTCACACGCGAATAGTAAGTAGTGCGCATGAAGGCGCGTGAGCGCGTGAGACACGCGCAGAAACTCTGCAGGGTGCGTGGCGGCAAGTGGGCGGGTGGGCTTCACGCGTCTTCAACCTTCGGAGGGCGTGATGGCCCGTAGAGCATGTTTTTCAGTCGTCTTCAACCTCCAGCTGTGAGTGGGGAGCTTGGGTACACGTTCTAACCTTCTAATGGCCCGTGCAAGCTCCTTCGACGTTCGTTTTCGATTTCGTTTGCGCCAATGAATTCGTCTCAACGCAAGGAATGGCCTAGAGTTGTCAAAAGTTGATTTTGATCAACTTGATTTCTGAACAATACGAACCAAAACTTTGATACCAATTGTTGCGCACACACAAAACTATTCAGAATCACACAAGACGATATTTAAGTGGTTCAGCAATTTGCCTATGCCACTGGTGTCAAATTCAATATGTTTGTCTGAGATTACAAACACTCAACAAATCTCATGCCCACTCTCTCTGATTTCACCCACCAGAGCTTTCATTTTATAGGAGAGATTTTACAAAATACAACAGCTAAATATGACTATGTGCAAAAATGGTAGGTGAAGAGTAGGGATGGACGGTGCAGCCAAGTTTGAAATTCTGCACTTAGGTTTTTCTAGAACATCAAGTTTGGACGGTGCAGCCATTCACTTAGATATTCACACTTAGTATTCACACTTTGGTGATCTTAGTTAACAAGCATGTCATAGGGTCTTTAGTGTTGTTACCAAGTTTCTTATTCTAATGCAGTAGAAAAACTTGTGGTTATTTTGGTGGTATGCAGATAGTTCTAGATTCCTGTTTGTGCAACATTTGCAGAGGTTCAGAAAAGAGGCAAGGATTTTTGGTTAGAGTTTATGTTGTATGCTGCGAAACTTTAGCTGGTATGGTTGTGGATGTTGCTTTGGTTGGTTTGTTGGCACCTTATGTTCATTTTGGGTAGCCATCCCCATCGAGAAGTTTATTTGGACACATACATCATGCTTGTGCTGCTTTTTCCCAGCAGATTGTGTTGCATACTGTCATTGTGAAGTTTTTCATTTGTAGGATCGATCTAAGTTAAATTCTGCAGTTATCATTCTGGAGTTTTTGCATGTTATGCATGCATACTGTTGTACTTTGCCATATGCTCCTTGCTGCCTAGTGCTAGAAAACTTCTATACTAGATCGGTGGACGTTTAGATATAAAGTGCAACTATCTGAGCTTTTCTTTCTTTAGTTTTGTATCTTAGATGAAAGCTGTGGGGCAAAAGATTTGGATGTTGACAGCTGGAGAATTTCTTAAAAGGAAAGAATGGTGGTAGTGTGGCTGAAAAAGAACTTACAGGTACCCCCCATCCCAGGAAGAGTTGGTGAGCTGAAGTGTGGAGTTTATGTAAGAGATATGATTACTAAATAGAAAGGTACTACAGTATAGTCTAAAGTTTTGTGACATAAGATATGAAAAGAGAAAAATATATATATTCTGTGACATAAGACTGAGCTTTCTTTAATTGGGCCTTTTCTTCTACCTCCTAGTGTTTTAAGTTATTATTTCAAATTACATCCTAAATTGACAAGATTCTCCCTCTCTCTCTCTCTCTCTCTCTCTCAAGCCAGAAAAACAAAGGAAGACAATATACACATATACACACTTAAGGACGTGACTTGTTCATATTTGGGGATGTATCATGGACCTTCTCAAATACCTTCTGGTATCTTGTATTTTCTTTACACTTTCAAACTAATAATCTATGGTAGAAATTAGAGAAGTAGTATTTACTTTAAAAAAAGAAATTACAAAAGCGAAGATCATAGAGCAGCTTTCTTTGTTGACATAATTTTCCAAGATAAAATCTCATTCATACAGTTTGTCTACCAACATGACATGTGCTCCATTAGTAAATTCTTTCCATTATATGTTCCATTAAGGTACCTGGTTTAAGTAGTCCCCAATATTTTATTTTCATATCAGTTCATACTATTACAATTAATGCGTGTAGGCTATTATCTTCACTACCCTTAACCTACATTTTGAGAATGCCTCAGTTGCACACATCACTGCAATTAATTTGCCACCTTTTTAGTTTGATTTTTTTTTTCATGCACTTGTTTACAGTTTTAAATAATTTTTTTAGAAAAATCACAACATTATTAAAAAATACATCTTTCATCATTAAGTAAAAATAAAAAATAAAAACAAACAATCGGAATTTGTGTTTGTAACTTTTGTTTGTGAATTTAACATTTTTCAATATATAATTAGATAAGATGAATATAAAATTATGGTTCAAACTCACGACTCATATTTTGAATATCATGTAAATCATCATTTATCTTAAACATTTAAGCAAATAAAAATAAATTATATTTAATTATTTATACTATATTGCTAACATTTTTACATGCAGCAAAATTCTTTCTATTTTGCGTTAACTTGTTCCACTCTCGGTCCAAAGCTGCCTTTACAAAAATTATATAATTCATTGAATCTTGGCTCGGTATATACACAAAACAAAAGCTCTTAGATTACTATTTATTTCATTTTCAAATAGTGCATGTGGCGGAATAGCATTCATAAACTATAGTAGGCTGAAATCAAGAGGCCAGGGTTGTCATTCCAAATACTCCAAGATTGATTAACATCCTCGACAGAAAGTTCTTTTAAAAGAAAGAAATAAAGTACCATGCCATTGTCAAGTACCTTTACAGTTTTGAGTTTACACGAATTCAGAACAGCTTGGTATATTGGATGTTATGGATGCAGATTGGGATTAAGAAAATCATTTTTTGATCATTGTACAAGGTTTTAACTTCATGTTAGAGTTCAGATTCATTTTCCTTGAAAGTGCATATGGACTAAGGTGCCTTCCAAAGTTGCTTTTTCTATGGGCCATAAGCCTTAATTCTCATGACTTTTTAGTTTCTAATACTGCCACTTAGATAAATCTTATCTTTTATATATTATTTTGTGTATTCCATCTTTATCTATCTTTATTAATAATATTACCGTTTACTTATAAAAAAATATGTTGTTTTTTTGAGGTCGGACAATATCTTTTAGAAAGATTTTACCATGTACAATTTGAGAAAGTGTGGATTTAGGTCTGATTTAGATTTAGAAGTGTTCTCAATTCATCTCAACTCATCTCTATTTCATTATTACATTTTTATAAATCTTTATACAAAACACAAATTCTTATAATTTTTTTCAAATTTTAATACATATTTTTTAAATCTTAAAATAATAATTATCTTATTTTAATACAACTTATTTTTGAATTCAAACAAATCTTTATTATTATAAATTGGTATTATATGTGGAAAAAAAAAGTCGTAAATCAATGATCATTCATTACTCTAGCGTGAGGTAGCAAGGGGCTATCAAATGAGATCTTTAGTAGGAAAGGATTTGCATGAGTGATGCCTTGGAAGGTGGCGGGTCTTTTTGTGCATTGGAAAGGCCTTCTGGGCAACCTACATTTTTGCGGTTATAGGGAAAATAATTCCTTTATGCCCTCATGCGGTACTGCATTTGTCTTGAAAGGAATGATCAGAACTTTGACCACGGGTAGCGCTCTTTTGAAGTTTCCTTGTTCATATCTTAAAAAAGAAATCCTTTTAGTCTGGTTTTGCATGTTAATATTTTTCATAGGTAAAATTACTACAAATGAAAGAATAGGCATGGCAAGTACATAGGACATATACACGGCAATAGTTGTCAAAATATTTTACTATTATTTATTATTTAATTATTAATTATTATTTAATATTTTATTTTTATTTTTATTTTTATTTTTATTATTATTTACAAAATATTTAAAAATATCTTATCATTCAAACATAACTTTAGTTATCATCTTTGCTATGCTCCTTTTTTTAAGGAAAATGATAGCTCTGTTATACTTTTTATAACAACTTTTACAACATCTCTTCCGTCATACGTGGCACTTTTTGCATTGTCATTGACGTATACAGTATTTTCCGTGCAACTGTCGCTGCCACTTGTTTTTTTATGATTTTTTTTTTCTAAATTAACATTACCTAATTATGAGAAATATTTAATTTACACGTTTTCATACCAACTGATTTTTTTTTTGAAAGTTATACCAACTGATTTGATAAAATTTTATATTAATATATTTTATATATCAATCAATAAATCAATAAATCTCGTTTATTTTTAAATAAAAAAAATGATATTATTTATACACAATTTGAATTCAAACGTAGCTTTTTCGGTTTTAATATGATCCCACGGATGGAATCTCATGCTACAAATATATAAAAATGAAAACTCTTTTGGAAGTCTACCAAATAATTTAGATGTTTATTTTTTAAAAATAATTTTAATAGATTTTATAATAGTAAGTAGTGTGGTTACGTAGTGAGTAAGGACATAACTGCTTGCAATGTCAACTTCTAGCATCTACGGTCACCTTCTGACGCCAGACAGAATAGCGATTATTCTGTAGGCTAGTTTCAACAGATGAATTCACAGAGAAGAACACAAGAAATTCGTCCAAAATACAGAGAATACGTCTCTGAAAAAAAAACTGAATTTTATTAAATGAAAGAATGTCGAAAATCAGTCCACAAGCTGGACTGTATAGCTAAAATTCGTCTGTAACAAAATTTTACCAAAAATGGCAAAATCCCGAAAATAACATAAAATTGAAATTCAAAATCAAATAAACAATCTACGAAAAATCCGGAATAAATCGAATTTAAAATGACTTCATAACAAACATACGAAATATTACTAAAAATAGTAATAAATAACTAAAAATGACAATTTGGAAGGGAAAACGGCAAAAAAAAGGCAAATGGAGTCATGCTCAATGTGGACAGCGTACGCGTCAAAAAAAGCTTTTCGAATTAGGGTCTTATGCGCGATTCTGACATCCATAGCCAAAGT
This sequence comes from Platycarya strobilacea, assembly GCA_036898215.1. Lineage (NCBI taxonomy): Eukaryota > Viridiplantae > Streptophyta > Magnoliopsida > Fagales > Juglandaceae > Platycarya > Platycarya strobilacea. The sequence continues at coordinate 32,473,088 of CM072550.1, forward strand.
TATGGCCAAAAGACTGAAACGCACCCAAAACTTCCCTAATTAGAAAGAGATCACGATCACTTACGACCTTTACGCTGATCTGCCAATTCATGGTACTTCAGTGCCATCAACGTGCAATCAGACAGCTCAGCATCATCTGTCTTGGATTCCCCTGCATCAGTCGCCCCGGGTTGGAAAGAACTCGTCCTCGAGTTCAGAGTAGTGTCATCAGAATCCACAAAACAAGGGCTTAGGTGCTTCACATTAAAAACATCAGAAGTCTTTAAATGACTAGGAATGCGCAACTTGTAAGCATTATCATTGATCTTCTACAAGACCTCACAAGGTTCAATCTTCCTGTCCTTAAACTTACTATACTCGCCAACAGGAAAACGATCACAAGTTAATATAGCCCCAACAAAATCACCAACATCAAAAAGTACCTAGCGACGATGACTGTCAACTCGAGTCTTGTACTTGGTATTGCTCTCATGAATAGCCTGTTTCACCTGCTCATGGATGCCCCGAAGATGTTCTGCCATCTCATCTGCTTTAGTACTGAAACGTCTTATACGTGGAATAGGGGCTAAGTCAAGTACCCCAGATGGGTTCTGACCATAGACAATCTCAAATGGGTTTAAGTCTGTGGTTTATTTTTCGATCTATTATAGGCAAATTCTGCCTGAGGTAAAGCCAAATCCCACTGCTTGGGCTTAGGTCCTGCCAAACACCTCAAAAGGTTGCCCAAACTCCAGTTCACCACCTCGGTCTCACCATCTGTCTGAGAGTGGTAGGCGATGCTAAAATTCAACTGTGTCCCTAATTTCCCCCATAGGCTCTTCCAAAAATGACTTATGAACTTGGAATCACGATCGGAAGTGATAGTCCGAGGAACACCATGTAAGCGCACTATTGAAGTAAAGATGGACAATTCGAGTAGCATCCATAGTCTTCCTGCAAGCTACAAAATGGGCCATCTTGGAAAATCTGTCAACCACAACGAGGATAGAATTTGAGGCCCGTTGGGTGCGGGATAAGCCCAATACAAAATCCATGCTGACATCTAACCAAGGCGCTTCAGGAATAGGTAAGGGAGTGTACAGGCCCGCATTGGTGAGAACTCCTTTAGACCGCTGGCACACATAACAACGGTCCACATAATGAGCCACATCACTGGTCAACTTAGGCCAATAAAAGTTAGAAGAGATAAGGGTCAGTGTCTTGTCTTGACCAAAGTGTCCTTCATTATGAAGTTCACTTATAATTTGTTATCTCAATGAACAACTTGGAATGCACAACTGTAATCCACGAAACAAATAACCATTATGCAAAATAAAATCATAACGGTGACCATCAGTTACCTCCTTAAAGCCTCAAAGCCTGCAACTCTGGTACTCATGGTGGTGAGAAGTGAAGTACGACAACTTAGGGCATCTGCGACACGGTTCAGGCTCCCGGCTTGGTGCCTCAACGTAAATGTAAACTTCTGCAAATATGTCACCCACTTGGCATGTCGTCTACTCAGCTTGTGTTGGCCATTGATATACTTCAGGATCTCGTGATCAGTGAACAAGATGAACTCCCTCTATACTAAGTAATGACGCCAATGCTTCAGGGACTGAACTATGGCATAAAGCTCAAGGTCATAGGTGGAATAATTTTTCTTTGAGCCCGATAGCTTTTCACTGAAAAAAGCAACCGAACGCCCTAACTGACTCAGAACACCACCAATGCCAACACCAGATGCATCACAATTTACCTCGAACACTTTGTCAAAATCAGGAAGTGCCAAAACTGGTGCCTCAGTCATCTTCTGCTGGACCAGTTGAAAACTAGTCTCTACCGCCTTAGACCACTTGAAATCACGTCCTTTAAGGCACTCTGTGATAGGAGCAATCAGAGTGCTGAAATTTCTGATGAACCATCTGTAGAAAGATGCCAATCCATGGAAACTTCTGACATCATGTAAGGTCTTTGGTTTGGGCCATTCTAAGATTGTGTCTATCTTTGACTGATCTGCATGAACACCATCAGTGGACATCACAAAACCAAGAAAAGTTACAGAAGTAGTGAAAAAATAACACTTCTTCTGATTAACAAATAGGCGCTCCGTTTTCAGCATCTCAAAAACAGCACAGAGGTGGTTAAAGTGTGAGACTCATGTCGGACTATAAATGAGAATATCGTCGAAGTAAACCACAACGAATCTCCCCATAAAAGGCCACAAGATCTGATACATAAATCTCATAAATGTGCTGGGTGCATTAGACAGCCCAAAAGGCATGACCATCCACTCATATAACCCGTGTTACGTTTTAAACGCTGTCTTCCACTCATCTCCTGGCCTTATTTTGATCTTGTGGTATCCGATTTTAAGGTCAATTTTTTAGAAGACCTTAGAACCGAACAGTTGATCCAACATATCATCCAGGCGGGGAATTGGAAACCTGTACTTCACTGTAATTTTGTTGATTACTCAACTGTCAACACACATACGCCAGGAACCATCTTTCTTTGGCACGAGTAGGGCAGGGACTGCACATGGGCTCATATTCTCACGAATATAATCCCTCTCCAATAACTCCACCACCTGTCGCTGCAACTCTTCAGCCTCCTTGAGACTGAGGCGGTACGCTAGTCGGTTAGGCAAACTCAACCATGGAACGAGATCAATTTGATGTTGAATATCTCTCATAGGCGGTAGCCCAGGAGGGAGATCCTCTGGTATCAGGTCAGCGAACTCTACCAACAATTGCTACACCTCTACTGGAAAATCAGAGTCTACGGCTACTGCACTGTTCTCGCAAGGTAGTAGAGCATAGACCACGTCCCCGTGCTCAATCTTATCTAAAAACCTGGACATAGAAAGCAGGTTAGTATTATTGGCTATCGGGGTAGGAGTGGGTCCTTCCTGCCGGGGCGCCAACACGATTTTTTTTCCCTTGAGGTTAAGGGAATAAGTATTTTTCCGTCCATCATGAATGACACTGCAATCATACTGCCAAGGTCGACCCAACAATACATGACACGCATCCATAAATACAACATCACACCAGGCATTATCGAAATATTTTCTGCCAATTGAAAAAAACACAAGGCATCGCCTATCTACTATTACCTCACTGCCTTTATTCAGCCATGACAACTTGTATGGCTTAGGATGATGGTCTATCTTCAACTACAACTTCTGGACAGCTTCCTCGGATACTACATTCTCGCAACTACCACTATCAATGATCATTTTGTAGACTTTATCTGCAACTGTGCAGATTGTATGGAAAATATTGGTTCTCAACCAATCATCCCCTGAATCGCTCTTGGGAGTCAGTAGACTCTTGCGAACGACCAGAGTCTCATGGCCATCTCCATGCAGTACATCATCAACTTCATCATCGTCATATACGGGCTCACCAATCTCCTCAGGCTCGTCTACTACGTCCTCTTCGATCAACAAATTTTTTCCTTTTTGATTAGATGGCTTCCTGCAATCAGTCGATTTGTGCCCCTGTTCTCCACAACGAAAACATCTAGTAATAGGGTTAGAATTACTCTGTGGTGGCTGCTAGACAGGATAGGAATCCTGAGGGCGAACTGGTCAACTGTTTTGATCGTTCCTGATCACTGGCCTCCTGTTTTGCTATTTTTCAACAGCAAGTGCACGCTGGTATACCTCCAAAACAGTCCACAATGAGTGAAGGTTGATGACGTCTTGCAAGGGTTGGCGCAAACCTCCAAAATATCGCACCACCAACTGCTCCTTTGTCTCAGATAAATCGTTTCGTACGACCAACTGGTAAAATTCTTCTGTGTAATCATCGATTGATCTCGTGCCCTGTCTCAACGCATGAAGTCGCTGAAACAAGGTTTGAGTGTAGCCGAAGGGAAGGAAGTGACCCTTCATCTTCTTCTTCATCTTCTCCCAATCAGTGATCTTGGTCTTGCCCTGCCTGTCTCGTGAGCGTCGCAACTGCTCCCACCACGCAGATGCTCTGCCTTTGAGTTTGATGGCGACCAGTTTCACTTTCACACGATCAGGGACTTCCTTGTAATCAAAAATACGCTCCACTTCATTCATCCAATCAATGAATCCCTCGGCCTGTAACGTACCAGAAAACTCCGGCAAATCGACCCGAAAATCGAGATCTCCATGACACTCCTCCCGACCACGGTGCTCCCGGAATAGAGCACGATTGTGATTTGGGTTTTCGAAAGTGGACTTAGAATCATGATCGGAGGCCTCATGATCCTCGAAATCGCACGCCGCCAGACGCTGGGTTAACTTTGTGACTTGTCTCTGCAAATCCTCAATCATCGCATTCTGAACGCTACGATCACGATACTGGGCTTCCTCTTTCGGACCCTGCCCACGACAACCGCGACCACGACCACCAGCCATTGAAATTAATGAAATTTCACCCCTGGATGATGTTGAAGCTCTGATACCAACTGACACCAGACAGAATAACGATCATTCTGCAGGCTAGTTTCAACAGATGAATTCACAGGGAAGAACATAAGAAATTCGTCCAAAACACAAAGAATACGTCTCTGAGAAAAAAAATTGAATATTATCAAATGAAATAATATCGAGAATCAATCCACAAGCCGGACTGTATAGCTAAAATTCGCTTATAACCGAATTTTACAAAAAATGGCAAAATCTCGAAAATAACATAAAATTGAAATTCAAAATCAAATAAGCAATCTGCGAAAAATCCAGAATAAATCGGATTTAAAATGACTTCCTAACAAACATACGAAATATTACCAAAAATAGTAAAAAATAAGTAAAAATGACAATTTGGAAGGGAAAATAACAGAATTTGAGGTCGAGAAAAAGGCAAATGGAGCCATGCTCAATGTGGACAGCGTGCGCGTCGAAAAGAGCTTTCTGAATTGGGGTCTTATACGCGATTCTGACAACCGTAGCTAAAGTTATAGCCAAAAGACTGAAACGCACCCAAAACTCCCTCAATTAGAAAGAGATCACGATCACTTCCGGTTTTTACGCTGTATCTACCAATTCATAGTACCTTAGCGCCATCAACGTGCAATCAGATAGCTCAGCATCATCTATCTCGGATTCCCCTGCATCACCTTCAAATGGGCATGAAACAGAGGCCCACCTCCTCTCCAAAACTATCATCAACTACATGATTCCAACAGCAACACCCAGCACCTTTTTGCACTTCATCAAACAAACACGCACATCGTGTCTGTTGACATCATGTACAGACAGTCTGTCCTTCGACCAAAAAGAGTAAAAGAAACTAATATAATTTAGAGTTTTTTTTTAATAATTCATAATCCTTTCACCAGAAAAGGGTAGGTGCTGAAGAAATAAATACCGAAGCATTGGTCTCTCAAAATTTTCCACGGTTCGGTGTAGATGTGTGGAAGAAAAAGCAACGATCCGAACTGTTGATTTCACCTCCTATGACGCCTTATTTGAATAATGAGATAATATAAATAAGGACTTATTTATTTTTATAAATATTCTCATTTTATTTTATCCATATTATTTTATTTTATTTTATCTTCTCGTTATTACTTTCCAAAATTCATATACAAAATAAAATAAACAATTCAATTTTTTAAAATTTTAAAATAATCTTTTAAATTTCAATTTAAAGCTAATATTAATAAAGAAACAAATTGGAAACCGATCGAGCTCCTTTTAAGAGAATAACAGCTTTTGTGACACATATGCGTTCCATGAAAAACATTTTACGGGTGTACCTCATCCGATCTCTGACCCCCCTTCTATCTTTCCCATTTCACTTTTTGGTTTTACATCCAAAACCTCTCTCTCTCTCTCTCTCTCTCTCTCTCTCTCTCTCTCTCTCTCATTCATTCCAACTCCCAATTCGACTCTCACAAAAGACTACAACAACAATAACAAATCGAAGTTCGGCCAACCCAACGCCAGACAAGGGTCTCATATCTCCCAACGGCAACGCTAGCTACACCTTTGTTGTCCCTAGAAGCAATGACAAGGTCGTGGCTCGAAAATGAGGGGGGTCCAAAGATTGGATGAGAGAAACGACAAGGGGGATTCGAAATGCAGGGGATTTCGAGAGTAAGGGTTTCAAAAGATGAAAATCAGAGGGGGGTGAACCTTCATTTACACAGTTGCACCTATGGATTTTGGTTGTTTGTTTCTTTCAAACAGATATTTAGAATTCGACTCATTCATACATTTTGTCAAACATCTAGTTGACAAAAGAAATCTAGCAAACTGGTCAGCAAAAGAAATCTGGCGAACTGGTCAGCAGACTAAAGGCTCACGTTTAGGTCAAGGGTTGATCAATGAAGAAGACAATATTTTATTTTGCTATCGTTGAAGGGTTAAGAGCTCAGTTTTTTTTTTTGGTTATCCAGTGCATGGGAATCTACCTTGCTTGTGGCGTGATTGCTAAGGTGGAGAAAGATAAGTGGATGGCTGTTATTCGCATAAAAGTAGCCTAATCGTTTCCTATTGTCTCTCATTAAAAAAAAGTATATTATAATAATATTTTATTCAATATTTAAATTTTATCTCATTTTATTTATGAAAATAAACTAGGCCTAAGATAAATTATTGATAGTAATGAAATATTTGAGTTGAGATGAGATGAGATGAGATGAGTTCTCATTTGGATGTTAAGCTTAGTTGAGATGAGTTGAGTTCTTTCATAAATATTGGTAACTTGAGGTAGTAGAGTGAGTTTGTGAAACACACCTAAAATGAGTTTAAATGTGTTTAAATATTAAAATGAATTTAGAGACTTTTTTAAGAAATTAAAAAGATTGGGGTGAGATAAGTTTATAAGAAATGAATTTATGTTGTTGAGATAAGTTTTGTAATTTGAGAGATGGTGTTCGGGTGTTAGATTTAGTTTAAAATTAGATTAAACTAAGATTATTTCAATTTAGTCTAACTTCCAAATGGGGCCTAGAAATGGTTTAAGTTAAAATAATTTATGGGAATTTAGGAAATAAGAGAGAAAAATGGAATAAATATATTAGAGAGCTAAAGTGTTGGTAGAATATAATTTTCTAATATAATTTTTGTTTTAAAATCTGAAAAAATTGAATTATTTTTTATGTTTTGTTTAAAAGTTTGAAATTAAAAAGTGTTTGTGTTTATGGTGTTTGGATGTTAAGATAAAATAAGATGAGATGAGTTAGAAACATATATCTATCCAAACCATGTCTTAGTAATTTTAATTGTCATTCTATACTACTAATGTCTTTTAAATTTGTTATATAAAATACCAACTTTTTAACGACTCATGTTGTGTTAAGATATTTGATCTATCGGAGAGCGTAAATTGTCAAAATTTGATAGAAAATCTGCCAAATATCATGCATTAGACATAAAAAGATTTTACAAAAACAAATTCATAAACTAGCATGGCTTGAGGTGGTACGTCAGATTACAAAATTAGTTTTACTTTAAAGTAAATCTAACATATTACATAAAAATACATCAATTTGTGAAGAAAAGTTCTAGTATGTCCCAAGAATTTCTCTTCGTATTTTAATCGCTTATGTATTTAATTATTTTTAAATTTCTTTTTAATTAATGGTTAAAGAATTGACTTTTAATGTATTAGTGTATTTTTATATTTTTAAAAAAATTGAAAAATGTTTTTAAAATATGAAAAATAAAATGAGAAAAAATTAAAATGTGAAATTTGTAGTAGTGGACACATCCACCTGTCAAAGTTGAGCAACACACTATAACTACTCATTTGTAAATTTATTTTTATGAAATATTTTTGTAACTCCACTACTTCTCTAAAAGAAAAGCTCGTGTTAAATTGTAGGAAATCCTTTTGTAACACTAGCTGTGAAACTACAAAATTGAGGTGGATAAAACAAATAAAACTAGGCAATGCTCATATACACATAGAGTATACAAAATGAAACACCTAATTACATTTTAGAAATGTGTAAAGTGGGAAGAAATTCATGAACATTCCCCTTAAATATAATAGTAGAAAACCACTATAAAAGATAAAACAAATAAATTTCAGATTTTTCCCACTACACGCTTCCTATTGTTAAAGGAAAATGTTTTGTGCATCGCTAACGGTGCACACCGTTCCCTTTTTAAAATATATATATATATAATGATTAAATAAATATTATTTAATAATATTATTATTTTTTTATATTTTTTAAAATATATTTAAAAAATGATATAAAAAGAAAATAAAAAAATAAAAAATTATTTTTGCACTAACGATGCAAATGAAAAGGGTGCTACAGCGGTAGCTGTAGCATTGCTTATTGTTAAAGTACCTTATTCCTTTCTGTCCATATACTCTATATTAGGCACAAGGGTATCATCTGCCATATCATTGCCATTTAAGAGTTGTTATAACGCCTACTCCAGCATGTAAGTGAATCCACCATACACTTAGGCATAACCCGACTCAGCTTAGCTCTACTTAGAATTCCCTCCCATAGCTCCCTAACCACATCAAAATGTAGAAGCAAATGGTTAACTAATTTTCCATTCCTCTTGCACATGTAACACCACTCCCTAATCACCACATCCTGCTAGGTGTGGCAATATACTATATGATCCGTTAACCCAACACAAACACGACATGATAATAGTGGATCTTAACAGATTTGGGTCAAAATGGATTGACCCGTTAAGATACAATTGCTTAACAGGTTGACAACGGGTTAATAACATGTTATGACACGTTAAAAAAGTTAAAATTACAATTATACTCTTATACTTAAAAGCAAAATTATTAGAATTTTAGTTCTGATATTTTTATTATTTAAATTGTAATTTTAGACTTGTAGTTAGTTTTATAATTTTTATAGATATTGTGATTTTAACATTTATATAAAATATTCTAAATTTAATCAGATCAAATGGGTTAATTTCAGACTTATTCAACTTATTTACATAAACATGTTGAAATGAGTTATGTTAATATATTTCGTAATATTTACTAATGGGTTAAAACAGGTTGACACAACACGACACGTTATGTTAACGGGTTGTATTAGAGTTTGAGATTTTGACACGATAAGTTTAACGGATCGAGTTATGATTTACTCATATAATATAATATACATGTCTTGATACGACAAGAATATGATCCATTGACACGATTTGACACCCTTACTGATCCTGTTTCTTTAGATTATCCACAGTCAATATCTTCCAAAGTGTTGTTGTCCATGTAAAAAAGATGACTTTAGATGATACATAAACCTTTCAAATGCTTTTCCACGAGAAGGGAATTGGATTCTAAACTATCAAGATCTTGTAGTATGATTTCACAATGAACTTTTTACTCCCCATAGGTTTCCACAACATACAATCGCTCTCACTTCCTCTAATCTTCACTAAGTATAAATAGTCGAAAAATCTACAAGCTCATCGAGCTTCCAATCCTGCACATTTCCTGTAAAAATAAGATTCAAAGTATGGACCCATTGGCACGATTCAGCACTTCTAAAACTACCACTTTGTTGATTTCCAACCAAGCTGAATGCTACCGAGAAAGTAGTGAAAGAAGACCCTAGCCGCATCATGCTTCGAACCAGAAACTGGTTCTTACACTATCTCCCACCTTAAACATGATGTGTTTTTCAAAGGTAATCCACCCCTTTCTAATAAATTTCCATAAGCTAATACCATAAGATCCCATTCCCTCCTTGGAGCACCGTCCCTCACTTTCATCGCCGTACTTCTGATTAATAACTTCCCTCCACAACGAGTTCCTTCCATTTGATACCTTTAGAACCACTTTTCTAGTAATGCCTTATTAAACATGCCTAGTTTGTGCATTCCCAAGCTACCATAAACTAGGGGGCAACTCATCCTTTTCTAACTCATAAGATAAAATTTGATCTCATCCTCCAAACCGCCCCACAATAAAGTTCTAAATAAAGTTTTTATCTGATTGGTCACACTCACCAGTAGTGAAAATAAAGAGAGCTAATAAGTGAGAAGATTAGAAAGAATGTTTTTTTTATAAGTGTTATCTTCTCCTCTTTAGATAAATACAACAGCTTCCAACCCAACAATCTATTCTCAATTTTCTCTACCACATATTTCCAAATTCTCTTGGCTTTGAAGGACACCCCAAGGACAGACCAAGATAATTCATAGGAAAATAAGCTACTTTGCAACCCAACAAGTCTGCAACGAAGTTAATATTCCTCACATCCCCCGCCAGAACCAATTCTAACTTCCCTAAGTTCACCTTGATCTTTGAAACTACTTTAAAACACAACAAAATAGCCTTTAAGACTTGATTATGCCTACTATTTGTAGCACAAAAAAATTAGAGTATCGTCCACAAATAATAAATGAGAAATGAAACTCACACTATTGGTGTTATTGCCCACTGAAAAACCTACAGTGAAGCCCCTCATACTGCTGCCTCCACCATACGACTCAAAGCTTCCAAAACAATGACAAAAGAAATGGGAGACAACGAGTTCGCTTGCCTCAAACCTCTCGATGTCTGAAAAAATCTACAAGATTTATCATTGACTAAAATAGAAAATTGGGGGGATCGAGAAATGATGTTTTATCCATGCACACCACATTTTCCCAAATCCACGTCTTTTGAGCATATAAAGGAGAAAGTCTTAATACATGTGGTTGTAAGCATTTTCCATATCCAACTTACAAAAAATCCCCAGAATGCCTTCCCTTATATGGCTATCCAAACAATCGTTGGCGATCAAAACTGAATCCAGAATTTGCTTGCCCCGAACAAACGCATTTTGAGGTTTAGAAATGAGTTTATCCATCACCATATTCGTACGGTTTGGCTAGCACTTTTGACAAAATTTTATAGATTCCACTCATCAAATTAATAGACGAAAGTTTTTCAATTCATTCGCACCAGCTATCTTAGGGATAAGAGAAATGAAAGAAGCATTTAGAGACTTTTTAAACTTGTGACAAGTATGAAAATATGAAAAACCTACATCACTTTTTCCTTCACAATGTCCAATACTTTTGAAGGAATGTCAAAGAAAACCCATCTGGGCTCGAAGCTTTATCTTTGCAAATACATTTCACCACTAGATGCAACTTCTCTTCATCAAACGGCCTCTCCAACCAGCTTGCTTCACTCAAATCCAACTGATCATAGTTCAAACCATCAAGTTTGGGTGTCAGACTTCAGTTTCAGCAAGGAGTTCTTCACAGTATAGCACTATATGATCTTGGATCTCTTGTGAAAAAACTCAATGACATTAGTGCACCTATGGGAGTTTGCCATCTTGTGAAAAAACTTAGTGCATTTGTCCCTTTCCTTCAACCAAGGTGCCCTAGATCTTTGCCTTCAAGATATTTCCTTCATCAACAAGTCCTTCTCGATTTCAGCCACAACCACATTTTTCCTTACTAATGACCCCTCATTCTCTTCCCCCTCTTCCAATGCGTAAAGCTCATCCCAAAGAAGATTTCTTTGCACTTACATGTGTCTAAAAACTTCATTATGCCACTTTTTAAAATTAGGTTAAAGGACTTTTAGCTTACCCACCATAATGAAACTAGGAGTGCCATTAAAAAAATAACCACCCTACCAAGACTTCATTTTATCTACAAAACTTTCAGCATTTAGTTACATGTTCTCGAAGTTAAAGTGTTACATACCCCCATAAATATTAACACAACTAAGCAAAATTGGAAACTGATTGGAACATACTCTTGGCAACCTCTTTTGATATAAATCTGGAAAGTGTGGCTTCCAAAAAGAATAAACAAAAAATCTATCAAATCTTGATCATCATCTACTATTGACCACGTAAAAGCCCTCTATCAAAGGGATATCCACAATGTTCAAATCGAAAATTAACTTCGAGAAATCCTCCATAATCGAGTTGACATAGAAGCCCCCACCCTCTCACTAGGAAATCGAACAATATTGAAATCTCCCCAAAAAAACACCAAGGTATGAATGGAATTCCACAAAAATGTCAATATCTATCCACATTAGGGCCATACACACCCACAAAGACCCATCTCCACCCATCCTTAATGTTCCTAAGGGATGCAATCATGGGAAAAAGCCCAATGTAATCCTTTCCTAACTCCTTTACTCTCTTATCCTACATCAACAATGCACTCTCTACGGCCCCCAACTAAGCAAGATAACTTCATCCCAACAAGAACAGCCCCACAAAATGTGAATAATATTTCTGTCAATACAACTCAGCTTAGTCTCTTGCATACACTTGATGTCAATTTTCCAATTGCGAAGAATGGATATAATGCGTAGACGATTGCTAATATCACTGATCTCCCTTACATTCCAAAATAGGATTTTAGGCTTCATAAGAAGAACACGCCCCCTCCCTTTCAACCTATCTCTTCCCACATTTCTTTCATTATTATCATAATTAATGGAGCTTTTTAACTGTTTTAACCAGTGTTTTAAAAATCGTACCGTATTGACAAGTATGATCGATACATACCGTACCAAATCAGTATTCGATACATTTAAGGGGTCTATTTCGTTTCGAGCTAAGTACCAGCCGGTATTTGATTTTTCGATTAGTATTATGTTTTTACCTGGTACAGAAAATTACAGCTCAATTTTAATTATTTGATGGTTTTTTCGTAATTATGGTAAACAATTAAGGGCCAAAACGTCTTTTCACATTAATACATTAGGTCTTCAGCTCTTCATCCTTCTTAGTTCTTCCGATACCGAACTTGCTGCCAAGCACTTCTTCCTTTGATTTCGACGTCTTCTATCGCAAATCCATACATGGGCATTTTTGGAGTAGAAATTTAGCTTTATTTTATGGGTCATCCTCGGCTATAGCCTATATGCATCAATATTGTGGGGTGTCGTGAAAGAGAAGGTCCAGAAATGCACTGTAGCTTGAACAGACAATCTGAAGAATAAAACACCCATTTCCTCTCTCTCTTCCTTTGTCTCTCTGTGAAAAAACTCCTCTGTAAACACAATACTTCATATATATTATTTAATAAAACCAAAATAAAAAGTTGTGTTTTATTTGGCTTCAACCACTTTCTTATAATTTTGTAGATTATTTTATTTCATTTTTTTCTTGTTGGTTTTGAATTTCTAATCGCTTGAACTAAACGATTTTGAGGTGGGTTTCATCTTATTTCAATGCAAATGCTTAGATAAGCCAGATACGTGATATTTAAGGAAATGTTATTCTGGGTCTATAAAATTTGTATTTTTTTTTAATGTTTGTTCATTTCCAAGATAATAGACCTGATCAGCTATACCCAATTATTACAAAAACATCATTCTTTTTTTTCTTTCTTTGTTATTCAAACATTCGTGTTAACTTAATTACATTCAAAGACACTTACAAAATATTATTATTTATAGATTAATTCAAATTATTTGAGATCACTTCAATATCCAAATGCACCCTTATTTTATTGTTATTTTGGATTATATTTATAATTTATTCAGGTGTAAACTATTTCGAAATGGTACCGATATCGAAACTGTATTGTGGTATTAGTATCGAAATATTATCTTGAAACGATACACGAAACGGTACCGGTATCGAAATATTTCATACTAGTATTTTGAGTGTCGAAATATTATCTTGAAACGATACACGAAACGGTACCAGTATCGAAATATTTCGTACTAGTATTTTGACCGGTACGACTTTCGATACGGTATTCAAAACTTTGGTTTCAACTCCCTATCCTGTTTTACTGCAGATTTCATAGTCGAGGATCTCCCTGCTTCAATCGTAATTAGTAGTGCCTTAAACTACTTTTCAAACCCAACACAATATATCCCCAAACACTCTTGGAAATCCTCTACTTTTTTTAACACGCAATCTGACTTTATACTGTAGGCTGGTAATGGAGAGATGGTGCATAACAGAATAAGACTATACATTCCTACCATGCCTCTTTCTGCCTCACTAACCATAACTTCAACCCCCTTTAAAACCTCTATAGGTATCTCAGTAGATCCATCCATTGCTTATTTCTAAAAACTATAACCCCTGGTTTGGACACCTCTCATCAAAGTTTACATCCACCTTCCATTTCCTCCAAATTTTTTAGAATTGGCAGCTCTTTAAAAACCACTTGCGCCTCTAAAACCTCTTTAATCCTGACCTCAAACCTGCCTAAGGAGTCACCAGAGACCAATGAAGAGGTCTAGGCCAATGCAGTAAGAGTCTTTTGAAACTGTCCAAATGAAGGGTGAGACCCTGCAAACATAGCCTCTTCAATTGCAACCTTCTCCAACAAAACTTCCTTCCTTAATGCTTGAATCTTCTGTGTGGAAGTCATGGGTGAGCCAACAACCACCATCGCACTTTTCTGAACAATTTTCAATATATGGATGGCAAAAACAGTATCAAAAAAGCATAGGTTGGCATCGCCCTAAACTGCAGATGGTCTTGTTGGCAACAAAGTCACCTCTAGTGGTTGGTGACATGTGACGAGGTCCCCTAAGTTGTTGCCGACAACATTGGCTCGAGCTCATTCTTCAAAGGACCAGCTACCACCTACATTCTCTATCTTCAAATAGGGCGTGGTTTGTTGAGGGTCAAAACCCATTTTGTAGGTTGAGGCCCAGCATCGGGGCCTAACTTGCCCTTTCCTTTAGCAAATGAGGCAACACAATCAAATCAATGGCCTTGCTGGACTAGGCTTGGTCCTTAGCACTTAAGCTCACATCGCCCTTAGCATCCAAACCATAGCCACAACCCAAGCCCATGATCTCCCCTTTCAAGCCCTTAATGCAGCGTTTAAGCCAATGAAGTCCATTAGATAAATCACCTAACTGGCTTTTCATTTCTAAAATGACACGCATCACCTCTATTTCCACTTTTTCACTAGCATCATCCTTGCCATCCGCCACTCCTCACTGGACACCTCCTAAAATGGAGACCTCTTGACTTAGGCAGACTTGCATCCTTTGTGTTCTTCGTTGCTCGAGGTTGCACCTCCCCACCCTAGACTACCTCCATGTACGACCAAGAAATCAAACCTTGTGATAACAATGCAGGTATTGACAATCTCGCAAACCCACCATCAATTCTAATTTCCTTCAATGCCACCCCTAACTCCATCCTTGTCGCTTGATATGAAGATGAAACTGCGACGCCCCCTCATCTTACTCCATCAAGGCCATATACACGCTACTAGAATTGGAATATTGTTGGGCAATGTAGCCCCTGTCTCCATCCCTGCGAGCAGAGTAAAAACTTTTCCTCAAGAACTTCTGGCTTTGCTCCAAAGCTATGGAAAACCAACGGGCTATCTCCTACCCTACAAACATATTTTTTGTGACTTTCTATCCTTTTCACACAAATGCACATGTTGTTCCTCCCTCCTTACCTCAAATAATTTCAACTTAATGAAGACACGTTTCATTAATGCAAACTCCTTTCAACATATTTAGATAGGTAAACTTACACCCCTAAACAAGATAGAATGACATAGCAAAACCAAAATATGCATTAAGAAAGCAGTAATCCAACCCGTTGCAATTGTAGTTCCTCTCTTATTCTCTTCTAAGGCCTTGTCAATTTCATCTAAGGTAATAGCGTTAGCTTTCCATTCATCTGATAAACAAATATGAAGTAATCTAATGTGGATTATTTTGAGTTTCATTAATTATTGGTAATGAATATTTTGCATAGGAAGTCTTTTCATTAACTATTTTTCTTTTTTTTTTTCTTCTTTTTTGTTAAAAGTGCAAAACCTAGAGACTGATGTTTAGCCCTAAGAAATTGTGGCTAGTTTTTAAATATTTTAATGTCATGTAAGGGTATAAAGAAAATATGAAATAAAGGTTGACAAATATTATCACAAACAACGAAAAACTTCAATTTATACCCTAAGTTGCTTATACTTTTCAATTTATTTTCTTTTGTTATATATTGGAAATGGAGGGTCAAACTCATGATTTCTAGTTTGAAAATTTGGATCTTGTACCATCAAGCCACAGGCCGTTGCTTCAATTTATTTTCTTGATTAAAACTAAACCATGAAGAGCAACTGAGAACTAGTTATGTGGTACAATTTTAACGATTATATCATAATCAAGTGAAAATTTGAAAAACACAATTAAGATGAAAGTGGTATCGATCTAGGTTTTGAAGTGTGCTCTATATGTTTATGAAGGTGCATATGCACAAGAAAGAAGTTTGAGTTTATGCAAATGGTTAGGTCTTGTTTGTTTATTTGTTTGTTTTTTGATAATCAATATCAATGAATGGGCATAAATACCAATTACAAATTACAAAAGTCCTAACTGGGAAGGTACATTAGAAGTAAGAAAGTCATGTAGGTCTATGCTGTTAAAGTCCACGACAATGATCCACGTACAAAAAGTTCTAAAAAAGAAACTTTTAATTCCTCTAACGATGATCTCTTATCTTCAAACGTTCTCTCATTATAATCCTATCACAAACACCACATAATACATATAGGAATTATCTTCTCATTGCTCCAATCCATTGCAAACCATGGATAGAAGTTTAGCACACCAATGTTTCTACCACAGACTTTGGCATAATCCAAGTTAGGTCCAGTCTTCTATATACTTCATTCCAAATCACCCTGGTAGTACCACAGTGTAGCAGCAAACGAGACTATAAAACTATGCAAAATTGCTCATCTCCCAATCTTGTGCTGCCATATTGAAGTTGATGTTCATAACAAACCCTTCCACCCGAGAATCCCACCATTGCTTCTGAAGCACTAACAATATAAAAAAGTGATTGAAAAAAACATATAGGACCTTGGTACCACATCAAACATCTTTATAAAATTTGATCCTTGATCCTGTGCCCACTTGGAGCCTTGTGTGACGATAACAATCCCCTCCCACCCTCTCCTAATATGCTTCCATAGCCCCACTTCATGAGGGCCTCTCACTTTTCTATTAGACCAACCTCCTTAACCACCATATTTACTTTCTATCACAATTTGCAAAGTGCTTCTGGTTCCTTATTAAATTTCCACAGTCATTTATCAAAGAGTGCCAAGTTAAAGAGCCTCAAATTTGTAATATCTAAGCCACCATTAGAAATATGGTGACACACATTTCCCACTTGACTAATGATATTTGAACTCCTCTCCAAAACCACTTTACAAAAAATCTCTTTGTGACTTTTTGATTCGATTGGCTACCCTTGCTACTATTGGAAATAGGGATAAGAAAAATGTGGGTAGATTTGAAAGAGTGCTTTGATCAAAGTAAGCCTCCCTCCTTTTGATAGGTACATTCTCTTCCACTCTTCCAATTTTCTATCTTTTCAATCACCATATCTAAAATCAAACTCAACTACGATGTGATCCCCAACGGAAGATCCAAATACTTCATAAGGAAAGAAGCTACCTTACAACCCAATAATCGGCACGATCTCAAATTTGTCAATGTTGACTTTAAGTTCGGACATTGCTTCCAAACAGAGTAGCAATGCTTTCAATGCCTACACCTGTTCTGGATAGGCATCGCACATCACAAGCATACCATTTGCAAACAACAATTGAGAAATATTAATAACCTCATCCAGAGTTCCAAATGGAAAGCCATTTACCATGCAATTATTGAACTAAAGCCAAAGTCATACTGTTTAAAGCCCTCATAACAATGATAAAAAGCAAATGAGATAATGGGTCGCTTTGTCTTAAACCGCGAGAACTTTGAAAAAATCTCTTGGGACAACCATTAATCAACACAGATAATTTTGCCGTAGTAATGCACCACCTAATGCATATCCTCTAACTTTTCCCAAAATCACATCTACCTAGTAAATACAGGAGGAAATCCCAATTGATATGATCATAAGTTTTCTCCACGTCTAACTTGCATATAATTTATGTGTTGCTCGCCTTTAGTCTACTATCAAGACATTTATTTACGATGAGGTCGCATCAAGGAATTGCGACTTTAAGTTCGGACATTGCTTCCAAACAGAGTAGCAATGCTTTCAATGCCTACACCTGTTCTGGATAGGCATCGCACATCACAAGCATACCATTTGCAAACAACAATTGAGAAATATTAATAACCCCATCCAGAGTTCCAAATGGAAAGCCATTTACCACGCAATTATTGAACTAAAGCCAAAGTCATACTGTTTAAAGCCCTTATAACAATGATAAAAAGCAAATGAGATAATTGGTCGCTTTGTCTTAAACCGTGAGAACTTTGAAAAAATCTCTCGGGACAACCATTAATCAACACAGATAATTTTGCCGTAGTAATGCACCACCTAATGCATATCCTCCAACTTTCCCCAAAATCACATCTACCTAGTAAATACAGGAGGAAATCCCAATTGATATGATCATAAGTTTTCTCCACGTCTAACTTGCATATAATTTATGTGTTGCCCGCCTTTAGTCTACTATCAAGACATTTATTTGCGATGAGAGTCGCATCAAGGAATTGCCTACCTTTTACCAAGGCATTTTGAGACTTGGTGTCAAGCTTCTCTATTATCTCACTCAGCTAATTCATAAGCACTTTTAAATAATCTTATAAACACCATTTATAAGACTAATAGATTGAGACTTTGAGATCTTTATAGCCCCCACTCTTTTAAGTATTAAAGCAATAAAAGTTGTGTTAAGGTTTTTTTTCAAATTTTGGAGTCGTATATAACTCATTAAACACTTTCATTATATCATCTTTAATCACATCTTAGAAGAAACTCAGAAAATTTGTTAGCCCCAGGAGCTTATCTTTTACCATTTTTTTTATTCCACTAGACACCTTTTCCTCCTCAAAAGCCCTTTCCAATCAAATTACATCGATTTGCTTGATTGGATCAAAAGCTAGACCATCGAGGGAAGGTCTCCACCCCACCCGCTCAGTAAGAAGCTTTTCGAAGATATCAACAATATGATTTTGAATAATCCTTTCATCCCTACACTCTACCTTGTCTATTTTCAGAACCTCAATATTATTGTTTCTTCTATGAGAGTTAGCAACTCGATGAACAAATATTGTACTTTTGTCACCTCTCTTAACCAAAATGCTCTTGATTTTTGGCATCATGACACTTCTTTTAAAAGTATTATCTTTTCAAATTATGTTACTAAACTCATTTTATGCGCTTGTTCTTCCTTTGTAAGTGGTCATCCATCTTGTAGTCTCTTAATATCCTGGATTTCCATTTATTTCAATTTCTTGTTCTCCCCAATATCTCCAAACAACTAACTATTCCACAGTTTCAAGTATCTTTTCAGCGCTCTCAATTTGTTCCCAAAAATGAAACTAGGGTTACCATTGAACTAATAGGAGGTCCACCACTATGGCTCTTGTCTTTTTTACAATTCTTTTTTCAATTTATCATTTTCTCTAATTTAATTATTACAATTTTTTAAATTTGTTATACAAAATAAAATAAATAATTCAAAATTTTTAAATAAAAATAATATTAAAAAATATATATTAATAATATTTTATTTAAATTTTAACTTTAATCTAAACTCAACTCAACTAAACACATCTTATCTTATCTCACTTGTAAAAACAAATGAGACTGTCTCTTATTTTAGATGATTATTGATCATATAAAAAATTATTTTATGAGCAGCATTTCGAAGCGGTCAGTCTGCTATTTCAGTAATAATAGCCCTCCACTTACAAGTTGATACCTCATAAATCACACCAAATTCACCCTACACTCGTGCACATAGGGTAAACAAGGCAAAAGACTTGATAGGAAAGCTGAGGAGAACGAAAACCTGCAAAGCTTGATGGCATCAACCATGGTAGAACTCCAACAATAAAACACATGTGGAGCCAAGGAAGTTTTTTCTTTTAACCTTGAAGAAGTACCAAAGAAAATTTGTAAAATGAAAATAGAAAAGATGATCAAAAAAATAAAATAGAACAGAAACAACATTTAGGTTCCGTTCGTTTTCCTCCTACTCTAACTAGATCTGCCTCTGTCTCTAACAATCTCTATGTATGTTTGTGTGGGCGTGTGCGCGGGGTGGGGTCGGGTTTGGGACCTTTTTATGTGTGCATTCCTCCAAGCACAACTCCCTTGCTTGGGCCCTCCGTCTCGACCTCACCATCAAAGTATGTCCTCTTAATCCTTCGCGATATTTGTTTATAATTTTGTTAGTCTTGTGGTTGGATTTAGCATTGCATATTGCATGAAGTATAGTTTATCTTGGTTCTGCGAAATGAGAGTTTAAATGATGGTGGTTCTAGCTAATCAATTTAGAGGATCAGTGGGATCCTGTCGCATGCAACCCACAGGATGTAGTCGTTGACTCTAACCGACGCTACATCGTATTGCTCGACACCACCGGTGGCTACTCACGACTCACTACTTTAACTCATTTTGTAAATGTTCAGTTGATTGTTTCTGGGTTGCCCAAGAATTTCCAAGTTCCAACTTCTTTTGTTGCAATCGATGGCAAACAAAGCAAAGGGCAGTGTGACCAAGGTTTGAGGGGATGAGTTGTTGATCAAGTGTCGAAATGCACAATAAGTAAAATAGAAAACTTACTTGGAAGGATGTTATTAGAGAGCTGTTGGGTGAATAAAAATAGCCAGATAGACTTTAAGATTTTCTCTTATTTTATATATCAATCTATATATTTTCTAGTACACTTTAACATGTTAGAGCACTCCCAATGGTATAGGTAATTTTTTTTTAAATTTAACTATCCAAAACATACTTTTTCTATTTTAACTATTCATTTTTATATATGATCATCCATCATGTATCTCTATTTTTTCTCTATATCTTTTAAAATATTATTATTTTATTTATTTTACAAATTAAAAAAAGTCTGGAAATAGAGAACGAAGCTGTGCGTGAATAGTGTTGTCGAAGTCCACAAGCTGCGCATGGGAGACAATGGTGACGTTGCCGGTAATGGAATTTTAAGGAGTTGGTCGCCGGCGTGAGGCGAGTCCGGCGATGCCGACAGTGTAGCTGTTACCGGCTGGCGTTGGGTCAAACGGGTTTCAAATATTCTGAAACTTTTTTCGGATTTCGATCTTAGCCTGGGAGCCTACCGGTGGTTGGTTGGAGCTGGGATCGTCGAAGGTTTGGTCGTCGGCGTCGTCTGATGCCGATGATGTCGGCGGTGTAGCCGTTAATGGCCAGCGGTGGGTTGAATGGAGGCCATGTTGATGGGCTGCAACGCATTGTACAAAAAAAAGAAATAATAAAAACTACTTGAAGTTACACTATACTTGCGTTAAATGTAGTAAAAGTACTATTTATAAATGTATAAATTTACTATTTTAGCGAGTTTGTTGGAGCTTGATGTTGTCGACTTTGGAATCATTTACGCTATATTTTATGAAAAACATGGTTTTAGCGAGTCCATTGAAGCTGCTCTAGGGATTTCATGAGTGGTGCTTTAAAATGTCTCAAAGATACGCTTTCATATACAATTATAAGTTTTCATTTTTACCTTGTTAAAAAAGATGGAAGTTAAGATTAGAATTGAATTCGAGAAGTGTTTTATTTTCTTCAATTGAAGAAAATTGGAAATAAATCATATCAATTTAATAAAAATATTAATTCACTTTAGAAAATAAAAATATTTTCTTTAATTTTTAACTTTAATATCAATTTAATATCCAAACGTTACTTAAAATTTATGATTTCTTGATCTATAAAGTGGAAATGAATCATAATTCACGAGGGAAAATATAATTTCGTATTCAGTTAATAAGCATAATATTTAAAAAGAGGGAGAAAAAAGAAATATTACGCGGAAAATAAAATGAACGAAAAATGGATTAGATTTTAATTCTTTTTTCTTTTTAAGGGGGGATTGCAAATAAAAGTCGTCTCCGTGCTCCTTCCGACGAGTTTTCCAATTCACCTCAGTCAGTCCACCTTCCTCTACCCCCTCCCCTCTCTCTCTCTCTCTCTCTCTCTCTCAATATCTATAATATACATATGTGACAAAAGGCATTTTCGGTTTTGAATTGGAGCTGATCTTCTTAAAGATACCCCTTCTATATTGTCGCAGCGTTAGATCCGAAAGGTGTCACGGCGACGGAGGATCTAGGATTGAGAGACAAGAATTGGGTTGCTCTCTCTCTCTCTCTCGTTGTATGTGCGTGTGCGTGTGAGAGTGGATCTGAGCGGCGATGGCGTTGTCAGGCATGCGAGGGCTCTCCGTTTTCATCAGCGACGTCCGCAATTGCCAGAACAAAGAGCAGGAACGCCTCCGCGTCGACAAGGAACTCGGAAACATCCGTACACGCTTCAAGAACGAGAAGGTTAGGCCATGAAATTTACCACGCTTTGTTTAGTTGCCCATATATTTTGATCGATCGGGATTAGTCGCTATGTGTGTTTGGTCAACGAAAAAATGTCAGAAGCGAAAGGCATTTTGAATTTTGGGCATGTGAAGTCAAGGTGTTCACTGAGATACTATTAAAGAAAAGAGCTATTGTGGCTATCAATTAATATTTATTACTTCTATTACAATAGATATTTACTCAAATGAGCATCATTAAACTACATGGAGAAGTTAGTAGGAGCTTCTAAGTTTTTCACCTTTTGGGAAAGGCAAGCTTAGATTCTATTCTGACTTTCATCCTTGCTTTAGCGAGCGGCTGAACATAGAGAGCTGATGGTCCCTTCTTTAGTCGTTTGAGAGGGGAATGCAGGCATCAGCATGATAGAGATTTTTGCTTTACAGGCTTATTTTAGACAGCCTTTGTAATGGCTTGCGAATATGAGAGGCAATGGGCACTTAGTATGGCATGATGTAATTATTACTCATAAGATTTACTCTAATAGCTCAGCGGGACTTGTCAGTGTGAGCAATTAATTTTGTTTGCGAGGACTCATTTACTTATAAAAAAAGATTTTTGACAA
Organism: Platycarya strobilacea; assembly: GCA_036898215.1. Classification (NCBI taxonomy): domain Eukaryota; kingdom Viridiplantae; phylum Streptophyta; class Magnoliopsida; order Fagales; family Juglandaceae; genus Platycarya; species Platycarya strobilacea. The sequence continues at coordinate 32,495,888 of CM072550.1, forward strand.
GATTATAATTGGATGATGAATTTTTCTTCCCTGGAGTATTTGGTGCCATCTATTTAAAAGATAAGCATGATGCCTGCAATGTGCATTTTCTTTCCGCATGAATTAAGATGAATTGTCACGTGTCTGGGCTGATTTTCCTCATGCTGGAAGCATCAAGCATGTGAGGATGATGCGGCATATCTTTCTTATTTACCTTTTTTTACTTATGGGATTTGCCTCGGGGGAGGACGAGCGTAGCGAAGGAGGGGAAGCATGTTTAATCCTAAAAAGCAATTTGAGTCCTAAGTTCAACGAAGTCCCTTGGGCTTTTGATACTGTTTGGAGCCCTTGTCGAGAAATAGCGAGAGAAACCCCATCCCTCTCTTTCCTTTTTTACATCTCCATCCCCCCCACCCCGAGTGTGGTGACATGGGGGCGAAAAAAGGGGATCCTATCAACTTGTTCCGACCTAGGAAAATAAGCTCATGCTGTCGGGTCAATTTAAGTGGCTTAGTTGTCTGCAATTATTGAGCCATGCAGTAATGGGTCAGTTATGTTTGCGTTGTTGGTTGGTTATTGTCAGTTGTTTGGTTCAGTTTACTTATGGAAAAAAAGTTATTTGGGTTAGTCTCAGTATGTGGGTTTATTGACAGATTGGGCTGGTGTTATGAAACAAAAAATGATTGCAAAAATGATTGTGGAGGACTGGTGTAATGATCAAAGGTAAACTCAAGCTGCATTTGAACATATATTCTAAAAGGACTAATGCCCCTTGAAATCATTATAAATCCCCAAAACTTCTTATTTCCATTCGTTCTCGTTAGACGATCCCATTGTAAAAGGGACAGCTCAAGCTTCACACTTGCTAGGGTTGGCCTTCTTGGCATTTGTAATGATCCAACGAAAGCCCAAGCCACATTAGACTTATACTCCAAAATTACTAGTCAAGGCTACAATTTCTTTTAGACAAGTAGTCAAGGCTACAATCGGAGCATTGTTGAATCACTATAAACCACAAGAACTTCCCCCTCTCTAGAAATGTGGGTCTTATTTACCATCCTCTTATGCTCACTCTGTGATACTATAACTTGGTGCCCTCAGTGTGGCCAAACTCTTTATTATTAGCTTTTAATTTTCTTACATTACAAGGTAACCTAACATTATAGCATTAGAGATATCACTATCCAAATGGCAGAAGACACTAGAATGAATCAGCTTGCTGAGGTTTTTGCTCAACTTAAGGTGACTAGGCCCTTCTAAGGAGACCCATAGTCTCATGGGTGGATGCTGGCAGAGATCCTGCAGCAGATCAATAACGTCAGTTCAATTTATGATTCATTTTCACAATGCAAAAGGGATGGAGAAGGCTCCTCAAACACCAGTGTGCACCTAATGGACACACTATTTTATTTTAGTCTTACAATTTTAAAAGATATGATGGAACAATCTGGCCCGATCTCCGAAATCGGAGCTTCTCAGGTTTAGTTACTTTGATACAATGGCTGGCAAAGTCTATTGCTTTAATTACTCAAGAGGAGCTTTGTCAATTGTTTACTTGAGAGGAGTTTGGACCCTATTTATTTGAAGACCCCATACTGCTTCTACCAAACTAAGATGAGTGGGGCTTATGGAAGGTTATCTGTATCACCCCTTTCCTCTCATAAGGTCGGGAATGCCACTTTGAAAAATTGCTTATGTGCTAGGTATAAAAGATTTCATAAAACAATATTAAACCAAGCTTTATGAAGTCAGAGTCATCAGTAGCACTTATAAAAAATTGCTGAAGTCTTGAACTTGTCAACTACTAATAATAAGATAATAAATTAAAAATCTCCATAAATGTTTTAGGTCTCTGTGGCTTCGCCTCTTGTCCCCAAACCAAGTTTTGTTCTACAGTTTCATATTCACATTGATTTTTACTTAGAATGGTTAACACATAACAATGAGTCAAATATTAGTAAACAACACCTCATGCAGTAAACATATAATTACTTAAAGCCTTTTCTTTTGAACATCATACATAAATTACACATCTATCGTTCATTCCATAACATAAAATAAATTAAGGATTCATGCAATTACCCTATTTGTGCATGGGTGGTGATATTGACTATCATGATTGCACTTGAGGCCCTGGGTAAAATCTTGTCAAAAGGAGATGGACATTGCGAGGCACACATCTAGTAAGCCATTCAGATAGCCGTTTCCATTGACCCCACTATCGGTCATCAATTATCTGTCAGCAGTCAATCATTCAGCCATTCAGTCACCTTTTTTGTATTGTTTTGTTTTTATTCCATTTTCCTTTTCTTTCATTCATCATCCAGCAATATTACTACATATACATTACATGGCATAGTGGAAGCATGCACCATTTGCATTTACATGCTTTTATACTTATATTCATAGGGATACGTAAAAGGAGTTATCAAGGAATGGTTTTACATATAAAAATAATTAAACACATTTTGATTAACGTGCCTTGCATTTTACAAAAAACATGTTTGTTATCAATTTCAAAGAGTGATAGTATAATATAGAAAGATGCATTTCAATTCAAGAGGTCTAACTTTCATGATTTCATTGTATTTGTTTTTAGTTCCTAATTAGGTGTAATCTGATGTATACTTTTTATGTACTTGGGCTATGCCTATTTCAACATCAATAAAATATCTTCATACTTACAAAATTTTTTGTTAGAAAAGATGCATTTCAAAAGGATGTAATCATATTAACTTACATAACTCAAAGGTTGTGATCATATTAATGTAACTCGTAGTTCTATTCAACAATTAATGCATCAACAATCATTGAAAGAATGTTGTGTAGCTTGGAGGATGATGATGTGGTGGTGCTTCATGGTGTAGGATTGGCCAACATTTGTTTCTGCAAAAAGGGACCTTATGCAACTTGGTTGGTAGTTTCTTTCCAAGCTAGAGGCGCAACTGGTGACTGGGCTGATCTTCGGTTGTGTGAGTTTGACTTTCGTGAATTTGAGGGACATGGTGGAACTAGAGAGAGGTGATGTGGGATACAGAGCAACGTGTCTGTTCTAAGGGTTAGGGCGTGGGGACATCTCTATGCTTGCTTGGACTTATGTTGTTATTGGCTCTTACTTATAAAAAACAAGTGTTGTTATTGGCTATGTAGTGACAGACGGCAAGAGAAAAAGTAGAGGGAGACAACATGTAACACCCAAAGGGAAGGTCTTAGCCACCTTTGAGCCATAGGACCAATTAATGGTACATTGGAGTTCCATTAGAATCATTATAAAAAGCAAGAACTTCTCCTCCCAAGTAATATGAGATCCCATACACCACTTTCGCTCATAAGTCAATATGGGATATCACACAAAAACTTGCTTTCAGTGGTCTTCATCGGCACTAGTTCTCGGGTGCAGAGAGTTGGATGGGGTTAGAGCACAAGGATGACGATGAGTGCACAAGTTTGCATTGATCTTGTTAGAGAGAGATAGGTGGCGTGGGGGATGGAGAACTTTGTGTGAAGGGTTTGTTTTATACAGAGAGGAGAAGGGTCTTTGGCATCATTAGATGTGGTGGGAAGAAAAAATTCCAAGGGAGAAAGAATGTGGAGTTTGAATTGAAATGGGAGAGTCGCAACAATATGGCTCTTTTGTTGTATGGGGTCTCAATGGCTGTGAGGTTGATTCCTAATAGGTTGGGTTTATGGGTTTGTCATCCAAGAAGTCCGACTTATTCATTTAAAACATCATGGAGGCTTGTGTTAAAACATGGGCTTGAGGCTTGTCCAACACTTATCCAATTCGATAACTTCAATGGGGATTTGAGAAATTCATGGGCCCTTGGGCCAATAACAATATTCTCATTTCAGCCCTAATGAAATTGGGCCTGGGTTTTACATGATCAATCATGGTTTGCAATCACTTATAAACAAAGTTCATGGTTTGCAATTCATTCTAGTGGAATGCAATGGTTGCTTGAGGAGTTTAAGACCAGTACTTTCACTAGTGGAATAAAGGAGGGGATTAGGATAATCGCTATTATTTTTAGCACCCCTACCTTGATAGCAACTTTTGGTTTGGTTTGATTTGATTGTAGGCGAAGGATGCCTTAAGTCAATAACACCCAAAAAAATAGACATCACCATTTCCACCATCCTCCTATAACGTTTATTGATATCTTTGGCACTATTGGATTGTGAATATTCTTTTATTAGCATTGGATGTTCGCAAATAAAGTCCTGACTAATCCCGGGGATGTACCTTAGTAAGGTGTTTGCTGCAAGTGTACTTTAGGTAATTCAAGGGAAAATTTCTCTAGTTCGATGCCCATAGAAATTGTTTGCACCAAGGGTTCTAACTTTAGAACTCGAGGGAGTATACCATCAAGACCAATGCTCTTACCACTTGAGTCACCCCCTAGGGGCTTGTTGGAATGTGAATTTCCTGGCCACTTAAATAAAGGTGTACTTGAATATCAGCAATTTCCTGAAAAAAATAAAGCTTGATATCAGCAATGGGCACTGAGACTATAATGCTACCTTTATTTTTCGCCTTGGTCCTTGGATCAAATGTCATCCCATAAGTTGGGAGGTTGAAGATTTCAGGTGTAATATTTTGGGGGCATGCATGTTTATACCTAGAAAAATGGGTTTTTTGTGCAACTGCTTTGTATTATGTTCCCTAAGGGTTCGCTGTATCTTCCATGTCACGTTTGTTTGTATTTAATATCAGTTATGGTTCACAGTATCATTTTGGTTGTTTCTGATAGTTTTTCTTGTATTGTTCTTGGCTTTTTGCTGCCTGTTTCTCTAAATTGTATAGGGTTTTTTTCTTCTTTCTACAGGGCTTATCACCTTATGAGAAGAAAAAATATGTTTGGAAAATGCTCTACATTTACATGCTTGGTTATGATGTGGATTTTGGTCACATGGAAGCTGTTTCTCTAATATCTGCTCCAAAGTATCCAGAAAAGCAGGTGCTTTCATCTTGTGTGCTAATTTTTTCAATGACAGGAACTTGGATCAGTTCTTTACATGTTATTGGCTTGTTAAAGCCCTGGTTTCAAGCTTAACTGCTGAAGACCAGAAATATTGAGATTTGTATCACGTTTTTGTATTATTTAACTTGTGGTTCTCAAAAGACATCTTTTGCATCTATTACATGGTTTCATGTTTGATATTGGTCATATATTGCCTTGTCCTCTATGTTTAGAAATAACTCTACCCTCAGCTGTATTTCTGATTTTTATTGGACTAAAAATGGCTGCAGGTTGGGTACATTGTGACGTCAAGTTTGCTAAATGAGAACCATGATTTTTTGAGACTCGCAATAAACACTGTGCGCAATGATATTATTGGTCGCAATGAAACTTTCCAGTGTTTGGCATTGACTATGGTATGGCAATAGGATAACTTCTTAAAATTTAAGAGCTCACTTTTATCTTTTGGTTCAAACTATATTTGATTATGCTTGTCGAGTCTCTTTTTACCTGTTAAAAGGACCATGCATTTACTTTATCAAGGTGCTTATGGAATATCCTCCAGTGTAGCGCATGTGTTGTTGCATATTTTAATAATTTACTTATCATGAACTACCTATAAAAAAAAAGAACTTCTAAAAAAAATTTACTTATAATGATGGCAAATATGGCCTGTACTATCAGTATCAGTAGCTGACGGACTATTATGTTTGATGCTTTATACTCAAGGACATGCTTTTTCATTTTGTATAATGATTATTCTTAACTTATTCCAAGACATCTGGTGTTTAATTTGTATATTTAATGTTTATTAGGATGAGACAGTTTTGTTAAAGCATGTGCTGTAATAAGTGTATTATCAAGGGTCGAGACATCGATGGATAAATAGTGTTTTACTTTATTTTTTTAAGAAGCCAAGGATCTTCTATTTAGGAACAAGTCCATTCGAACAATGGCATTGGTGGTGTATGATTGGATGTTTATTAGGACAAGATGAACTCTTCTGATGTTTCATTCATGGATATTTATTTTGAATAAAAAGCAGAGCACGTCCTAGTGTTTTTAACCATCTGAGACTTGAGCTTGTTGGAAGTTACTGATTATTTATCACAGAGAAACAGTTGAGATCATGATGTGATCTCCTGCACAGTTTGATGTTCAGATTCTGCATTTTCCCATTCATAATCATGGAAGCACTGTATTGCAACTACATCTTGTCAAATTCCTGACAGCTTGTGGAATTTCAATTTTGGAAAATCTTTCATAAGGAAAAAGGCTAAAGAATTTCCCATGTAACTGGGCAATTTGTTTCAACCGAATAGAGCCCAATTTTGACATGTTGGGTGTGGTTAATTTCATATGTATCCTTTTCCCATTACATTCTAGGCCTTATGTGCCTAAGCATACCAATATACCATCAAGAATGGCTAGGTTCATAGAATCATAGAAGGTTTTCTTTATGCCTTTTCACTGGCTAAAGTTGAAAAAAAATATCAATAACATTTTCAATTACCTCTAAAAAAGAAAAAAAAAATAAAGGAAAAAAGGAGAAAATTCAAACAAGCTGCATCTCCTGGTTTATGATAGCCTGGAAGGAAAATAGAACTGTACTGCCAAGCCCTCCCCTTCATTACACATCCTTTCTGTTCTCTTGTGTGGATATTTGGCCACTTTAATGTTAATCATATCTTCGCAACATACTTTATATGATTGGTACACTGTAACACTGTTTCCATTTTTCTGGAATGTGGTTTAACTCTCAATAGACAATGCAAATTCTTTAACACTGTTTTAGTGTAATGAAGGGAAGGACTCTACATGCAGAACTTTAATCATTATGTTTCAGAATTCTACTTTTATTTTATGATCTGAAATTTTTTGATCTACTTTTTATGGTATTTTCACTAATGAATTTACTCTGCAAAGCTTTTGTTTATTGTTTTTATTATTTAACCATTGCATGTGAGAGAATGTAAAATGTTTTCTGACTTGTCCCTGCCACGGTGTCTTCTTTTTCTTAACTATCATATCATGCTCTTGTTTTGCATTAACAGCTATTGCTCTGTCATGACCTCACCTCATTTCTTAAACTCTGTAGGTTGGCAACATTGGTGGTAGAGATTTTTCGGAGTCTTTAGCACCTGATGTTCAAAAGTTACTTGTAAGAGAACACAATTTTTTTTATTATTAATCAGTAATTAGAGAAAATGATGGATTTAATGAAGTCTTTTGGTTTAGATCTCTAGTAGCTGCAGACCGCTTGTGAGGAAGAAAGCTGCACTATGTCTACTGCGCTTGTTTAGGAAAAATCCTGATGTTGTCAATGTAGATGGCTGGTATGTTGAATGTTCCTTTTCTGGCAAAGGCTGCTTTAATGGAATAGAGTTACTTGTGGTTATTTATGGTTCCTTTTACCATTTGTATTAGGGCGGATCGGATGGCACAGCTATTAGATGAACGTGATCTTGGTGTCCTGACATCATCTATGAGCCTTCTGGTATCCCTAGTATCAAACAACCATGAAGCATATTGGAGTTGTCTTCCAAAATGTGTTAAAACATTAGAGAGGCTTGCCAGGAACCAGGATATTCCCCAAGAGTACACGTACTATGGTATCCCATCTCCCTGGCTTCAGGTTTGTGTTGGCTTTTTCCCTCAACTTCTTTGCTGTTTCCTGATTGCTGTTTCCCTAGACTGGACTCTTAGCTATAGAATAAACTGAAAACTGATAATATCCTGAAACTGGTTGCAGTTTAATCAGATTGGTCATCCTTTGTACCCCGATTGATCAATAAAGATTAAGAAGAATAGAAATATAAGAAATATCTATGTAAATAATTGCATCCTTGGTTGTCCAAGAGAATCTAAAGTGACCTGTTGATATGCAAGTGCTTATATATTTATGAATGCATTGATGTGTTTCTGTAGATATGTGTTATCTAACATCCAAACGGACCCATATTGTTCTGGCATTAGACATCGTTTGAATTATAGATAGAGAAGCAATAGTTTGAGGTAGAAATTGGCAATTGTTTCAAGATGCCACATAATATCTTTGCAGTTTAGTGTAGCTTACCCTAAATTGACTATTTGTTGATAATCTTGTATTTGTTTTTCATTTAATCGAGTAAAACTATTAGTTTAACCCTTAGAGGTTGGCTCAAGTGGTAAAAGTTTTGGTTTTAGTGGTATGCTTTCTTCGAGATCCAAGGTTCGAATTCCATTGGTGCAAATAATCTCTAGAGGCCATTGGACTGGTGGATTTTTCTCTTGAATTACTTGAAGTGTATTTGTGTGAAACTTCTTACCGAGGAGGGCTTGTGCACCTCCGGGATTAGTCATGGCACTGTTCCCGGACACACTGTGCTAATAAAAAAAAACTATTAGTTTTTCTTTTCTAGTGTCATCTATTGTGTTTCCACCAAGGACTTCTTTTGTCTGACTGAATCGTGTGGAATTCCAAAAGGAAGATAACTCTCTTTTGCCTTTTTTCATTATTAACTCTCTTTTGCCTCTTTTCAATTATTAACTTTGAACGCTGTTGGCCATTTCTATCTATGGTTGTGTGGCATCTTACCAATGGATCAATAAAGTACACAATGCTATCAGCTAAAAGGTGAATTAGATATTGTGCTCAAATTTTTTACAGTAATGAAATGTTGTTAGGGAAGTAGTACTCATCCCGTTGATTTCCATCCCGATGGGTCTCGTTTTGAGTTTTTTTTACGTGATTTTTAAGTAAGTGTTTTTAAATAATATTGTGATTTTTTTATATTTTAAAAAACTGTTTTAAGATATTAAAAAAATCATGTAAAAAAATATATATTTAAAAATCATGTAAAAAAAAAAACTCAAAATGGGACCCATCAGGATGGAAATGAACGGGAAGAATAGCATTTTCCATGTTGTTAGGATGCGCAAAGGGGTGCAACCCTATTACACAGGAGGTATGTAAAAGGATACTCCAAACTAGTAAGAGGATGGAAAAGAGCAAAAAATCTTTTTGCTAACTTCTGGGAATGTTAAAATTATCTGTTCTACACTGAGAAAAAAAATTCCATTCTGTGACATCAGCTCTTTACCATCTGTGGCATATTGAGACGACTAGTGAAAGGGTGGCAAGTAGTCTGGTTTCAGATTTTGTTGTTAATAGTAGGTTTTTATGATATTTTATTTGTGGGATTTAGGCCAAAGATATCTTCATCTTGGTGCTTCCCATGCTTAGTTTCTTAAGCATACAAAATATGTTTCTTGGTTTGCCTGGATAATCTACTGGAGCCTAGAGATATCATCCACCTTTGCGGGGGCCTTGAGAGTGATGAAACTGGGGAATTTTGCCTTGGCACTTGGCACTTATAACATTCTCTCTCCTATACGTGCCAACAATATTTTGTTTTAGAATGAAAGATGGCATATAATGTTTAAACTTTGCTTTGAAAGGATGGTATTCAATTATTCAAGGTAAGGTGGAATATGTGGTTTGGTCTTGACTTCCCTCTAGATTAGCTTTTTGTATAGAATTTAAGTTCTATCTAGTTTAGTCGTAAAACAATGGTTTTACACCCTTGAATGACAATCTAACACATCATCATTCTTTGATTTTTGGAAAATAAATGACAGCACCTGATTGTTTCTAAAGTCGTCCCCCACCTTACTCTTTTTTTTATAAGTAATAAACTTTATTCAATAGAATGAAATTAGGCAAAGCCCAAATACACAGGAAGTATACAGATTGAGACGCCTAATTACATTTTAGTGAGCTACATAGAGAGTAAAAGCTCATGGACATTCCCACCCCTCAAAACAAAAGCTGAAAACCACTGAACAAGGGAAAAAATAAAAAAATTCCAGATATCTTCCATTGCACGTTCCTTGTCATTGAAGCACCTATCATTCATTTCCAACCAAATAACCCACATTAAGTATATGGGAATCATTCGCCACACTGCTGCCATACGAGCACAAAAATGCAGCCTTTTTCAGCATGCTAAAAGATCCACTACTCTTTTAGGCATGACCCAACTCAACTCGGCTCTAAGAAAGATACTAGCCCATAACCTTCCAGCCACCTCCCAATGTAGAAGTAAGTGGTCTATGGATTCCTTTTGCACATATAGCACCATTCCATGAGAATCATTCCTCGTTTTCTTAGATTATCTACTGTCAAGAGTTTCTCATGTGCAGCTGTCCACATAAAAAATGCCACTTTGGTTGGTACTGGGACCTTCCATATACTCTTCCATAGAAAGAAAGAGGGTTGTGGGACTGTCAAAACCTTTTAGAAGGATTTAATAGTGAACTGTTTTCTCCTTGTGTGTTTCCACAACATGCAATCACCCCTATTGGCCCCCCGCTTTGTTGAATACAAGTAACTGTAGAAATCTGCCAGCTCTTCAAGTTCCCAGTCTTGAGCATTTCTTGTGAAAGTGACATTCCAAGTTACTAACCCGTTGGCTCGGCATAGTACGTCTGAAACTAGAGATTGCTGATTTCCAGTCATGTTAAAGACTGCTGGAAACACAAGGCAAAGAGGGCTCATCCCACACCAAGCATCTCGCACCTCAAACTTGAGATTTGTTTCGAAAGTATCCCATCATTTTCTTATAAATTTCCATAGGCTTACTCCATAAGACCCCTTACCCTCATTGGTATACCATCCCCCCACGCACTACTGTACTTATGATCAATGATCTCTCTCCACAATGAACTTCCTTCCTTTTGGTACCTCCACAACCACTTTCCTAATAGTGCCTTAATTAAAACACACAAGTTTTGCACACCTAGCCTCCCATTCGCAATTGGATAGCTCACCTTTTGCCAATTTACAAGATGAAATTTGAATTCTTCCCCCATGCCACCCCACAAGAAGGCTCTAAATAACTTTTCTAGCCGCTTTGCCACCCCCATCGGTAATGGAAAGAGAGACAGGTAATAAGTGAGGAGATTGAAAAGAGTGCTTTTAATGAGAGTTAGTCTTCCCCCTTTTGATAGATATAATCTTTTCCAACTCGCTAATCTTTTTCTATCTTCTCTACCATCCCATCCCAAATATTCTTGGCTTTAAATGAAGCCCCCAAAGGAAGTCTAAGATATTTCATTGGAAGGGATGCAATTTTACAGCCTAATAACTCCGCTAAGGAATCTATATTTCTCACCTCCCCTACCGGAACCAACTCCAACTTCTCGAGATTCACCTTAAGGCCCAAAACAGCTTCAAAACACAACAATACTACCCTTAAAGCTTGCATTTGATCGCTGGTAGCATAACAAAAAATTAGCGTATCATCTGCAAAATGTAAATGAGAAACAATCTGCCATTAGTATTTCTGCCTACTGAAAATCCAGCAAGAAAACCCCCCCTTACAGAAGCCCCCATCATACGACTAAAAGCCTCCATAACAAGAACAAAAAGGAAGGGAGATAGTAGGTCGCCTTGTCTCAAACCCCTTGAAGATGGAAAGAAACCACATGCTCTTCCATTGACTAAAACTGAAAAGCGCGCAGTCGAAATACAATGTTTAACCCAAGCACACCACCGAACCCCAAAACCACATCTTCTAAGCATATAGAGGAGAAAGTCCCAGCACACACGATCGTAGGCCTTTTCCATGTCAATCTTGCGAAGAACCCTTAGAGTGTCGTCTCTCAGTTGGCTATCCAAACACTCATTTGCTATCAAAATAGAATCCAGGATTTGCCGGCCTTTTACAAAAGCATTTTGAGGTTTGGAAATAAGTTTGTCCATCACCAAGCTCATATGGTTGTCTAATACCTTTGAAACGATTTTATAGATCCCACCTACCAAGCTAATAGGCCGGAAGTCTTTCAGTTCATAGGCACCAGCTATTTTTGGAATAAGAGCGATGAAAATGACATTTAGTGACTTCTCAAATTTTTAGCTAGAAAGGAATTTATGAAAAATCTGCATCATTTCCTCCTTCACTATATCCCAACTCTCTTGAAAAAAAGCCATGGCAAAGCCGTCTGGGCCCGAGGCTTTATCTTTGCACATTCTTCTCACCACAAGATACACCTCCTCTTCATCAAACAGCCTCTCTAACCAACCTGCTACATCCGAATCTAACTAATCAAACGTTAAACCATCAAGTTTAGGGCGCCATTCTCCTTTTTCAGCAAGGAGTTCCTCATAGCACTGCACGATATGATCTTGGATATCTTCAGGAGAGAGTAACACTTATGTACCGGAATGGAGGACTTCAATAGCATTGATGCGCCTATGTGAGTTAGCAATTTTGTGAAAGAACTTTGTACATTTGTCCCCCTCCTTCAACCAAAGCGCTCTTGATTTTTGCCTCAAACTAATTTCTTCCATCAACAAAACTTTCTTAATTTCAGACACCACCACATTCTTCCTTACCAAAGAAACCTCATTAACTTCCCCTTCCTCCAAAGCATGCAACTCAGCCCAAAGGCTATTTTTCTGCACTTCCGTATGCCTAAAACTTCTCTGTTCCAAATCTTTAAATCGGACTTAAGGGCTTTAAGTTTGCTCGCCACTATGTAGCTAGGGGTGCCCTCAAAAGAATAATCCTCCCACCAAGCCCTTACCTTCTCTGCAAATCCTTCAACTTCCAGCCACATGTTCTTAAATTTGAAGGATCGCCTGCCACCATGAAGGCCACCACAATCAAGCAAAATAGGAAAATGATCGGAACAGACATGTGGCAACCTTTTGTGACAAAGATCCGGAAAGTGTGACTCTCAAGAGGAGGAGACTAGAAATCTGTCCAGCCTAGACCCCCCACGGTTATTTGCCCAAGTGTATGCCCCCCTACTAGTGGAAGATCCACAACGTTCAAGTCAAAAATCAATTTTGAAAAAGCTTCCATTGCGCTTGTCGACCTTTAGGCCCCCGCCCTCTCACTAGGGTACCAAACAATATTGAAATCTCCACAAAAAATCCAAGGTAAGTCCCATAAGGTGTAAAGACCTGCCAATTCCTCCCACATGATGCTTCTATCACTATCTTCATTAGGTCCATATACACCCATTAGCACCCACAACCATCCATCCTCAATGTTCTTAAAGGATACAGCCATTGAAATCAAACCAGTGCAATCTTCGATCATCTCCACCATCCTCTTATCCCACATAACCAACACACCTCCGAAGCCCCTGATGAAGCTAAAAAAGACCATCCTACAAAAGAGCGACCCCACAAGCTACGAATAATGTCCTATCAATGCCACACATCTTCGTCTCTTGAAGGCAAACAATGTCCACCTTCCAACTGCGTAGGAGGGATCTAATACGGAGACGTTTATTCACATTATTGATCCTCCTTACATTCCATGAGAGGATTTTAGGCTTCATAAAGAGACAAAGACCCCATCCCCTTCATCCTTTCTCTTCCTACACTCCTTCCTTGTTGTTGTAATTAATGGTGCTTTTAAGGCGATTCAACTCCCTGTCCCGTTTCACAGCTGATTTTTGGGATGTAACATTCCTTGCCTCCAGTGCAATTACAAGAGCCTTGAATTGATCTTCAAACTCAACACATGAAATCCCCATACACTCTTGCATTGCCTCTACTTTTTTTAACACCCAATCTGAAGGTAAATTGAACACAGGCTTCGGAGAGATAGTGTTTAACGGAATAGGGTTTCCCACTGCAACCTCGGGTCCCACAACAATCTCCCATTTCGATTCCAACAACCACAACGCCTTATCCAACTCACCCTCCTCCAATGACACCTCATTCTCGACCTCCAAAGCCTCCAAGACCACATCTGAAACTTTTGGCTGCATATCTGGCTCACCTGAGGGTTTGCCGGTGAGAGGCGACGATATTTGAGCAAGCCCCAGTTCCCCTGACGAGGGAAGTGTCTCAGAAATCCTTGGAATCTCTCCTAAAGTCACCGTCGACTTTGTCTGAGCATGGACCATGGTGTCTCTAACTGCTACGAAGGCAGAAAAAGGTGCTTTCTCGCTTTGAGACTCCGAAATCTTTGGTTCTGACATAGATACGACTACCGGCCCTTCATAGAACACTGTTGGGCTATTATCGGTTAGACGGTTACCCCAGTCAACGCGGGAGACTTCTCTGCCGATGTCGTCAATGCCTGGCCCCTTGCTGTTGGTGGTAGCCTGCCGGATAACGAAGAAGATCTCGCTTGCGTAGAGGGTTGATGGGCTGGGGCCTTGGGCAACGGCTTTCGATGGTGAATGGACTGGGCTTGTAAGTCCAAAATGCAGCCTTGATTGATTTAGGCCTTGGGCGACTTAGGCCCAGTCTGCGTTTCCTTAACCCAGCACCCAGTGACTTTTTCCTTTCCCTTATCCAAACTTCCAGCAGAGACATCGAGTCCCATCCTGAGTCTAGACCCACTATCCTGGCCTAGCTCCAAATCATTATCTCCCTCTAGCACGCAACGTTTCAGAAAGGCTACATTAGCCTGTAGCGTGCACAGTTGGTTTTCCATCATTTCCAATACATCCCGAAGTGAATGCTCTGACATGGTACCCTTCCCAACTTGGTTCAGCCCTTTCACGCAAGAGGAAAACTCACCTGACCATGGCAGGCCTTTCCTTTCTGTCATACGTGTAGCTCGAGACACCAAAGTTGCTTTGTACGATGCCGGAGGGGAGAAACCTTGCGACTAAGGAGGGAGGGACCGATAGGTGGTTCCCCTGTTTTTGCCCCCCAGAACAGAGTTCTCCACGAGCTCCTGCAGCAAATCACTGATATTCTTCCAGCCTTCCCCCTTTTTTCCTTCTGGAACCATAATCTTGTCTTGCCTTTGGCCATACTTTGTTACTAAGAAAAATCTCTCATGGGAGTTGGATTGCTGTTGTAACACCAACACATTAGACTCATTTCTCCTTCACCTGTAATAATCAGTGGCATTCCCAACATCTAGCCCTTCTTTCATTGTTGCAGCCAACCACCCCAGAGCATCCTTATTGATGGAAATGTGATTCACAGCACGAGGACTACACTCCAATACTCTCCACCATCTCACACTCACCTTCCGAAACTCGAAACATTTATTATCTATAAACACATTCCTACTCGACCCCATAGCTAGCATTTTAAGAACCAACAACTGGAGCAAATACTGTTTTAATCACCAATAAACTCTGTCAACAGAGGCAGCAATCTCACGAACACGAACGGGGACATTGCTTTTTTCAAAATCATTCACATTCCTCAACACAAACACTAAATTGTTGCCTATAAATGCTAGAAACTGTCTCAAGGCTATTTCACTACCCAAAGAAGCCTTGCTTACCTAAATTGATTTATTTGCTTATTTGGATTCAGAACTCACTGAGAGAGAGAGTATCCCCCACCTTACTCTTTGTAAGATATCTTTGCTTTTCCACCTCTTTCTTTTCACTTTTCTTTCATTTTCCTTTCATGAATATCAACTGCTCTACTGATAAAAAAGAAAAGAAAAAAAGAACGTGAACTGCTCCTACGCCTGCCTACAATGACAAAACTGGCCATACACAATGTTCATGACCTCACCTTCGACCACTAGCATCTGATTTGCATAAAAAGTTTTCCCCTCTGCCACCTTAGTTCCATAACTCTACTAAGTTTGTTGCCTCTAATGGTCCTGTTTTGTGGTTGTTCAAGAGTGCTTTCAAAGAATTGCAGAATGGTATGTGGATTTTGAGAGTTTGTTTGGTTTTAAATGCAAGTATGCTTAATGAACAAAAAAGTTTTAGGTTTGGGAGAAATGAAAAGACAACAAAAAATATGAAAACATATACTGCTAAATAAAAAAAAATGTCAAATTTACATAAATCTTTGGAAGTATCTGTTTGGTCATTGAGAAAGTGGAGGAGAAATGAGGAAAATAAGATTATGGTGGCTGGGATATCTGAGGTTTTGATTTGCAAGCAATGAAAATGGAGGTTCATTTGCTTAAGTTGAGTATTATAAATGAAATTACCGTTTACTTCGGTAAAGCATTTTAGTTTTATCAAATCATTTGGAATGATATCCGTAATATGAATTTTAGACAATCTATGGCCTGCCATTGATGAAAGTAACTGGGGAGAAAGAAATGAGAAAACAAAGCTGTAAAAGCATGAAGAAGCAAATGACGTAGAAGTTATCAAGTGACGAGTTTTCTTCTTTAACACTCTACTCCATTGGTGGTTGTAATAGATTCCAATGGTTTGAATATTGATGAATTCCATGCATCCTTGGTCAATCATGACTAGGTGTTGCTCTTGTATATGTCATTTGTACTTGGGCTATGCCTATTACTCGGCAATGAAATCTCTATTTACCGTTAAAGAAAAAGTTACCGACTGATGCCCAGTTTTTCAGAAACCAAGAATGCTGACTTTTCAACTTCTCATTAGTGGGTGTAAAGCTAGTCTTTACACCACATCCGGATCAAAAGGATTCCCTTTTGAATATGCCTTCAAATTCAGAATTTATGGAGTTACATGGAATTAGGTCTGTGTCAAGGTATCATGACATAGGATAGATTGAGAAATCTGCTCATGGATGCTTAGGGTGCGCATTGGGTTCAAAGGTTGTGGTGTTAGGGTTTGAGTTGTATGCAGGGCTTGCAGTTTGAATTATATTGAACAGGTGGGATTTTAGTGGCCCAATGGGGTGGTTTAAGCAAAAAGGTTGTAGAAACTACTCTGGCAGCAGCAAACTATGGTATCTCTAAGGCTCTTGTTAAATTTATTTGGCAGGTTATGGTCTGAAAATTTTAGGGCTTGAAGATTCAAAATATATAGGAAAAAGCTTGTGGGTTTAAGATCAAAGAAATCCAAGAAGAGGAATCATCTTGAAAGCTTTGGAACGTGAAGCGAAGGGTGAGCTGAAAGGTTTTTTTTTATAAGTATAATCAGAAAGGGCATGGTGAGGTGAAAGTGGCCAAGAGAGAGAAGAATACCGGGGCTCTGGAAAATGAAATCACACAAGGGCACACATGCCTTCTCTAAAGCAAAATATTCAAATTCTCAAATCAAATCTCAAATAGTTTTGAGTAAAATGCCAAATCTATTTGAGACTCTTAATGTAGACTTTCCCTAATAGGACCAAGAGCATTCACATCGAATTAGCTAACAAATTGGCCAAATTGGCTAATGATGGTTACTATTTTGAATTTGGCTAACCTATATACCTTATACTTCACACTCGAGTAGCTTTTTTTTTGCATTATACCATTAAAATAATAATTTTTTCTTTTATGAGTTTTTAATCTTTGCCTACGGGTGTCAAGAGCAAGCTCAAAACCAGAGTTCTTCAACCCTTTCACCATCCGCTTGCTCCAGGAAAATAAAAAATGAAGAATTCAACAATTGAAAAAGAAGCAGCTATCTGCTGGATTTATTTGTTGGAAATAACGGAGACAACCGGCGGATGGGGAAGAAAGAAAGGAGGAGATGAAGATGGGGGGCTCTCTGTCTATGTGGTGCGGGCAAAAAAAAAGGGAGAAAACACTGGAGATGAAATGGATAAGGAAAAAAAGGTAGAAAAAAATGAATAAGATGTTAGGGTGGATGGTGTGGCAAAGGAGCTTCGTTGGTGAAGGGAGGGTATGGAATGATACCACTTGGAGAGAGAGAGAATGATGCATGGAGCTATAGTTGATCAACAAATATGTTGAGTTAGTGTTGCTGGAGGCTAATCCAATGCAGATGATTTTTACCTCAAATTAGCTAAATTTTTGCTTGCAAGGACAAATAGCTAAGCCAATGAGAATGCTCTAAATGCCTAATTTGATTAAGAAAATAAATCAAGGCACTACATAAAAGTCCAGAGACTATTAGACTCACATGCTAATAAAATATAGTCCAATTTACTAAAATTCATTTTTTTTATAAGTAAACAATTTATTAAATAATGATAGACATAGTCTGAGTACACAAGATGATATACAAGGGTACACCCTATCTATGTTGAAGCAATGTAGACAAGAAAGTCATGAAAGTCGAGGCCATTAAAGTCTACAACAATGGCCCATGTACATAGAGTTCAAGTAAACAAAGTTCTTAATTCCTCCATTGTGCACTCCTTGTCTTTAAACGTTCGTTCATTGTGCTCTTGTCATAAACACCACAGAATACATATTAGGACCATCTTCCACACAACTTTGATTTGTTGAATGCCTTTCAAATTTGTCCAGCTTGCCAATAGTGCAGCCACTGTAGCGGGCATGCCCAAGCTACCTCTAATCCCCCGTCTCTCTAGCTTTCTTACACATGCAACACCAATTTACTATAATCAACCCTGCGCTTTCTCAAATTATCTGTTGTTAAGATCTTATCCAGGGAAGCTGTCCACATAAAAAATGCTGCTCTAAGAGACGGCAACTTATGTCGCCAAATCCTTCTCCATGGAAATATGAGGGACTTATAGAAAGAGCGAATCGAGAATCTTCCTTTACTTGCAGGTATCCACCACAACATATCAACTCATTGGTTGCTCGGTTTTATGGAATACAATAGGCTGAAAATTTTCTCAAAGCTGCCTACTTACCAATCTTGGGCCACCCTACTGAAATTGATGTTCCATTGGGCTTGTTTCCCCGATATCACCATGAGATTAGCCATTGAAGCTTCTTTTTCACATGCAAGTAGGAAAATAGAAGGAAATAATTCCTTTAGAACATTTTTCCTCACAATATGTTGCTCCAGAATTTAATCCTAGTGCCCTTGCCAAGAATGAATCTTGTGTGTTGAGTAAAGACCCCCCATCCTTGTCTAATGTACTTCCAAACTCCCACTCCATGAGCCCCACCCACCTCTCTAGTACACCAACCCCTGTAAACCTCCGTATTTGCACTCGATCACCTACTTCCATAGTGCTTCTGGTTCCATATTATATCTTCACAACCATTTTCAAGTAACGTCCAATTAAAACTCTCATATTTCTCATACTCAAACCACCATAGGAGATTAGAGAGCATTCCTTGTCCTGACTAGAATTTGAATTCATCTCACTCCACTTCACAAGAAATCATGCTGAAGTTTTTCCTATTTAGGATGCCACACTTGCAGAATAGGGAATAGAGACAGGAAGTAAGTAGGTAAATTAGACTACATACTCTAAGGTAATCTTGCCATCCTTCGATAGATACAATCTCTTCTATCCTACCAACTCTATCTTCTTGATCACAGTGTCTCATATTGGAATAGCTCTTGAGGCAGCCCCCAACGGGAGCCAACGTATTCCATGGGGAGAGAGGCAACCTTATATCCCAATGTGCTAGCCAACTGCCTTATGTGTTAATGCTTCCAACTGGCACCATTTCTGATTTGTCAAAATTCACTTTTAAATTGGATGCTGCTTTGAAACAAAGTCGGAGGGCCTTCAATGCCCGAACTTGGTTTTGATCTGGCTAAAAAAATATTAGTGTATCATTTGCGAACAACAAATGAGAAATGTTAATTGTACCTCTATTAGGGCCACCAATTGAGAAACCTGCCATGAAGCCATTAATAACCGATGTTGAAATCATTATACTAAGTACCACCATGACGAGGACAAAAAGAAGAAGAAACAACAAGTCTTCTTGTCTTAAGCCTCGAGTGTTGCTAAAAAAAAACCAATTAGATTGCCACTTATCAAACTAAAAATTTCGTTGTTGATATACATCATCTCTCTCCAAATCTGCACCTCCCAAATAGGTACAGTAAGACGTCCCAGTTAATATGGTCATAAGCCTTCTCTATATCGAACTTGCAAGCGAGCGTTGTAGTGCTAGCTTTTAGTCTATTGTCCAAACATTCAGTGACGATAAGAACTGCGTCTAGGATTTGTCTACCCTTTACAAAAACATTTTGGGGTTTTGTAACAAGCTTCCCCAAAAACCTCCCCTAGGCAATTTGCAAGCACCTTAGAGCACAAACTTAAATAAATTCTGAATTTAGACTGAATAAGATACCAAGACCCTAACATCTATCACATGCACTTCCTTTTTGAATAAAGTGTATTCTCAGATGACATGGGATACATAGCTTTAGCCTTTGGCTTCCAAAAAGGACATTCACTCCATCCAAGTATGTATGCGTCAACACCTCAAATGTTTTGTCTTGTTTCAATATATTTGTAAGTCACAAGAATGCTATCTTCCCCATATATTTTTATTAGAATGCACGAGTTACATCTAGAATTGCCTTCTTTTGGGAAGAATGATGTTTGCAAATTATCTTAGAATTGAAGTATTCTCGACTGATAGGCTTTGCAATGGCCTGGAGTAGATAGATTGGCTATTTTTTAATTGTGCTCTGACTTGAAGGGTTTAATCCTTGTTCTTGTGCTTGTTTGAGAATTTCTTAGGTCTACCTATTTTTTCTTTATCTGCTTTTGGATGTATGGTATCGAGCAATGGGGCTATTTTTATGACATATTCTAGGGATTTATTATTTTTATGGCTTTGTTGCTCATTTAGAAAGAGGGGAGTAGAAGATTTGTTGTTGGTGAAGTTAGGTTGTGGGGATGAGGGAAGAATAATGAACCAGGAGGTCAGTGATGCTTGATCATTAGAGATCATGATGTATTGGATATAGATGAACCTTCTTCTATTTTTTGTTAAGTAAAAGTGTATTATAAATAAAAAAAAGTGGCAAGAGCCAATTACAAAGGATGTATGGCCTATCAATTAGGCACATTAGAAACAAAAAACTCGTAAAGGTCCATGCAATTAAAGTCTATGAAAATGGTCCATGTACATAAAGTTCTAAGAAATAAAGCTATCAGCTCCTCTCGAGATCTTTCCTTGTCTTCAAATATCCGCTTGTTGCGTTTTTACCATATACACCACATAATACAGAAAGAGATCATCTTCCAAATAACTTTGATCTGACGAACATCACGGATAGAAGTCCAACACGCCATAGCTGCTAAACACCTCGTCCCAAAGAACCCTGACAGTTTTGTAGTGTAAAAGAAGATGGTTCACCAATTCGTCTCCACTTCTGCACATGCAACACCAATCTGCTATAATAACTTTTATTCTTCTCAAGTTGTTCGTAGTGAGAATCTTGCCTAGAGAAGCTGTCCACATAAAAAAAAAACTGCTTTGGACGGTGCCCTATGGCGCCAAAGCTTTCTCCATGGAAATTGAGTATCAGGTCTTGAGCAAGAATCTCATAGAAGAAATGAATTGTGAAAGCTCCTCTCTCGGTAGGGGTCCACCACAGGCCATCTTCATGCTGAAAGTTTGGCCTTTGTGAGAATATAAGACTATAAAACTTCCCAAAACTGTTTAATTCCCAATCTTGTACTGCCCGATTGAAGATTATGTTCCAATGTATCCGTCCCCCGACTACACCTATAACTTTTGCTACAGTGATATCTTTAGCACTTGCAATCTGAAAAATGGAGGGAAATAGATCACAAAGAGCCCTATCTCCACACCAAACATCCTTACAGAATTTAATTCTAGTACCGGCAACCAATAGGAGCTTGGTGTGTCGATGAAAAATCTCCCACCCACTTCTTATGTTTTTCCAAACCCCTGTCCCACTTGCCCCTCTAACTTCCTGAGTGCTCCAGCCCCCCAAGTACCCTCATATTTGTGCTCAATCACCATTCCAAAGAGCCTCTTGTTCCTTGTGATACCTCCACAACTACTTGTCAAGTAACGTCTGATTGAACATCCTTAGATTCCGGATACCCAACCCACCGTTTGAAATGGGTCAACAAACTGTATCCCACTTGACCAGATGATACTTGAATTCCTCTCCCAAGCCATCCTACAAGAGTCTCCTTGTAGCTTTTTCAGATGACTTGCTACACTAGCTGGAATAGGATAGAGTGATAAGAAATACGTGGGAAGGTTGGAGAGGCTACTCTTGATCAAAGTAAGATGACCCATTTTGGACAGATACATCCTTTTCCATCTTGTTAGTTTCCTCTCGGTTATTTCAATCACCATATCCTAGATCACCGCCACCCTTGAAGCCGATCCCAACGGAAGTCCCGAATATATAATGGGTAAAGAGGAAATTTTGCAAGGAAGATCTCCGGCCAGCTCTTGCATATGGTGGACCTCACCAATCGGCACCATCTCAGACTTGCCATAATTCACCTTCAATCCTGACACTGCTTCAAAATAGAGGAATAAAGTCTTTAGAACTTGCACTTGCTCAAGGTTAGCCTCACAAAGCACTAGTGTGTCATTTTCCAAACCGTTTTGATCTGTCTCCTGTCTCGAATCGACGTCCAACACGCCAATGCAACCACTAGTCTTTGGCATTGCCCACGCTCTACCCAATCGACTAAATATCTCATTCCAGAGAATTCTAGCGGTCTCGCAATGCAGACGTAGATGGTTTACTGATTCACCTCTTCTGTGACACATGCAGCACTGGTCGGCAATTTTTATTTATTTTTTATAAGTGCACCAGTCGGCAATTGTAATCCACCTTTTCCTTATTTTATTTGTGGTGAGGATCTTACCTAGAGCATCTTTCCACATAAAGAAAGCAGCTTTGGTGGGTGCCTTCTGTTGCCAAAGCTTTCTCTAGGAAAATTGACGCGTGGGTCCTTGTGTGAGAACCTTATAAAAGGAGCGCACATTGAAAATACCTTTCATTGCAGGTGTCTAGCACATACCATCTTCATGCTACATGTATGTGCTAGAAATCAGCAAAATTACTCAATTCCCAATCCTGAGTTGCCTGTTTGAAATTTACGTTCCAATGTATCCTTCCGTCCGTGAATCCCATAACCTCCACCACCGTGGTATTTTTGTCACTTGCAATCTGGAAGAGCATGGGAAATAAATCTTGCAAAGCACCACACTCACACCAAGTGTCTTTCCAGAATCTAATCTTGGTACCTGCACCCAAATGTAGTCTAGTATGTTGGTGGAAGATCCCTCACCCTCTGCTTATGTTTTTCCACAGCCGTACTTCATACGTTCCCCTAACTTCGCTAGTATACCAACCCTCCCAAATACCAACCTTCACCTTCAATCTTGACACTGCTTCAAAATAGAGGAATAAAGTCTTTGGAACTCGCACTTGCTCAAAGTCAGCCTCACAAAGCACTAGTGTGTCATCTGCAAACAATAAATGAGATATATTAGTAAAGCCCCGCACAAAAGTTTAATTGGAAACCCTCTTACCAAGCCATTATCCACCAAAGTCGATATCATCCTACTTTTTTTTTTTTTTGATAAGTAAGGCCGATATCATCCTGCTTAGTGCTTCTATGACAATAACGAACAATAATAGAGATAACGGATTACCCTATCTCGAACCACGGGAGCTTGGAAAGAAACCTTCGGGTCTTCCATTAATTAACACCGAGAACCTCACAGTAGATATACACCATCTTATCCAAGACCTCCACCTCTCTCCAAAATCACACCTGCCAAGCAAATACAAGAGAAAATCCCAATTAACGTGGTCATAAGCCTTTGTCATATCCAGTTTGCAAAGAATTCCATAACTGCCTGCTTTCAATTTACTGTCAATGCACTCATTAGCAATAAGCATTGCATCATTTGTCTTCCTTTTACAAAAGCATTCTGCGGCTTAGTGATAATCCTCCCAATAATCTCACTTAACCGATTTGCAAGCACCTTTGCAATAATTTTATAAACTCCACTCACAAGACTATTAGGCCGAAAGTCTTTAATTTCTATGGCCCCAACCTTCTTAGGAATTAAGGTGAGAAAGGTGTTATTGAGACTAGTTTCAAATTTGCCAATTGTGAAGAGCTCCTTAAAAACCCCCACAAGGTCGTCCTTGATCACCTCCCAACATTCATGGAAAAAACCCATAGAGAAACCATCTTGCCCAGGCGCTTTGTCTTTAAATATATGCCGACTTACGTTGAACACCTCTTCCTCCTCAAAAGCTCGCTCCAAACGAATCACATCTTCTGGACCAATGGTGTCAAAGGCTAAACCATCAAGATTAGGTCTCCAGCCCTCCTCTTCTATGAGAAGATTTTAAAAAAAAATCAATAATGTGATTTTGAATAATCGCTTCTTCTTTGCACTCTATCCCATTAATTCTAAGAATCTCAATGTTAATGTTCCTTTGATGAGAGTTAGCCACTCTATAAAAGAATTTTGTGCTACAGTCTCCTCCTCTAAGCCACAAAACTCTCTATTTTTGTCACCAAGACACTTCTTCTGGAAGGATCACCCTCTCTAGATTTGCATGTAGTGAGGTCTTCCTCACTTGTTCATCCTGCGTGAGTGGACGACCCTCTTGCACCCTTTCAAGTTCCTTGATTTCCCTCATTAACAACTTCTGCTTATCCCCTAGGTTGCCGAAAAACTGGGTGTTTCAAATCTTCAAGTCTCTCTTCAAGCTTTTTAAGTTGTTTGTAAAAATGAAGCTAGGTGAGTCCTGGAACTGATAAGAAGTCCACCACTGTTTGATCCTATTTTCAAAGTCTTCTGACTTCAACCACATATTCTTGAATTTGAAGTAGTGATACCCACTTCGAAGTCCTCCACAATCAAGCATAATAGGCTAGTGGTCCGACGATACCCGGTCCAAACACTTTGCCACATGTTAGGAAAATGACTTTCCAACTCGTGTGAAATTAGAAAGCGATTCAACCTGTACTAAGTTTGATTATTTGACCAAGTAGCAGGACACCCAACGAGCGGTAAATCCACCAAATTCAACTTGAAAATGCACTTAGAATTCCAAACTAGCAAGCCGCACTCTTCTATTTCTGAAAATTTCATTGGAGAATTTAACGACGTTAAAGTTACCTCCTATGCACCACGGATAATTCCACCATGTAGACTTGATAGTTCTTCCCACAGAAAGCCTTTGTCAGCATCAATATTAGGCTCATAAAATTTGCTACCATGTACCTTTGACACACATTTGAATAAACATGCTACCGTGTACCTTTCGATATAATCCTCCATTTTTTCAACCATTCGATGATCCCACATCATTATGATTCCACTTGATGCCCCTGAAGATGCCATGTAAGTCCAATTTACATGAGCGCCGCTCCACAGGCTATGCACCAATCTCCTACCAATCAGTTTAGTCTCCTGAAGACATACTAGATCTGCTTTCCAATCATGAAGCAAATGCCATATCCGCATATGCTTGTTTGCTTCATTAAGTCCATGGACGTTCCACGACACGATCTTTGGTTTCATTGGAAAATGGCTGGCCTCTTTCCTTTTGCCCTTCCTTTGCTAGAGGGGCCCTCTGAATTCATAGACCATGTCAACCGATTTAGTTCTCTAACCTGTCTGGAATCCCCTTTACGTTTTCTCTTGTGGCCCACATCCATGGCAGTTAAACAATGCCATAAATTGTTTTTCATATCCCACATACCTGATTCCCACCAAATGTTGAATTCCTTTAGTCATTTGCGGGGCCCAATCTGATTGATTAGGGAAAAAACAATTTAGGGGGCTAGGATTTTGGAATTCTTCATTTATCGAGAAGTCCTCTAGCCCCTACAAAGATTCCGAAAGATATAACTCATCCTCCACTAATTGCATGAGGTCTTCAAAGTCTTTGTTTGAAAATACAAGGTCATTCGAAAACTTAAGAGCCATTTGCATACTGAGCAGCCTCCCCCCACCCCCCCACTCCTGCACATGTGCGCGTCAGAAACTCTGCAGTCAACGGCGATTTATGCGAGAATGATTGTTTACCGAACTCAATCAATTGCTTCTGGACACTATTTTTATTTTTACCCATGGGAAGAATATTTATTTGCTTATTTATTTTTGAGCTACTACCTTGGTAATTAACCATAGTGAAAATAAAATTAATGGCCTCTTAACTCTTTTTTCTTTTAGATAGGTAACAAAATGTTAAATAAAGAAGGCCTCAGAGATAATATTAGATTGGTCTCTAACCATTTTTTCTAAAATGATTTTTGATTAAATGTCTACATTTACATGAAAATCCCTCATTTTATTAATTTAGAATGGAAATGTACATGTATGATATGAAATTATGTTACTTTTTTTTTATTGGCACCGGGTGTCAAGGATCATCCCAACTAATCCTAGGAGTGCACAAGCTTTCGTTAAGGAGTTTCTCTCAAGTACATCTTGGACAGTTTAGAGGAAAATCTCTCAGGTCGATAGCCTTTAAAGATTGTTTGCACCCAAAGGAATTTGAACTTTGGACCTGAGAGGAGCATACCCTTAAGCCTAAGGCATTTACCACTTGAGCCAACCCATAGAAATTATATTACTTTAGATAGGTTTAGACAATTTCCATTTTAAGAAACAATCTAATGTGACTTGACTATTGGGCAACTTGTAGTAGGTTTATGTGTTACCAAGTTAATATTAATGCTTCTTAGCACTTGGTTAATGCAGGTTAAGACAATGAGGGCTCTTCAGTATTTTCCAACCATTGAAGATCCAAACACCAGAAGATCATTGTTTGAGGTTCTGCTTTTCTCAAGGGAAATGTTTTCTTTTTTCCTTGTTACATTCTGTTTATATTGACCTTGAGTTGGTAATTTCAGGTCTTGCAACGGATATTAATGGGGACTGATGTTGTTAAAAATGTAAATAAAAACAATGCATCACATGCTGTTCTGTTTGAGGCTCTTGCTCTTGTAAGTTTACAGCCCAAATAAATTTTATTTTATTTGGCTGATTGGTTGTCTAGTGACTTTTGCACGTTCATAGTTCGTACATGCATTCAAACAAATTACTTTTGTGTATATGTGCACAAGTGGATGTTGCCATTATGAAAACTTGCTGGAACTTGTAAAAAGAAAGAAAGCTTTCGTGCAGTATTTTTAATGGTTTCCATTAAAAAGATTTGAGTTCTGTTTGTTGAAATGTTCACTATCCTGGACTGCGTAGGCATACATGCATGGGTATACAAATATGGACTTACCCACTTACCAGCATAACTATGCGAACTGCAAAGTTATGCTTTTGAGGATAAGTGAAATCATGCAAATGCATGACCCCTCTCTCTGTTTTCTCTTCGTCACATATTAATGCTGATGCTTACTGTCCACATTCATTTGCCCAAAAAAGGGGAAAAAGATGCAGAAGGATACTGAAGAAGTGGAGCTTTTGAATATATTCTTAACAATGATAGATTTACATCTCTTTTACAACTCTTCAAATAAAAAGTATTGGTGTAAAATTGAAATTATTTTTAACAAAGTGGCATAATTACGTTGGTTAGTTGTAAAATGGTTGTAAATAATTGTAAGAGTATTATTATCATATTAACCTCTATAAGTTCTGTTTGTGGGGTTGATTCAGGTTGTTAGGGCATGTTTGGATACTTGGAGTATCTCAGAATTTTATGAATAGTTGTGAAATGATTGAGTGAAGATGTTTTATTGGGTTTTGGGAAATGAGAGAGAAAAGTTGAATAAAAATATTATAAAGTTAAAAAATTGCTTGAATATAATTTTTGTTCTAAAGTTTGTAAAAATTGTATTGGTTCTTGTGTTTTGTTTTGAAGTTTCTAAAAGTTGAATTAGTTTTTGTATTTGCATAATGATTAGGTAATGGTCAGATGAAAATCTTGAAAATTTTGAAATTGAAAAGTGTTTTGTATTTGAGTGATGTTTGTGAATAAAATTATTAGAAGTTTTGTGAATTTTTTACCTGTCCAAACATGCCCTTAGATTGCCCTAATCTTTGGGACAATTCTCTCTTTTGATTCTTAGGAGATGCTTGGAGAATGAGATGAGATGAGAATTTTGCGAGTAGTAGTAAAATGGGTTGTGAATAGTAGTTAGATAGTTTGAGTTAATAATTTATTGAGTTTTGGAAAATAAAAGAGAGAAGAAGTTGAATAAAAATATTATAAGGTTAAAATATTGTTAGAATATAATTTTTTATTATAATTTTTGATTTGGAGTTTGAAAAAGTTGAATTATTTTTTGTTTTTTATTTGAAAATTTTGGAAAAGTTATAATGATTAGTTTGAAAGTGTTTTATGTTTTAAGGATGAGATGAGATTGAGATGAGATGTGATAATATGAAAACTTTTTTAAAACATCCCCTTAACCTTTCCACTGTTTAAATCTCTGCTTCTTATATTTTCCTTTTCTAATAGGTAAAAGCATGTGCTTTAGGTTTCAGGAAGTGATGTTGCCAGGGCAACACTATTCCTTTACTTATAAAAAGGAATATAGCTGTACTCTTCTTTAGGGGCTATCTTGTTGCTTTTTCTCATGATCTAATTGCTCTATCTCAGGTCATGCATCTTGATGCTGAAAAAGAGATGATGTCTCAATGTGTTGCTCTTCTTGGAAAGTTTATTGCCGTTCGTGAACCAAATATTCGATATCTTGGCTTGGTAAGTTGTAAAAACATTTCTTTTAATCCATTCTGTTTTTGCCTATAAAAAAAGCTTGTGGAAATACTTCTGTTAGTATTTTCTCTCCTTCCCTTCTCTCTTTCCCTTCAAGGCAACCCATGACCAATAATGCATGAACTCTTTTTTGTCTAAACTCAAAAGGGTATAATAGCTACTTTGTAACTAAATAACTTGATGTTAACATTGCTCTTGCACAGGAAAATATGACCCGGATGTTGTTGGTAACAGATGTGCAAGATATCATCAAAAGGCATCAGGCTCAGATCATAACCTCATTGAAGGATCCCGACATCAGGTTGAATCTGTCATTGTGTAATGTAATAGTTGCATTCCAAAGAATACTTGATATTGCCACCTTTTCATTTGCAATAGACTAATTTTTTTACGTATATATATATATATATTCTATTGTTGCGTTTTTATTTTTTTTAATTATATTGTCTATTGGTGGATGCTAGCCTCAACTTAAAGTTGGGGATGTTAGGGTTTCCCTAGTATGTGTGTTTGATGTGTAGGTATGTATATGTTTATGTATTTTAAAATCTGATTTTCTGACATCAATGCCCTCAGTATTCGTAGACGTGCTCTTGATTTGCTTTATGGTATGTGCGATGTTACAAATGCAAAGGACATAGTTGAAGAATTATTGCAGGTATGCCAATGGTAGATCAGGGCTAAGGTTTTTATGATATTGATAGACAAATCTGTTTTAATTATATTTTTGTCCAATATTAGCATGCCAAATTAGTTTCAATCTCAAGTCAGTTTCATTTGATTTGCAGTATCTCAGTACGGCAGAATTTGCAATGCGTGAGGAATTATCACTTAAAGCTGCTATTCTTGCAGAGAAGTTTGCCCCGGATTTGTCATGGTAAGATTGGTTTCTGTGGCAAAGCAATTGGGATCGGATTGAATTAAAAAATTATGTTGAAAGCATGATATCGATATTACTAACTCCTTATTAAAATGATATCTAAATTATAAAGGGTCCTTTTTGTGACCTTTGAAAATGACACTTTGATAGCTGACAGTTGACTTTCCGGTTTTACTATGCGTGTATACCAGACAATTTAAATGTAAATAATGGGTTTTGGGTTTTCCTCTTAAAAGAAATGAGATGCAAGGCCAGGCTGTCCTTTCTGCAAGCAGTAATTTATTTGCCATTTGGAATCTCCATTCTTCATTGTTATCTGCTCACCTGGGATGGCAGCTTGGTATTGTCATTGAAGGAAAACATAAAAGGTCACAAGAGTCTTGAACCTATTATGTTGTGTTTATCAAATTCAAAGAGAATGCTGGGGAAGATTTTGTAGATACACGCCTGGATGTTATAAATAATTACTGAAAGTTAATTGATTGGCTATTCCTACTTAGCCTTTTGTTCATGGTGAGGATTGGAACTTTGAGGTTCTATATTTGACTTAGTAAATTCTATTATTGGATGATTAACAAGGCTCTAGATATATATTAAACCTTCAATTGAAGTTTATAGTGAATATTTGCCTTTTGGTATTACGTGCATTCTGAATTATTTGTCAATGATATCACACTTTTTTAATGTGGCACAGGTACGTGGATGTGATTCTTCAATTGATTGATAAAGCTGGGGATTTTGTTAGCGATGACATATGGTTTCGTGTTGTGCAGTTTGTTACGAACAATGAAGACCTACAGGTGATAAGATGTGTATAATATATGCCTTATTTCTTCCTGTTTCATTATATTTTTTATGTATTACATGAAAAACGTCTCTATTTGTACTATTCAACTTATATTTCATGATTTAATCAGCCTTATGCAGCAGCAAAAGCGAGAGACTATCTTGACAAGCCTGCTATACATGAGACAATGGTGAAGGTGCGTATGCTGACAATGGTTATCAATGGTTTCATAATGATATTGATATTTCTTAGCTAGATATATCTTTTAGTTCTTCTTTGTTTTGTCCTTTGCCTTTATGATGCATAACTTGTTGCAAATGTTCTATTGTCGAATAATTCGTAAGTACCTGCAGCAGAGGCCATTGTCAATGTTAGTTTAGAAATTATTATTGTTTTTGGATCACTACTACAAAAATTGAGAATGAATCTAATAGGCTGAATGAGGATTGCCTGAATTGGGAGCTATAACAAAATACTTATCATAGTTGCACAACTTGTCATTTTTCTACATGATTTATTTGGTCGTTCGAGTTTCATACCATGTCTCATGTAGGCTCTAGGGGTGACAAATTGTGTTTTTGGATCATATTTGTGTCGTGTCAAGTTATAAACATTCAACCATACAAGTCAATTCGAACTCGACCCAAACGTGTCAAACTTTCAAACCCAAACTCTCCCCATTAAGATAATGGATTGTGTCGTGTCACCCGTTTTGATCCGTTTAATAATTAATTAAAAATAGTCAACACGACTCATTTAAACCATTTCATGTGAATGGGTTGAACTAGTACACATAACAATTAACTAATTTCACATAAAATTTAAAATCTATATTAGTAGCGACAATAATCTTTAAAAATAATAAGACTACCTACTAACCAAAAATATCAAATTTTGGCATATAATAAAATCAATATTACAAAATCTACAATAACAAATATGAGTATAGGTATAGAATTAAAATCCCAATAATAAAAATATAAGCATATTGAGAAATATTATTATTATTACAACTCAACAATAATACAATTGTAATTTTGAAATAAAATCTAAACGGTTTAAAATAGGTTAATTTCAGGTTAAGCAGGTTTACCTGTTTATAAATTGCGTCTTAACGGGTCAACTCATCTTGACCCAAATCCCTTTAACATCAAATCTAAACTTGCTAATTTTGTGTTGTGTTAATGTTGGGTTCACCGACCGTGTCATATATTGCCAGCCCTACATGAAGCTTGTGAATTTTAGTTAGTTGCTTCTGTTTTGTATATTATCATATACCTCCATATATTGGTTAATTCTCTTAATTCTCTTGAGCCATTTATAATTTTTTGAAATCATTTGCCGCTGAATAAAACATATTTGATACACTAGACAGGTGCCAATAAAAAAAATATTTGATACATTCAAAGAGTTTTTCTTTTGATAAGTACATTCAAAGAAAATTTAATTAGGACAAATGTCTAAATGTATTTTGGAATTGGCTTACGTGCAACAGGTCAGTGCGTATCTCCTTGGAGAATTTGGCCACCTTTTGGCCAGACGGCCTGGGTGTAGTCCGAAGGAATTATTTAGCATCTTACATGAGAAACTTCCTACTGTATCGTAAGGGCACTTACCTTTGCAGCTTATCTTACTAATTTGTGGTTTCATTCTTCTACTATATCTTAGCATCCATAATTTATTTGCAGGTCTTCTACCATTCCCATTCTTCTTTCAACATATGCCAAGATTTTAATGCACACCCAACCCCCAGACCCAGAGCTGCAGATTCAGATTTGGGGAATATTTAACAAGTGAGACTTTTAGCTGAGCACCTATTGTTGAAAAATATATATTTTCTTATAAGTAATAAACTTTATTGACTGAATGGAGCTAGGCACGGCCCCATATTGTTGAAAATATTACAGAATGTTGTAGGTTTCTTCAACACAATTTTTTATTTGTGTAGATATGAGAGTTGCATTGATGCTGAAATACAACAACGAGCTGTTGAATATTTTGCATTGAGTAGGAAAGGTGCAGCTCTAGTGGATATATTGGCTGAAATGCCCAAATTCCCTGAGCGACAGGTACTTCTGGTGTAGTTTTCCAGGACAATATACTTTTCTTGCAGTCACTTCATAGATAGCTTTGGTTAAAGGGCTCACTTGAAGGATTTTGGTACTAACTTCTGATGTTATCTTTGAAATTTAGTCCGCTTTGATCAAGAAGGCTGAGGATACTGAAGTTGATACTGCAGAACAAAGTGCTATAAAATTGCGGGCCCAGCAGCAAACATCAAGTGCTCTGGTTGCGACTGACCAGCATCCTGCTAATGGGGCACCATCCAGCACCCAGCTTGGTCTGGTAAAGGTGCCCGACATGAGCAGTAACGGGGTTAGTTCTTCCTTTTCAATTTTCTTTTTCATTTTATTATAATTTTTCTTTGTTTTCCCTGAGCCCTACCATTGTTAATTTGTTAGCATATTCTCCCTCGCTAATTTTGGAATCTTAGGATTGAATCTATAATTTTTACTCGTTTCAACTGGAATTGATGTGTGTTTGATTATCTTGACAGGATCAGAGTTTAGCAGAGCAAGGGTTGTCCCATGAGAATGGGACTTTGAGTATAGTGGATCCCCAACCTCCTTCAGCCGATCTCCTTGGTGATCTCTTGGGTCCACTGGCTATTGAAGGCCCTCCTAGTAGTGACGTCCAGTCCCAACAAAATATAGTCTCTGGAGATGTTCCAAATGCAGTGGAAGCCACAGCCATTGTACCTGTTGAGCAGACAAATTTGGTTCAGGTACAACCGACTGTTATAATGAAATTGTATGGCTTATTGGAAGAGGTGGGTTGAATAAGATGTTCCATATGCAGTGAAGTGACATAGTCCATTGGGATGCAAACAAATTGAGCTTTGCATTGCTCATGCTCATGCAAACAAAATAGTTAGAAATTGATTTCAGCAGAGTACCGGTGCTGGATTGGCTCACTTGCATTACAAAAGCTGAAAGCTTCTTAAGTCAGCCCTGATGGTGTCAATCTTTTTTGTTTTTTATTTTATTGGATAAGAAACTGATGTTGCCAATCGTAAGTTAAGCTCAAGCAGGTCAACCTATTTTTCTTTTGTTTTCCTTCTATCTATTTCTCCTTAGCTCTAGCTACGTTCACACTCTTGTATACACCCTGCGTACTCAGGCTTCGTCTAGTCTTTTATTCGCATTTTTCTTTAGTACTGCCCCAAAAATTACTGGTTTCCTCCCAAAATTGAGATATTCTTAGCAAAATTCTGTGGGTTTTTACTTGGATGTATCACTGGCTATATGCTATGAAATAGTGACGTACTTTCATTGTGCTTGAGTAAACTTTTAAGTAGCTCACATCATAATTCCTTTTGCAGCCAATAGGAAATATTGCTGAAAGGTTTCATGCTTTGTGCTTGAAGGATAGTGGTGTTCTGTACGAGGATCCTCATATCCAGGTCTCTCTTCCCTCTAAATGTTCTTTCTTCATCTATAAATATGTGTTTATAAGTAAAAGACTGTTAATAAGAATAGGCTTAGCCACAGTACACATCTATAAGATATTTAAACTTGATGAGGTGCAGTTTACCATAAGATACTTGCTTTGGTAGTATTTCATGTCTGCCTAACTATATTTAAAGGTTAAATAGTATACTAGGCTTTTGGTAATTTTGTTATTAAATACCACCCCAGATTGGCATTAAAGGAGAGTGGCAAGCACATCAAGGGCGACTTGTTCTTTTCTTGGGAAACAAGAATACTTCTCCTCTTGTTTCTGTTCAGGCTATAATATTACCTCCGCCCCATTTAAAAATGGAGCTCTCATTAGTACCAGAAACCATTCCTCCCAGAGCTCAGGTGAAAACTTTGTTGTTCTTGTATCGAATAATTGTTTGTTGGTTTATCTAAGAGCCATCTTATCTTTTGTCTGTATTCATCCTGTGCTTCACAGTTTTTTGGTATGTGCTGTTGTATAGGTTCAATGTCCACTTGAAGTTATGAATCTCCGCCCTAGTAGGGATGTAGCAGTTCTTGACTTCTCCTACAAGTTTGGTAACAATATGGTACTTATATATGTTATTTCTGCGGTCCTCTGCCAAATCAAACATGAAGCTTGATAACATCTGTGACTTCATATGTCGTATTTTTCCTGTCGTAGGTCAATGTCAAGCTTCGCCTTCCTGCAGTCTTGAATAAATTTCTTCAGCCTATACCAGTGTCGCCAGAAGAGTTTTTCCCTCAATGGAGATCACTTTCAGGACCGCCTATGAAGCTCCAAGAAGTGGTGTGTAAAACTTTCCTTTTCTTTGGAATTGGAGTAAAATTTTTCCTTCCATGAATAGTCCATTCTTTGTTATTATTACCCCTCTATATGGATATTATGAATATCTTGTGTTTTACAATGTCTGGTGTTTTCCGTTAATATTGTAACACCTAGCTCCTAAAATTAAGAAAAAAGTCGTTCTTAGAAATCTAGGGGAACCAGAGTGCTACTAACCTTGACTTTAACGAATTGCCAAATACAAAAGATTCCATAATTTAAAATAGTCATTCTTTATTAAAATACTGAATATATAAAATAGAAGTAAGCAGAAGCACTTATTAAAATTTCTCAAACTTAAAACCCATAACTTAAAAGCTTTGTACATGATCTAGGCATATGTTATGCCACCCTAGGCCAAGTCCCGTTCGGCAGCTCCATTCTTATAAAGATCTCACCTGGAGTGGTTAAAACATGAAAACATACCCAAAAAAAGTCGAATACTCAATAATAGGGGTGAACAATCGGGCTGGATCTTTTTCTAGTTTGGTCTGGAACCTGAAATCTGGGTGAATCCTGACGGTTATCCGACTGGATTGGACCCTTGTGGATAAGATGAAACCAGATCCTGTATGGACCCAGTTATGTAACCGGTTATCTTTAATTGGGTCTTATTGTAATAAAAAAACACAAAAAACAATTCAATTTTTTCAAATCTCACAACAAAAATAATATATAAAAATTATATTATAATAATATTTTAACTATGATATTTTTATTTAGCTTTTTA
Source organism: Platycarya strobilacea (assembly GCA_036898215.1). Lineage (NCBI taxonomy): Eukaryota > Viridiplantae > Streptophyta > Magnoliopsida > Fagales > Juglandaceae > Platycarya > Platycarya strobilacea. The sequence continues at coordinate 32,530,801 of CM072550.1, forward strand.
TCTATTCTCTCAAAACTCTATAAAAATATTTTTTAAGCTAATGAAGTGTTGCAATAGGATGGAAGTTTTGTAGGCACCCACAAGTGACATGCAATTGAGTCTTCATTCTTTCGTGCACGCTTATTCTTAAAATTAAATTATAAATGTGTTATTGGTAAAGAATGGGCAAAATGCCAGTTACAAAGACTTCTAAAAAATAAAACTTTAAACGCCTCCATCGATCTCTCTGTCTTCAAAAGTCTACTCGTTTTGCTCCTGCCACAAACACCACATGATGTAGATATGGATCATTTTCCAAACCGTTTTGATCTGTCTCCTGCCTCAAATCAACGTCCAACACGCCAATGCAACCACTAGTCTCTGGCATTGCCCACGCTCTACCCAATCGACTAAATATCTCATTCTAGAGAATTCTAGCGGTCTCGCAATGCAGACGTAGATGGTTTATTGATTCACCTCTTCTGTGACACATGCAGCACTGGTCGGCAATTTTTTTTTTTATTATAAGTGCACCAGTCGGCAATTGTAATCCACCTTTTCCTTATTTTATTTGTGGTGAGGATCTTACCTAGAGCATCTTTCCACATAAAGAAAGCAGCTTTGGTGGGTGCCTTCTGTCGCCAAAGCTTTCTCCAGGAAAATTGACGCGTGGGTCCTTGTGTGAGAACCTTATAAAAGGAGCGCACATTGAAAATACCTTTCATTGCAGGTGTCTAGCACATACCATCTTCATGCTACATATATGTGCTAGAAATCAGCAAAGTTACTCAATTCCCAATCCTGAGTTGCCTGTTTGAAATTTACGTTCCAATGTATCCTTCCGTCCGTGAATCCCATAACCTCCACCACCGTGGTATTTTTGTCACTTGCAATCTGGAAGAGCATGGGAAATAAATCTTGCAAAGCACCACACTCACACCAAGTGTCTTTCCAGAATCTAATCTTGGTACCTGCACCCAAATGTAGTCTAGTATGTTGGTGGAAGATTCCTCACCCTCTGCTTATGTTTTTCCACAGCCGTACTTCATACGTTCCCCTAACTTCGCTAGTATACCAACCCTCCCAAATACTTCCATATTTGCTTTTTATCACTTGTTTCCATAAGACTTCTGGTTTCTTGTGGTATCTCCACAACCATTTACCAAGTGACGCCCAATTGAACATCTTCAAGTTTCGAATACCCAGCCGGCCATTCGAGATAGAGCGATATACCGTCTTCCACTTGACTAGATGGTACTTAAACTCCTCTCCCAAACCACCCCATAAGAAGTCACGTTGTATCTTTTTTATGCGGTCTGCCACACTAGCTGGTATGGGAAATAGAGATAAGAAGTAGGTAGGTAAGTTCGAGAGTGTGCTCTTGATCAAAGTGATACAACCCCCTATAGACAGATACATTTTCTTCTACCCAGTTAATTTCCTCTCCATCTTTTCGATCATCGTGTCCAAACTGTGGACACCCTCGATGCTCTTCCCAACGGAATTCCCAAGTCATAGGTAGAGAAGCTATCTTGCAGCCCAGATCTCTTGCCAATTCTCGGATGGTATGGACATCTCCAACTAGCACCATCTCAGATTTATCATAGTTCATTTTCAAACAGGAGACTACTTCAAAATAGAGTAACAAGACCTTCAAAGCTCGCATCTATTCCTAACCAGCTTCACACATTATGAGTGTATCATCTACAGACAACAAATAGAAAATATTAGTAATGCCTATAACAGGTGTGCCAATTGGGAAGCCACTTATAAAACTGTTCTCCACTAAAGCCGATGCCATTATGCTCAATGTGTCCATAACAAGAACGAATAGTGAAGGAGATAATGGGTCCCCTTGTCTCAAGTTGCGGGAACTCTGGAAGAAATCCTCTAGACAACCATTGATCAATACTGAAAATCTAACCGTAGAAATGCATTAGTAGATTCACTTCCTCTATCTTTTCCCAAAACCACACCTACCACGCAGATACAGAAGAAAGTCCCAATTGACGCGATCATACGCTTTTTCCATCTCTAATTTACACAAAATCCATGTGAGACCATTTTTCAGTCTACTGTCTAGATATTCATTAGCGATAAGAACCGCATCCAGGATCTGCTTACCTTTCACAAATGCATTTTGAGACTTAGTGATAAGCTTCCCAATCACCTCACTAAGGTAGTTATCAAGCACTTTAACAATAATCTTGTACACTGTACTTACTAGGCTGATAGGCTGAAAGTTCGTAATTTCTATAGCTCTCACATTTTCAGGGATGAGAGTAAGGAAAGTGTTGTTAAGACCAATGTTTTGAATACTGTATTATTGGTCGTATCGGTCAAGATACTGGAACGAAATAATTTAATATCAGTACCGTTTCGGAATAATCTATATATAAATACATATAAAAATAATAGTTAAATAAATTATATATATGTAATTAGTTTAGTCTGAATTGAGGTAAAAAAATAGCAAAAAAAGAAAAAAAAAAAAAGAAAAAAAAAAAAGAAAAAGTAAACGGCCGAAATCTGGTACGGCCAAAATATTGGCCAGTACGGTCAAAATACCGGGCGGTATTTTAACCGGTACGAAACAGACAGTTTCTGTACTGCCCAACTAGCCGGTACGGCATATATCAGTCAGTACGATACGATATTTAAGACTTTTTTCAAATTTCCCGGCCAAGGATAATTTTTGAAACACCTTCATTAGGTCCTCTTTTATCACTCCCCAACATTCTTGAAAAAAGCCTATGGAGAAGGCATCCAGCTCGGGAGCCTTGTCTTAGACTATTTTCCTTACAACATCATACACTTCTTTTTCCTCAAAAGCCATCTCCAACCGAATTACATCACTTGGCTCAATAGTATCAAAAATAAGCCCTTCAAGAGTGGGCCACCATCCCACCTGTTTAGAAAGAAGTTTCTCATAGAAATCAATAACATGATTCTGGATAACCCCATCATCTCGATATTCTACCCCATCAATCTTTAGCATTTCAATATTATTGTTTCTTCAAAGGGAGTTTACCATTATGGAAAATTTTCGTGCTATGGTCTCCCTCTCTTAGCCACAACGTTTTTGATTTTTGACGCCAAAACACTTCCTCTTGCCAAATTATCCTCTCTTAGTCTATAGCCAGCGAGGTCTTCTACATCTGTTCTTCTTGGGTGAGTGGCTGCCCCTCTTGGATATATTCTAACTCCTGAAGTTCCATCCATTTCCTATCCTTGTTTTCCCGAATGTTCCCGAAAGACTACATATTCTACTCCTTTAAGTTTCTTTTTAGGGCTTTCAGTTTGTTTGCAGAAATGAAGCTAGGAGTCCTAATAAATTGGTAGGAGGACTACCACTGCTTAGCCCTATCTTCAAAGCCTTCTCACTTCAACCACATATTCTTGAACTTAAAGTAACGGCATCCATTCTGAAGTCCCCTGCAATCGAGCATGATTGGCCAATGATTTGACGCTAAGCATACCTAACACTTTTGGCAAACGTCTGGAATGTGACTTTCCCACTCAGGAGAAACAATGAAGCAGTCTAACCTAGACCAAGTCTGGTTGTTCAACCAAGTTGATGGGCCCTTATCAAGCAGTAAGGCTCTCTTTGAATTCGGAGATGAGATGAGTTTAATTTATTTTTAAATATTACTATTATTATTTTAGAATTTGAAAAGGTTGAATTGGGATTTGAAAAATGTGTATTGAAATTTGAAAAAGAAGTATAAGAATTTATGTTTTGTATGAGAAATTGAAAAAGTGTAATGATGAAATAGAGATTAAAGATACTCTTCAAGAACTCCACACTTGTTTGTCTCACTCTTCTATTCCTGAAATTTTCGCTCGAAAATCTGACTACATTGAAATCCCCCCCAATGCATCACGACATGTTCTACCAACTATGCACTCTTGCTAATTCCTCCCATAATAATCTTTTATTCGCATTTACATTTGGTCCATAAATATCTGCAAAAGCTCATATAAAATTGTCAGAGACGCATTAAAAAGAGCAAGCTACCATATACCGCCCTACACATCACTATAACTCCTCCTGACGCACTAGTGGGGCCATGAACGACCAGCTCATGTGATTACCACCCATAAACTTCGAGCAATACTCCTATTGATAATCTTCAGTTTCGTCTCTTGTAAACACACAATGTTTGCTTTCCATTCTCGAAGCAAAGGCCGAATTCGAAGATGCTTATTAACCTCATTGAGTCCCTAGACATTCCATGACACAATCTTTGGTTGGTTTCATTGGGGAATAGCCGGCTCCTTCCCTTTTGTCCTTTCCTTGCTTGAGCTGCCCTCATTCATCGACCAAGTCAATCTTTGAAGCTCCCGATTTTGTTTCGAGCCCATTTTTTCTTTTTCTTTGTGACCCGCTTCAATAGCCGTTAGGAATGCCATGAATTGTTCTTCATATCCTTCGCATAATTCCCAATAAATGTCGCAGCCCTCTGACTTTATTCATTACCCAATCAGAGCCATCATTTGGAAATAAGGAATTCAAAGGAATAGGATTCCCCATCCTATTATGAAAATCCTGAAACTCCTCTCTCACAGAAATATCATATAATCCTTGCAGCCCATACACCTTTGACAGGAATAATTTGTCCTCCACCAAGTGAATTAAATCATCTAAGTCTTTATCCTTCTCTGAGATGTCGAAAAATTCATAAGGGTGGACAGACAGGTTCGTCGGACCCAAGCCATCGTTGTCCAGCCTTGTTGGCACATGTTGAGCACCCAGCGAGGAATTTTGAAACTCCACGATCGTGTTTCGCACGACTTGTTCCGGCAGAAGTTCGTCGGCGGTCACTGCAACCACTGCCGGCATGGTCTAAGTCTCCCCTGTCAACACCTCCTTTGCCAGCACGCGATGCCCGTTTGTGTGATGGGTTGGGTTGGGTCATTCCTAGACCTAGAGTCCATGGCGTTGGGCTGGGTTGGGTCATTCCCGGACCCAAAAACCATGTTAGTGCCCATGGAAGTGGGTTGCTTCGAATCAAGCCTAGTGCTGGGCCTAATGGCAGACCCAATCCCATACTCGAGTCTTGCATTAGAGGAAATCTTCAGTGATCCAAACTTGGGTTGGGCCCTGGCCTGAGAAGGCCCAGCTCCACCTCCCGTGGATATAGAGCCCCGAATCCCAGGCTTGGGCTGATATCTAGGCCCACCCGCCAGCCTCCACACAACCTTGCCCTTCCTCTCCTCTTGAGTTATCATTTAAGTTTTATTTAGAGCTCCGATTGCTTCTCCCTAGCTCGCCCCTACCCATATCTGCATTACCACCTTGTTTTGGGGTCCTACGACCAAACTCCATTAGCACAGTCCCAAGTTTCCTCCATCCCCACCCCTTTTCCTCCTCAAGAAGACAAATGACATTCCTTCTTTCCCCTGGTTGTATTCGGAAACCTCTAGAAACCAACCCCACTTATTCGATCAGCGTTGTGCTATGAAGCTCTAATATCCATCTCTGGTAGTTGAGTACAGCTCTTTCTCACCTTTCAGACTCTCCTCTAAAACCTTCCCCAGCCAAGGAACAATAGAGGGTCCCAACAAAACAGTGTGTTTTGCCTTCCAACCCCTTTCCGTTACCCTTAAAAGACCTCCCTCTTGCTCAAATATAAATAGCTTGGCTTCGATCTCCACCTCAGTGATATGACCCATCATGATCACCACAAACTAAGCCAACATTAACGTTGAACGCATCAATGGAGGCCAACGAAAGTGAAAAAATCACACTTGTATGGGGAGAAAAGAGATAGGAGAGAGAAAATTTGCCTGCAGGCGAGATACTTTTCTCGTTTACGTCGACTTAGAGTATATATATGAAAACTTAGAGAAGGAGAATAAAAATTACCTAACAAATATATACATATATATGGCAGCCCTAGCTATATGAGGAAGGGAGTCCTGTGTGCATGGGTTTTCTCGTGGGTTGGGTATCACATTTGGGCTTTAAGGCTTGGGCCTTCCACATGGGTTTTGGGTCGTAGTTGGTCCGTGGTTCACCAGGGTTTGTTCTTGGGTCCTTATTAAGGTTCTAACAAATGGGTTGGGCCATTTTAAGGGCCCAACTAAATTCCAGGAGTTGCCCCTATAATTGTATGGGCTAAGTCACATAATAATCCTAATGGCTGATTTTAGATTTCAAAATGATCCCAAACCATCCAATAAATACTTTTGGGATTTTAAATAAAATCTTGGGCCTAATGCGAATTAAATAGTGGCCCGCTTGGTCCACTAAATATTAAATGGGCAACCTAACTTTTGAGCCCAATAAAAATTCTATAAGCCACCCATGGCCTATTCAAAATTATCCAATAAACCAATTGTGTTTCTAAAAATATTGGCCCATGAATACCATTTAAAGTCATTTACTAAACTTTAATGGGCCTGTAAATAAAATTTGGGGCCTATGGACCAAACTAAAATTCCTAGCCAACCTCAATAAATAATAGCTTGTGGTTTATCCAATATGGCCCATTAAACATAATTTAGGCCCAGTAAAATTATCCTTATTTTGATCTTAAAAATATTGGACCAGATCATCACAAATATCCATTTCTAATGGATGGGGATGAGATGCTAGGTATTGTCAACCTACCTGCAGAGGCAGAATGATTGTCTCATCATCTAATTGCTAGGGAAGGTTGAAAAGTTTAACTACTTACCATTGTTCCATTTGTTCAGCTGTTGGAGTTCTCATTCACCATCCAATTATTATTGGACGGTGATGAGATGTCAAGTATTATCATCATAACATGTCTTCTTTTCACTGTTGAAGAATAGAAGAGAAAATGTTTGAAATATGGTAACCAATTTATTAAGAGTCCTCAGTATTGCTCTTTTTGTTCTGTATTTGCAAATCTCAGTACGCAATGGTCTTTTGAGTAGCTACTGTGTTTAATGATATTGATTAGTATCTGCACGCTTGTGTTTTCCTGTCAATCTTGCAGGTTAGAGGCGTAAGACCGATGCCTCTCATGGACATGGCAAATCTATTTAACAGTCTCCGGTTGATGGTTTGTCCAGGGCTTGTAAGTAGTTATTAAGAGGAGAGATGTCAATACTTTTCATGTAAATCTTGGTTATGTGAAGCTTAACAATGTTTATTTCTCCGTTGTAGGACCCAAATCCAAACAATCTTGTTGCAAGCACTACATTCTACTCAGAAAGTACACAGCCCATGCTCTGCTTGGTAAGGATTATTGATCCATTTTTGGAATTTGAGGTTTACAATTGGATTTGATTTCATCGTTTTCATTATTGAATCTTACCTAGTCCATAAGATTGAGAGAACTGAATTTAAAACTTTCTGGTCAATACTTGGGGAGATAACTTGCAATGTTTTGGTGGAAAGGGCTATTTGTAGAAATTGTGAGCGTGGAATGACTACTTGCTTGCTATCAGGTTTTTTTGGGTTATGGATGAACTTCAATGATTCAGGCTTTGCTTGGATAAACTTGTCAGATATATTGTTCTTGAACACAGCCCCATTTTGAGAGCACATAGTGGCACAAGGGCACAAGCAATGCTTACTAAAAGAGATGAAAATAGTTCATTTGGAGAGAGAAATATAGACCTGGGATTTTGAAAAAATAAAGTAGAAAACGTGGAAAGAGGGCGGGCAAATGGGTGGGGGAGAGTCAATTGAAAGGCGTTACCAATTACATTTTTATCAAGTTTATGATATTGTACATCGCCAAAAGATGGATTTGAAATATTTTTGCAAAAGTCGCAATTGAAAACCTTCCAAGGGTTCTCTCCCCTTGTGGCCCACAGGAAAAGAAGAAAAAAAAAAGATGTGGATAATGCCCTAGTATGTAAGCTTAAGGATGCAATATTGTATTTGGAAGGTCATTGTTTTGAATGCCTTTTCTTTTATGATATTCAGGTTAGAATTGAAACTGATCCAGCGGACAGAACCCAGTTGCGAATGACAGTTGCGTCAGGGGACCCAACATTAACGCTCGAGTATGTGTTTATATTTCCCAGTCGCATACTGCTAACATAACTTTCTTTTTACCTAGGTGCATTTTTTCTGACGGCTGATGTGCAGGTTGAAGGAGTTCATCAAGGAACAATTAGTTAGCATTCCTACGGTGGCATCCTATGCTCCAATGCCAGCACCTCCAGTACCTCAGCCAACTACTCCAGCAGCAGCAGCAGCAGCATTAACAGATCCAGGGGCTATGCTTGCTGGTTTACTGTGATAGAAGGTGAAGGTGAGTGACAGTGTGAGTATTTATTTGTTCATTATACACATGTAAACCTGATTTATACGGCCGGGCCACCCATATGTGCCTCGAGTTAGAGTGGCAGATGAAGAAATCAAGATGCAAGGGCTGGCGGAATTAGGGGTGAGATAATTTAGCAGCTGGCTGAGTGTTTGAGTGGGATTTTCATGGGTCGGTCCGTCGGGGGTTACGAGATTCTTTCTGCACAAAGTAATTGTGCCTTGGCGAGATTTTTCTCTTTTGGGGTGAGGGTCTTTTATTGTTATTATCATTTATTAATCTTGATTTTTTCCCCTTCCCAGTGTGACAGTGTCGCTGGATTGGTTTCTGTAGCATAATATTTGAGTGCTTGTAAGATATTGGGAGTAGAACCGTTTGTAACAGTTTGCTTTTGTTTCTTAGTCCATAGTAATATTTTCGATAGAGCAATTACTGGACGGTAGAGAACACTGTCGATGTGATATATATATATTATTTGGTTTATTTCAGTTTTCTTTTTCCAGAGATGAATCTCTTAATAATACAAAACTACGATCGAGAACTGCCTCATTGGGAAACATAATTACTAAAGAATAATGAGTAGCTTTACTCTTCATCTTAAATCTTATAATCTCAATTTACACTTGTGATGTAGCACAATCAAGTGAGACACATTCGATGCACACCTTTCTGTATCTAAAGACAAGCCTAATTTGGCTAAGACTATGTGCAAGCTAATTACATTCCCTATTGAGTAAATTGCAAGCTCCACCCTGTACAGCTTCTGATTTCCTTCTGCAGATCCCCCACAATCTGCCTTCCTAAGAATCATCCTCACCTCCTTGGTCATTGCATCCACCACCCTTTTTACATCCCCTTCAAAATACACATGATAACAACCTACCTCCCTACACAGTTTTAGAGCCCTCCAAAGGGCATTGCACTCTGTTACAAAAGGAGAAGTAACAAACCTTTTTGGAGCACTTAAGGACATAAGCACATCTCCCTGATGTCCCTCATTACCACCCCCAATCCCGTCTTTGATCCTTTAAATCCAGTGCAACATCAAAGTTCACTTTCATACAGAGACCTTCAAGAGTCTTCCATTTCCTAATTTGCTCAGTTTGTTCTTTCTTTCTTCCATAGGATTTTCCTTCATTACATGCCTCATGGAAATCACATAGATAAAAAAGTGGTCTTTTCATAACACTATTGGGGCTAGACAATTTATTATCATAAACCCATAAATTTCTTCTAGTCCATATTGAGTGCATATTGCCACTCCTCTTTCCAGCCCAGGTTGAGATAATTCTCTAACCATCCTCGACCATAACTCTTCAGATTCTCCCCCATTTGAGCTCTATTTTTGTGTTGGATTCCCCATTTTTGCTCATACATCAGTGGAAGTTGGACAGCTTCATAGGTCGTGAGTGACTGACTCCTCCCCTTGAAGACAAATTGGGCACTTGGGATCCTTCAAGATACGTTTTTTGCACAAGTTCATCTTGATCGGTAAAATGTTGTGCAAGGATTTCCAAATCACGTGTTTCCATCCCCGTGGCACTTGCAACTGTCATAATCTCTTCTAACTCTCCTTCCCACAATGGGTATGGATGCTTCCCCTCTCAAATTTTTATACTTTTGATTCTCAGCATGGTAAGCACTCTTTATTGAGTACTTTCCATCCTTAGTAAGATTCTAAATCAGCTTATTTGCACCTCCCATATATGACTAAGGGGAATAACACAAATTGTATCAACTTCTTCCTCTAGTAGGTTTAATCAACTGGCCTTATTTGCCATTTACAAGGACTAAGTAACTCATTGTGTTTATACAATCCATAATCAATTTAGTCACTTTTTCACCAAAATCCAGCTTTAGAAGCATAGCTTTTAAATAGACCCATTCTACTCTGTCATAGGTTTTGGCCATATCGAGTATTATTGCCATACTCCCAGTCATTCCCTTCTGTTTTGTCTTTATAGTATACAGCAACTCATATGCAATCATGATGTCAAAGATTAACCTTCCAGGGATGAAGGCATTATAGTTTAGTGAGATACAACCTTGTAACACCTCTTTCATCTTGTTGGGTAGCACTTTTGAAATCAGTTTATAGAGTATGTTGCAAAGACTTATGGATCTTGAATCTTTCACTGAGTTTGGTGTCTTCACCTTAGGTCCTTAGGAATTAAGGTTACCAATGTGTGATTTACACCATTACTCAGTTCTCCCAATTAAGGAACTCCAAAACAGTCTCACATGTCTCATTCCCCACCACCTCCTAGTGATTTTATAAAAGTCCACCCCAAAACCAACCATCAAGTCTTGGGAACTTTAGGCTGACATCTAGTTCAATGCCTTCTACACCTCCTTTGGTAAGAACAAGTTCTCCATCTTCCTTCTCATCATCAATCTTCATTTCAATATCTCACACAATTCTCCGCTTGCTCGAGTGTTGGATTAGAGAAAGAGTAAATCCCTCTAAAGTATCTCTGAAAGCCTCCTCAAGCATTTTTTTAGCCCTTACCTCTCTCCCCTCAGCATCTTGGATTTGCACAATAGCATTTTCCCTCCTTTGAGTTGCATAGGTATGAAAATACCTAATGTTTCTGTCACCATTCTGCAAACAGTTCCTTTTTGCTCTAAGCTTCCATTTCAAGTTTTCTTGTCTAAGCAAATCTTCAATCTCTTTACTCTTTTCTTTGATTTAGGCCATCTGAACATTGCCATCAGCTTTCTGCAATACTTTTAACTATTCCATCTTGTCCTTTACCAATTGCTCCCTTCCTCTAAAGACTCTTTTGCTCCATTGGCTTAGAGTCCCCTTGCAACCTACCAACATGGAATGTACTTTCTCTTATGGTCTCACTTGCCTCCTCTCCCTTTACTAAACTTCTTTTATCATCTCTCTCTCTCTCTCTCTCTCTCCCTCTCACCCAAAAAAAAAAATCTCAACTTATATCATAGTTGAAGGAGCTTCCCCTTCATACCACACCCCTCCTAACTTCTCTACTACATGATAGCAACAATGGACAATGATTTAATCTTTCTCTAATAACAGAGTCATCCTCGTGCCAATTACACCATGTAAATTTACTTCATCTCCATCCCAAATTTGTCAAGTGACCATTCTCTAGGATCCTTCTAAAATCACCGATCACACCACACCCCTTGAGCCTTCCAGGATCAAATGATGACAATAGATCCCATGAACCCTTCCTTCCTTTTATTTAAATTTGGATGTTCATAAAAGGATTTCAACAACCATTCTTGACCCCCACCACCATCATTAATCCAGCTGATAATGTGCCTTTGAGACGTGTTAACTAGTTCCATCATCTTTTCTTTCTTCCAGAAGAGCAAAAGACCCCATACTCAAACTCCTTGAGTCTACCCACCCCTACACAATCATCAAAACTCAACTTTTTTAGAACCACAGTGTTTCTATTAATTGTCAATTTGATTTCCATAAAAAAAAAAAAATTGCTTGTTTCTCCTTTATTGTTAAGTAAAGGGTTTGAATTGTTCGATGATTGCCAAGCTTTCGACAATTCCAACTTAAGATTTTCATGGCTATTGACGGGATTGTCTCACACCCTCCACCAATACAATGTTTGTTTCCTCAACCTGTAACTTTTTCAAACTCTCCTATCTCAAACTACCCTCCATTCACCCATCTTGCATTCTTCTTTTTTGTGATTTTTCGCATCACTATATTAGGGTTGGTACCCTTATCCCTGGCCTCCTCTTCCACCTCCCCTCATACCCCTTACTCTCTACTCCTTTCTCTAGTACACTATTATGCAATAACCTCTGCATTTTCCTTCCCCTCTTGAACACCATTTCTCTCAATGCTTCCACCTTGAAATACCATAACCTCCCTCACTCACTCCCTCCCTCCCCTTTGTTAGATAATTTCCAATGATTTTGAGTTCTCCACCTCTCTTTCACCTTCCATCATCCCTATTTTGTATAGAAAGCTCCCCCTCATATACATCTCCTTTCTTCTCATTCCCCCATGAGTATTGTGTTTTCCCTTCCTCCTCCATTACTCCCCCCTCCCTAGTCTCCCTAGTATCTATTCTTCCTTCTTACTCATTAGTATTCCTTTGTGACCCAAATCTATTCTCTTGAAAGGAAACATTTTTCCAAGACCCCCTTATATTTTTCTCTACTCGCAACCATGACCCAAACTAAGGCCCCTCCCCCTTCCTCTCACCCTTGTTAACCTCTCCATGAACCATAAAACCACAATCAAAGCATAATCTAGGCAATTTCTCACACTAAAAATTTATTCAGTTTCTTACCTTTTACTGAAACCACACAACCCTTAATAACAATTTATTGAATTGGAATCTCAATCTGTACCCGCAGACATCTCCCCCAACCAATACCATCTTCAGAAACATTGACTTCCAACACTATATTCAACGAACTCCCAATCTTCAAACCACAGTCCTCACTCATCATCCTAAAGGTAAGTTCAGCATCTCGATCCAGAATACATTCGTATAAAAAATTAGGAATTGTAATGCACAAATCCATCAAACAACTTTAGTGTGAAGAAATGGTTGTCAAAGAGCGGGGTAGCCCTCCATCACTCTTGCCTTATATATGTGATTTGCAAAGGAGCTAACAAATGTATTGTTCTTTATCTCCTAAAAGTTTGCCAATCTACTCACCCTTAAGACCTTCACCATCTTCGCCTCTACAAATTCCTTTCCTATCTGCTGATCTAATCAAATATTCCCAACTACGCACATTCCCCCTTTCTCTCGCATCCGTTCCTTCAAGCTCCATTAGTGAGCTCTCCTCCTTTGTTCTTCCATTCCCCCCTTCTCTTGTAAGATGGAAATTCTCCCACTAATCTACAAGTCCCTTTGTGCCTTCTTCCAAAACTGCCATAAGCACCAGGAAAATCCCCTTGAAAAACGGTTACTACCCCGCAACAAATTTTCCCTCGCTAAAAACTCCACCTCTACTCGAAAGCCAGAGAGGATACTCATTTGACTCATTTGACAAAGAATTGACTTTTAATTTAACAGATTGATGGAGCCCTAATATCTATATATCTTTAATTACATCTTGACCTGCAAACAAATAAAATAAAAATATCAACCAATCTACATGAAACTTTCAAATCAAAGGGGGATTTCATTGACCGCAGAGGAAAATCATGGCTGAATCCTACCCATAAACAGCCAGTTATACAGCAAAAGAAATGTCACTTTATAATGAATAACACTACAAGCCTATTGCCTGGATGTTGGCTGCTTTCCAATCAAACTTAATGCATGCATGCTCTTCGCCATTAACGTGAAGTTGTTAACCCCGACTGATTGCAAAATGTTTTAATAGAACTTTGATTTGTACAAGCAATTCAATGAGACAAGCACAAAAAAAGCCTGCTTATCTTCCAATATTTCTGTACTTTGAAATCGATTGGGGAACAAATTAACCCTTGTATAATAAACTTGTGACCTAGTATCTCCACCAATCCTACATTCTAAAGGCCAGTCTTCCAAACTTCCCAACGACAAAAACTGAATCCATTAGAGAGCAATTGTCACGAAGCAGCAACATATCATTAACCCCAGCAGCAGTAGAAACTGCTCTGCCTCTGAAACCACGACCATAGCATTTCAAAATTTTGTCCAAGGTACGACAACAATGGCAACTGAACCTTCCCCTTCCAAACATCATTCCAATCAATCAAATTGTAAAATGTATGAACCAAATCACCAAAGAGAGAGCTCCCTTAGAAGTCACTAAGAGCAGACAAAAAATACCCAAAACCTCAAAGAGACTACAACTAGATCAGCTACCGTCACTCCTGGCAATTGCCACACTTCCAACTGCCTTCCCTAAATAATGATTCGGCCCAAGGTGAGCAGTTTCTGTGTATCTGCAACGCACAAATTTGACAAGAAAGATCAGGGGCTGGTTCTGTAAGCGAACACCTCTGACAGTGCCCCATATTAATGGTAGGCATAACAAAAGTTGCAGGATTTAGTTGATCATTAATAGTATCCATTCTATACTGGTCGGGGATTTCATCAGGTGAAATTTTACAAGAAGGATTTTCAAAGCTTCCTGACCAATCTCCAAATGTATTATCAACATCATCAGATTCCAGCAACTCAGTAACAGTGAAGTAGGTCTGGGGTTCAAATTCCGTATCTCCATAATTAAAACCTTGATAGTCTAACATCAACTCACTTTCAACATCCCATTCTACATGAGGAGACGTTGCCTTCTCTGTAGGCCTCAAGTTATTTGCTTCAACATGGGTTGACACTTCAGCATCAGAAAGATTACTTCCAAATATACCATCTGCATCCCCCTCGTGCTTCACATGCCTTCTGACTGGAAGTTTCTGCAGCCCTGGCCCAGAAGCAGTACTCCATTCAGTGTCCAGTTCTGAATCACGCTCCGTAATAAGCTCAACTCCAGAATGGGGTAAAAGAAGAGGATCATATTCTGGTTTTGACACTACATCCATAGGAAACAGTCGGGTCTCAGGTTCACACACTACAAATTCTTGACCCAAGACTTCCTCCATGGAGAACACTGGAGTTGCAGGTTCACACTCTTTAGATTCTTGTTTAGAATCTTCCTCCATGAGAAACACTGGATGAGCAGGTTCACACTCGTTGAATTCAGAAATCATTCCAGAATCAGAGTCAACTCTCATACGTCCTTGCTTTATTTGTCTTAAGCGTTTCTTCTTGCCCACAGGCAGCTTGTCTTCAGGGTCCTTGTAAGGACACAATGGTGACCTTATCCTGCGACACTTACAGCACTTGAAGCCCTTTACATAAAATATTTTTGACTCATCAAGTTCAACAGCTTCAGCATGGTACCATTCTGCCATTGACCACAAACACAATTCATGAAAACAATAATAATAATAACAACAAAGAAATAACAAACCCACACAGAGAGATGGAGATGGACAGAGGTACTTTCAGTAAAAAGCATGCGACACATGTATAATACCCCAAGAGCAAACTTACTTTGGCAAGTTTCACAGTAGATATACATTAGATCAGACCTATATGGCTTATGGCACAACTGACAAACAGGTCCCAACTGATGGTCATCCAAACTACCCCTCAAAAGAATATTTTTAACCCTGAACTCAATGCCTATGTCTTCACTCCGCTTCTTCCACATAATTCCCCAGGAACACGGCTTGCGGTGGCTTTTATTTGCCAAACTAGAATCAGAAGTAGCTACTTTCAACTCAGAAGCAGTAACCTGAGTTCGGACAGATTCTAATGATTGATTATTACATGGAGGCCTTCCACCCTTGGTGACTTTCCTTACGTTAGGGTATTCTTGAACTTGCAATGCCAAGGGAGTGGTCGGAGATTCATTACTGCTATCTTTCTGAGCTAAAGCCATTGCATGGAAACAGTGCTTGCATGTAATCAAGAACTCAACTTCCTTATTCATGGACATTGTAGAATTCAAAATACAACTTTCATGACAATAACCTGACCAAAATATGGCACAAGCCTATGATCATCAGTCCAGAAATTTCATTAAAAAAATTGAAAGATCTTAAGCAACAGGAAAGATAAAAAGGCAAGATCATGAAGTATTCTAGACAATTTGGCAGAAATACTCCCATAAAATAAAACATTCTGGATGGAAGAAAATATGATGGATCAGTTAATGCACCTTGGCATGCCCTGCACATGACTGCATTCCTGACAATCACACCAAGAAAAATTCAGGAGTTTGGACCAAGATGGTGGACAAAAGAGAACTAGAACATGAAAAAGATTAGATTTTTTTAGGAATAGTACCTAATTAAAACATCCAGCTGACACGAGGAACAGGAAAGCACTTCCAGTTTGTCTCTTTTGCAGGTAAGATAGAAAAATATATCTTGACGGGAGGCTTTCAAGCATCTTCTTTGTAACTGGATCGGTACATTCAGAGGCTCCTCAACAGATGGCAAGAATACATCATCAACACTTTCTCCGTACTCTTTAATCAAATATAAAGGAATGCGAGACTCAGAAAACCAGTACTTGTGGTTTCCATCTTGACTTTGCTCAATCTCAATTGTATTCTTCATGATGCGTGAAGGAAGATGCTTTTGATTCCCAAAGACAACTGCGTATCTGACTTTGTTTCCCACAATTGTTTTAGCACAAATGACAGCATTTCTAAAAGCAGAAGCTTCTGTATCTAGACCTTTTCCATCCTGAAGGTTCTGCTCAGGACGAAGAAGATCACTCCATCTCAAATGAAAGTCCACGTATCTAACCTGATGCAAATTCCAATTTTATACTTCAAAAAAGTTAACGAATTCAAAAATAATTCGACATGGTCTGAGACCTCTAGATTCCATAATGAGAGAGAGGTTGGCTAGGAGGGGCTAAGCAAAAACAACTAAAATAAGAACAAACCTGAAGCGCAAGCTGTGATGCATTCTTACTCATTTCAACTGCAGCTCTCCAAACTAACTGCCTGCTTCTTTTAGGAATCTCGGAGCTATCAGCATAATAAATGCCAGAGATCTTTCTCCAACCGCCTAATGGGCCAGAATTCCACTTACATGGTATTAGTCTCATAAATTCAGCAATCTAAGATTTAAAGATGCTTATAATAACAGTGCAACATCTTCTACATGGAGTTAGACACTGATTTTAGAGAGAAGAGAGATGTTAACATAGATGCCATTTGAATACTTGGAATATCTCAAAAATCTGCTAATAGTAGTAAATTAGATTGAGCCTTTGAAAGTTTATTACAAAGGGGTGGAATGTGTTTGTAACACACTAACTTTGAGGTTGGTGAGAGCACAAGAATCAGTTTTTGGTTTGACAAATGGTGTGGAGAGAGGGCCCTATTTTTTGCTTTTCCCAGAGTTTTTAGATCAGTTGAAAACCAATAGGCTGCTGTTTCAGATGTGTTGTGTCGGGCCAACGGCACGCTGTATTGGAATCTGACCTTTTCCAAAAATATTCAGGATTGGGAAGTTGAGGAAATAGCATATTTTTATAGCTTCCTTTATTCCAGGCAGGTAGGTGGAAATGGGAGGAATAGAATGTTGTGGAATCACTTTGGAGACAAAAAAAATTTGTCAAGTCTTTCTACAAGGTGTTGCAAGATCACCAGCTGGTTGTGTTCCCTAGGAAGGGCATATGGAAAATTCCAGTACCACCTAAAATCGCTTTTTTAGTCTGGACAGCTGCTTTAGGACAGATTCTGACAGCCAACAATTTAAGAAAGAGGGGGATGATTATCGTGGAATGGTGCTTTGTGTAAAAAACATGGAGAGACGATAGACCATATTTTTCTGCAGTGCAAAGTGGCGAGGGAGTTATGGGATGGCATTATTAGTAGGGCTGGACTGTTTTGGGTAATGTTCGAGAGGGTGGTGGATCTACTAGCGTGCTGGAATAGACATCATCGTGTCCTCAGCTGGCTGCAATATGGAGGATGATTCCTATGTGTTAACTATGGTGCCTTTGGATGTAAATGAGTGAGATGCTTCAACAACAAGGAGAGAACCGTGGGGGAAATCTGGAACTTTATTGTATTTTCTTTGGTTTTAATGGTTTTCTGCTATTGTACTAACGAGAAGGAATGTTCTTGACTTTTTGCTTTCTTTTCAGCTTGCTAGAGTGTAATTAGGTATCTCTTTTGTATACTTCTTGTGTACATAGGATTTGTCTAGTTGCATTCAATCAATAAATAAGGTTATTACTTATCAAAAAAAAAAAAAAAAGATTGAGTTAAGATGTTTTATTGGGTTTTGGAAATTGAGAGAGAAAAAGTCTAACAAAATATTATAAAGTTAAAAAATCTTTGAATACAATTTTTTAAAATTATTTTCGTTTTGAAATTTGAAAAAGTTGTATAAGTTTTTTGTGTTTTTGTTTGGGAGTTTGGGAAAATTGTAATTATTAAGTAATGATTCGATGGAAAAGCTGAAGATTTGTGTTTGGAAAGGAAATATCTGAAAATGCTTGGAGAATATTTGTATATCCAAACAGACCCAAAGTGTGCAAGGATTATTATTTTCAGGGAGAGCTAAGGCATGGTAGTTACTATGTTGTAGGATTACCTTGGCGAGCTGCCTTTTTGACCGCTAAGCGTGGTAAAATTGCTTTCTGGAATATAAGTTTTGATAGCTTTCCACCTTGCCACCAGGCAAAACTTTGGTCTTGGCAACTATCGTCTGTCACTTCAGATGCAGCAGACTGTTTCCTGTTTCGTCTTCCACTAAGTCCACGTCTATGTGTTGTGGTGGCAGTGCATGTAGCACTTTGAGTCACAGAAGGATCAACTGACAAACCATCCACCAGTTTAACCCAGTCCCCAGAAAGAGCAATGATGCTGATGTGTTCCTCAAGCTGTAAATAAAGACTCAAATCATCAACCAAACTATAAATGCCACATGCAAAGATGCCCGTGACTTACATTTGCCTGTAGGAATTAATATATTTTTCATGCACAAATAGCAGCATTAAACAATTTGAAACTGAAACTTGGCCGTTTGCTGCTGAAAGAGACATTACTGACAGTTTCAGTGCCATTCATTCAATGAAACTTTAGTATTACAAATTTTCAAGCAAGATTTCTTCAAAACTTATGGGGCATACTATTTCAAAACCGCAGAATGCCTTTATTCGGGGAAGACAGATACTTGATCCAGTACTTATTGCTAATGAATGTGTAGATCATCGGCTTAAGAAGGGTCGACCGGATATTCTTTGCAAGCTCGATATGAAAAAAGCCTATGATCACGTGAATTGAGACTTTCTTCTTTACATGCTTGGAGATAGGTGGATCTCATGGATTCGACACTATGTCACTACAACTTGTTATTCAGTGATAATTAACGGCACCCCAGCAGGCTTTTTCAACAACTCTCGTGGGTTGCGACAAGGGGATCCACTATCACCTTTCCTCTTCGTCATCGAGATGGAAGCGCTTGGACGGATGATGAAGACAGTTGTGAAAAGAGGCCTCTTAGCTGGTTTCTCAGTGGGTAATAGGGTTAATGGTCCTACAATGATCTCACACCTCTTGTTTGAAAATGATACTCTACTATTCTGTGAAGCGAATCAAGGCCAAATCTAAGTTTTACGTGCTCTTCTAGTATGCTTTGAAGCTGTCTCGAGACTCAAGATCAACTTTGGCAAATCTGAGATGGTGGCGGTGGGAGTGGTTACACACATTGATAGCTTTGCAACTCTCTTAGGATGCAAAGAGTCTTCTCTGCCAATGAAATATTTGGGACTCCCGTTAGGTGCCACATTTAAAGCTAAAGCAATTTGGGATGAGGTCATTGAGAAGGTGGAAAAGAGATTGGCGGGGTGGAAGAGATTGTATCTTTCCAAGGGGGGGAGGGTCATTTTGATCAAGAGCACTTTATCGAACATCCCGACTTACTTTTTATCCCTATTCCCTTTGCCTGCAGGGGTGGCAAATAATTGGAGGTTCCTATGGGGCGGATTGGGGGAAGAAACTAAATTCCATCTTGTAAATTGGAATAAAGTTTGTTCCCCAATCACCGGGGGAGGGTTGGGGGTGCATAACCTGAGAACCTTCAACAAAGCGTTACTGGGGAAATGGTTATGGAGATACCATAATGAAGGAGAATTTTTATAAAAATAAGTCATTGATTATAGGCATGGAGGTGCATGGGGGATGGTGCACTAACGCGGTAAGGGAGAGGCATGGTATGAGCCTCTGGAATTATATTAGAGGGAGTTGGCAGTGCTTCGTAAACCATACCTACTTTGTGATTGGAGAGGGCCCTAGAGTTAGATTCTGGAAAGATGCTTGGCGTGGAGTTACTCCCTTGGAGAGAGCATTTCCGGTACTTTATAACATCGTAGTGAACAAGGAGGCTTCAGTGGCAGATTTTCTATCCTTTGATCATGGTGTCCTTGTGTGGAACATCCTCTTCACAAGGGACAACCATGACTGGGAATTGCCTCTTATTTCAGACTTTTTCAGTTTGCTATATTCCACAGGTCACAGGACGATGCAGGGGGACAAGCTTCAATGGAAGAACATAGCCAGCAAGAAATTCACAATAAAAACTTACTACACAATATTGGTTTCTCAATGACACGTAGCATTCCCATGGAAGAGTATTTGACAGTCTGGTGCACCCACCAAAGTAGCCTTCTTTGTGTGGACTGCTACTCTAAAAAAAATTCTTACCACAGACAATTTGAGAAATAGGGGCATGATAGTGATGAATTGGTATTGTATGTGTAAAGCCTACAGCGAATCAGTGGATCATCTACTTTTGCATTGTAAGGTGACACGGGCTTTGTGGAATGTTGTTTTCAGGTGTGTGCACGTGGTGTGGGTGATGCCGGCCAAGGTAGTTGATTTACTTGCTTGCTGGAAAGGGATCAGAGGTTGTCCACAGGTGAAAACTGCATGGAAGATGATTTCATAGTGTATTATATGGTGTATCTGGTCGAAAAGAAATGAGCGTTGTTTTGAAGACAGAGAGCGAACAATGGAAGAGCGAACAATGGAGGAGCTTCAAGAGTTTTTTCTGCATACTTTCTTATTTTGGTTCTCAGCTTTTGTACCTTCTGGAAGCAATGTGCATGATTTCTTGTCTTTTTTTTTGTGCAAAACTATAATATGTACAATAGAATTTAAAAGTCCCGTGCTAAAAATAAGAATACTATTAACAAAATTTCAGCATTCAAATTTATCATTAGCTTAGAAGGGTCTAACAAGCTAGTGCAAAATTTACACGTGAACATATATATATATATTTGATAAGTATACATGTGAACCACTGAACATACTTAAAAAGATCTTATTACTTGTGTTCTATGTTTGGGCCCAAATAAGTTACAAAGAAACATAAATAATAACAATTCTGTTCCAGGGCAAAAGAGATGGCAACTAGATAAAAGGTATTAGCAAATTCATTAATGCAACTAGAGATAGCAAAAAGAAGGGAGACATGAGGCTTCGTATGAAAGAAATTGTTCCAGGAGAAGAAATAAAAGCAATTCAATGGAGCATTATCTTTTTGTTTTTAAAAAGAGCAATTAAATCAAAATTAAGAAGTTCATAAATGAAAAAGTATTAACCAAAGTTTTTGATAATTAAGCTTCAAAGATTTAAATTCAAAGATTTAAATCAAAGCCTCATTAATCTTTGATTTAAGCATGTTAAGCTTCGAAGATTTAAATCAAAGTTTTTGATAATTGAGGTAAATTTTTGTACCATGTTTTGAATCGAATTTCTAATTGATAACTTGATTCAAAACAGGGTCAGAGAAAATTAGATAAACATTAACTAACAAGACAGAAAACATCATGGAGAAAAAATTAAAAAAATTGGAAGAGAATACTGAACAGATGAGTACAATTCCACTAAGCATATCCCCTTTTTCTGACAGTAGCAGATAGACTTCTAATGACTGAACGTTGGTAATTTGCAAGGGATTCAGTTTTATCATAATGGTACTGACTTCAGTTTTCACAATGTTTGTAGCACAGTGAATGCTTCCTTATGCAGTGAAGATGGGATGGGCATGATTGGGAAGTTTGGTGCTAATATGAGAAGTCTGGCTTGGGAACAGCAACTTTATGTGAATTTCTGACAGGAAAGGACAGCCAAGCTTCTAAAGTAAATCAATTGATTGAGAAATTGTTTGAATTTATATTACAACATTTTAGAAGTATTTTGGCGGCTCAACAAGGTTTGTTTTCATTTCCACAGTCTGGAATTTAAAGATTTCTAGCACTTCAGTTCTTCATGCTTTCAGGTCTTTAAGCATACCTCTCATGAATTTGGCCACATCCTTCCAATGCTTTTGACTCCGAAGCAACAAGGGATTGAAGCAACAAGGGATTGGTGCTACAAGAATAATCCCTAGGGCCTCTTTTGCACACAATGCCAGTGGGTGTGACATCAATGGATGGCCTTGAAAAGGTAGGAAACTCAATAAGTTCCACCGGGGTTCATTTCAACATATAATACCAAAAGCTGCTTTAAATTATGAAGCAGCTCCCCTAAATAGCAAGAATCATATAACTCGAGGTTATTATCACTTCAAATCAGCCAGAACCTTTTGCAAATCAGCTTCAAGACACAATTGCGAATCCAAGTGACTCTGAAGCTAACATTTTGATACAACAAATCCAACCTAAACATAATGCAATGAACCCTCAACATAATAGTTGCTCCCTGAGATGATCTTGCCCAAATACATACATACATTCATTTGCAAGAACGAAAATTATAAGCAAGAAAACAAATTTAAGAATCACGAATCTAACGTCGAATTATGAAACAAACACTAAACCATATTTAGCCCCCTCAAACATATTACTCTCTGACACCCAATTAAATATATCAAATCCCCCACACGACCATTGTAGAAGTCACTTCAGATGAAAATTAGGAAATTGCATACACTATGAAACATATAGATAAAAAGTTACGTATTATTTTGCCATACACACTAAAACGAAGTAAACTAAGAAACAAAAGAACTTACTTCAAGCAACAGTGCTTTAATCGCACGGAAAGTTGAAGCCTGCTCTACTTGTTTGTGCCAGTGCTTTCTGTAACTGGCACTCTGAAAGGGGCCAACTAGCAGGCCATGTAAACAAGCCTCCATATATAAAATGTATGTTGCAATGCTAGCAAGACTTCCTTCTCCACTCTTAATGGGCCGAAAGCCAGCAAGGATCTTCATGGCACCTTTTGTGGCACACAGGCAGGCGTGGTTTAACATGCATCCCCTCTTGCTTGAAACAGGAGCCTTACAAGAAAGACACCAACCACACCTCTCTCTTGGAACCTCCACAAGCTTCTTTTCAGAACTTGGCCAGAAGAAATGAGAGGCCATTAATGAGAATACTTTTGCCTGTAAAAAATTGTTGGAAGATGCAACTTTCCTTGAGTTTTCTACGGCATTACCCTCTGGGACCCGAATTTCCTCTGATGAAAGAACAGCCAATTTAGCAGCAGCAGAAGCAGCAAAAGCTCCATGCATATAGTGATTTATGTAAGCCTGAGGTTTATGGAAAGACCCCAAGTATAAAAATTTAGCATCTGAATTGACGTCACTCTTCCCAGAACCCACTCGATCACCTTCTCTGCTATAAGAGGCCAAACTCATAGGAAAACACACATCATTCGCATACCCGGTAGAACTCCCTTTGATGTTTCTAGAGGTGCATGTAGTGAGGTATACTGCATCTTCTCTGTCAACTAAACTTTGGTGGGTTAAGCCAGATGGATCTGCTTGCTGGCTATCTGAACCATTATAAATGGCAGATTCCCTCGTAATCCTCTCAGTCAGGTTCATATCCATGAGTGCAGATTCCTCCTGTCTTGAGTCAACAATGGTATGAGGCTCAGGAAAGTCAGTTCGTGTAATCCCATTCAAGGAGATCCCAATACATGATAGGGCCCCATTGTTTATGCTATTTTGGTCTTCATCATACACATAATTCCCAGCCTCAAGCATAGCAGGTACCTTTTGCTCTTCTTTGTCAGAAGAGAATGATAGAATAGAAAGGTTTGCAACATCCTTTACGCAGGCTAAGTTTCTACGCATTTCATTCATCACTGCACGAGAGAATATACTTTCTGGAATAGACCAGTATTGCAAAATTGCCTTGCACACCCCCAAGTATAAAGCTGTATGTTTCACAGATGAACAAAGAGCTTGCAGGACCTTTGGCATGTCATTCTGATTGTAATATCTGAAACATGGCTCTGTGTTTGTACAAGCCCTAAGCCTGCAATGATTAATATTTTGATCAAAAGCTGATGAATGGCAGTAGAGCATTCCAAAATATCCATCAATGAAACTTGAATTCACACTGATACAGTGATATAAGTTACATATGAAAATCAAATAACGGCCAATTAAAGCAGCACATAAAGATGGAATTGAAGAACAATTCTGAAATAAGGTGGGTGGTCATGGACTAAATTTCAAAAAGCACGTGGTACACATGCCAATGGACAGCAAAGCTGTCCAAAATTGTTTGCTGTCCATAATCGTTCACAAAGCTAAACTCTTATGATTCCAAAACAAACAAATAAGTTCATTATTAACAGTAAGGTAGCAGGCTGAAATAATTATGTTGAGAACATACACCAGGAGATGGTCGCAAGTACCAAAGAAGACCTGGTCATTCAAATCGATGCCAAATATTTCTGCGCCTTTTAGTGATGTCCCAATTGCACTAGTTGGCCCAATCTTATTGATAGCGCACTCTGGACAGTACCATGGCCCTTCTGGTATGAACATTTTCATCACGCCAATGCACCTCGAATGGTATGCTGATGGACACCCATCACAGCAAAGCAAGATCCCATCCATGCCACAAAGCCGGCATTCATCACCATTTCTATCCACATCAATATCAGCAGCATCCAAATCCTGTTTAGTACCTTTGAAACCCAAGGAATTTGAGTTACCACTTGAGTTCATGTTGTAGGTTTCTGCAGTAATCCCCATCGCTTCTCTGTCTTTGCAAGCAGAAGTTTTGGAATATCTGGGGTGAACCCATCTAGGGACATTTTCATTAGGATTAGTTGTTTCTGTATCATAATCTAATCCAACTTCTGATTCTTTACGCATGTCAATCTCAGCTCTTATATCAGCAGACTCTAAGACATCGTCACACAGGATTTGCAAAATCATTAACTTCATATCTGCTGGTAAGCAATAATACTCCATAACCAAAACTTTGTCATAAAATCCTCTCCAATCAGGTCCCTTTGTGTATCCCATTACCACTAAATAGTGGACCAAGTAAACAGGCCAAGTCAATGTATCAAGCAAGCTCCAATCAATGCACCTGAAACACAAAACGGACATGACAAAAGGTGAATTTCTAACAACGAAAATTCTCAAAAGAAGCACCTTCCATACATAGTTTTAATAGTAAACTACTCATATAAATGATTATATGAAAGACATGTTTATTTTAAAACAT
The DNA here is from genome assembly GCA_036898215.1 of Platycarya strobilacea. Taxonomy (NCBI): domain Eukaryota; kingdom Viridiplantae; phylum Streptophyta; class Magnoliopsida; order Fagales; family Juglandaceae; genus Platycarya; species Platycarya strobilacea. The sequence continues at coordinate 32,555,984 of CM072550.1, forward strand.
AAGATGGACGAGTGGACAGAGAATTGGATGTCTAATATCACCTTTTATAAGTAAAATCTAATACCATCGTGCAACATATCCAAGCCAAAACCTCATCCCACCATCTATTCTAATGGACAGATCAATAGAACCTATCTGTTCAACTGCTTGCCAACTGAGAAGAAAACAATATATACATTGCTATCCTATGAGAATAGATCATTGAGTTTTAAATGAATGAACTAGATGCACCCAGCACAGTTAAGCACAAGGTATTTTTGTATGGACCCATAGGTGGAAACACCTAACCTTTTGCACCTTCTTCGGTGACCAAATGTAAAGGCATAAAAAATACCTTCTAGATTCCCCTATAGGAGGAATACTAGTGAGTAATCAATTCCACCAAAATATCATTTGCGATAATATGCTGAAAAAAAAATTTCACCGTAGTTGACATTAAAAATTCCTATCTGTTGGCTTCATCAGCAAAAGACATAATAATGAAAAAAAGTACCTCAAACATTTTGAAGCAAGCTCCAAGCCATCCGATGAGAGCGTTTCAAGATGACGCCTCAATGCACGCATCAAAGCAACATGAACCGCATCCAACAAGGTATTTGCAACACAACAATTAAGCGACCCCACAAAATCATCTAAAGTAAACGGGCTCAAAAACAAAGGGATGCTAAAGGACCGCAAGAAGCCATAAACGGAGAAAAGATAGGAAACATACTTCTCCGGCACAGCTATGGTTCCCGAAGAAGGTGGCAACTCTGGTGGTGGGATAGGTGGGCTCTCTACTTCGAGCTCCGAATCCCTGTCCCTCACATACTCACAGGAATCACTCGATGAATTGGCATGGACTTTATCCTCTTTCCCATCATTTTCAATTGTCACTCTACCCCTCACCTCACTTAATGCAGATGTTTCAACTTTGTCACCTCCATTTAATGAGCCAAATGTTTTCTTCTCTGATTCATTTAGCCTGTTTGCACTAATTTTCGATACTAGCTCATCTAATTTCTTCTTCCTTCTACTCAAACCATGGTCGAAGTCATTATCCCCCAGAATAAACGCACGAATCTCACCGCTTTCCAAGTCCTCGCAATCGCCGTCCTCGTAATTGACTCTATACAATCCCTGGTCGTAATATACAACTTTCCCAAGAAAAATCCCACTGCCATCGAATTCCTTCAGCATGTACCTTCCCACCAAAGCCACCGGTCTCCTCTCGAAAGCCTGGTACTTGGTTTCAGGCCCAGGAGCAATGTTTTCGCCCTCATTTAGCCTCCGTTTCCTCGGCCTACCCCTTGATCTCACCACGGGAGGCTCCATTATCCGACGGATCTAGTCATGAACCGGGCCCACAATCGGAAACAAATGCAATTCACTTTCAATCTCCCTTTCTCTATATCGACTAAAAGAAACAAAAAAAAAAAACATCGCCTGAAGTGGCGCAAAAACTGGGGCTCGTGTAGCCCCTTCAAACCAAGTAGAAAACGAATCGATAAGAATGAGATTATATAAATCGATATCCCCTCCCCCTAAAAAAATTAAGTAGGTTTAATATTCGAATCAAATCGAGAAAAAATTATGTTTCGAAACACAGATTGGAATTTCGAAACTTTGTGATGAAAAAACGAATGGAGAATACCTGGTCAGGGTTCGATACCTGCCGATGAAGATGGTGTACTCGGCTATTTGGGGTTATAGAGAAAGGGAGGGAGAGATAGAGAGAGAAGGAAAAGCCCTAATAGAAGAGAGAACTCAACTTCATCAAAAAAAAAAAAAAAAGAGAGAGAACTCAAAAACGTCCTCTCTTCCCTCTTCTACCGACCTCCATTAATATTAGCTCCTTGCTCTAGGGAAATCGGACTCGTAACTCACTCACAAGGTCGGTCCGAGTTTCATGATCACAACCCGGACGAGTCATGGTCGATCTTTTTGTTAAAACAAAAAATTAATTATCAATGCTTTTTTGTTTAATTTTTATTTTCTTGCAATTTTTATTTTATTTTAAATTATTAATTATTAATTTATAGAAAGGGTATTTATATCATTCTTACTATAAGATATAACTATTTAATTGTTGAAATTAAAATAGTTTGAGAATGACATTGCAATTTATATATTGTATCAGTATATATAATTTAGATGATGTGATGAAAATAAGCAAGACTTTAATTTCAAAAAACGATATTCCAGAAAAGTAGGATCTACAATATCTAAAGGAAAACTCCCAAAGATTTCTACCAAAATTTTCTATCGAATTTCATTTTTTTAATTTTTTTAATTTATTAATTAAAGAAGTGTCTAACTTTATGATTTTTTTTTAATTTTTAAAAAGTATTTGAAAAAAAAAAGTAAAAGAAAAAACTTTTGACTGAACGGTGAGGATTCAATATGAGAATCTTCTTCCCATATTTAAATTTGTTAAATCACAGCCAGAAAAAAAAAACAAATAACAAAATAAAAAAGACTGCAACTTTGTTGTGAATTTTTTTCATTCTTTTTCTTTAGCATATATCACCAATAAACCCCCCAATATAATATAATATAAATATATATATATATTTTTTGATAAATTTATATGTATATATATGTTGTATAAATGGAAGTTTTACAAATTAGCATCATAATATGATAATGTCACTATCAGCCAGTTAGTGATAATTATGTCCCATCAAGTTTAAAATATATAAAAATATATTACTAAAAAATAAATTAAAATAACAAATAACAAAATGGATAGTCAGGATTACTAGTTACGTTTGAGTCGGAGAGGTAGTGAGTCGACTCAGAGTTATGGGAATTTTAGAATACCCGTAAGTTGAAAATGTGTGGGTGACAGTTACTAGACCAAAGCTATATTCGAAGACAAATTTAGACCGAAATGGCGGGAATAACTTCCCACTTCCAACGGCAACCTTTCATCAACGGTCAGTAGGGCTAGTTCTTGTAAATTGGTACAATTTCTTAATTTTTTTTTTTTAAGAAATAGTTTTATTCATTGAAACTCATGAGTACGAAGTCTATAATATGACCAAATGATCAACTACTTACATATTGAAGAACAACTTCTAAGCCTCTCAAAAAGAGAGAACTAAATCTACCTATATGATGAGGTAGTTACTAAATTTTTTTAATGAGGAGAAAACTAAACTCACAACAGACATAAAGTTTTAAATTTTATCTATACAAACATACCAACTAACAAACAAATTTATAACTAAATATTAACTAAAATACAATAAAAAAACTCCAAAACAGTCAGCTTTGGAGGCGCGTGAAACTCACACGCCTTTTTAAACATGAATATCTGCAAGCCTGAGTAGCACGACGCTGTCTGACCCTAGCACAGCCACTCACGATGAAAGAAGTTTTACCAGATAGCAGGGCGCGTCTGGAAACGACCCCGCGTGTGTGAACTATGCGCCGCTTCGTTTGGCAAAAACTCCGGGCGACTACTAGATCGGTGGACGAGGGAAGTGGAGACGTTGCGCTTGGTGGTCTAAAGCCCCCAGAGCTGCTCCAAACATGCAATCACTGACTCAAAAAAATCACTCCTGAAAAACCACCATCAAAAGCACAAATCGGTGGCCAGGAAACAAACCAAACAAAAAAAGAAAGAAAAACGGAGGAGAGGAATGGAGCCGTAGCTCCGCCCTCCCCCCAGATCTGCAGACAATGAAAGGTTTTCTAAACAGGGAAGGAGAGTCACGAGGGAGATGAGGTGGGTTTTCTAAAAAGAGTTTCTTCTTTTCAAGATTTAATCCCCACAATTTCTCTAAGAGAAAATTCATTCTCCCAAATCAAAAGTTTTTCGTCTCCCCCTCCCTTTACCCCCTCATCTCTGTGATCACTATTTCCCCCAAAAAATTAGAAAAAATTATCGAAATAGTCTTGTTCTTACTTTTCTCTAATTTGTGTTTGATTGTCAAGAAAAAATAAAAAGAGAAAAAATTTATGAAGCTGTTGAGACTTTCAAAGTCTAGTGTTGTGCTTTAATGTTGTTCAAATGGAAAAAAAAATGAATGATTTTGCAATTCCGAGTTGTGTATTTGCAAAATCAATGCTTTCATTTTGTCTACTCTTCACTTTTTTCACATTTCTCCCGAATCATATGAGAGAACACGTTTAGGCAAATTACTAGATTCTTTGATTTTTTCACCAAAACCCATATGTTCTTGTTTTGGCCCTTTCTTGATTTTTTTTTTCAAAATCAAATATTCAACCTCACTTTCATCGATTACCAGCAACACAAAACCAACCATAGAAGAATGAGAAAGAAAGAGGGGGGAGAGGGATTCGGCAAAGGGAGGGGGAGACGTTCCTAAATCTAAAATATCCTAGTGAGTTTTGTGGAGTTTATTTTAGCTCGGAGAAGATGGAGAATGTGAAGATATCAACAGCATCAATTCTCTTAAACAATTCTCTATTTTTATCTTTAATTATCCTTTTTTTTTTGGCTGTCAATATGGAGCATTGGTGACTCTGTAGCTAAAAGCTTTCCCTCATTTTCAATAGGTTATGTGTATCTGCGTTTGAGTTCAATGATCCATATGTTTTCCTCTTTCGTATCTAGTTTTCTCACTCTTGTGAGTTTTCTTGAAGAAAGCTTTTAGCTATGGAGTTATGTTTAACGTGAAAGAAGGGGTAGGTTTACGATACTTGAAGATGAGGGAGAAGACGAGCTCAAAGATGTAGAAATTGTAATACAATTTCGATTCGCAATAGTGGCCCAACCGTGACATGGAGAACCAGACTGGGTTTGCTATGTCACGGTATGTAGTGTGAAAATTATAAACCAACTTATTAATAGACTTTCTCTTTATTATTTATTTGTAAAATTTGATGATTTGTTATCGTTGATATATCTTTGCCTATGAATAACTCAAAACAAATGCAGTCTGTAATCTTCTAGAATAATTATGTAACTGAATGACTGCTAGGTGTCACGTAGTGAATGGGAAACGACCTTGAGTCTGTTATATGATAATTTAGTTTATATAAAGAAAATACTAATTATACAAAACAATCAATAAAATGAAATGAATATTTGAGGAATTATGTTACTTGTCATCAAAGGCAGACCAGATTTTTTTTTGGGGGGGAGGGGGGCTCAACATTTTTACTAAAATTATCTTCTCAAATCTCAAATTCATATAGTTCTATTCTAAATTTTAACTTCACTGACATCCAAATTTTCAACTTATTTGATCTCATAGTTACTCTAATAGTCTAACTCTAACTGAAAAATCCTATGCTAGAAATGAAACCTTTAGCAAATTCTAACAGTCTATTTTTTTTTATAATGGTCTCTAAATTACAAAAATTTTAAGAAAAAATATTTTAATAATAAAATGATTTAAAAAACATGTATTTTTTTTATACAATTTTATGACGTATGATTATTATTTTTATATATAGCTACTTGTAAAAATACACATATTATTTATACTCATGCGTATTAATATATATATTTTATCGATCGCACCACCCCTCCACCGAACAAAAAATCCTGATTCTACCCCTACCTGACATCTTCATGACATTTTCATGAATAGTTTATGTGCCTTCATTTACAATTACTAACCTATGTTAATTAGCACTATTCAATAAATTTAACTAGTAATCTAGAGTTTTGCTCTTTTGAGACCAAGTCATGGCATCCACTCGGCCTCTATTATTTTATTAAAATGAATATTATGCTGAAGTTCCTAAATGAAAGCAATTATGGCGACTAATCAATAGCAAAGTAAGTAATCTTTTGGTTTTTCTTATTTTTATTTGCTCATGCCTCTTCACTTTTTTAGCAAATGAATTAATAAAGGTCGTTGAATTTTGGAGAAAATTAGAGAGCCTAGTAATTGTGCTTCTTGAGGGATAGATTTGCTTTGATACACTATATAGTTAAAGAGCTCTTATTCACTGTCTCTACTCAACCAAAATTCCCTTATAACATAGAAAGAATAGAGAGTAACCAAAGGGATGAGTAATTTAGGGATAAGCTGCCTCCAAATGCACAAGTATTGCGCAATTGTTTTATAAAAAAAGTGGAAAGCACCAAGAAAAATTGAGTTATTCACACTTTTTCATAGTGAGATCCATTTATTTAAATAAAAGATTTGTGTGAGATTTGTGTATTTGAGAAATATATATATATATATATATATGTCATTATTTTAAAGAGAGAGAAGGTTAAGGCTAGATACGCAACCAAAATTTGAATATCAAGGTGCTCATATTGTTGCTCTTTCAAAAGTGTTGTTATTGTACATATAATATGTAGTTCAATATATATATGCTAATAAATTACTTATAATTACGTGCATGCATATACCATTTATCATTTAATAAATTGAATGTATCGCGTAGGTTTACATGGATGCATAACTTTATTTGGGTTGGGCGATCAAACATTAGCAAATAACTTGTAGGTTTTGGCATCAAGGCTTATCTGTCTAACTGCTGCAACAGCTGCAATAAGCGCCAAGGTAGAGAAAACAACTGCGAGAATGATGTTCAACCAGAAAATGGGGCTCCTTTTGGATGGTTTGAATGTCAAGTTGAAGAACACCACAGGCAATATAAAATCAAGGGGCATGAACCCAAAAGCTCCAATTACCGCATTGATGTCTCCAAAGAATGGAACCATTGCTGCTATGGTTGTCGCTATTACAATGGATAGTGACCGAAACATCAACCTGGGGACAACATTTCGAGCAGAAAACTCTTTGCTTTTTGGGTCAGCAAACGCACGCTCAAGCACCTCATTTGTGGGCTGCAAGTATACCTGTAAAAGTACCATTACAGAACATTACATCAAAATAATTTACAAATTGATGCAATTCATGAGATCTGTTAAAATCTACTTTATGATAAAAAGAAAGATATTTTTGTTACAAATAGATTACATAAAAGTAATTTTATAAATTGATATAGTTTCGTCTGGTTTATTAGATTATAAATTAAGTTATTTTTATTATAAAATAAATCTAAAGAATGACATAAAACAACATCAGTTTATGAGATTATTTTTATGTAATCTCTTTGTGATTAAAATATTTTGGCCTGCAAAATTCTAGGAGAGAGAGAGAGAGGCTCACCACACCAACAGCAGATAGCTGGAGAATGGTGAAGATGTTAGTCATGAGAATGAACCATTTGGGCACCAAAGGTCTGCCATTAATGTCCAAGAAGTTGGTGAGAACGAGGCCCTCAGCTTGGTTACCAAATGCCCAGTAGCCAGAGATGGCTACACTGAAAAAATTCACCGCCACTACTACATAACATACACACAGTCCTTTGAACATCTTTCCCTTCACTGGAGGTGCTATCGTTGCCTATATAATTAACCACAAAATTCGTAGTAATTAATTTGTTTGTCCAAACCTCTTAAAGAAATTGCACTCGAATCTATTCATAGATCAGTACTGTGAAAACAGATTGATCGAAAACATTTCAAACCTGGATTTCTGGAATTATTCCGTTTCCATAGGATGTGGCAATGATGGCAATGGCATTGAAGATACCAAAAATGCGATCATCAGATTCACCCATTATAGAATAGTCTTTCTCTGGCCCTTTCGATGAATGTCCTAATTAACAATATTGGTCCATAGTTTGTAAGTTAAATAACTTCAATTTGAATCAAGTGCAGCAACTACTATGTTAATGCATATGAAAGGATGAATAATACTTGCCAATAAATAAGATTTCCATCAAAACACATACACACATGACACACTCTCTCTCAGTCCAGGTTTCTTTTTTTTTTTACTTTTTTTTCTTTTTTTCTGAAAAAAAAAAAAGAAAGAAAGAAATTTTTTTCTGAAATCTCTCCATATATATATATATATATATATATAGCAGCTCAGAGATTCCTTCCAACTTTTTATCAAATACTTTAGGATCTCAAATGGGAGATATCAATATTTCGAATAAGATTAAATGAAGAATAAATGTTGTAGGATCAACTTATAAATTCATTATAGCGATATATACTTACCAATATAAATGGAACCAGCAGTGGCACAGGCACTATAGGCAAGGCATAGAACCAAAGATACCAAGTTGATATGCCTCAATGAATGAAATGATGGGATTTGAGCCAAAATTAACATAAAGCATCCAAATATGATCACAAATTGATATAGCTTCATAGTTCCATCCGAGTTTGATAATAAGTAAATTGTCTGCAATGAGGATGAAAACAAGAAAAGAAGAGGAAAAGATGAGAAAAGTTTTATTAAGCTTTTTTCCCACACAATAAACAAACAAACAATTAGAACTACAGAGCCAAACAATGAGAGTAGAGATTAACCTTCATGCACTGTCCACCCAGAAGGGTAGAAGCAACAACAGCACCATAGCAAACCATGAACTGAATTGGTCCCACATAAAACCAACCCCATCTTGGTCCTGCCAAATTAGTCAATCAGATTAGATTAGATAGTGCAAGAAAATATTATTGGAAAACGGTCCTTTCCTATCATGCACGTTAAATATATTTATATAAATATATATATATATATATAGGTCAAAAGTGTTAAGAAGTCTCCTGTTACGACTTAAAAATATGATCTTTATAGGTAGTTTTAAAAGGAGAAATGAATATTTTTTTTAATATCAAATCAAGTTAATCTATGATCAATAATGAATTTTTGTGACCTATCCATGACGAGAGTACTAGAAATACTAGCTCACACGTGAGGAAGCGTGTTAAAAAATCTCACAAGGTTTAGAAATAAACTCATCCTGATTTTTATAAAGAGTTACCACAACATTCCTCATATTAGTAAGAAAAGAAATAAATATTTCTTTAAAAAAAAATCAAAATTATATCATAAGAACATTAATAAGGTGCATAATATCTATCACATTTATAATGTAGAAATATTTTTAGAGTATGTAAAACTTATGCACTCTTTTTGAAAAGAAAAAAAAAAGAGATATATTATTAAAAATAATTTTTTATATAAATTTTAAATTTATCTAATTTTAAGGTGTATTATGAGAATTGTACAACTTAAAATTGTAAATATCAATTTTTCTTTTTTTTTGTGTGTTTTTTGTCTAAGAATTTAAAAGAAAAGAAAACGTGCAGATGAATTGTCAAAGTTGAATTTCTTTAGAATAGAAACGTCAAATAAAAGTTTGACATAAGGGGATAGATACCGGACGAAAACTGAACTCGCTCCCAGCAGCCAACAGGCCACGCATGCACCGTTCCCCGTCCAAAGATTTTATAAAAATAAAAAATAAATAACATGGGCTTTCGAGTTGCTTATTTTAGGAAAAAAAAAAGTGTATAAAATACAAGATTTTAAGGTTTTTTTTTTTATTTCATAAAAGCGATTCTTAAACATATCTAATCAAATTTATTTTTTAAATTTTAATTAAAAAATAATATTTTGCATTTTAAAATTTACCATTTTTAACTTAGAAAAAATATATATACAACTGTTAATTGTGTAATCGCCGCGTATAAAAAAATTATGATATTCACATAAAAGAAATTATTTAATACATTACGTGATGTTTACGCATCTCACGGTTATATATAAATTATTCTTTAACTTAATACTTTTTATGTTTCTTGTTAAAAAAAAATATATATTCAAAGGGATCACCTCCCGTGAAAAATCCCTAGCTAGTGTAAATAAATAAATATATATATTGTTATAAAATTAAAAATGAACTATTATTGCAAGAGAAAAGAAACTCTTTTGAAACTCTCTGAAATTTTCTTCTTTCAATATATTTTCTTATAAAGTTCATAACAACTTAAACTATATTTATAGGTCTTAAATTACGATGCAAGTTACGATGGAAGTTACTATATAAGTCACTATGCAAGATTTAAAATAATAGTGGTGAGATCATTCACATAATTTGGTGGTATGACAGGAGACAGTAGCCGTCCTCCCAATGAATTCATTACACTCCTCCTTGAATGACCATCTATAAAAAATATGACTCATTAAAATCTTGCCAAGGAAAAACCCAGTGGGAAGAAAAACCAATGGCAAAAGAAAAAGAGTACAGTCTTCTTATGTATTTACATGTATTTTAAAATTGTTTCATTAAAACCTTGTAAAGGAAAATCCAGTGGAATAAAACCTTAGCGAAGGAAAAAAAGTACAATCAGCACAAGTTTTTAGAACATTTACTCCCCCTGAAAAGTGCATGACGATAGATTTTTGAGTTTTTGCATTCCAATGTTATGCACATTATTCTTGAATGTCGCAGTTAGTAATACTTTTGTGAATAAATCTGCTAGATTATCACTAGATCGTATCTGCTTGCCATCAATTTCACATTTGTTTTGAAGTTCATAAGTATAAAAGAATTTAGGTGAAATATGTTTGGTTTTGTCACTTTTAATATATCCTCCTCTGATTTAAGTGATACAAGCAGTATTATTTTCATATAAAATTGTTTAACTATCATTAATTATTGGAAGACCACACTTTTCTTGGATATATTTGATCACTGATCTCAGCCAAATATGCTATTCACTTGCTTCATGAATTGCAATGATCTCTGAGTGATTTGAAGAAGTAGCAGATAGTGTCTGCTTAACATATTTCCATGACATGGCAGTATCTCCATAAGTAAATAAATATCCAGTTTGAGATCTACCTCTGTATGGGTTTGAAAGATAGCCTACATCTGCATACCCAATCAATTGTGGACTTGATTCATGTTGATAAAATAATCTCATATTAATCATACCATGAAGGTAACGAAGGATATATTTAATGTCATTTCAATGCCTACAAGTTGGTATAGAATTATATCTTGCAAGCAGATTAACTGAGAATGTAATATCTGGTCGAGTGTAATTTGCAAGATATATCAAAACTTCAATTGCACTGAGATATGGTACTTTAAGACCAAGAATTTCTTCATCATCATCACAAGGACGGAATAGATCATTTTTCACATCAAGTGTTCGAACAATCATTGGAATACTCAAGGGATGAGTTTTGTCCATATAAAAATGTTTCAGAACTTTCTCTGTATATATGGACTGATGAATAAAAATTCATTTGACAAGTGTTTGAGTTACAGGCCGAAACAAAGTTTTGTTTTGCCAAGATCTTTCATTTCAAATTCATTCTTTAAATATGTAGCGGTTATCGAGATCTCTTCAGGAGTTCCTACAATATTAAAATCATCAACATAAATCGCAATAATGATAAATCCGGATTCTGATTTCTTAATAAAAACACATGGGCATATAAGATTATTCTCAAATCATTTTTTCAATAGATATTCGCTTAGGCGATTATACCACATGCGTCTGGATTGTTTCAACTCATAAAAATCTTTATAGTTTGATAGAGTATATATTTCTAGATGTACTTGTAGATGCTTCAAGTATTTTATATCATTTAAGGATTTTCATATATATATGTCATAGTCTAAGGATCCATATAAATATGCAGTGACTACATCCATCAATCGTATTTCTAATCCCTTTGTAACAACCAGATTAATAAAAAATCTAAATATGATTGCATCCACAATGAGAGGATATGATTCTTCATAATTAATCCTAGGTTTCTGTAGGAAATCTTATGCGACATGTCGTGCTTTGTACCGCACAATTTCATTTTTCTCATTATGTTTTCATACAAATACTCACTTATATCCAACAGGCATTACACATTTTGGTAGACAACAGGTCCAAATACTTCTCGTTTTGTTAGCGAATTTAATTCAGTTTCAATGGCTGCTTTCCATTTTGGCCAATCATTTCTACGTCGACATTTTTCGATAGTTCTTAACTCACTTTCTTCTTTACTTCTGGTAATATCAATGGTCATTTTATATGAAAATATGTTTTCAACGATAATTTTATTTCTATTTAGAATTTCTCCAGTATTCATGAAATGTATTGAGATCTCATTATTTTCAGGTACCTGTTCCTCTTCATGGAAAAAACATTTCATGAAACACATATTCAGGAGGTCCATTTTCAGGAAATTTTGGGATAGGAGATTTAATTTCTTATGGAACATTAATTATATTTTTAGCCTGTATTGTGGGTATTGGTTTTTCAGGAACACAAAATTTATTTTGTATCTTTTTCATTCGGAAAATTTTATCTTTTGCACCAATAGGTTTTTCATGCTTCAGGCGTGTCTTAGACTCACCTATTGCTATTTTGACAATTTATCTTTCAGGGACTTCAATCATTGCTGGAGTATTAACAGCAGGAATATAAGATTTTACTACAAATTTAATGTCAGCAAATACATCCGGTAATTGATTTGCAACATTTTGTAAATGAATAATCATCTAAACTTCCAGTTTATATTCATTTGTAGAAGGATCAAATTAAGATAGGGTTTTATTATCCCAACTAATTACTTGTCGTGCTTCAGGCACTGACTTTTTGTTACCCATTAATGGAAAAATAGATTTGTCAAAGTGACAATCCTCAAAACGTGCTTTAAACATATTCTCTATAAGGAGCTCAAGATATCTGATAATAGATGGAGAATCAAAACCAACATATATCTCAAGTCTACGTTGATGACCTATTTTTGTACGCTGTGAATGTGCAATTGGAACATATACAGCACATCCAAAAGTACGAAGATGAGAAATATTTAGTTATTGACCGAATGCAATATGTAATGGAGAATATTTATGATATGCAAATGGTTTAATACGAATTAATAATGTTGCATGAAGTATACCATGTCCCTAAACCAAAACAGAAAGTCTTGATTTCATAAGTAGATGTCTAGCGATAAACTGCAGCTCTTTAATCAAAGATTCAGTCAAATCGTTCTGAGTATATGTATGGGCAACAGGATGTTCAACATCTATTCTTATTGAAACGCAATAATCATCAAAAGTTTGAGATAAAAATTCACTTGCATTATCCAATCGAATGGTCTTAATTGGATACTCAAGAAATTGTATTCGTAGTTTGATTATCTGAGCAAGAAGTCTAGCAAATGCAACATTTCTAGTGGAAAGCAGACAAACATATGACCATCAACTAGATGCATCAATCAAAACCATAAAATATCTAAATGATCCATTTGATGGATGAATAGACCTACATATATTTCCGTAAATCTTTTGTAAAAAGGATGGATATTCAACAATAACTTTTGAGGAAGATGGTCTGATAATCAACTTACCTTTAGAATATTTAGAGCACAAAAATTCATTGGGTAGAAATATCTTTGGATTTTTTAAGGAATGCCCATGCGAATTTTTGATAATTCGTCTCATCATTATAGATCCTAGATGTCCAAAATGATCATACCAAGTCAAAAATACTTTAGGGTCCATACACTTCTAATGTACTGCCACATATGATTCAATTGTTTTCACCTTTGTATAATACAATTCAGAATATAGAGCAGACCGTTTTTCTAATACGAGCTTCTAACCTGATATTGTTTTAGTAATAAGAAGATACTCTTTACTGCCTTCATTGGTCGTTTCAATATGGTAATCATTACGACGTATATCTTTGAAACTCAATAAATTTCTTCTGAATTGTGAAGAGAATAGAGTATCATCAATACAAAATTTGGTGTCATTAGACAATACAATATAAGCTCTTTCGGAGCCTTCAATTAAATCTGATGAACCTGATATGGTATAGACATAAGTTTTATTTAGTGTTAGATTTTGAAAATATTTTTTATCTTTGAGAATTGTGTGAGTTGTAGCACTGTCAGCTAGACATATATTTTTATCATTCAACTCAAAGATAAAAATCTCATCAATATGATTCATGATTCTACAAAATATATTAAACTTTTATTACAAATAATAAAAAGAAAATACATTAATTGAGTGGAGTACTTCCATCTCCATTTAAATAGTCAATTCTACCATCAGGATGATTAAATAAATCAGAGACATCAAGATGAGTAACATCTACATCTACTGAATCTAATAAATCATCTTATGGTTCTACTAAATTTGTTTCAATTCTTTTATTCTTTTCTTTAATAGATGCTTGATATAAATCAGTTAAATGTCTGGCCGTATGACAGGTACGTAACCAATGTCATGTCATTCCACATTTATGGCATACATTTTCACTTCTTCTTGAAGAATTATTCTGAAAATTTTTATCCATTACTGAATTGTACCACTTCTAGTGATACGGTATATTATTATTATCCATTTTACTGTGGTCACTTTTGGGACCAATATTTTTATAATTTTTCCTACCACGTCCACGCCACCGATTTCTTTTAAATGATGCACCATTCACTTTTGGGAATGATGCAAATCTATTATCATTCACTTCAAGAAATGATATTAAACCAGTATGGCGTAACTGGTAGTTTTTTAATAAGAACTCATTGTTCTACTCAGCTACTAGAAGACATGATATAAGTTCAAAATTTTTCTTGAAATTTTTCTCTCGATACTGCTGCTGCAGGAGCACATTCGAGACATGAAAAGTAGAATAAGTCTTATCTAGCATATTATCATCGGTGATTTTCTCACCGCATAATTTTAGTATTGGGCTTCTTTTAAAAAGTGCTAAATTATACTCACTAATACTTTTATAATCTTGCAACTTTAGGTGCAGCCATTCATAACGAGCTATTGGACAGATGATAGTCTTTTGGTGTTCATACCTCTCCCTTAAACTGTTCCACAAAATGTAGGGATATTTTATTGTAAGATATTCATTTTTTAATTCTTCGTGAAGATGGTGGCGAAGGAAAATCATTACTTTATCACGATCCTGTAGGGACGTTTGATTTCCTTCTTTAATTATTTCATCTAAGTTCATCGCATCAAAATAGATTTCAGCATCAAGAATCCATGCTAAATAATTTTTCTCAGAAATATCAAGAGTAACGAATTCCAATTTTGTAAGGTTTGCATAGTAATTTTAAGACTTATATATATAGGTTTCAGTTGTTATAAATTTCATAAGAAAATATATAGAAAGAAAAAAGTTTCAGAGAGTTTCAAAAGAGTTTCTTTTTTCTTGCAATAGTAGTTCATTTTTAGTCTTATAACACGTTATCAGCATGACGGTTATACTAATTCTAAAACTAGTGTTCTTATTCCTCGAAAATGGCAAATCTTACAAAATTAGAATTCATTACTCTTGATATTTCTAGGAAAAATTATCTAGCATGGATTTTTGATGCTGAAATCCATCTTGATGCGATGAACTTGGGCAAAACAATTAAAAAAGGAAATCAAGCGTCCCTGTAAGACCATGCTAAAGCAATGATTTTCCTTCGTCACTATCTTCACGAAAAATTAAAAACTAAATATCTTACAATAAAATATCCCTATATTTTGTGGAACAGTTTAAGGGAGAGGTATGAACACCAAAAGACTATCATCTTTTTAAGAACTCGTTATAAATGGCTGCACCTAAGGTTGCAAGATTATAAAAGTGTTAGTAAGTATAATTCCACACCTTTTAAAATAAGCTCGTACTAAAATTATGTGTTGAGAAAATTACCGATGATGATATGCTAGATAAGACTTATTCTACTATTCATGTCTTGAATGTGCTCCTGCAGCAGCAATATTGAGAGAAAAATTTCA
This sequence comes from Platycarya strobilacea, assembly GCA_036898215.1. Lineage (NCBI taxonomy): Eukaryota > Viridiplantae > Streptophyta > Magnoliopsida > Fagales > Juglandaceae > Platycarya > Platycarya strobilacea. The sequence continues at coordinate 32,571,533 of CM072550.1, forward strand.
AAAAAAATTTTGAACTTATATGATACCTTCTAGTAGCTGAGCAAAACAATGAGCTCTTATTAAAAAACTACCAGTTACGCTCTACTGACTCAATATAATTCCCTGAAATGAATTGTAATAGGTTTGCATCATTCCTAGAAGTGAATGGTGCATCCTTTAGAAGAAATCGGTGGCGTGGACATGGTAAGAAAAATGATAGAAATATTAGTCCCAAAAGTGACCACAGTGAAAGAGATAATAATAATATACCGTATCACCAGAAGTGATACAATTCAGAAAAAGGTAAAAATTCTCAGAATAATACTTCAAGGAGAAGTGAAGAGATGTGCCATAGATGTGGAATGATAGGACATTAGTTATGTACCTGTCATACGGCCAGACACTTAGCTGATTTATATCAAGCATCTATTAAAGAAAAGAATAAAAGAATTAAAACAAATTTAGTAGAACCATAAGATGATTTATTAGATTTAGTAGATGTAGATGTTACTCATTTTGATGTCTCTGATTTCTTTAATCATCCTGAAGGTAGAATTGACCACTTAATTAGAGATGAAAGTGTTACACTCAATTAATGTATATTCTTTCTATTATTTGTAATAAAAGTTTTGTATATTTTATAAAATTATAGATCACATTGATGAGTTTTTTATCACTGAATTGAATGATAAAGATATATGTCTGACTGACAGTGCTACAACTCACACAATTCTTAAAAATGAGAAATATTTTCAAAATCTAACACTAAGCAAAATCTCTGTCTATACCATATTAGGTCTATCAAATTTAATTAAGGGCTTTGAAAGAGCTTATATTGTGTTGCCTAATAGCACCAAATTTTGTATTAATGATACTCTATTCTCTTCACAATTCATAAGAAATTTATTGAGTTTCAAAGATATACGTCGTAATGATTACCATATTGAAACGACCAATGAAGACAATAAAGAGTATCTTCTTATTACTAAAACAATATTGGACTAGAAACTCGTATTAGAAAAACTGTATGCTCTATATTCTATATTGTATTATACAAAGATGAGACCAATTGAATCATATGTTGTAGTGCACAAGAAATGCATTGACCCTAAAGTATTTACAATTTGGCATAATTGCCTTAGATATTTGGGATCTATAATGATGAGACAAATTATTAAAAAATCGTATGGGCATCCTTTAAAGAATCAAAAGATATTTATATCTATTGAATCTCCGTGCTCCGCATGTTCTCAAGGTAAGTTGATTATCAGACCATCTCCCTCAAAAGTTATTGTTGAATCTCTATCCTTTTTACAAAGGATTCACGGGGATGTATATAAGCCTATTCATCTATCAAGTGGACCATTTAGATATTTTATGGTTTTGATTGATGCATCTAGTCGATGGTCACATATTTGTCTGCTTTCCACTAGAAATGTTGCATTTTCTAGACTTCTTGCTCAGATAATCAAACTACGAGCACAATTTTCTGAGTATCCAATTAAAATCATTCGATTGGATAATGCAGGTGAATTTTCATCTCAAGTTTTTGATAATTATTGCATGTCAATAGGAATAGATGTTGAACGTCCTGTTAAACATACACATACTCAAAACAGTTTAACTGAATATTTGATCAAATGGCTTTAGCTTATCGCTAGACCTTTACTTATGAAATCAAAACTTCCTGTTTCGACTTGGGGACATGGTATACTTCATGCAACATTATTAATTCGCATTAGATCATCTGCATATCATAAATATTCTCCATTATAGCTTGCATTCGGTCAACAACTAAATATTTCTCATCTTCATACTTTTAGATATGCTGTATATGTTCCAATTGCACCTCCACAGCATACAAAAATGGGTCATCAACGTAAACTTGAGATATATGTTGGTTTTAATTCTCCATCTATTATCAGATATCTTGAGCCCCTTATAGAAGATACGTTTAAAGCACGTTTTGAGAATTATCATTTTGACGAATCCATTTTTCCATTAATGGGTAACGAAAAGTCAGTGCCTGAAGTATGACAAGTAATTAGTGGGATAATAAAGCCATATCTCAATTTGATCCTCCTACAAATGAATGGAAACTAGAAGCTCAGAGGATTATTCATTTACAAAATGTTGCAAATCAATTATCGGATGTATTTATTGACACTAAATGTGTAGTAAAATCTTATATTCCTGCTGTTAATGCTCCAGCAAGGATTAAGTCTTTGAAGGATAAATTGTTAAAACGGCAATAGGTGAATCTAAGACACGCCTGAAGCGTGGAAGACCTATTGGTGCAAAAGATAAAATTTTTCGAAAGAAAAAGATATAAAATGAATTTTGTGTTCCTGAAAAATCAATATCAACAATACAAGCTAAAAATATAATTGATGCTCCAGAAGAGGTTAAATCTCCTATCCTAAAATCTCCTAAAAATGGACCTCCTGAGTAGGTGTTTCATGAAATATTTTTCCTTAAAGAGGAACAAGTACCTAAAAATAATGAGATCTCAATTCATTTCATCAATATTGGAGAAATTCTAGATAGAAATAAAACTGTTATCGACAACATATTTTTATATAAAATAGAAATTGATATTATCAGAAGTAATGAAAAAAGTGAGCTAAGAACCGTCGAAAAATGTCGACATAAAAATGATTGGCCAAAATAGAAAACAACCATTTAAGCTAAATTAAATTTACTAGCAAAGCGAAAAATATTTGGACCTGTTGTCCAAACATTAAAATGTGCAATGCCTGTTGGATATAGGTGGATATTTGTACAAAAACGTAATGAGAAAAATGAAATTATGTGGTACAAAGCACGGCTTGTCGCACAAGATTTCTTGCAGAAATCTGAGATTAATTATGAAGAAACATATCCTCCCGTTATGGATGCAATCACATTTAGATTTTTAATTAGTCTGGTTGTTACAAAAGGATTAGAAATGCAGTTGATGGATGTGGTCACTGCATATTTATATGGATTCTTAGACTATGACATATATATGAAAATCCTTAAAGGATATAAAATACCTGAAACATCTATAAGTACATCTAAAAATATATACTCTATCAAACTACAAAGATCTTTTTATGGGTTGAAGCAATCCGGACGCATGTGGTATAATCGCCTAAGCGAATATCTATTGAAATAAGGTTTTGAGAATAATCTTATATGCCCATGTGTTTTTATTCAGAAATCAGAATCCAGATTTGTCATTATTGCGATTTATGTTGATGATTTTAATATTGTGGGAACTCCTGAAGAGATCTCGATAACCGCTACATATTTAAAGAATGAATTTGAAATGAAAGATCTTAGCAAAACAAAATTTTGTCTCGACCTACAGCTTGAGCACTTGTCAAATGAAATTTTTATTTATCAGTCCATGTATACAGAGAAAGTCCTGAAATATTTTTATATGGACAAAGCTCATCTCCTGAGTACTCCAATGATTGTTCGAACACTTGATGTGAAGAATCCATTCCGTCCTTATGATGACGATGAAGAAATTCTTGGTCCTTAAGTACCATATCTCAGTGCAATTAGAGTTTTGATATATCTTACAAATTATACTCGATCAGATATTACATTTTCAGTTAATCTGCTTGCAAGATATAGTTCTGTACCAACTCAAAGGCATTGGAATGACATCAAATATGTCCTTCGTTACCTTCATTGTATAGTTGATATGAGATTATTTTATCAACGTGGATCAAGTCCACAATTGATTGGGTATGTAGATGTAGGTTATCTTTTAGATCCATACAGAGGTAGATCTCAAACTGGATATTTATTTACTTATGGAGATACTGTCATATCATGGAGATCTGTTAAGCAGACACTATCTGCTACTTCTTTAAATCACTCAGAGATCATTACAATTCATGAAGCAATTCGAGAGTGTATTTGGCTAAGATCAGTGATCAAATATATCCAAGAAAAGTGTGGTTTTCCAATAATTAATGATAGCTCAACAATTTTATATAAAGATAATACTGCTTGTATCACTTAAATCAGAGGAGGATATATTAAAGGTGACAGAACCAAATATATTTTACCTAAATTTTTTTATACTCATGAATTTTAAGAGAAATGTAAAATTGATATTAAGCAGATACGATCTAGTGATAATCTAGCAGATTTATTTACAAAAGCATTACCAACTGCGACATTCAAGAAGATTGTGCATAAAATTAGAATGTGAAAACTCAAAAATTTATTGTCATGCACTTTTCAGAAGGTGTAAATGTTCTGAAAACTTGTGCTGATTGTATTCTTTTTTCTTCGCTAAGGTTTTGTCCCACTGAGTTTTCTTTTGCAAAGTTTTAATGAGACAATTTTAAAACACTTGTGGATACATAAGAAAATTGTACTCTTTTTCTTTCGCCATTGATTTTTCTTCCTACTGAGTTTTTCTTTGACAGGATTTTAACGAGCAAGATTTTTTATGGGTGCTCATTCAAGAGGGAGTGTAATGAATTCATTGGGAGGATAGCTGCCGCCCTCCTGTCCCACTATCAAATTATATAAATGACTCCACTATTATTATTTTAAATTTTATATTGTGACTTATATAATAACTTGTATAATAATTTTAAGGCCTATACATATGAATTTCAATTATTATAAACTTTATAAAAAAATTATGGAAAGAATAATGTTTCAGAAAATTTTAAAAGAGTTTTTTTTTCTCTTACAATAATAATTTATTTTTAATTTTATAACAATATTATGATATTTGTTTCTAAAAATGTCACTAAAATTCTACAAATCCTAAGAGCAGCAGTCTCCAAAACTGTCGTATTAATGAGTCTATTCTCAAGAAAGCTAAAGCCAATATTCTGGCCACCCACTTGTCTTGCCATTATAGAACTTTGGACAAGTGGCTTTGGAAGATATTATAATTAAGGGGAGACTAGAGTACTGTTATATATTGACAAATCCTAAAGACTTTTTTTTTGTGGTCACGGATTTAGTAAGTTTTTACATCAGTAGTGTGCCAATTAAGACCAATATAAATACGAAGAATATTAACTACTAATTTCCAAAGGTAAAGTTCGTATTCAATTGAAACTAGACTCGTTACTTTTTCATAACAAATACATACGATTAATATTCTTTAATAAACGACTTCAATATATATATATATATAGCAGTACTTAATTTGTAAGATGTCAAATTATGATTTTTCCGATAAATATGCTATTTATGTATATATATTAAATAGAAATCATGTGCTTGTAATTATAAATAATATTATTAATGATGGTCAAAATCATGATTATAAGATCAGGATCAGAGGCCAGCTGGCCGGGGAAAGGTCGTGTGTTACGTACCCAAGATGTCATGAGCCATATCTCTGAACCTGAGTTGGCGATGACCCTGTTGAGCATAGTGTTCAAGAACCATTGATATCAAGTTGTAGGAATAGAAGGACACTAGGGCTCCAATAAGCAGGCAGAGAATCCCAGCCGTCCATCCGAGGAAGGTAAAAGCATATGGAAGACTCAAGAGAGGTGGAGCAACAATGGATGTCGTCAAGTGGTAACCACAGTGCACCCATGATCCTATGGAGTATATTTAATTAGGCACACGATCAAATTAATTAGCACAAAATTAACAAATATATATATATATATATATATATATCATGATAATCATATGATTAGTTGCTCATAATAAAGTGGCACATAACCCCATAATCATCACATACTCAATGCAAAGTTGAAAATGTTAGGCTCTTTTGTCGAGAAAGTTTATCGTTCATATTTAATTGAGAAATGATAAATTACACATTTTATAATATTTTACGTAATATATTTTATAAAATAGAGATATTTTTATAAAATAATATTAATTTTTTATAAAATAATTTTTAAAAATATTCTTAATTTTATGTGAGTCAACGTTAAATTTATATTATAATAAAAATAATTTTATAATATAATAAATTAAATCAAAACAGGACATTAATTTATGATATTAGTTTTGTGTAAGAGCGGCTAAAGTATTTATCTTTCTCAAGTGCTGGTGGTCGGTGAAAATTGTGATCAAAGCAAAGTGAATATAGAGAGATACGGGAATATCCCAGATCTTGTTCAGACCTAATATATATAAATATATATATATTTATAGATGTATATATACATGCATGTGGCCGCCAGACTTTTCAACAAAATGGTATAGTGAAGGTTGGTGGGGGCACTGGTGGCCGTTTGGTGCAAGCAAGCTGCTTGATGGATCTTTGATTCTATATCATGTGGGGGCGGCCAGTTCAGACACGCAAGGGAAAAACAAAAGAGGATAGAGATGATGATGGGAAACATATTAAGAAGATCATGAAGAGGATTACGACATGACATTATTAATGGAGGAAGAAACAGTATAGTTGAGAGTTGGAAGTTGAGAATTTTAAAAGCTGGATCGTAGCAGATATTGTTTTTTATTTACCTTTGGATTTAAGAACAAAGAGAGCACCGGCATCAAGTTCCTGCTGATTCTCATGTACTTCTTCTTCAGGCCGAATCTTTGCATGATTTTCTCCTCCATTCATTGCTAGTACTGAGCTTGGTCGCTGCAAAGTAGTACTCATCTCTCTCTCTCTCTCTCTCTCTCTCTGTGTGAGGACACACGAAAACAGAGAGAGAAGGATACGAAACGAGAAGAAAGAGCGAAATATCAGAAACGAAGGTAGAAATGAAAAGAAAGCAACTTTCAATGATATGAAGACATATGCAAACGCAAACAGTGGCGAAACAAGCTGAGTTGAGGGTTTATATTATTAATAAATTTATTATTTTTATATATCTAATTTTAGTTTTAAGTTTTTTTTAGAATTTGCCCATCAAATTAAAAGAGTTGTCAGGAACAAACAAATTAATTTTGAAAGGACCACATTATAATAACTAAATACATAATAATTTATATGTATATAGAAATTAAATAAAATTTTGGGACATAGAAAAAAAGAAAGGCATTTCCACGCATATACGTGGATTGAGACGTGTTGGGAGATAGTTGGTGTGCGGCACACTCCCTCTCACAGCAATAATATTTTTTTTTTTAATTTTTATCTGTGTGTCGTGGGCACTCAGCACACAGGCTGTCCCACAGATTTTTACTACATGGATTAGACTATTTTTAACAGCAGGCAAGGATTATAATATTTTTGAGGGAGTCAATTTTCATATATATAAAATTTAAAAAAATTTAAATTTATTAAAAAAAAAATGGAGGGCGATGCATGCACTATGTAGGGGTTCCGATACTGCACGCAAAAGATTAGTCAAGCAGTCAGCTTTGATAGCCTTTTTCCGGACTTCCCTGTTATTATCTTCGGACATAAACATTTTTTTTTTTTATGAGTAGTATTTAACATATAATAAGAAAGTTTTCCTCATTATGCTCATACTATAAACATTTTATATTTTATATTTTTTTCTTAGCAAACATATATGTGATGTAAAGATGATGTGTAGAATAACTTGTTAAAAAATCTATAAATTTTCTCATTTTATCTAAATTATATATTATATTTGAATAAAAAAAATAAAAGAAGATGTTTTAGAGCTCTGTTTGATCATTATTTTAGATATACTTTTATTTTTATTTATATATGAGGTCGGATGTAGAGATTGCATTCTCAACGTCGGGCCGCCACTTAATTAATATTCCAACTGTTATAAAACTAAAGAAAGAAAAACTACTATTGCAAAAGAGAAATAAGAAATTTTCTCTAGAACTTTTAAGAATTGAAACTTTCTTTCTCTTTCTATATTTTCTTATAAATTTCATTACAACTGAAGCCCTTATTTATAGGTTTTGAAATTACTATGCAAGTTACTATGCATAATTTAAAATAATAGTGGTTGGGTCATTCACACAATTTTAGTGGTGGGACAGGGGGCGGCTGCCGTCGCATTTTTCTTCGTTCTTTTCATTACACTCCTCCTTGAATGACCATCCATAAGGAATATGTCTCGTTAAAACCTTGCCAAGTAAAAACCCAGTGGGAAGAAAAACCAATGGTGAAAGAAAAATAGTACAGTCTTCTTATGTATCCACAAGTACTTTAAGATTGTCTCATTAAAACCTTGCAGAGGAAAACCCAGTGGGACAAAACCTCAGCGAAGGAAAAATAGTACAATCAGCACATTTACTCCTCCTAAAAAGTGCATGACAAAAGATTTTTGAGTTTTCGCATTCCAATGTTATGCACAATCTTCTTGAATGTGGAAGTTGGTAACGCCTTTGTGAATAAATCTGCCAGATTATTACTAGATCGTATCTGCTTGACATCAATTTCACATTTCTCTTGAAGTTCATGAGTATAAAAGAATTTAGGTGAAATATGTTTGGTTCTGTCACTTTTGATATATCCTCCTCTGATTTGAGTGATACAAGCAGTATTATCTTCATATAAGATTGTTGGGCTCTTATTGATCATGGGAAGTTCACACTTTTCCTGGATATGTTGAATAACTGATCTCAGCCAAATACACTCTCGACTTACTTTATGAATAGTAATGATCTCTGAGTGATTTGAAGAAGTAGCAGATAGTGTCTGTTTAACAGATCTCCATGATATGACAGTATTTCCATAAGTAAATAAATATCCAGTTTGAGATCTACCTCTGTGTGGATCTGAAAGATAACCTACATTTGCATACCCAATCAGTTTTGGATTTGAATCACGTTGATAAAATAATCTCATATCAACCGTACCATGAAGGTAACGAAGGACATGTTTAATGCCATTTCAATGTCTTCGAGTTGGTGCAGAACTATATCTTGCAAGCAGATTAACTGAGAATGTAATATCTGGTCGAGTGCAATTTGCAAGATACATCAAAACTCAAATTGCACTGAGATATGGTACTTTAGGACCAAGAATTTCTTCATCGTCATCACAAAGACGGAATGGATCATTCTTCACATCAAGTGTTTGAACAATCATTAGAGTACTCAGGGGATAAGATTTGTCCATATAAAAATGTTTTAGGACTTTCTCAGTATACATGAACTGATGAATAAAAATTCCATTTGGCAAGTGCTTGAACTGTAGGCCGAGACAAAATTTTGTTTTGCCAATATCTTTCATTTCAAATTCATTTTTTAAATATATAACAGTTTTTGAAATCTCTTCAGGAGTTCCCACAATATTTAAATCATCAACATAAACCGCAATAATGACAAATCCAGATTCTGATTTCTTAATAAAAACAAATGGGCATATAGGATTATTCTCAAATCTTTCTTTTAATAGATATTCGCTTAAGCGATTATACTACATGCGCCCGGATTGCTTCAACCCATATAAAGATCTTTGTAGTCTGATTGAGTACATATTTCTAGATGTACTTGTAGATGTTTCAGGAATCTTATATCCTTCAGAGATTTTCATATATATGTCATGGTCTAAGGATCCATATAAATATGCAGTTACCACATCCATCAACCGCATTTCTAATCCTTTTGTAACAACCAGACTAATCAAAAATCTAAATGTGATTGCATCCATAACGGGAGAGTATGTTTCTTCATAATCAATCCCGGGTTTCTGCAGGAAACACTTGTGCGACAAGCCGTGCTTTGTACCGCACAATTTCATTTTTCTCATTACGTTTTCGTACAAATACCCACTTATATCCAACAGGCATTACACCCTTTGGTGTTTGAACAACAGGTCTAAATACTTCTCGCTTTGCTAACGAATTTAATTTAACTTCAATAGTTGTTTTCCATTTTAGCTAATCATTTCTACGTTGATATTTTTCGACGCTTTTTTGCTCACTTTATTCATTATTTCTAGTAATGTCAAGGGCCATTGTATATGAAAATATGTTGTCGACAACAGTTTTATTTCTATCCAGAATTTCTCCAGTTTTCATTAAATGTATTGATATCTTATTATTTTCAGGTACATGTTCCTCTTCAAGGGAAAACATTTCATGACACACATCTTCAGGAGGTCTCTTTTCAGAAAATTTATACTCTTTATGAGTTTCTGAAATAGAAGATTTGAGCTCTTTAGGAGCACCAATTATATTTGTAGCCTGTATTGTGGGTACGTGTTTTTCAGGAATACCAAATTCATTTTGTATTCTTTTCCTTCTGGGAATTTTGTCTTTTACACCAATAGGTCTTCCAAGCTTCAGGTGTGTTTTAGATTCACCTATTGCTATTTTGATAATTTGTCTTTCAGGGATTTCAATTCTTGCTGGAGCATTAACAGTAGGAATATAAGATTTTACTACACCTTTAGTGTCAGTAATTACATCTGGTAATTGATTTGCAACATTTTGTAAATGAATAATCCTCTGAACTTCCCGTTTACATTCATTTGTAGGAGGATCAAAATGAGACAGGGTCTTATTATCGCAAGTAATATCTTGTCGTGCTTCAAGCACCAACTTTTCTTTACCTATTAATGGAAAATTGGATTCGTCAAAATGACAATTCTCAAAATATGCTTTAAACATATCTCCTGTAAGAGGTTCAAGGTATCTAATAATAGATAGAGAATCAAAACCAACATATATCCCAAGTCTATGTTGAGGGCCCATTTTTGTACGTTGTGGAGGTGCAATTGGAACATATACAGCACATCCAAAAGTACGAAGATGAGAAATATTTAGTTGTTGAGCAAATGCAAACTGTAATAGAGAATATTTATGATATGCAGATGGTCTAATGCGAATTAGAGATGCTGTATGAAGTATAACATGTCCCCAAACAGAAACAGGTAGTCTTGATTTCATAAGTAAAGGTCTAGCGATTAGTTGAAACCTTTTGATCAAGGACTCAGTTAAACCGTTTTGTGTGTGTATGGGCAACAGGATGTTCAACATCTATTCCTATTGACATGCAATAATCATCAAAAAATTGAGATAAAAATTCACCTGCATTATCCAATCGAATGGTCTTAATTGGATACTCAGGAAATTATGCTCGTAATTTAATTATCTGAGTAAGAAGTCTAGCAAATGCAACATTTCTAGTGGAAAGCAGACAAACATGTGACTATCGACTAGATGCATCAATTAGAACCATAAAATATCTAAATGGTCCACTTGATGGATGAATATGCCCACATATATTTCCGTAAATCCTTTATAAAAATGATGGAGATTCAATAATGACTTTTGAAGGAGATGGTCTGATAATTAACTTACCTTGAGAACATGCAGAGCACGGAGATTCATTGGGTAGAAATATCTTTTGATTCTTTAAGAGATGTTCATGCGAATTTCAATAATTCGTCTCATCATTATAGAACCCGGATGTCCAAGGCAATCATGCCAAGTCATAAATACTTTAAGGTCAATGCACTTCTGGTACATTACCACATATGATTCAATTGTTCTCATTTTTGTATAATACAATCCTGAACATAGAGCAGACAGTTTTTTTAATACGAGCTTCTGACCCGATATTGTTTTAGTAATAAGAAGATGCTCTATACTGCCTTCATTGGTCGTTTCAATATGGTAATCATTACGACGTATATCTTTGAAACTCAATAAATTTCTTCTGGATTGTGAAGATAATAGAGTATCATCAATACAAAATTTGGTGCCATTAGACAACACAATATAAGTTCTTCCAGAACCCTCAATTAAATCCAATGAATCTGATATGGTATGAACATAAACTTTACTTAGTGTTAAATTTTGAAAATAGTTCTTTTCTTTGAGAATTGTGTGAGTTATAGTATTGTCAGTCAGACATATATCTTTATCATTCAACTTAAAGATAAAAAACTCATTAATGTGATCCATGATTAGATGAATAAAGCCACTAGTTTCAGAATTGGTAGAACTTTCGTGCTGATAACATGTTATAAAACTAAAGAAAGAAACTACTATTGCAAAAGAGAAATAAGAAATTCTCTCTAGAACTCTTAAGAATTGAAACTTTCTTTCTCTCGTTATATTTTCTTATGAATTTCATTACAACCGAAACCCCTATTTATAGGTTTTGAAATTACTATGCAAGTTACTATGCATGATTTAAAATAATAGTTGTGGGGTCATTCATATAATTTTAGTGGTGGGACAGGGGGTGGCTGCCGTCGCATTTTTCTTCGTTCTTTTCATTACACTAACTATAATATTTACTAGTTATGAGTTTCCCTTACTTAAAAATTTGTGGCTATACATTTTTTATCGGGTGATTTAGAGCAATTATAAAAATAACTAAAATAAAAATAATATTTTATGCAGAGGCATAGACTAATATGATTATTATATAATCAACCACGGAGTCAACAAATACTTCGCGATTTATCTTAAATATTTCGATAAAAAAATCCTTGTGGGGGGAGCTTAGGCTCAATCCTTCCTTCCGTTCTCTTTTATTTTCTCTTTTTTTTTGTCTTTTCTTTTTTTCGACCACTGTTTTTGTACAGTTTTAATGGCAGGTTTCCGGTATTTTGATTTGAGTTTGACTTGATGCAGGTTGAGGTAGTTTCATTGGCCTAAGCCCACCACGCGACCTACCACCGTTCTTCCTGTCTGCCAATCTTATGGTCGACCAGAACTTAGTCAAACGGAGCGGCGCATGCTCAGAACGCACGGGGTTGTTATAAGAGTATGATCGATGCGCCTCACTATTTGGAGAGATCCTTTCTGCCATATGCGGATATTCGTGGATCCAAGACCTTCGATCTACTCAGACTTGCAGATTTTCACTCCTACAATGGCACGTGATACCTATACACCACCACAATCGGATTTTTTTTTTTTTAGGTTGTTTTTCTAGTTTTGTTGTTCAATTAGTTCTTGTTTTGTTTTGTTTATATAGAGAAAATTTTCATATTGAGAAATAGTTTTTCGAACATTTTGTCTGTAAAGTTGTAGTTCTCTCCTCCTTTGGAGGGGAGATTTTAGTAAATACCTCATTTGAAGGCAGTGATTGATGTCTCAGACTTTTGTTTGAGAGAATTAGAAGTTGTGCCTCAAATACTGATAGTTGACTTGTAAACTTTTTCTCAATTCCTATAGATCACATTTGTAAACTTCAAATTTTTGGATTTAATGATAGTAAGCATATTTCTCAAAAAAAAAAATACATTATTTAATAAGAAAATTTAGATCTATCTTATAAAAAAAACCTTATATTAGTGTACCATAACAAATTATATCATATTGTAAATTTATTTTTATAAATATCTTTGTAATTAAAATATTTGTCTTAACTTTGTAATCAATTAATACGTTTATATAATTTTATTAAAATAAAATTCAAATTTATACAAATCACCCTTTATATAATAGAATTTTAAATAATTATAAAATAGGTGATATTAAATATAGTTATTGATATAATTTTATATAATCTATTAGATTTATTTTATAATAAAGATATTTTTATAATATGATGAACTACTTCAAAATGGTTTTAATTTATATAATTTCTTTTATATAATTTTTTTTGTAGTTATGTAATTATAATGGAAAACTCTACATGAAACCGCAGATCTGCAATAATAATCTTGCTGCAGCTTCGTGTCCTACGTGGCACGATAAAGAAATGACATTGTTTTTTATTATTCAACATCTCTCTCTATGCTCTCTCTTCTCTACGAACTCCCTCGATTTCCCTCTGAGTTCTCTCTTCTCCACAAACCCATAAATCCCACAAAGTTCCATCTTCGACGTCCTCCCTCTCCCATGAACCTCCATACCAAAAAGGAAATAGGGTACTTATTCTCTCTCCCGAACAGATCTACTAGCTTTTTGCTACCTAGTATCAAATTTTCTATCTTGGATCCCAACGCTCGAAACAACAGTCATCTAAGGTTAGTTCATGTGATACCCCGATTTTACGCTTGGGATTTAACGTAAATCGGAATATCAGAATAAATAACACGAGACTATCTACCCTTTGTAAACGTTAGGAATAACATGCATGCACCTAAACTTACTAATTAAATGTAGTGCAAATCACAGCGGAATGAGGTAAATTCTAATAGATACAAAGAGGTCTAACTTTTTGCATAAAGTGATCACATGGCATAATATAACTATAACCCATAATTTACTACTCATTTTATTGGAGAGTATCAAATATTTACATCATCTCAATTATCTCAAAACACATACTTAATATATAGTATATCCAACTTCCCATTTTACCATTCTTAGGGGTCGTTTCCGACTTCCTTATAAATTTTACTATCTCGTTGAGTCACATATGTGAGAGATTAATCCACAAGAATGAAGTGTTCTGTAGGATCCTTAGAGTACCTCAGAACCTCCGGCGACATCTGGATCTCATTATGAGTCACATACTTCTGCAACAAAATCTATCATTCCATAATGAATAATAGATAAAATTAAAACAATGAGATTTTCAAAAAATCTCAATAAATACATCAATAGCGTAACAAAGATAGTAACGGTACATGTTAATAATATGAGATAACAGATAGCATGAATGATTAACACAGTATATAATTCAAGAATGACTCATGCGTATCTTATGCACGACTTAGGCACCATTTTCATATAGACATACACATTTTTATGAGAAAATACGAACATGGGTACAAAATCTTTCGTGCCATGCAATGATGTTTTTTAAAATTCTTAATTTATCCATATTCTTTCTTAATTTTTTTTCTTATTTCTGAACTTCGACTGGCGTTATGTATCGTCATTCATGCCGGGTTCTTGTTCTCATTAGTCGTCTGGGTGTTACGTATCGTCGTCCCCGTCGTAACGAGCCTTATTATATTCATATCAGTCATACGGACATTACGTATCGACGTCCTCGTTATGACGTAAACACTCTTATCATTGTGAGCGTTACGTATCACCGTCCCCATTATGACGTAAACACTCTTATCATTGTAGGTGTTATGTATCGTCGTCCCCGTCATGGCACGACTTCTTATCATTCGACAGACATTATGTATTGTCGTCTTTGTCGGCATATCAGTCATACGGGCGTTACGTATCGTCGTCCTCGTCGTGATGCGACTTTCCATAATCTTATTCTTAGTTGTTCATTTTTTTATTCTCATGAGCATTCTTATTTTCCTTAAAAAATGCATGCCATGTCCTTTGATGTAAAATTTGTGACGTAATGGGACATGCATGTATTCTTTAGACTTTTGCATGTATGCTTCATGCTTACATGGATCATATGGCATATAGAACATGTTTAACCAATGCATGTCATAAATAATTTATATCATACGTCATATATCAAATAAAACATAATCAATTCATTTAAAACAAACATAAAACGAATCAAATCTTCTAAGCAATAAGCATAGACCAAAACCCATAGGGTTTTCTAAGAATTGCTTTTCTTTTCTTTTCTTTTTAATCAAACTTGGCTTTCTCTTAATATCAATTCTTTTCTTTATCCAATATATTGTTCCATCCTCAAATAAATCTTAAATCTTCTATTAATCCTCAAGAGCACTAATCCATAATATTTTCTTCAACCATTTTACTAACTTAGTCTATTCACTACATCAATAATCTAAACTAACTAATAATACTCTAAAGAAACTCACCAAGGCCGGATCCTTATAAACCGTTGCAAGTCTCAAAATTCTACTTCTTTTACTAACAAAATTCACTTATCAATTTTCTTAATTTTCATTTATAGTGTTCTAACATAAACTCTCACTTCTTAGAGTATTTCCATCCTTATAACCATGCCAAGTATGAAAGTAAAAATGACACTTAAAAATTCGGATTATCACAGTTTCCTTACATTCACAACTTAATTTCTCTCACTAATTTACCTTTTATTCATTTTCTGATTTTGATCCGTGCCCTACTTTATGGTTTACAATTTTTTATTTTGTCTATTTTCTTTTTTTCATTTGCTCTTTTGTTTTCCCTTTTGACGTTACATATAATTTCTTTGCTGATTTTCTTTTCCTATCTTCCGTGTGGATCTTGGTGAACATTGTATGTTCAATATATGTAGACCTAAACCTAACCCTTACCATCTGTTTGGTTCTTGAAAAATGCTTGGGAATACAATGGTATGAAAAATAAAAGAATGGATTTCTTCTCTATTATTGTCAGGGTGTATATCTGGGTTTATTAATGCCGTCTCCTAGCATTTTTCTTGGAAAATCCTATTATGTGTAGAGCAGCTTTAATAAATAGATAAGGAAGGAGTTTAGATCTTTTATATCCATTTCATTATGTAAGTGTAATCCATCTTTCTTTATAATTTGATACTATTTTTGTAGTAAAAATGGACACTGAAAACTTGAAACAAAATTATGCAAGGCCATAGACAGTAGTTTACCATAACTGAGCTCTTGCCAAACAAGGGGTATTACAATTCCAAAAGCTTAGCCCTTTCCCCTGAATTAAGACATGGTTCCACTAACAATTGGTTTAAATTAATTTTGTTATTTTTTTTGTCAAAATTAAATGGTTAAAGATGCTTTTATCTTATATTATTATGTTTTACATCTTGTATCTCAAACCATCAAAATGGACACACTGCATACTCATACAATTAAGAAATAACAAAACCTACCATAAACAGGGGGTGGGAAATTATATTATCAATATGCTTATAAGTCTATAAACAATTGGTGAGATAGATATGCAATTATGCATACACACCCCAATAGTAGCCACAATAAATTGTGCCTAGTGATATTTTTTTATTTAAATGGTATTGACATACTCATGCTTTTATGAGAAAGTGGACGTACTAAAGATTAACTGTTTCGATTAGGTATTGATATTTTTTGGTACTGAATCTACTGATAATGGGATGTGTCCATTGATATTTGGTTTGCAGGAAGTCGTAGAGAAGATGATTGGACCTGCCCTAGCTATGGGAATGTCAATTTTTCATTCAGAATAACTAATAGTATGCTAATTGCACTCAACCAAGGCCACGAAATGATGAGGTTGTGACGAGGCACAGATTTGAAACATTGTTGTTTATGTTTCTAGCATTTGAACTGTTAGGGCATCTAAGTTATTATTATTATGTACTTCTAAACTTTCTATATTGTTGCTTACTAGAGATCATGGAATTTTGTGAAATTTGTACTTAGCTTAAGGTTTTGAAATGATGTGGGATTGGATAATCATTGAATGGTTCCAGTAATTATTTTGCAAATATAGTAAACTTTTTCTCATTTCAATTAGAGTCTTTATGCTTCAATATTGCTTTTGAGTGGGTGGACTGATGCATAAAGAAACGTCACCCTATGTGCCAAAGTTGGCTCCTGAAACCTTAACTACACAATGAAGGTACAAGCCACTTGAATATTCAGATCATACATCTCTTCAAACAATGACGGTACGGGCCACTTGAATATCATAAGATTACGTAAACTAGTACAAGCCACTTGAATATTCAGATCGTACATCTCTTCAAACAATCAAGTTTTAGCACTCCTCCTGCCTGTGTACATACAATATACCTAAAGCACTCACCTGCATGCATGGAATGAATGCATATCACTAGAAATTACAAGAAACAGGCCATCTTATACCACACCTGCTATATATTCCTCAAAATATAGCCATCAAATTACACTCATATATTTCTCAAACTTACAACCATCAAACTCAATTCCAATACACAATACATAGTTCCAACACACAGTACACAGTTCCAATATACAATACACAATATACAAAAAGTTCAGATAGTTCCAACAGCAAAATTTCAGGTTCTTGTTTTTGTGCAACACCGACTTTGCAAAGTTACCGGAATTATAAGGCACCCAAAAAAGGTTATTTGAGAGGTGGTAACTGCTAGACTTGTCTATCGTCTCTGCCATATTTGCCAGTTCTAGAGAGCTTTGAGAGGATTTCATAATGACACCATCTATAAGCCCTTATTCCTTCAATCTGCCACAATGATATGTAAGATATGAGATGTCAACAGTTTACCACAATAGACACAATAAATAAAACATCATTTACCATACTCCTGGAGATCTGAGATGCGATATGTTAACAAACAATTTTTGAACAATTTCTGGAGATATAAATACAAGCATGCCAATCCTAGAGATATGAGATGTTAACAATTTCTGAACTCTCAACCACACTCCTAAAATGATAAAGATGTCAACAACGACATGAAATAAAGACTTTTAGCATCAATTAGGACAACATATATTTATCTACAAAATGAATTTCATGAAGAGGATATTCGCATGCTCTAGTGCTAAGGATCATATGTGCATTTAAATTACTATAGTATGAAAGCCAAAAATCAATGTAATATGCATTTAACATTTCAACAATCAATATGCTCAAGCTATACATAAATAAATTATGGGCAGTGCTAAATACCCCCAACACTTATCTCCACCGCGGCTTCGCAGCTGACGTGACTCAGCTGATAATATAAAAATATAATAATTAAAAAAAAAAAAGCACGGTAGGATGGAAAATCCCAAAACATAAACATTCCAATCTATTTCTCACGTAAGTACAATTTCTGGGACGGTCGAGAGAGCTTCATCGCTTCTATTGTTGCGAGGTCTCCCAAAATCAGAGAGACATTTTTCGTTTATGAAATCTGCAAACTTAGGCTTTTCAATCTATGAAATGGTTCATCCCCTTTCTTGGTCCATCCGCCTCGGCGCCTCCAACTTCGACTCCTTTAGGTCTCTCAAGGTCCTGGTCTCCAGCGATGTCATTTTCCCTTCCATGCCCTCTTTAGTTTGAGTTTCTTGTTCTTTTTCTTTTTTTTTTTAATTGCGATTTCAAGGGTTCTCAAGATCTTGATGAAAGAGAAAAAAATGAATTAAATTGGAGAAAGAGGGAACGGAAAAGGTCTCGAGATGAATGTCCGAGCACAGAGGGTTGTACCTTTCAGCTTTGTTGGAGAAGCTATTGAACAACTCCTGTTGATCATCTCCCTTTCTTGATTCGATCAAACCGGGATTTGGCTTTTTGATTTCTACTTTTCTTATTTTCAACGAATGGTTGCAATCCATATGGAGCAAATTCATGAGTAGAGATGAGTCACGAACAAAGATGAAAAACTTAAGGCATAGTGCGACGGAGAAAAATCCAGAAGATTGTGATGAAATGCTATCTCTTAGAACTATGAAGGAATTGTTATCACCCATTACCATTATTTTAAAATCTATATAGTGATTTGTATAATAATTTGTATAGTAATTTCAACGCTTATAAATATGGGTTTCAGTTGTAATGAAATTTATAAGAAAATATAGAAAAGGAAGAAAGTTTCATAGAATTTCTTTTACATTTCTCTTGCAATAGTAGTAGTTTTCTTTTTAATTTTATAACACGTTATCAGCACGAGATTCTATCGATACTGAAGCTAGTGGTCTTCTACTTCAAGTAAGTTTTTCAATATATTATTTATAGTCATTGAGATAAATATTAAAGGTAATATTGCTAAATATTACTTGATAAAATTTTATTTTTATTTTCATGATAATGTGAATATATTTCTTAAATTCACAGATTTATTTTTGTAATATAATGTCAAATATTGAGATTTATTACTATTGACATTTCTGAAAAATGTTATTTATCCAAGATCCTTGATGAGATCTATTTGGATATGATGATGAACTTGAAAGATACAATCATAGAAGGAAACCATGTGTCCCTGAAGGATCGTACTGTGTATCTCATGATGAAAAATCATCTTATTGTGTGAAATGAATTAAGAGAGTGATATAAGTACCAGAAGATGTAATCCTCTCAAAAGATCATTATGATTTATTGCACTTGAAGTTGTAAGATTTTAAGAGTGGTATTGAATATTATGCACTCTTTAAAATCAGCTCAATATTAAAATTATACAGTGAAAATGTTACTGATGATGATATATAAAAGAAGACATTATTTTTCATACCTCGAATGTGTTCCTGTAGTAGCAATATCGAGAGTGAAAGTTCAACAAATATTCTGAACTTTTATTTTGTCTTCCAGTGATTGAGCTAAATAATGAGTTTTTTTTTACACCAGTTACGTCCTATTAATGATATCGAATTTACACAATTCCCAGAAGTGAATGGGAACTAAGGGCGTAGACGTGGTAGAAAAATTATAGAAGTGTTGGTCCCAAAAGCGACAACACTAAAGATGATAAAAATATATCGTATCACCAGAAGTGATCAAACTCAGAGAAGGGTAAAGGCCCTCAGAATAATTCTTCATAAAAAGATGAAAATATTTTTCATAAATGTAATATGACTAAACAGTAGTCACGTACCTGTTGTACGGCCAAATACTTGATTTACTTATACTAAGTTTTTATATATAAGCTTATTAATATTTCATCATGTTTTGAAATAATGAAATATCGGTGCCTGAAGCACGACAAGAAATTACTTGGGATAATAAAGTCCTGTTTAAATTTGATCATTTTACAAATAAATGTGAACCAGAAGTTCAGAGGATTATTTATCTGCAAAGTGTTGCAAATCAATTACATGATGTATTTACTGACACTAAAGGTGTTGTAAAATCATATATTACTGCTGTTAATGCTTAAACAAGAATTAAAGTCCCTGAAGGACAAGTTGTTAAAACAGCAATAAATGAGTCTAAGATACACCTGAAGCGTTGAAAACCTATTGGTGCACAAGAAAAATAAAAATCGGTGCTCATGAAGAGACCGTATTTTCTGTATAAAATATAATCCTCCTGAAGAGTGTAACTCCTGAAAAGTATAACTCCTGAAGAGAAAACTCTTGAATAGTATAAATCTCCTGAAGAGGAACCTCCTGTAGAGGTGTTTCATGAAATGTTTTCCCCTGGAGAGGAACAATGAGATCTCAATACATTTCATGAGTACTGAAAAATTTATGGATAGAAATAAAACTGTTGTCGACAACATATATGATAATACTTGATATTACCAGAAGTAATGAAAAAAGTGAGCCAAAAATCGTCGAAGAATGTCGACGTAGAAATGATTGGCCAAAATGGAAAGTAGTTATTAAAACTGAATTAAACTCGCTAGTGAAGCGAGATGCATTTGGACCTGTTGTCCAAACACCAAAGGGTGTAATATTTGTCAGATATAAGTGAGTATTTATACGAAAGCGTAATGTGAAATGAAATTATGCGGTATAATTTGTCGCACAAGGTTTCTAATAGAAACCCGAGCAATTATGAGGAAACATATTTCCTTGGTATGAATGCAATCACATTCATATTTTTAATTGATTTGGTTATTACAAAAGGATTAGATATGCAGTTAATGAATGTGGTCACTGCATATTTATAAGCATCATTAGATTATTACGATACTTGAAGCATCTAATCCAAGTACATTTAGGAGTATGTACTTTATAAAGTTTCAAAGATCTTTATATGGGTTAAAGCAATCCGGACGCATGTGGTATAATTGAATCAACAAGTATCTATTGAAAAAAGGATTTAAGAATAATCCTATATGTCCATGTGTTTTATCAAAATTCGGATTTGCCATTATTACAGTTTACGTTGATGATTTACCTTGTTAGAACTCTTGAAAAGATCACAAGGGTTGCTATAAATTCAAGGAATGCATTTGAAAAGGAAAGATCTTATTATTCAATTCATAGATGAGTTACAAGAATTTGAGACTTCTAGCCTCATCTCTCAAATGCATTTGCTTTTCATAAAGCAACATATCATCCTTATCTAAAGGATTAGGCAATCGAAATAAAGAGGCAAGTAAGGATTTTAAATCCTTATTTTCTTGCTTTAAGTCTGCAATTTTTCTGTAAGACTCTTGAACGAGTCGTTGAAGTACAGAAACCTTCTCGTTAAGCTCCTCAATCTCACGATTTTTGGATTGTAATCGGTTGGAAAATCCAACAATAGAGGAGGAGTATCGGGTGCCGAGAGTCACCAGCTCATAAACAGCTTCACGATCTGACTTATTAGCCAGATCATTTGCTTGCTGCAACATTGCACCTGTGGAAGATGTAGGATCAACTTGTAATTGAGGTGAAGGATACCTCATATGTTGATTGTGAGAAATAGTAAAAGAAAATTGATGAGCCATTAGAAATTTGTAGAATAAGAATACAAATACAGATGAATTATAGATATGAAAAGAAGATTTGATGCGTACTAAATGAAACTAAAGACGGTTCTTATAGAAATGGAAATAAGAACAAGACAAACCATCATCTCTTCAAATCTTACTTTACAAGATATGCTGGATGCATAATTTCAAAAGCCAGCGAGATTAATTACAGCTATCCCTATTTTCTTGTAAACGCTGAACCTCTGCTGTTAGCTGCTGTTGTTGACTTTGTATCTGAGCTCTTTCTCGTTCCAGCTTTTCTACTCGTGTTTTCAGGTCACGAGAATACCAGTCTACATGTTTCTTCAGTTCCTTGTTTTCTTGTTTTAAATCTTTATTTTTTTTATCTTTAGTTGCAAGCGTTTGATGCAACTCAAATATTTGATTTTTAAGATGATCAACCTCACTCGTTCTCGCCAATAGCCTCTGTGACATGGTTGTAAGAGAAGCAGCATATTGAGTACTGAGGGTTCTTGATGCTACAACAATTTCAGGATCAGATTTACTAGATAGATATATCTCTGCTCCTATCATGGTGTTTACAGCCTCAGGAGAAAATATAAGTGGTTGAGGTATAAAAGGTTCATGGTTTAAATCTGGGACATTAGAATTTCTATCAGACATAATATCGTTCTGGATGAACAACAACTGAGCTATGAGGAATGCGAAATCTTTTTGCTGGAGTAAACCAATGGTAAAATTGGTTATATTTAAACAACAACCCGAAGCCTTCAAATCTCTTCAAGATCTCGTTTGTCCATAATGTCAAGCGGATTTGATTTTCCGCCGAACCAATAATATTAAACCTCAAAGCTTTTACAGCTTTTATCATACATAGATGGTTTCCAATGTTATTTCCGCCGTATATAAACAAGTTCTTCCTAATAACGTCGAATGAGGGGGAGAAAATTTTACATGAAAATATTATCATACTCTCTCTAATGCATTATTTAGTTGGAGATCGTGTTTAAATTCTTAACTTGTTATATATACTGAAATCATATTTGCTTATTACTTGAAACACTAACGCATATTATTAGGGGGAGTTTAAGTATTACTGCAGGTATCAGATTTCTATTAAGTTTGTCAACCAGATATTATTTTTCATCTTCAAATCACTAAGAGATTATTGCAATTCATGAAACAAGTCGAGAGTATATTTGGCTAAGATCAATGACTCAACATATCCAAGAAAAGTGTGGTATTTTGATAGCTCAACAATTTTATACGAAGATAATGCTGCTTGTATCACTCAAATCAAAGAAGGATATATCAAATATACGATCAAGTGATAATCTGGCAGATTTATTCACGAAGACATCACCAATTGCGACATTCAAGAAAATTGTGCAGAATATTAAAATGTGAAAACTCAAAAACTATTGTCATGCACTTTCCAGGGGGAGTAAAAGTCCTGAAGACTTGTGCTGATTGTACTCTTTTTCCTTCGCTAAGGTTTTATCCCATTGGGCTTTCCTTTGCAAGATTTTAATGAGGCAATCTTAAAGCACTTGTGGATACATAAAGAGACTGTACTCTTTTTCTTTCGCCATTAGTTTTTCTTCCCACTGGGTTTTTCCTTGGCAAGATTTTTACGAGGCAGATTCTTTATGGGTGGTCATTCAAGGGGGAGTGTTATGAAGAGTCGGCAGCCGCCCTGTCCCACCACTAAAAATTATGTGAATGACCCCACCACTATTATTTTAAAATCTGCATAGTGACTTGCATAGTAACTTGCATAGTAATTTCAACGCCTATAAATATGGGTTTCAGTTGTAATGAAATTTATAAGAAAATATAGAGAAGGAAGAAAGTTTCAAAGAGTTTTTTTTACATTTCTCTTGCAATAGTAGTAGTTTTCTTTTTAGTTTTATAACAGGGATTCATTTTTTTTTAAAATATACTGCCACATAGGCAACGAGGTCACGACGAAGTTATTCCCCGGATATCCTAATATATTTTAAAATAATATTCAATATACGAATAAGTTATAGATGTAAATATATATATATATGTAAAT
Source organism: Platycarya strobilacea (assembly GCA_036898215.1). Lineage (NCBI taxonomy): Eukaryota > Viridiplantae > Streptophyta > Magnoliopsida > Fagales > Juglandaceae > Platycarya > Platycarya strobilacea. The sequence goes on from CM072550.1 coordinate 32,595,558, forward strand.
AATCTATCTACATTGGGATAAAAAAATAACAATAACAAATAAATAAATAAAGAGTAAAAACTGAAATTTGATACGGTTGATATATAGATGGTTAGTAAGGCGAAAATATTGGTCGGTATGGCCGATATTTACTCCGGCATGAAATAGGCATACTACTTGTATCGTCTAACTAGTCGGTACGGTACGATATTTAAAACACTGATAAAAACACAATGTTCTGAAATATTTTTCTCAAGAAAAACTCTAGTATGTCCACTCACTTTGATACCTCATTTTGACATTTTATATATTTTAATTTTTTTTAATATAATAATTAAAGAAGTAATTATTAGTGTATTGATATATTTTTATATATATTTTTAAAATATTTTATAATGATAAAATATATGAATAAGAAATAAAAATAAAATAAAACATGCACTTGCAATACAAATCAGTTATGTTACTCAAACGGTTGAATAAGAGCAGACTTTTCTTAAAACCATTTTATGTCTACTATAACCCCAACTTGCAAATGGAAAAGATAAGGATGCAATAGTACTAGCCTTTGGATTTAAGAGCAAATTAGAGAGCGCCAGCGTCCGTTCATAAAAGTTAGTGTTCATGTCATCTTATATGATAGGATATACCTTGATTTTGAAATACCATCAACCATGAATTTGAACCGAATGATCATAATAATATTTATGATCATAACCACCTAGGCACACATTTCTCTATCAGAAACACTCAATAAAATTAGATAACCTTCTAGACGCTCATCCAAACGAGACTCATGTTGAGTTAAGAGCTTTTTAAGATGAATTGAATGCGTATCTATAGAACTACTTGCGACTTCCAAGAAATTAATTTGATCAGCTAAGGAACAAAGTATTTGAAGAAACTCTCCAAGGAACTTGACACTCGGCACCCATTTACTGATGTTTTTGAGATATGAAGCATTTGTTGAAGAACTCTTCTGAGTGCCTCTATTCCTACTCTTATAAATCTCAGTCAATAGATCGCAACGCACATTTAAGAGACACAAATCTACTATTTATAAACACTTCAAGAAGGTTGTTGAATTCAAGATTTTAAATTTCGTATCTACATGTAGATTTTGATAATAATAAATAAATTTAGATCTCAAACTCAAATTATTTACACAATGGAGCGAAGTACACATCAAGTATAAAAGAACAAGTTTACAAATGAAACTCATAGATTATTTTTGTACATCTCTTGATAAAATTTGAAATTGGATTAAGGGTCTAAATTACTCTTTTTTCTCATAAAACATCAAATTACTTTTTTCACATATATAAGACATTTTTAAATATCTTAGTTTTGAAAATTATGTTTTTCACATATGCATAATATCATCAAACAATATAATTTCGAAAATTATATTGTTTTATATAAAAATTTGAATTTGTAAGATGATTGATTATCATATTTGACATGTGCATATTTTGTTTGAAAGTCTTGAATGGTGGTTGTGTGTTTTTTTGACAAATGCAAAAGATAGATGATTTTGTTTGAAAATCTTGAAAACTGGTTATGTGTTTTTTTTTTTAAAAATACAAAAAATAGATGATTTTGTTTAAAAATCTTAAAGAGTGGTTATATGTTTTTTTTTTTTTACATATGCAAAAAGAAAATGATTTGATTTAAAAAATAAATCATGTTCATTTTATCATGTATGAAAAGCAAAAGATTAGATTTAATTTATTTGAAAAATGAATGGAGTTGTCTTTGACAAATGCAAAAGGGAAATGTTTTTATTTGAATTTTTTGAAAAGTGAATAGTATTCTTATTTGACATGAGAATCTTTTCAAATTTGAAATTGAAGACTCATTTGCCTATAAATAGCTCATTTGAGTTTTGAAAAAATCACAACAAGAGTTTACACATCTATTGCTAAGTTTTGCATCATTCTTTCAAAACTCTCATTCTGTCTTTTCTAAAATTTTGAGCCTTAATTCTTATTCTTTTTTAAAGAGATATAGGTTGCGCTATATTGTTTCTATCTCACTCATTGAGGAGTATATTTTGATAGTCTACTCACTATCAACTCTTGTATCAGTAAGAGGGTAAGTATAACTCTTGTGTGTGTAGAAGGTGTTCTATACATGGAATAGTTAAATTACCAAGTGTGAGGTGATTGGAAGTGTAGAGAGTGTTCTACATGAATTCTTTAAGCGGTGCTGCTCAAAGGTGTAATAGGTTTCTATCTCCATCTAAAAGAGATTGACTAGTGAATTTGGGATTCTCAAGGGGTAGCTTGAGGCGAGGACGTAGGCAGTGAGGCTGAACCTCGTAAAAATACTGAGTTTTCTTTTTTTTACCATACTCTTTACATTTCTTACTGCTTTATATTCTATTTATATTTTATATTGTCTATTTGATTTATAAGTGTTAATTTTTATAATATAACCTAATTCACCCCCCCTCTTGTATTAGTCACTTGGGCCACAAAGGTGATCATCAGCATCTTGTTTCAAATACTTCAAGATCTTACGTAGAACTTGAATAATGCCTATGAGGGAAAGACCATTCAAGCACAACAAATATCAATCATGTTCGAGTAAAGTCGTGGTTTGGCGCCCGCCTAGAGTCCATGGGAGGGCCAAGATGTCTGGATATTCAAGAAGAGAGTGCTGCATTCACCCACATATAAGAGAGGAGCCCAAGGTTCAAGGCGAGATGACGCCCGCCAACGAGAGGGGTAAGGATATTCCTTCTTTCCCAGCCTAGCTTATTATCCTAATTAAGATCATAAAAGATAAAAGCATAAGAAATGTATTAAATAACAATCTACTCCAAATCATGTCACATTAACGGTAGATTGCTCAAGGTGGCATGTCACATTTAATAACTGGCAAAGTCTCATCCCGCATTCAATGCGGACAAGACACCGGGTGTTCAATTGTGTGACGCGAGTCACCCTGGATCAAATATAGCTCACCTAAATAGGGCCAGAATGACGAAAGAGTTATTCAGAAACTACGAAAGTAATAAATGGCTCAAGACTAAAAGAATAAATGACCTTACAAATTGTCACCCTCACCGACAACTTCAATTATTGGATATAATTCTGCACAACATCCAAATCCTTATAAATAGCAAGACACATCATAGTTCGCAGGTAAGGAATATCTAGACTCTTTCATATTCTACATTATCTCCTCTTCTCTTTATAACTAAAATGCTGGAGTGCTTATAGGGCCTCAAAGCCCCACTCTCTCTTTCTTTGTAGATTGGAATCACCAAGTAGCTCAGGTTGTGGAACATGCATCAACAGTGACACCTTCTGTGGGATGATCAATTTCGTGTCCTCTGCAAGCCGGCCACGACGTGGTTCCAAGTCAACAAATCCATGACCACATGGTAAAGAAGACACCTCGATGGAAGACAAACTAACACTAATGGAAGAACCCATTATGAAGGTGACAGAGGAAAATGAGAGATTACAGAAGGTTAATGAAGAACACACAGTCTGCAGTGAACCATTTGTTAGCGAACATGTGGACTCTCGCCCAGGAAGTGAGCCTAACCAGACAGAGGAGGAAAGACATAAGATGCACCTTGAGTTTAAAGAACTTGAAGATAAGTACGAGAAAATGGTCAAACGGATAGAGACACCTTCCATCACTGGACAACTATGCAACAGCTCAGGCACACCTTATAGTGCTAACGTGATGGCAGTGTCCCTCCCTCCTAAATTTCGAGTGCCCCAGATGGAGCTCTATGATGGAAGCAAAGATTCATACGAGCATATTGAAGCGCTTAGGACGCACATGAACTTACATGATTATCCCGACAAGGTGGCATGTAGGGTGTTTCCCTTACTCTGAGAGGAGTTGCCCTGACATGGTTCGGAACTGTTCCCACTGGCACCGTGGACCGTTTCGAATGTCTCACACGCCTATTTTTAACCCAGTTTTTGGGAAGTTGCAAAAGGAAGCACCTTACCACCTACCTCCTTACAGTCAAACAACATGATTGAGAAAGTCTGAAGAATTATCTCTCCCGGTTCAACAGGGAGCGTATGACTATTGGCGATTAGGATGAGAAGATCACTTTGGCTGTCCTCCTGAATGAGGCATGGCCTAGAAGCCCGTTTCTGGCATAAATTGCCTAAAAGACCCTTATTATGTTAGCAGAATTCATGGATAGGGCTGATGGTTATATAAATGTTGAAGACACCCTTCAAGCTTTGACTGAACCTCGTCACGATGAGATAAAGTGTGCAGACAAGATAACATCAAGCCAGAAAGTAGGTCCCTGTAGAGATAACAAGAAAGATAGCAACGATCCCAGAAGAATACACATCCCGAGGAGTCAACAATCTCAGCCATGCCTCCATGCAAGTCTGGCAGTCGACAAGGATCCAGAAGAAATGCAACATCAAGACCAAACCCCACATCGACGAGTGGGCAAGTACTGTGAAGATCACAAATCAACCTGGTACAATACTCAGGATTACAAGACCTTTAGGAGAAGAAAGGAATAGGAACGCAAAGGCGACCAATGAGGAAAGGGATATTCGAACAACAAGCGAAGTGTAAGTCCCTTTAGGTACAGACATGGGGAGGGAAATGACAAGAGTCCACCTAGAACTAGAAGACCCCTAAGCGAAATATAAACTGTTGTCGGGGGTGCGCCCATAAGTGGTGAGACTTCCGCTTTAAGAAAAGTGTACATGCGAAAAGCACGTTATGGTGAAGTCTTCACAATGGAAGGAGTTGTTTTTTTTGGGGGGGGGGGGGCACAGTTCCCAAGGAACCTCCTGATCACTTTCGATGAGCAAGATGAATGGGTCAAGCAACCTCATGACAATGCCTTCGTAATAACTCTACTAGCCGCCAATTTCACAACTAGAAGAATCCTTATAGATAATGGAAGATCAACTGATATCTTGTACTGGGAGGCCTTCAGCAAAATGAGAATTGAGCTAGACAGGCTGTGACCTGCCCCAACCTTCCTCAAAGGATTCGTCAGTAAGATGATCCAACCTGAAGGATTGATCACCCTACCCATCATGACTGGTGAAGCACCCAAAACATCTATGATCATGGTCAACTTTTTAGTGGTCAAGGCTCCCTCCTCATACAATGCAATCTTGGGGAGCCCAGCCTTAAACTGCTCAAGGGCGATCACCTCGAGGTATCATCTGAAGATGAAGTTTCGACTCAGGGAAGGGTTGGATAAGTCAAAGGCGAGCAAACCTAGTACAAAAGTATTATTCTCGTGAGCTAAGGCGTGAGTGTCAGATGGTAGCAATCACTGATGGAATGGGATGATGAAGTAATGAGGTTATAACTAAGCTACCCCCTCCCCCACTATTGATAGATGGGACAAGGAAGTCTGAGATGAGCAGGCATTTAGACAGACTGAGCCTAACAAGCCCTTGGAGCTAGTTTCCCTTGACCCAACAAAACCAGAACAGAACATTCATATAGGCACTAGATTGGAGCCTGGCCTAAAGCAAGACCTGAGGCAGCTCTTGGCCGAACACCAATATCTCTTTGCCTGGACTTATGAGGATATGCCAGAGATAGATAGCAATGTTGCAGAACATCATCTAAGTGTTAATCCTAATGCATGAAAGGTTAAGCAAAAGAGACGAAGCTTTTGTGCTGAGAAATATGCCGCCATAGTTGAGGAAGTCGATCACCTTTTAGCTGCTGGCTTTATCAGAGAAGCCTAGTATCTCGAGTGACTCTCTAATATAGTGCTCGTGAAGAAGACCAGTGATAAATGATGGATGTGCGTTGATTTCACTAACCTTAACAAAGCATATCCAAAGGATAGCTTTCCTCTTCCCCACATTGATCGGATTGTTGACTCAACCAGGTTCATGGATGTTTTCTCAGGATATAATTAGATCAAGATGAGCCCTGAGGATGAAGAAAAAAGGACTTTTATCACGGACCGAGGATTATAATATTATAAGGTAATACCCTTCGGGCTAAAAAATGCAGGGGCCACTTATCAACACTTAGTAAATCGAATCTTCAAACAAAAGATAGGGCAGAACATGAAAGCGTATGTCGACGATCTTTTGATCAAGAGCAAAGCATACGAACAATACCTAGAGGACCTACGTGAGGCCTTCACAATCTTGCGCCAGTACAAGATGAAACTCAACCCAAACAAGTACACCTTCGATGTTAGATTAGGCAAATTTTTGGGTTACATGGTCTCTAAGAGGGGAATTGAAGCAAATCTAGAAAAAATGGGGGCCATTTCCCGAATGATCACACCTCGAAATCATCATGAGGTACAACAGTTGGGGGGCCGAGTGGTTGCCTTAAGTCGCTTTATTACTTGATCTACTAACTAGTGCCTCCCATTCTTCCAAGTTCTCTATTAAGCCCAAGAGTGGAATTCTGCCTGTGATGAGGCCTTCCACGAATTAAAAGAATATTTAAGTCACCCGCTATTACTTAGTCAAACTAAACCAAGCGAGGTGCTGACCGTCTATTTGGCCGTCTCACCCAGTGTAACCTCGGCCATCCAAGTAAAGGACACCACTAAAAGACAACGGCCAGTGTATTACGTCAGTCGGGCTTTTCGATGGGTGGAGTCCAGATACCCACGACTAGAGATGATGACCTTTGCGCTGATCATCACGATAAGGAAACTTCGACTGTACTTTTAGGCTCATACTGTACGAGTGCTTACTAACCAACCCTTAAAAGCTGTATTACAAAAACCCGACACTTCGGAAAGATTGGAAAAGTTGGCCATAAAACTTAGTGAATTCAACTTAGAGTATGCTCCTAGAATGGAGATTAAAGGGTAGGCTTTAGCAAATTTTGTTGTTGAACTCACAGGCTTCCTAGAAGAGACTCCCTTAGACCCATACGATAAGCATTGGACTGTTTATGTAAACGAGTTGGCTTGTAAAATTGGAGAAGGGGCGGGCGTCCACATTTTAACGAGTAATGGCGAGCAACACAACTATGCGGTCAAGCTCACTTTCAAAGTCACAAACAATGAAACAGAGTATAAGGTGCCTAACTGGGCTAATGGTCACCCGCCTCTTGGGATCCAAAGAGGTGGAAGTATGTGCTGACTCCCAAGTTGTAGTTAATCAAGTATCAATAGTGTTTGCGACAAAAAGAGAGCAGTTAAAAAAGTACCTCCAACTAGTTTGTGAAGCACGAGACTATTTTCAGTATTCCTCTATCCAGTATATCCCAAGGTCAGACAATCACCAAGCTGATCGCCTGGCAAGGGTGGCCTCAGGGCAAGAAGATATTCCTCTCCCCAAGCATATTGAAGTAAGAAAGGTCGACACTTGTCCATTAGGAAAGAAGTATTGTATGCGGTGACAGCTCAACTCGAGTGGGCATGAGACATGATGGATTTTCTGCAAAATGGCAAGCTAATTACTGACTTGGGCAAAGCGAAGAAGGTTCGAAACAAAACTGCCAGATTTATCATTCTCGAAGGGGTATTGTAAAAGAGAGGATTCTCAGAGTCACTCCTCAGATGTCTGTCACCACCTAAGTCCCAGTATATACTAGCTGGAATTCATGAAGGTATTTGCGGGAGCCACTCTGGAGGAATAGCATTTGTCACCAAGGTAACCCAGGCGGGCTATTACTGGCCAAACGCCCTTCGAATGAGTTTGCCAAAAAGTGTTTCAGATGTCAAGAGCACGCCCCCATACCGCATCCCTTGCTTGTAGAACTATCATCCATCATAGCATCATCGCCCTTCGCCCAGTGGGGACTTGACCTTTTAGGTCCCTTTCTAGTCGCCCGAGGGGGGGCGAAGCTCACTATAGTTGTAGTCGAATATTTCACCAAGTGGGTGGAAGTTGAGACTCTAGCAACAATCACTGCTCAAACCATCACCAGGTTCCTTTGGAAATCAATTGTATGCCATTTCGGAGTACCCCAAAGCTTTGTATCATAAAACGGAAGGCAATTCAACTATTTTCATTATCGGCAGTGGTGTCTAGAATTGGCGATCAAAGTAAAGTATTTGTCACTTGAACATCCGCAAGCAAACGACCAAGTGGAGGCGACGAACAAAACCCTCATATCCATCCTTAAAAACAAATTGGGAGATCACAAATGGGACATGGACGGATGAACTACTAAGCGTGCTGTGGGCTTATCGAACGACTGTTCGAACCCCTACTGGATAGATGCCATTCGCCCTCACATACGGTAGCAAAGTAGTAATTATTGCAAAAGTCGAAACCTCCATTCTAAGAGTACAACATTTTGACTCAAAGATCAGCGAGGAGAAATTATTGGAGTGGCTGGACCTCATCGATGAAAGGCGAACAGAGGCAGCAGTGCTAGTGGAACATCATAAGTGCATGACTGAACAATATTTCAATAAACGAGTCAAACCTCGAGCCTTCAAGCTAGGTGACTTTGTGTTGAGGCAAACAGGAGTGTCCACAACTGAGGAACGCAAGTTAGGGCCCTGATGGGAAGGACCCTATGTTGTCACAGCTAGTAATCGCCCAGGCTCCTATAGACTCAAAGACAGTTAAGGGAACGAACTCTCTTACCCATGGAATGCAGAACATTTGAGAAGGTACATGTGTAATGAGTTAATTTATTGTATCATGTAACCCCTCAAGTTATTAATGAAATCAAGAGGAAAATATTGCGAGCGCCTATTGTCTTTTTGTCGCTGCTGTCAAGTAACAACATGCACCAACGACGACACACAAATCGCAGGGTTGTTTGGCATCCACACCCCGCTTAATGATTCACTTGCCTAGGGTTCAAGACTTGGGTTTATCACCCAAGCACACTCGCCAAGCCTTCACCTACTCAGTGGCGACACACAAATAGTGGGGTTGTCTGGCATCCACATCCCGCCCATCGATTCACTCGCTCAGGGGTTGAGACTTGGGTTTATCACCCAAGTGCACTCACCAAATCCTCACATACTCAATGATGACACACAAATTGTGGGGTTGTCTGGCATCCATGCCTCGCCTAACGATTTGCTTACCCAGGGTTCGAGACTTGGGTTTATCACCCAAGCATAATCACCAATCTCTTCCTACTCAACAACGACACATGAATCGTGAGGTTGTCTAGCATCCACTCCTTGTCCAATGATTTGCTCACCCAGGGCTTGAGATTTGGGTTTATCACCCAAGCGCACTCGTCAAGCCCTCGCCTATTTAACGACAACTCACTCGCCATGAACAAAATGCTAGAAAAAATATAAGACAAACTTCTCAAGCCTCAAGAAAAATTCCTATCAAACTAGTGTTGATAGGGATTTGCGGGGTACTAAGGAGGGGAAAAGAAACAAGCATACGCAACCAAAAAGGGGATAGCCAAACGTCCCAATCTTTGTAGCTGAAGCTTTGGAAACCAGGTCAAGAAGACCTTTTTAGGGTCCATTCTGACTATATTGAAGGAAGGATTGCACACAATTTCCTACCTCAACCGCTTCAAACCCTTCGTGTAGCCATAACCCCACGCGAAGATGCTAACAAGGTGAGACTAAGCCGCCTGGTGCCTCAGTGCCTTAAGTTCAGTGTTCGCCCCGCCAAGGGCAGCTTGAATGCTCGCCAGCTCAACAATACGAGCATCATGCTCTTGTTCCACCGTCTCCATCCTAGCTCGAAGATTCTTCAACTCAACCTTCTGAGTAACACGAGAGTGCTCCAAGGTGTCCAAGTTTGACCTCAAATACTTCACATCCTAGTTGTTGATAAAAAAACTCGTCCTCATGAGCAGCAAGTGCCTTCCCGATCAACTCCCGACCACGAAGGAGCTCTTCACTACTCGCCTCTAGAGACTGATTCTTCTCGCGCAAAGTCACAGCTTCGTCCCGCACCGCCATGATACTTGCCTTGAGAGCGGCCATCTCTTCCCCTATCTCTATGTTGGTGGCCTTTAGGAGATCCCATTCCTCCACTAGCTCTCTAGTGGTTGTGCCCAGCTCACAGAATTGTGCTTTAGCCTGCTGTAAGTTGCATTCTACCAACCCTGCCACCTCAAACCCAATTGTGCTCGCTATCTGGTCGGCGGCCTACACAACATCGAAGATTAGAAGGAAGAGAAGAATCAAAACCAAAGACGACGAGCGGACATTTACTTGGGCTAAAAGAGGTCGAAGTAAATTGGCCACTTTCCTCGTCTGCTCGGGCAATGGTACTCTTGGTAGTGTCTATTTAGGGGTATGGGGAGTACAATCTAGGCAAGACCCTACCACCAATCTTGCTTCGTCATCACTTAGTAGGACATACTTTCGATGAGCATTGTCCCCAGCATTCTCAACCTCCAAGTTAACTAATTACACTTCTTGCTGGCTCCCTACGTTGTCATCGCCAACCAAACCCTAGCCAACGCGGTCACCAACAGGGGTACCACGGTCTCTGACCCCACCCTTTTATGGGGGCTTCAAACTGGTCGACAACAGCTTCGTCTTGACCACTAGCCTCTCCTCAGCTTGCCACCCCAACCACCTGAACCTCTTTATGACGACAATCGTTAGCATGCGAGAGAGGTTGTTCCCTCGAGGCTTGCTGAGCTCCCGAGCTGTGGTCCAGCTAAGAGCGCTCAGGAGGAGGAAGTTGCCTAATGGCAGCGTCCTGATCCTCTCAAACTTGAGAAAATCCCCTGGCGTACGGCTGGAAGAGTGAAGTCCTAGCAGCATGGGCAGGGGGATTGGATAAAGCCGCCAAGAAAGCCAGGTCGACCTCATCCCTTTCTTCTTCCACTTGCATGGGTTGCACCTACTCAGCAGGAACAAGAACGGTGACACGAGGAAGGGAACGGGATAACGTCTCTTGTAGAACCACCTCCTCCTCACCTTGAGTTAACTCAATCCTAGATGAGGTAGCGAAAAAAGTTGAAAGAAGCTCAAGCCCAGCCATGCGGCGAGCAGTGGATTGAGCCTTGGCAAGCAATCTTTTAACCTCCTCGCCAAATACCACTCGAGAAGCACCCACACCTTGCGAGACTGAAGTAGGAAGGGGGTGAACAAGAGTCTACACAAGAGAAGGTTTAATCACAGCCTATTCAAGACGGGTGCGAGCAATATCTGGTACAAGAGCCCGAGTTGGGATCCGAGAAGAGGGGCCTGCAGCAAAACAACCCCCTTTCTCGTGGCGTGCTTTTAATCGCCTCTTAGGTTATGAAGAGGGACGAGTTGTACGCTTGCTGGGTGGTATTGGGCATGTCAGTTTCCTGCCTTCTGAAATGCTCAACAGATCTTGGAATTCCGCCCAACCCCACCTGGGTTCGACCAGATGAGTGTTGATATTCTTCTTAGTCAATAGGTGGTCAGACGACAACTCATGGGAAATGTGCTTCGCCCAAGATATGACTATCTCAACCCGAGCACGCTCCCTTTGGTTAAGGTCGATGTTCAGGAGGGAGGCGGGCAATAACATTCCCCAATCAGCTTGGATTGGGAATTCCCCCTGGTTTCATCCTCAGGGAACTGTCAGCCATCTCTCTTGACGTAAAATATCTTCTTTGTGTAGTCCTTGAAGTTAAAGTATCAGCTCTCAAGATTGCATAGTTTCATCTCCCTATCCCTCGCCTGAAACCTGATTAAACTTAAAGCCGACTTACAAATGAGACGGTACAGGGAGAGAAATTCCCGAGCTGTTAAGTCGGGATAAGCCTCTCCAAACTCCAACAAAGCAATGCAAAAGATCGCACAAGACGCCAGTAACAATCATCAGGCGTTGGGAAATAACTGTGTGGGAGTCAAACCAAGATAATGTAGCACCTCCCGAATTGGGCAGATGAATGGGAGGTGAAGCCCATTCTTAAACATGGCCTCGTATAACAAAACGTGCGAGGATCATAAAGATATTGAATAGCGCTGGAAAGGTAAGCAGGAGCCCAGCTGTGTCGAGCAAATACAGAAAAGGAAGTAGCCATTAAAGATTGAAAAGTAGCAAAAAAACCTTGCTGAGAAAGTGTTGAGCAGAGGGGAGATAGCAGTCGCAGCAGAATAATGGCAAGAGACCAAAGAGTAAGGATTTGGGAGAGGGGCTCACCCCCTATTTATACCAAGAGAGCATTCATTGCTCGCGAGAGACAAGGCAACGTGACAGATCATGTTAAAACGAATAACTTTCAAGAAGGTTAAACGACGAACGCGTGAACCACACAAACCAACTAAAGGGAGGGTGTGGGCGAGAGTTTCAGAAAAAAATATTATGGCATGAAATGTCTACACCACTCACCAATCAGCATACAAAGACTGAGAATGTACAGTCAGGAAGCCTAAAGGTCAGGCGCATGATGACGATGCAACAGAGACGACTGAATCAATGAGGACAGGATATGAAGTGTCAGAACTCAAGGAACGTGCTTACCGACTACCTAGCAATGATTGCCTAACCTAATATGTCAGGCGGGAAGGGCAATCGTCGCCATCTTATTCATTTTAGGTAAAAGACCCACGCTTGAGATGCACTCTTGAGGCTCGTCGTGCCTTGTGATAATAACCAGCTGTGCCAAGTCGTCAGGCCCATGGAAGAATTGAAAGAATCCCTACCAAAGTCCATTTGGTAAGCATTCGCAGGGAACTGTGAGGAGAAGACCATTCAAGCACGGCAAATTTTAATCTTGCTCAAGTAAAGTCGTGGTGTAGCACCTGCCTAGGGTCCATGGGAGGGCCAAGACGCCCTAGATGTTCAAGAGGGAAAGTGTTGCCTTCACCCACATCTAAGAAAGGAGCCCGAGGTTTAGGGCAAGATGACGCCCGCCAGCGAGAGGGACGAGAGTATTCATTCTTTCCCAGCCTAGCTTATCCTTATCCTAATCAAGATCATAAAACATAAAAGTACAGAGAATGCATTAAATAACAATCTACTCCAAATCATGTCACCTTAACGGTAAATTGCTCAATGAGGCATGTCGCATTGAATAACTAACAGAACCCCATCTCGTATTCAATGCGGACAAGACATCGGGTATTTAATTATGTGACACGAGTCAATCTGGATCAAAGGTAGCTCGCCTAGGTAGGGCCAGAATGATGAAGGAGTTATTAGAAAACTATGAAAGTAATAAATGACTCGAGACAAAAAGAATAAATGACTTGACAAATCGTCACCCTCACCGACAGTTTCTATCATTAGATATAATTCTGCACGACATCTCAATTCCTATAAATAACAAGACACACCATAGCTCACAAGTAAGGAATATCTAGACTCTTTTATTTTCTACATTATCTCCTATTCCTTTCTAACTAAAATGTCAGAGTGCTTATAGGGCCTCAAAGCCCCACTCTCTTTCTTTCTTTGCAGATTGGATCATTTGGAATCATCAAATAGCTCAGGTTGTGAAACATGCATCAACAATGCCAATCACTGTCGACAAGTTAGCTTTCACCAAAATTTTCACAAATGACTGAGATGCAAGGTGAAAGGTCTCTTCTATGTAGAGAATGAATGTAAGATCAGATCCTTCATACATCTCATTCAAAAATTGTGGGTAGCCTCCCATGGCAAGGCATCCCAATCGAACAAGACAATCGATGTCAAAGGCAATTTCAAAGAAATAAAAAATGGCAAATACCCACAATAAATGCCAGTTTCACAAAAGTAATCCAACTCTATGGCAACCGAAGCTGACCCATAGATTCCTAATTGAACTTCGTTGCAATATTTATCGATATCAATGTCAAAGAAAATTTTACAAAAATAGAGAATGATTGATATCTTCCATACCTTGTACATCTGAAACTCCATTTTTAGGTCTGTGTTGCCAAGAAGCTCCTGCGATGAACCAATTTTATGAAAGCTCGCTACTTCCAAGAAACCTTTTGTGCATTGTGGCTTGCTGCGATGAACCTAAATTTGGACATTATATCTGAGTTTCTTATTAGGGTTTTGAATTAATTGAGGAGAAGCTATTGATGAAATTTCTGTGCGAGAACAGAGGAGTAAAGCGAGTGAACAGGTGGTGATGAGAGAGCCAAGAAAGTTCTTGTCGAAATCAAAGTTTTGGAAGCGATGGATGTCGTTGGCGAAATTGATTATTTTCTCAGGTTGCCATCTGTTGAGGATGCTGAACTGTAATTCACTTCCACTGGGATCAAAATTCCATCTCACAGTCAAATCTTCCCTTCTTAGGGTTAGTAAGTAGTGGTTGTTAGGGATGAACAAAAAGGATGAAGAAAAAGGGATAATCATTTCTCTGAGGAAGGGAAGGATACGAGAGTCGAAATGGGTGATATGAGAATGGTGGAGGATTTGAGAAAGGCAAAAATGTTGTCCCGTCTGTAACGTAATGCACGACAATGATGAAAAGATGACTCTAATTGGTGTGAATTATCTCTTTTCCTTTGCCCGTTCATGTATATTTTTCTTCTTCCTTCTGCAATTCATGAAGGAGTTGTTCAAGATGGTTAAACTTTTCTTCCCAATCTTTTCTACCATCCATTACTTGTTGATGGAGAATTTTAAAATTTTCATCAATTCGATTTATTGACTCATTGAATTTGTTGCAAGATATAAGAATCTCTTCCATTGACTTATGGATTTCTAGCTCTAATTACCAAATGTAATGGACCTAGTTATCAAAAGAGAAACTTAATGAATTCGAGGTTCATCAATCTCCAAAAACTCTACAAGAAGTAGAGAAAGAAGAGAAAAGAGTAAGATAATAGAAAAAAATATCAAATTGTGTTAAAGTTCTCAATGAATTTTCCATGAGTCCACACACTACAAATAGACCAACTATTACCAACTAATGGGCCTAAGCCACTTAATCAAGCTATACAACATCTCATACAATTCGACATTATAAATGGGTCATATAGCCCAAACCACACTATCATGTAATAAACAGCCTCTAGCCAACGTGCCTACATAATTGAGCTTATCAATGCCTTCGGTCTCCCTTGTTAAATGGACGTGTTACAGATTTTTTTCTAAATTTATTTATTGATCAATATTGTAATTCATTGTTGATGACATTAAGGTATAAATAATGAGTTTGAGTTAAGTTGAGTTAAGATGAAATAAGATGAGATGAGTTTTTAAAATTTAATAAAATATTATAAAAATAATATTTTTTAATATATTATTATTTTGAGATTTAAAAAAATTAAATTATTTATTATATTTGATATGAGAGTCGGTAAAAATGAACTACTATTCTGGCCCGGGAGCAAGCATAGTCGTAACCGCACCATACCTGGTTCCTGATTGTCCCACCCGCGGGCGGGTACAATACGATCGTGCAAACAAACACTCCCTCAAGCACGGAACGGGAGAAAAAAAAAAAAACGGAGGCTCAAGAAACGGTATCGCCCGATCCCTTCGCCTCTCCCTAAATAGTGTTTCGACTTTCGAGTTTCATCAGGGAAAAAAAAATCCTCAGAAACCCCAACAAAAGAAACGCAGGTTTCCATAAATACGATCCGGCAGGTAAACAAATCACTCTCTCCTCTTTCTTTGTTCATATTGAAGTTCAAACTAATATTTGCAAAATACTGCAGAGTTTGCTATCAATGCAATGATATATTAAGGTTTTGTGTTTGATGATTTTGTGCTTGTCCTCTGTTTTTTTTCAACATATAATCTTGGTGAATAGGGCAAAGGAATGCATTATATCAAGTCTGATAAAGATAGAGAAAGAATAAAGGGGTTTGCTAAGAAGTGGAGAGTTGAGGTCAATGTGGTGGGTTTGGCAAGAAAAGCCGAAAATTTTAAGTTTCCTTTTGGTTATCAGGAAAGAAAAACAGATGTGAATAGCTGATATCTTAGACGTTTTTTTCTTTTGAGTAATTTATTTATTTATTTTTTCTCTATTTTGGAAAAACCAAATGCGGGGTTGGTTTTGCTTCCAAAATGAGGGTAGGGTACACGGATTGGAGAGGGCTTTTGCAGGCTACTTTTGTGGTTGATTGCAAAATTTTTAGGATGCAAACTGTGCTTTGTGATTTATAATTTTGGGTAGTCAAGATATAACTGCGTTGAGAATGCTGATCAGAATTTGGGGGGGGGGGGGGGGGTTAAGATGGATGATTGACAACAAAAGTACAAGTTCCATGTAAATATGTTTGGTAAAGTTGCCGTTGTTTGAGGTCGGAGAAGAGTGTTCTAAGATGGTTTAACCGTGTGCTACTGATACTTATGAGCTATGAATGTGGGTTGAAGAGAATAAAAAGCATTAAATACGATTTGGCTCAAGGTAATGATAAAAGATATGGTTTCCTGGGATGTAAGGAAGAATATGGCTTTTGACTTGAGCTAAACTTTACAATTCAGTAACTTGGACGGGGCCATTGGTAAATTGGTTTGAGTTGTACTTACCAAGCAGACAAAAGGCAGATAAAATATTGCAGGATTGCAGTAAGTCATTGGTTTTGGGGAGCAAGTAGACAAAGTGTTATGAAATAATTCTTTTATGGATTACAGTTTTTACTTGGCTTCAACTAGAGAGCATTCAAGACCTTTGCTTCTAAGAATTGAAAGCATTTTTTATTTTTGCTCATTTATTAAAAAAAAAAATCCAGGAATTAACAGCATAATAAAATTAAGAAACAATGAAAAGGGTGAGAGTAGAAGTTCTTTTGTATAATGTTTCTTGGAGATCACAAAAGTTGCAGGTTATGACAACCAATACGAGGATCATGAACGACTAGCTACCCAATTCCTTTGCTCAGATTTGTTTGTTTAAACTTAAAATCAAGAAGCACGAAATGTCATTGTTTATAGGCTTGTTAGGATGTAAATTGGGGTACACAAACAAGACCAAATTTTTTGGGCATTTTGAGTATGTTTCATGGATTCCATTGGTTTGCTTCTCTTGGACCTGATATTGTCCATCTCGTTCTTAGAGTTTCTTAAACTGAGTTGAACCTTATAATGCCATCTTCAAGGGAAACTGCTCATCTTTAAAAACAAAAATAAGATAAAATTTATTAAAATTAAAAATAAGAATTCTCTGTGTGCTGTTGTCTTGCACATCTTGCACTTAGATCTATATTTCTAATTAGAAGCCATATAGTTGTAATTAGACTACAAGAATACATAGAGACAGAGTTATCAAATGATATTCAGCACTGTCTTCAGGATGATTACTAACAATGTTTTATAGTTCTTGATCTATATACATTCAATTATATGAAAACCATTAAAAACCAAGTTTTGTGGAATCCCAAGATCAAGAGAAGTATATCCATGTTTTGTAGCAGGTTTTTTTGTTGCTGTTTTGTCCAACTGTAGAGATGACCTAACCAGTTTTTATAACCTTTTATGGTCTCCTATTAACTTCAATTGATTTTCGGATTTCACATTCATTTTTATGTAAATGAAACCATTATAGATGATATGTAACAAATGGTAGGGACCAGAACCCCTTCGTGGCTATGGTTTTCTGCCTGTTGTTTGTTTTTATAGGAAGTTCTAAGAATTTGCTCAATTAGATATATTACAAAGTTGTAATTTGAATAGGAGGATCAAATTAGAACTAGTTGGTAGTCTCCAATAATTACTTTCTCGTTTTGTTCCTATTTTTAACCTAGTTTGGTGGTATGCAGTTTTCTTGGTTCAAATTATGCCGTCCGAATCTGATAAGTGGGGATGGAAACATGTCAGTGTGTTCGGTGGGTTCGACAAGGGAACTGGTACAAAAAGGTGGACATGCAATCACTGTAATCTACGATACAATGGATCTTATTCCCGTGTTAGAGCTCACCTTCTTGGGTTCACTGGCGTTGGGGTCAAAAGCTGTCCAGCAATAGACAGGTCTTTGAGAGAAGGTTTTCAGATCATGGAGGAAGAGCGCCTTACACAAAAAAAGGAAAAGACTCCTGGAAAGTCTGGCAAGCGCATTCGGACCTCACGACCAAGTCTTAGCAGTGTCACCAAAGAAGATGTTGATGATATTGTAGCAAGATTTTTCTATGCTGATGGTTTTAATATCAAAGTTGTGAACTCCCCTTACTTTCTTGAAATGGCAAAAGCCATTGCTGCCTTTGGCCCTGGGTATGAACCTCCAACAAGAGATGAACTTTCTGATTCTTATTTAAGTAAAGAAAAAGGAAAGATTGAAAAAACTTTGGCTCTAGTTAGGGAGTCCTGGCCTCACACAGGATGCACAATGCTGTGTGTCAGCCGCTCAGATAGCTCATTAGATTGCCTCCACATTGATATATATGTCTGTAGTCCGAGGGGACTGGTCTTTCTGAAAGCAGTAGATATGGATGCGAATGATGATAATGTGTTCCCTTGTGCCCTTACTGATGCAATTATAGAAGTTGGGCCCACAAATGTTGTTCAGATAATCTCACAATTGGGCTCAGCCTGTAAATCTTCTGAATCCCTCATATTGTCAAAGTTCCCTCACATTTTCTGGTCTCCGTGTGCATCACACTCTATCTGCATGCTGATGGAAGAAATAACTGAATTGGAGTGGGTTAAATCTGTTGTCGTGTGTGCTAAGGAAACTGAGCAATGCATCATGGCATATCAACGCTCTTCTTCAGGTATTTTGATTCAAAACTTGGAAGGGAGTTCTGACCCGCTTTTTAACAAGTTTCTACCATCCTATGGCATTTTCCAGAGGATTTTTCAGCTAAAGCAAACGCTTCAAGAAATAGTTGCCAGTGAAGACTGGAAGCAATGGAAGCTTTGTATTTCAGAGGACATTACAAGTATTGAAGCTGCCATTACTAGTGATGATTTTTGGAGCAGGGCTAAATTATTCTCACAGTTTTGCGAGCCTTTTTTAAGTTTCCTTGCTACGCTTAATACTGATCAATCTGTGATGGGTGATCTCTATGATTGCCGGGTTCAGGCTCTTGAAGCTGTTAGAAGCCAGAGAATTGATGGTGTCTCGAGTCTGTTGGAGGAATTGATAGAGAACAGATGGGATGTGTTATTTTCTCCTCTTCATGCAGCTGGTTACATACTTAATCCTAAATATTTTGGCAAAGGTCAAACAAAGGATAGAACTGTAATGCGCGGTTGGAAAGCCACTCTAGAAAGATATGAGGGTGAAGCTACTGCAAGACGAGTGCTCAGAGAGCAGCTTAGCTCTTACTGGCGACTAGAAGGATCCCTAGGAGAAGAAGATGCTGTGGATTGTAGAGATAAGATGGATCCGGTTGCTTGGTGGGAGAACTTTGGTTTCGAAACTCCCCACTTACAGACACTAGCCGTGAAAGTTCTGAGTCAGGTTTCAAGTGTTGGAATATGTGAAGAGATATGGCAAGATAATGATTTCCCATGTCGAAGAACAGCCAACAGGTTGGAAGTGGAAAGAGTGGAGGACCTTGTTTTTGTTCGAAACAACCTTAGACTACAGAGCCAAAGAAATGGGAGTTCAAGATCCCCATCTTTTCAAAAGAATCAAATAACAAACAGCCCATCTGGAATTAAAACGAGGGATGGTACTCGTTTTGATCAAATAAAGATGATATGTAGCATTCAAGACACATCCTGATAGCTTGTAAGCCATTTCTGTTTTGCTGCTGAAGTTAGTGGAGCCTTGGACACAGTCACACAGGTTAATTATATGTTGAAGATAATGACAGAGTAGCAATAGATTCCAGAGTCTTGAAAAGGTGACTGGTGAGTGGGGTCTTTGCCTATATCTTCGGCTTAAGAAAGATTGTTGGCTCATAATCTTGTCTTTAGAAATACTTGTAAAAAATAAAAACTTGTCTTTAGAAATGCTTTCATCCTGAATTTGTTTCTAATTTGAGAGTAATGACTTCACATATTATGCAGGTTCTCATAACTAGAATGAGAAATGTTTGGTCTATACAGAAATTTTATAAAGGTAAACTTACAAATTGATATGAATTGATATGGTACATTTGATTGTAAACAATTTTTTATTTTGTAAAATAGATCTAATGTATTACATGAAACCATATCATGTTCTAAGCTTACTTTTGTAATATCCCTGTGTAGACCAAATATGTTGTACTTCTCCATCAGGTTGTAATTCTCTTGCAGTAGAATATGTTGTACTCGAAACATTGCTTTGCACCCCATGTCCCAAACAGATTTTTAATTATTTTGATATTGAAGAACTTCTAAAACATGGATTCTCATATTTTAGTATGATGATCTAGATATTAACGAAAAAAAAAACAGCATTGCTTACAAAATTTTATTGGTAAATTATTATCATCATTTGATAATTAAACATATGTATTTTTTTTTATCAAATAAATGAACAAATATGTAGGTTTATTTTGCGCATAATTATACACATTGATTTTCTTTTATTTGTAAGTTACTTACTTCTTTTTTTTTTTGTAGGAAGTTACATACACATCTATTTTAACTAAATTCATGATAATCTTGAATTTGACCTTATTCTTACAAAAGGAGATTTTTTTGGAATCAAAGCTTATTAACTTAAAATATTGTTGAAAGCAGGGTACTTGCACCGATCATGGTACTAATATATAATGTGTAGTGTTACAAATATCTTCTCTAATGATCTTCATGAGGGGAAAAATGCCATTCTTTTTCTTTTCTTTTTTTTTCCCCAAAAATTAGAGACTTTGAAAATCAAACCTAACATGCTTTTGCAGTAGATGGGAATAAAGTGGAAGCACTCGTAAAGCATATATCAAGCATACAAGCAAGGAAATGTGGCAAACACAAAAGGAGAAAAGGGAAAAGAAAAGAAATTATAAAAAAAAAACTTTGGCATTCCCAAAAGAGAATCATAAACTCAAAGATGATTTAGCCTCGCTTAGATTCAGAGATGAGTTGAGATGAGTTTAATTTATTTTTTAATATTATTATTATTTTGGAATTTGAAAAAGGTATATTGGAATTTGAAAAATGTATATTAGAATTTGAAAAATGTGTATAGGAATTATAAAAAAATTATAAAAATATAATGATGAAATAGAAGTGAGTTGAGATGAGTTCAATCCACTTCCGAATCCAAACGGAACTTAAAAGAGGGGGGGGGGGATGGGTATGAGTGTCTAGGTAATAAATATTTGGTAATCATTGGACCTATCTTCTTAGTGAAATCCATCTATTTTCTTTTAACTATTGACTATCTGAAAGCAGTGGCCATGATTCTTGATTCTCTTCATACCAACAGAATAACAAAAGAATATAACCAGTGCAGGTGACATTTGTATCAATGTCAAAGCTATATATATATTGTGAGATCAACCAACTCCAATCAATATATATATATATATATTGGAAGAAATATACTAGACCTTAGCCAAGTTTCATTATTATTATTTTTTATCTCATCTGTTTAGTTGTTTTACTCTATTGTCTTTAAATATTTCTTAAAGTATGGAAATGTTTTGTTAATTTAGCTTATTAAAGATCAATTCCATGCATTATAGAATTTTTTTTTTTTTTTTTTTTGTCTAATCCTTTTGAAGAAACATATACAGATCCCAAGGAGTAGGAGCTGAGGATATAGAATAAGATGCTGAAAGGATATAGAAGAATATGCTTGATCAGTTCAAAATCATGCATGTAAAAAAGTTAAAATAATAATAATAATAATAATAATAATAATAACAATTAATCAAACATTACAAGTAGATGAATGACAAAAACATAATATTATGAGTAAAACATTTAACATTTGTTTTTGTGTCTTAAAAGTCTTCAACTTTGTTTTTAAAATTGTTCTGAAACTGATAGATAGATAGATAGTAGATAGATAGTCCCTTTCTAAGAGTTGCACCGACATTTTGCATACGTGGTATCAGTATGAATCAAGACTCCATTGATAAATGACAAAACATTTGTTGGTGGCTCCTTTATCAGATTGCTTGACCCAAAAAAAAAAAAAAAAAAGCTGCTTTATAATTCCCAGCATTAAATTCTTGTCCAAGTTGTTTATTTAAAATTAAAATTAAAAAAAGCCCAGAAAATACAGATGAAAATAGAATCCAAAGATTTCAATAATATATATATATATATATATTGAGTGTCGGTTGGGAGAGCAAATGCAAAGTCCTGGCTTGTTCAGAAAAGCAAAGGTCTCTTAAAAAAGAGCTGTCGATAGAAGCTTCACCAGCTATCTCCTTCATTAATTTGCAGCTTTTTCTTTCCTTTTTTTTTCGTACAAGCAACACATGCAATATCAGAGCCTGTTCTTAGACGCCTACCTCCTGATTTTTGTTTATAGAATCATGGTCAATACTTCGGCCTGATTGATTTGCGCCGTTTGTATTGGAATGCGAGACTGCTCGTCTCCATTTATTTTAAATTTATTATTTTATTATTTTATATTTTTATATAAAATATAATTTTTAATATAATCTTTTTAAATTTTAATTATTAAAAAATAAATTCAACCCAACTTATTTTAATTTATTTTATTTTATCTCCCAATAAAAGATCTTAAGAAGATATTTTAAGATATTTATATATATTTATCAAATATTTGAAGCCCACCTCCTGATTTCCAGTTTTTTTTATTTCTACTATTTCATCTAATTATTATCAAAATAAGAATAAAGAAAAAATAATTATCAAAACAAAAATTTCAATACGTCTATCTTAAATAAATTTTAGAAAATTATATTTAATTTTATAATATCCATATTTATTTATTTATTTGCTCGTTTCTCATAATTTAATAAAATACTTTATCTCATTTTATAACTATTATCATCTTATCTCATCGAATTATTATAATTTTTTACATAAAATAAAATAAATAATTAACTTTCTCAAATTTTAAAATAAAAATTATATTAAAAAATTTATATTCTAACAATATTTTTTTTATTTAACTTTTAATTTTTATATTTCATCTCATCCTATTTCATCTCATTTCATCTCATTTCATCCATTTAATTATATGCAAAATTGTGTAAGTGTTCAAACAAATCCTTAGACTAAAAAGAAAAATGTTTTTTTTTTCCCTTCTCTATCTTACCATTTAGTTTTACCCAATATGTCCATAATTAGGCTTTACTGAAAACTGAAAAACCAAAAATCAAAAAAAAAAAAAAAAAAAAAAGGATCTGGAGAATGGGGTTGTAATTGGCAGAATATTCCACATGCATCCACGCTCAAAACGTGGAGTTCACATGTCCAACTTTTGGCACATTATCCTGTGATTATCTTCACCTTCCCTCAAGTATAGGAAGAATTCTGAACTAACAGCCAAAAAGATTACAAAAAAAAAAACAGAAACAGAGAGAAGGGTTAGTCGATTTGGCCTTTACTGTGTCAACCGACAGTACCCTAATATGAAATGATTTTTGCTTAACAGATTAACACTAATACCATACTTAAACTTTAGAATATTTTACAGCAATACTGCATATAGTCAACAGAATGTACATAACATATAGTCAATAGAATGTACATAAATAATTTTTAAAAAAAATTGAAGTCTATTATTAAAAAATTAATTTTCTTTCATGTAATTTTTTATTTACTCACTTTAAAAAAATTGTATGATATTTGCGTATTATACGACTGTAAATAATTTTTTATTTATTTTTTTCCATTTCTCCTTACTTAATTTGTGAGTGAGTGGTGTTTTGTTGTAGAGTATTCTACAAGCTTTCCAAAATATCATTCCATAAGAATAATAATTAGTGATGAATTAGAGATCCTCTTAATCATTTATCCAAATGGGATGCCAAAGGTCCAAAAGAGTGCGATTCAAGTCTCTAATTTCAGGATAAAGATCTTCTCTAATTGATCTGTGTCTGAATTGGATGGTTGAGTTGAAAAAGAGATAAATATTGCGTAATGAATTAATCTTATATTATTACTCGTCCAGTATTATTAAATATAACGTAGACATTTAATGATGTCTTTTTATATTTGAATTAAACGATGGCAAAAGAATTGAAAACGAGTGAAATCCCAAAATTAGAGATTTGTATTCCACACTTTTTGCAAAATTTTAAGATCTCGTTTGTATTTGAAAATAAGATGAGTTCGTCTCAACTTATCTCAAATTTATCATTATATTTTTTCATATTTTCATATCAAACACAAATCTCAATACAATTTTTTCAAATCCTAATACAACTTTTTGAATTCTCAAGTCAATTTTTTCGAATATCAAAATAATAATAATATTAAAAAAATAAATTCAATTTAATTCATCTCAACTCATTTTATCTTGTCTCTAAATATAAAGAGAGCCTAAAGCACAACCCAACTTGGAGCCTCAAAATAAAGATTAATTAATAAAGTAACTCAATTATTTCTGATAAAGAAACATGGAAGAGAATAGGGAAGAAAAATGACACATTGACAGAGAGAACACCTAGATCAAGGCTGTTAATTAGCAGGCTGAATTTGTATGCGTAACTATATAATTAATCTACACATTAAGCCACAGCTCTAAATTCAATGTCATTAATGGTCCACATGTTTGGTACTCCACTCTTGAAGTCAAACATTCTTGGGAAAGATTGTAGCAAATTAGTTTTTGGAGGGGAAAAAAATGTTAAATAATGAGTTCCCAATATGAAAAGAAAAAAAAAATTGTGAGAAATTATATTTACAGTTTTATGGTACGCAAGATTCTCTCTCTTTTTCTTTTAATAAAAAAAAAGGATAAATAAAGAATTTACATAAAATAATTTACATAAAATAATTTTATTTTTTAAAAAAGAAAGTGTGTAACTTATCACATTTATTTAAGAGTTTAAGGCCCTGTTTGGATTTAAAGATAAGCTGAACTCATTTTTATTTTATTATTATAATTTTTCAAATTTTTAATTTTTTATACAAAATACAAATTTTAATATAAAATTTTCAAATTTTAATACATTTTTTTCAAATTTTAATTCAATTTTTTTAAAATTTAAACTAATAATAATAATATTAAAAAATAAATTAAAATAATCTCGACTTATTTTCTTTCTGAATTTAAATAGAGCCTAAGATTATACATAGTATTATTAAATTTTAATACATCTTTTCTAAATTTCAATTTAATTTTTTTAAATTTTAAAATAATAATAATAATGTTAAAAAATAAATTAAACTAATCTCGACTTATTTTATTTCTGAATTTAAATAAAGTCTAAGATTATATATAGTATTATTAAAAAAAATATGTATATAATACTTTTATTTTGGAGTTCGGTCCTCAAGAATTTAAGAAATGGAATATTCGGTTTCACATGCTTGTGTTGTGCCTCTGCAGTGAAATCTTTATTAACTTGAAATATAAAAGTACGCAACCAAAAGCTTAAAAAAAGAAGACAACTGCGATATTTTATTTCCACTCTCCAATAGAAAAAAATAAAATAAAATGCATTTGCTACGTTGTTTTTATCTTTTGTTTGCAAAAATTTATTACTTTTTTGCCCTTTTCAAAGACAAAGACAGAAAGAATTCTAAAATTTTAGCAAACTGTCTTATCAAGCTTAAAAAACACCTTAAACATGATCAATGTACACGTGGATAGTATCTTATATTCTTATTATATTTCAGATAAGTATTTAAATTAAAAGATAAAATGAGATGAAAGAAATTAAAATAAAATAAAATATTATTATTTTAAAAATTAAAAAATGGGTGAATTTAAATTTAAAATTTTGAATTATTTATTATATTTTATATAAAAATTTAAAAAATTATAATAATAAAATAAGATAAAAATAATTTTAAATACAAATTGGAGCTTATAATGGCTTTAAACGTATTTTGCATAAGAGTGTTCAAGAGTCAAGACCACCATTATTATTTTTTTAATACCACCATAAGTGTCTTGTTTAAGAAATGCCACATCAGTCTCAATACAATTAGAAATTATAAATGTGTCACATATAACCACGTGTAAAAAAATTTAAACAAGACACTTAAAAAATTATGGCAAGTTAAGAATACATTAAGACCCCAAATATCTTAAAAATAAATAGACGTAAAAATAAATGAATTAGAACTTTAAAATAAAAATATTAAGAAATTTTTTTGTAATTTTCCACTTCAAAAAAGTTTCTAATCTTTTAGATGATTACATTTTTACTTTTTAAATCATTTTAAAGTATTTTAATACATCTAGCAGAAAATGTCGTCTGTAAAAGTGACACATGTCGAACTGTCATTGGTGTTTATAGTACATTTTAAACAATTTATTAATAGAAAATATGATGTACTGAACTCATTTTATGAACTTAAAAGGCTGAATTAAAAACTAATATACCAACTCGCCTTTAAAATAAATTACAATGATCAGTTTTGTATTTAACCCTTTTTTTCATTTTTATACATTTTATATTAATCATCAGAAGATTGTCAGTGTCCCATTCTCGTTCTTTTGGAAAGATGTACATAAAAATTAAGCAATTATAGTGATGGACTAAATGAAGCACCCCTTAAATTGCAAAGTTCATGAATTATCAAGATGGTCCACTCCTATAATTTCATGGGGTTAGTGTCGAGAATATGTACATCTTCGAGATTAGTCGAGACGTTATTCGGATATGATTCGTTACTAATAATGAAAAATCATGAAATTAGTTAAGGCTACTGAAAATGTGGTTTCTTGTTGAAATGATGAAGATAATAATGCCCCACTCCCTTTTTCTTTTTCATCTTCATCTTCTTTCTACTCGTACAAATCCTGCAAAAACGTCATGCAGCATTTCTCATTTGCGGTTGGGACGGTTCTGAAAAGGCTTGGGGAATATTTAAAGACAACAAAAACGATGAGAATGCATCGTTGAAATCAAAAAATCCTAACCAGACAACAAGTAAATTAAATTTAATCACAAAAAGTAAAACCAAACAGTACCAAAAATGACGATATTAATAACCCTTTTTCACTGCGTTTGCTCATCTCTCTCTCTCGCTCGCTCAAGCAATGCCCCAAAACTGTTTCTGTCTCTGCTTCATTTCTGAAGTGAAAAAACAGGAAGTATTGGCTGGCAACTGGCAAGGATGAGTGAAAGTTAAACATCGTTTTTAATCTGCATTTACTATTTGTGGGAGGGGGCCGAGAGATCTCCTTTTGTAGTATATATTGAAGTGACAAAGCCACTTGCAAAGTGCCCCAACTCCATTACATTTTAGTAACACAAAAGCCCAAATTAGAGAGAGAGAGAGAGAGAGAGAGAGAGAGAGAGAGAGAGAGAGAGAGAGAGAGAGAGAGAAGAACTCTTGGGTTTTAGAGGGGCCTTCATTTTCTGTGCTGAGAGAGTGAGAGATGGCAGAGATTTCGCAGAAGATTCTGTTGCCGGAAACGTTTCAAGGGGTGAGAGATGAGGTTTCAGGTCAAATTGGGATGATGTGGGAACTCATCAAAGCGCCATTGATAGTCCCTCTGCTCACTCTTGGGGTCTACATTTGCTTGGCCATGTCGCTTATGCTCTTCATGGAGAGGGTTTACATGGGAGTGGTTATCATCCTCGTCAAGCTCTTTTGGAAAAAACCAGAAAAGCGTTACAAATATGAGCTTTTGCAGGAAGATTTGGAAATGGGCAGCTCCAATTTCCCTGTTGTGCTTGTTCAAATCCCAATGTACAATGAAAAAGAGGTGTGTTTTGTGTTTTATACCATTGGGGTTCACTTTTTGGTGCTGTTTGTTCTTTTCTGGGTTCTATGAAAGTTCTAAAGCTCGATATTGCTTTTCTTTGCATTGTGTTTTCATGGATGTTTGGGTCAGGTCTACAAGATCTCCATTGGAGCGGCATGCGGACTTTCATGGCCGTCGGATCGTCTCGTGATCCAAGTCCTCGATGATTCAACTGATCCTGCCATCAAGGTACCCTCCATTTGTCATAAACCCATCAAATCACTTCCTAAAACGATCCCAATAACTCAGTTTGATTACTTGAGTGTTGCAAATTGCAACAGCGAGATGTGCCAATTCTCCAATTCTCTGTTTCTGTCACATACAATTCAACTTCCCTAATCTGGGTCTGTTTATCTTCTACCATTTTAGTCCAGTTTTTAGCTGTTACTGATCTGGGTTCTTCTGCTTCAACAAAACCAAAATGTATGAAAGTAGAAACTAAAACTGTTTTACAAAATGTTGCAGCAATTGGTGGAGATGGAATGCCAGAGATGGGCAAGCAAAGGCATAAACATAATTTATCAAATCAGAGAGACCAGGGGAGGGTACAAGGCCGGGGCACTCAAGGAAGGTCTGAAGAGAAGTTACGTCAAACACTGCGAGTACGTAGCCATTTTCGACGCTGATTTCCGGCCGGAGCCCGACTATCTCCGGCGAGCCATCCCTTTCCTTGTCCACAACCCCCAGATTGCTTTGGTACAAGGTCGATGGAGATTTGGTAAGTTTTTTTACCACTTTGACAGAGATCTTCATTATATTTTGGCCGTTAATTACAGTCATTAAATTGGCCTACTTCGATCTGTTCTTAGGAAAGTGTCGGTGGTCTTTTTTTCCTTTTTTATTTTTCTTCTGTTTGTCGTCGGCGGGATTTGTTGCAGACTGCATGGCGTCTACGAAAGGGGGAGGAACCCATTAATCGCGGGAGTAGAGCCCACTTTGCTGTTTGCTCCATCTCTTTTCTACACTTGTTGCTCCCTAGACCGTACAGTATACACAACTCACTCGACAGTTAACGGGTCCAGAAATTTATTTTCTTGGTCGAATTAATTACTTTTATAATTATTGAACTTTTTTTATATAAAGAATTAAATAAATATGATTGCAGCTTTTTTATAGTAAAACATCTCAATTTATGGATAAAGAAAGAGTTGGCATATTTGATATCTCTATTCTGTGTTGTTGATTTGCAAGAGTGAAAAAAACAAGTGAAAATGAGAAAATTAGTGGTCTAAGTAATGGTACATATAGTAGTTAGTAAGTATTGTATAGTTATTTTAAAAAAGAGTAGAGAATAATTTATTATTAAAAAATTAATTTTTTTTATATGTATTTCATATTTATTCATTTTTTAAAATAATTGTACAATATTTACATATTCACAATTATAATTATTATTATTTTTTTAATAATGAGTCACATTTTTTTTCGAAGAGAGCATGAAATTTGTATACTCTAAAAGTTTTTTTCATACAACTTGTGAGTTTTGAATTTTAGAATAAGTATATAAATAAACATAAGAACTTCAAAATATTTAAAAAATGTGTTTAGTATATATAATTCTTAAAAGGTAGATGTGTTATATAACATTTTACAATAATTAGAATTTGGTTCAAGGGGATTGATATTGCAGACAACACCAGACACTTGGGACCCACGTGGATTGTTTCGAGCTTTATTTATGAGTGTATTTTTCATACCGACTGATAAATAATTGTTTTTTTTTTTTATAATAATATATATATATTATAACTTTAAATATTATTAGTTATGCGTTGAAATAATTAGTAGGTGAGATATCATATTAGTCTTATTAAACAATATTTTAATGGCCATTAATGTTAGGATTTATGTGCAGATTTATGAGCTGTGAATGTGTTGGACATAAATCTCCCCGCCTAATTGCATTATCATTTATCATTCTGTTTTTAATGCTTGTTTCCTCTTTGTATCGGATTGACGTTTCTATCCTAGCTCTTAAGAGTTAAGACTCCGTTTCTGAGCGGTTGAGGTTGGACTAGTTGTGTCAATTTGCTTCAAAAAGAACAATAATGTGTCCTAGCTCCTAAGTTCTGCGTTGCATTTGATCAACGAACCGGATCGGTCCAGTTATAAAAGGTCAACTCCGCTGGGACACGGTGAAAGGCTAAGGGTAATTGGGTCATTTTGTCTTCCCACGTGCTCATATATAGTTTTTGATAAAATAATTGAACGAAGAGGTGGGTCCCAAGTAAAAATAAGAAAGAAATATAAGAAGCGGACAGGACCATCTGTCCAAAAGGTGGACCTCTGTCTGCTTGCCGACACTTGGACTTTAGTATCTCTCTCACCTTGAGGTGGCAAATTTTCATTTGGCTCACGTGAGGACAGTTCTACTTCATGTGAGGGTATCCCCTACTTTCCTTTTTTGTTTTTTGGGAGAATCAAATGGGCGGGAGCCAGTTCATCAGTCATAGGGGATTCGTGAGGGTGGGGTCCTACCTGATTTCTGCCCCCTTTGTTTAATTAATCTTTTAGAGGAGAACTTCTACCGAAAATAAAATAAAAAACATTTCATTTATTTTTAATTATTTCTTTTTAATTGTTAATGCTTTAAGCAAAAGACATATAATCTTTGCACTGTTCCTGTGATTCATTTTCTTTGATTGATTAAAGTTTGTGAATATTTACCATTTTATGATTTATAAAACAGAACTAAATGTGAAAAGAAAATTAAATTGTTTTTGCAGTGAATGCTGATGAGTGCTTGTTAACAAGAATGCAAGAGATGTCATTGGATTATCATTTCACGGTTGAGCAAGAAGTTGGGTCTGCAACACATGCATTCTTCGGTTTCAATGGTAATTTTGCGTCACATAATACCCGTTCGATCTGCATTAATCGAGGTTTTACTGAAGTTAATCCACACTACTTAGACCATATCAACTATTGAGATTGTTCTAACTATACTTGTTTAATGCACATGAACTAGTATAGATAAATTAACCTTAAAAATAAGATGAAAAGAAAAATGAATAGTTTGAAGGATAGAACCTAAGACATTTGAGTGACAACATGTGACTGGTTCAATGTTTGAGAACTGAAGGGAACTTAGTTGGTCAATTGCATATGCTAATATGCTTTGTGAGGGTTATTGTAACTGGTGAGAAGTTTGGGGAAAGATAAAATTCACCTACTCTACAAAACTATTAATGGCTTTATTGTCTATTCTTCAGAGTATGGTTTATGACTTAATTAATGCATTTTGACTCTCTCAAAGTACATTAGTTGAGATCTTCTTATGACCAACTGTTCTTATAACTTGATACGGAATTTTGAAGTGGTGGGAAAAATTTGTAGGGCCCATCATTCACAATGATAGTTAATTTCCCCAAGAAAATGATGCATAAATTCTTGAAAAAAAAAATCCCCAAGAAATGGAAGTTAAAAAGAAGTGAATATGAAGTTAAAAATAAAATGCATTGGTCAGCATTTAAAAACTCAAAGTGATGCCTTGTGAAATGTATTCTTGCTTTGTTGTTAATGTTACGTGACAATGCATTGGAAAGTTAAGTTCCCCTGTTCAATTTACTTTAGAAGAATCTCAAATGATGAAACTTGAACCCAAGGCATTTCCTTGGCCAAAACAACATAAAAAGGAACTGTTTATATACTTCTAATTTTTTGGCAATAATTTCATATGAGTTCTATAATTAGTGTCATCAAACCCCAACAAACATGTGCATTGTTATCGCCATGAAGAGAAGTAATGATTTCATTTTTATATATGATCTTTAAGGGACTGCTGGCGTGTGGAGAATTGCTGCTATTAACGAGGCAGGTGGTTGGAAAGACCGAACAACAGTGGAGGATATGGATCTTGCTGTCCGTGCCAGTCTTAGGGGCTGGAAATTCTTGTATCTTGGCGACCTCCAGGTATATAGCATGGCATAGTTGAAGTGGTTATTCCATTTGTCTGTCTTTAGCTTGGTTGCTAATGCAAACTTTGTCTTTTAATATCTCTCGGTTTTAACTTACCTTTATCTTAGTGAATGGTAGCATTAACTTTATGGCCTAGATTTATGTTGGTGGATAATTAGATTTACTAAATTACCAATTCTCTTAATGGTAGGTGAAAAGTGAACTTCCTAGTACTTTCAATGCCTTCAGATTCCAGCAGCACCGATGGTCTTGTGGTCCTGCTAATCTGTTTAGGAAAATGGCGATGGAGATCATTAGAAATAAGGTTGGTTTATTGAAATATACCATAGATTTGTTTTGTGAAAAGTGAACTTTCTAGTACTTTCAATGCCGTCAGTTGACAACCAATTATCCTTTCAAAATGCAGCTTCTAAGTTATAATAATATATGTTTTGTGACTACCACTGCAGAACGTGACAGTGTGGAAGAAAATATATGTCATTTATAGTTTCTTCTTTGTTCGGAAGGTCATAGCCCACATGGTCACCTTCATCTTTTACTGCGTTGTACTTCCCCTGACCATCTTGGTGCCTGAAGTTCATGTTCCAATCTGGGGAGCTGTTTATATTCCCTCCATCATCACCATTCTTAATTCAGTAGGGACCCCGAGGTGTGCCATGTTGTATTACTCTTCTTTTACTTGCCCATTTTCTTAGATTCTTTAAGTCCGAACAACATTTGATTAGGTAATCTCAAACTTGCAGGTCAATTCACTTACTGTTCTACTGGATTCTTTTTGAGAATGTGATGTCTTTGCACCGTACCAAGGCAACATTAATCGGTCTGCTAGAAGCAGGGAGAGTCAACGAATGGGTTGTTACTGAAAAACTTGGAGATTCTGCTTCAAAGAAAGATGCTAACAAGAACAAGACACACACCAAAGGACCTGCTAAAAGACTTGGATGCTTTAAACTTGGGAACAGGTAATTTTCATTTGAACTTTGAACTCTTATCTGCATGGACTACAATCAGCGTGAAAAAATAATATGATTAATACTTAGGACTGTGCAAGGCCACAAGAGAAATTCCACATTTTTTAGTACTGCTACATCCATAAAGAAATTACAAAAGCAATCCTACAAATTAGCGTGGCTTCATCTGATCTAAGGAACCATATCAATTCATATCGGTTTGTGAGATTGCTTTTGTATAATCCTTTTGTGGCTAGAGTATTTCCCTTACCATAAAGAAAAAAAGCTAGTCTTCCCACTGGAGGATCCCGCTAGAATCTTTTTTTTTTTTAACTTCATGATTAAGGAAGTGTTTTTTAATGATGTTGTAAATTTGTTTTAAAATATATTTAAAAGTGTTAAAAAAATATGTGAAAAAAAACACATGAAGTACACTAGTGGGAGACCTCAGCTGGAGCTCCCTGTAGGAGTCCTACATAAGAGTTTGTTCTATTGGGTTTTTCTTTGTTACAGTGGTTCTGAACCCTTGTTTTAGTATATTATTAATTAGGAGCATAGAAGTTATAGATTCCATTTTCTTTGTTACAATGGTCCTGCTCTATCTATACTCTACATACTTCTATCGAAATGCACATGGCAAATAAGGAAACGAAAACGAAACTCACATGAGGTTGGGCAGAGTGAGAATTTAATTGTAGTCTGTTAGCTTGTAAATACTAGTTGTCAGTATCACATGTGGACAAAACCAAGAACGTATATTTTGTATTATATTCTGCAGTTAGATTCCATGTTGATGTAGGCATTATATAATTCAGTTTTCTGACATCTTTGCATCTAAGATATACAATTCCATGTGCTGAAGGTAAAAGGCGCATTCTTATTTGTTTACCTAATGCCAATTTTCTTTTGTTGTTTCTTCTTGGTTAAAAATTCAAACAGGATGCATACATTGGAGCTGGGATTTGGATTTTTCCTGTTCTTCTGTGGATGCTATGACTTTGTACATGGGAAGAACAACTACTTTGTATATCTCTTCCTCCAAACCATCACCTTCTTCATCACAGGATTTGGCTACATTGGCACCATCATTCCCAGCTCTTAATGGCAGCCTGCATTTTTAAGTAATCTACATTTAAAATGGCTCATCATCTTTGTGTTTTGCCATGCCATTTCGTATCTATCTCGTCTACAACAAGAAGTTATATATAATTGGGAGGTTAGTTCCCATGAGCAACGATTGATTGCAATTTGTATGATTTCAATTCATTCAAGAAGAGGCCATTCATCATGTTGGGCAAAAGAGTTCTTGGCATGCTTTCCTCAGAATATGTCACTCAACTACTCAGAAGTAAGCTTGGAGAATCACAGAGAGACAATGTTCAAGATATTGGAAAAAGACAGTATACAGAACCAAGTGCAAGAAAACAAGGAGATTATGTAATTTAATTTGTTTGAATAGAATGTAATTGTGAGATTTTGTTCTTTTTATTTTTTCTGTTTCCTATTTGTTAGTTTTTCTAAGGTCGGGTCAATAATGTTGTCAAACAGAAGGATGAACTTGTAATCAAAGTCAATTACATTTTTTTCCCCTCGAGGACTACCCCACTGTCAATTGCCCCCAAGTATTTTTGTCATTTAGCCTCTCTTTGTCAAGGACCATACTAATGGTACAGGTAAACATTTTTTTACAAGTTCATTTTAAATGGAGGGTGGTTATATAACATTTTAACTTCATTTTTTTTTTTAAAAAAAAAATCTTCAATATTAATGATGAAATGGCACCATCAAATTGGTAGATCATTATTATTCTGTTAATTTGACAGAAAAAATGACTATAAAGATGATTGTATAAATATCATTATTATTCTATTAACTTTTTTGGATTGTTCAGCAAAGTTAATTTTTATTTAGGCATGTTCATTCGGGTTGGATTTTGTCTTATCCGACCTTGAGATTTTCTTAGTACTGCTGTTAACTCTTGCCTTCATTTAAAAAGTTCATCATTTAAAAAGTTCAAGAAAATTATTCGAATCCGAATTTGGAATCCAGATAAACAGGAGTATTTCTATCTGTATCAAATCAATAAATAAGTTTACCTATTCCTTCACCAACATTTAAAGTAAAGTGAATTTTGATGGGGAACATTTTCATGTCTCTGTCCATGCCTTGTCTCTCTCTCTCTCTCTCACACACTCTCTCTCTCTCTCACACACTCTCTCTCATGCCTAGTCCCAATCATATGCAGCTATGATTTGCATGAATTTGGTTTAATGATCCAATGTTATATCATTGCTACACATTTTGCTTCCTTGTCATTTCAATCATGTCATGTTAAAGGCAACGTTGTTTACTCTTTCTTTTTGTTATGGGACAGAAACATTGTTAACTTGTGGGTTATATAATCTTATTACTTCTAACAGAAGCCTCATTATCTTTCCTAACCCTTCTTTTTCTCCTTTCACTCCACCCAATGATAGCTCATAGGGGGAATGCAGTGTCAACAATCAGCATATGTTAATACTAAAGCTATATATAATTAAAAGATGGCACATTTTAGTCTCTTCAGAGTCTTAGACCCTTGGGGAGGGCAACATGATTTTTTATTTTTATTTGTTAAAATAAGTTTTTCCAAAGATACCAATAATTGGTCTCATGGAGTATGGAAACTTCCAAAGCAAGTTGTTGTGATAGGCTTGTCATAAAATGATGAGGAACCAACTACCTGCATCTGTCATCATCAACCCTTTTTTGGCTGTTAGAATTAGAACAATGACCCTTCTTTAGGGGAAATTACTTGCTTGGTTTTTTTTTTCCCATTTTTATAAAGGTTGTAGCTTGGTGGTGGCAATCAAATAATTAGTCATTTGTCCCAAATTAGAAATCCTAAATTAATTTTAATTGCTGAGAAAATATAGGAAAATAATCCAAATCTTGATGCAGGCTATAATTTATAGTAGACAAGACTCGGTATGTTTTTTATTTTTTATTTTTTGTCATTGGATGTATCTTGTTGAGCAAATGAACAGACAAAATATTAGACAACGATAGATCTTGTCCATTCATTTTTATTAAAAATATCTCTAATAATTTTTTATATGAAGGTAAGCCCAAATCAGATTTTTGCTTCCATGATAAAGCAGTTCAGGGAAGAGTACCTTTCAATACACCTAGTTTTGGAATCACATCACATCCCATCCAATTACTTTTATATGGATATGTTTTAGGAATTGCTATTAATCTTTGTTTTAGCAATCACCATTAAACCAGAAAAAGAAAAGTGCAAGTTGTACAAAAATTATACAAGTTTTGTCACGTACAATCATTTTTGTATATTCTTTACGAATTTTACGAATGTGATTGGTTGTATATTGAAAAAAAAGCAGGCAGGCAATTATATTAATGAAATACGCGTGTGTAAAAAGTATATAAAAGTGACTGTACATAATTTTTGAATAAAAACTAACTCTTAAACCTCCCTTTCAATAATATTCAATACCATAGTTTAGGATTGATGATGTTTACACTTGTGTTGCTATTGATGTGGTAGGCAATGGACATGCCTTAAAAGAAACTGAAATCATAACCACCAAAACTTATCTACCACATCCAGTGTGATTAATTAGGTAGGTGCCACCTTGATGGTGTTACAAGCAGTATCAAATCATGATTTAGAGAGAGAAAGATGGATCCCTATGGAAGTTATATATATATATATATAAATAAATAAAAAAGAAAACTATAGTTATTTAATGAAGTGTTGTATCATGTAATTAAACAAACATATCAAAGTAATTAAATTGCCAAGTTAGATTTTACTCAAATCTCAATTCATTTTTAAAATTAAAATTCTTGTTTCTCTCTCTTGACTTTCTCCCCTCTTCTACTCCCTGATCTCTCCTTTACATGTAGATTCATTTTTCAAACAGGTTGTATCCAATTAAATTTTAATAAGAACTCATCAAAATGAGCAATTTTAATTGTAATGCAAAGTTGCTTGTAAAGAAAGTACTATATTAAAGTGAAGGCCGATAATACAAAGATGGAGCAACTAGAGAAATATATATATATATATATATATTGACTTACTTACCAGTGTAGACAACTGCAAATGAAAGAAATAACATGACAAAAGTACTGAAGTTCCTATTTATATTAATGTTTGGCTTTATTCGTAGATTTCTGCGGGGAAGGAAGGAAGGAAGGAAGGAAGGTAAGAAATGCATGAGAAAACGTAGAGGAGCTGTCTTTCTCAATCTGGTTTTTTCCAATGGTCGGTCCCATATATGTTATATGTTGTCTCATGACCGACAATCCGGCCATGAGCAAATTAAGATTCATTCATTAACATTAATTATTGGAAGATTAATGTTTAATTCCATCGGGTTTAAACTGTTTTGAATTCGAATACTACTGATTAATTATTCTACGTAAACATATACATATATATATATATATATATATTTCTCTAATTGGGAGAAAATATCCAAAGTCCTACAATTCAAAGTCATTTGTTTTTGTTTTGAGATAAGGTAAAGTTGTTTCCAAACACACACTAAAAGTAAAACACGTGATGCCAGGCAGGGCAAACAATTAATACCAAAGTATTATTTGAGATGTTACATGATAAATTTGTCAGAGGATGATGATGAGGGGTCCTCTTCTCACATGGTTTCACAGTCTTGGCTAGCTGTTGATTACCATTGTCTTGTTCTCCAATTCTTAAAAAAAAATTTAAAATATATATATAATGAAGCATCCAATGCAATATTTGACACATCAGATAGATCATCTTCTTCAAGTCTGTTGTCCATTATTTGTGTGAAGCTTAGGCCCATTCTCTGCAACATGGGGTCAGATCGTGATCAATGTCAGATTCAGCAACTTCTTGATCTTCTTAATTAATTTGTGATTATATATTCTATTCTTTCCATACATTAAATGGACTGATTTCTTCGCCACCCAACTTTCTCCCCTGATTCCAAATAACATAAATATGTTAGATTTTAAAATGTTGGCTTTAGAGTTATTGCATGTCAGATTTCGGTAAATTCCGTAACATTTATAGTATTTGTAATTGTTCGAGTGAATTTTTGAGTAGCATTAACATTAAGCCTCCGTTTGGATTTGAAAAGCATTTTATATTCTCATCACATCTCATCATTATAATTTTTTTAAATTCTCACACAAAATATAATAAATAATTCAACTTATTCAAAATCTCAAAACAAATATAATAATATTTTAACGATATTTTATTCAATTTTCATCTTTCATTTTTCATCTAAAACAATCTCATGTCAGATCTATCCCATCTTATTTCATCTCTATAATGATCTCATCTCATATCTGAATTCAATAAATTTCATCAGATTCATTTTATATATTTATCTCTTTCTCACTTTAGAGTTTAGACCCTAAAGTTGGGATTAAAAAAGCTCCCCATTGTGGACTGCTAGTGTATGTGTTTTGATGGCTTAAAAAAAATCAATGTTTTCAGTACTTTGACATATATGATCGATGCAGCATTTGCAAGCTACTGTCCATTTCTGATAATGCAGTTTTATTTCTGAATATACACGAGAAAGTATATATAATGGGTTAGGGTATTACGGTATATACTGAGGCTAAAACTTAAGTGAAGTACGTACAAGTAACAAGACGGATGTTTGGTGCATTATATGTAAATATCTGAACCACGTACGGATGGAAAAATCCAACAAATATACTTTTCACCACAGAATTGCCAAAAGGCAGTATTGTTTTTTTCTTTCTTACCTCTTCCCTCTCCCACCTTCCTAGAACTCACTCCTTAATTTCAGTGTCCTTTAGCCGTATCATAAACCTAGTCATCATAAAACTCGCATTTCTAGAAAGAAGAAGACAACAATTGCAGAAGGTGATCGGAGTCCGGTGACTGAGTTTTTGCTGCACCCTTTCGTGTCGTCGTCTTCATAGTCTTCTTTTGTCTCTTTAGAATATTGGTAGTGGCCTAATCAAAATTTAGCCAAAATTTAATTAGATAATTTACTTTTATAAATTTAATTAGTTACTTTTCAACAAATACTAAATAACAGACTCTCTAAATTTATTAGTATTTTATTACAATATTAATTTTAATATTTTATTTATTTATTTTAATTTTAATTATAATTTAAATATTTAGTCGTTATTAAAAATTACACATTAA
Source organism: Platycarya strobilacea (assembly GCA_036898215.1). Classification (NCBI taxonomy): domain Eukaryota; kingdom Viridiplantae; phylum Streptophyta; class Magnoliopsida; order Fagales; family Juglandaceae; genus Platycarya; species Platycarya strobilacea. The sequence goes on from CM072550.1 coordinate 32,634,075, forward strand.
TTTCTATCGTTGCATACTAGTGAAAATCTTAGCATCTTGGTTGTTAATCTTCCAAAAATGGGCTAGTACTTAAGCCTCATGTTCTTCAATCTGAAGACCACTATATATTCTTCTTTAACCAGTCCAAGGGACTGGCCAGTGAATAAATCTTGGGTTAAAATTATTTTATTGAGTTCATTATAGTGGATTTTTGTACAACCTAACTAAATTGTGACCAAATTTTGGTTAAGTTGAGTTCATTACTAATGCTCTTAGAGTATTCTCAATGGAGTAGCGCTATTGATATCAAATCTTTTTTTTTTCTTGGTTATTTTTATAATATATCATCCATCAGCTAATCTATTTTTTCTCTATATCATTTAAATATTATATTATTAATCTTTGTTTATTCATTTCAAATACTTTCTCTAACTATAAATAATATTCTCATATCTTTCAATATTTACAATACCTTTCCATATACAATATCATATATCTTTGCTTTATTTTGTATTAGTCTAATTTTATAATTTAAACTAAAATATAAATTATTTAACTCATTTTCTATTTTAAGTACTTGTCTTCAACTCATTTTGTATTTGAAACAAAGCATTATCATAAGTTGAAAACTGGACACAGCTGTTTAAAAAAAATTAAAAAAAATCTGGACAAAGCCTACATTAAATTTTAATTAAATCAAGCCTACAACAAATGAAATCTACATTAAATTAAAACAGCAAATGCTTTTTTTCTTGAAACTTTAAGCATTGACAGAACATGAAGTATTTCAGCAACAAATAATATAAAATGTTTTAAAGGATGAACAGTGTCCCGCTATATGTAGCGGGATCACTGTTCATTTCTTCAATTTTTTTTTTTTTTTTTAATTTTAGCTACTCGATTAGAGTTACTTTTGGACTCGTTTTCTTTATATTTTAAAGTAAAATGTGATTTAACTACTCTAATGAAAGTGCTCTAATCCATAAATATTTGGTTTATTTTAAAAAAATTGATGATATCATATTATAAAATTATTTTTAATATAAGGTATATCTAATACATGCAATGTGAAATTTGATTTCTTTGTAAACCTAACGTGTAGTCGTCTTCTTTCATATCCAGCAACGTCAAAACAAGCGCAAAAGTTCACAGCCCAATCGAAGAGGTCGAGAAAATATTGGGTTTGGCATGAATATGTTTTGAGAGTGGTTTTTTTGGGAACTACACTATAATTTCAGCCCAATGAATTAATGGGACAGAAAGAGACATGGAAAGCTTATTTCAGGGCCAACAAAACAAAACAAAAGTCCTTTTGCTGGGCTGGACTGAGCTCGATTAAAGGCATCGGTAGGGATGGCATTAAAACAAAGGACTAGAGAACTGATAAAAGAGAATTGGAATTCAGGCTGGGGTGGGTAGATCCTGAGTGGTTTGAAACTTCCAAGGATGGTGAAAGAAAGGAAACAACAACTATAAGCAGCTCAATCAGCCTAGCTAGTTATCCCTAGCCGTGGTGGGATTGGCCCCTTTGTATGAAGCTAAGGTTAAATTTGAATCCTAAGATGATTTCAAATGATCTATAAATAATAATATATTATAAATCTTATTGAAATGTGTTTGAATGTACGAAATAGGTCGAGATGTGTTTAAATTTTATTTTTATTTTTATTTTATAAGAAGTTGAAAAAATAGTTAGTCATTAATAATTGGTTTGAGAAGGGTTGAGATCACTTTAACAATCAAACATGGCTAAGTAGCAAATTTACAGCCGGTTTTCGAGTCCAAAAATAAGGAAAAACACATTCCCATCAAATTCAAAGAACTTACAAAAACCAAAGAGAAAACTGTAAAGAATGAAGGAGAGGCGTCTAAATTAGGGCCTATGTTAAACTTGTGATGAGTGGTTTAGTCCCTCATGTCACAAGTGCATAAAACTATTTTTGGCAGAATAATTTTTTGGAGAATGATGATGAGGAAAAGGAAGATCAAGTGAATAAAAACAAATGGAGAATGCAGTTAAAAGATGAAAATAAAAGGAAAAGGTCGTTGTTGATATTCTATCCTTACGATTTTTCCAATCCAATATTCTATCAATCGAATATTCTATTCTTACTTTTTCTTTGTGATTTTTTTTTTTTTTTTTGTGCTTTTATGATTTATTAATTCCACTTGGGAGGGACTAGCTATAGGGAGCATTACCAAGTTTAGTTTAATTCCACAACTTTAAAAATAAAAAAATAAAAATAAAAATTCTATATACTATATTACCATTTCACTTTTATCCTACTAAGTAAGATCCACATTAATGAATAATGACCATACCAATCAAAACTATGATAGAGGAAACCTGTTCCTTAGTAGTAGTTAGTATATTAACAAAGGCAAACTGTGTAGTACTTAAAATCTATGTAGTGAAAATAGAAAAATTCAAACGTCCTCGAGGGTTGCTTCAAGGGACCAAACTTTTTAGAAGTTGACAACTTAAGAGACCAACTTCCACAAACAATTTACTATTATTTATTTATTTTACTATTCACAAATCATATGAGATCACCTACCATCCAAATGTAGCCTTAATTATCTAGGAACACTACTTAGCTCGATCATCTTCTCCAAAGACATAGTAGGTAAACATCCTTTTACAAGTCACATTGAAGATAGTTAACGGTTATTTCACATCTTAATATTAATAACCAACTTGCGAACCAAGAGGCTTTTAGAAGCATTCGAAGTTGTTAAGAGGTGAAGGACAACATGTGGAGTTTAATCGTTCGCAAATAGTTTAGTGGTATGTTCATTGATCAATAAGGTTGTTAAGGTCAAGTTAAGTAGATATATTGAAAACAAAGAGGAGGGAGGAAGCTGAAGGAAGCAAAATGCAAAAGGGAGGATGCTAGAGATGGTTGTGAGGAAGAGGCAATGTTGAAGAAGCTCATGGTAAAACTTCACAAGCAACAGGACTTTGGTTTTTCTATTCTCTTCTACTTGTATTGTATTGGTCATTTCTGTTTCTTTTTTCTTTGAAAAGTAAACAAATTTTATTGCTCAATGAATAGGCATAGCCATGTACAATAACTCTAATAGAAAACTAAAGTGTGCCCTACACTAGATAGGCACATTAAAGATAAGAAACTCATGCAGGTCCATGTCATAGAATTCAACAACAATAAACCAAGTACATATAGTTTTAAAATATAAGATTTTAAGCTCCTCCAGCAATCTCTCATTCTCTTTGAACATTTGGTCACTAACTTCTGTCACAAACATCACACTATGTATGTAGGGAATATCTTCCAAACAATTTTAGTTCATTGCATGCCTTTTAGATTTGTCCATCTAACCAATATGGTCACCATTGTCTCTAGCATAATCCATGCCCAATCTAATATATTGAACACCTCATTCCATAATATCCTAACTGTCTCGCAATGTAGTAGGAGATAGTTCACAAACTCGCCCCAATCAACATCAATCTTCTAATGATTACTCTTCATTTCCTCAAGTTGTTGGTAGTAAGAATCTTATTCGATAAAATTGTCTACATGAAGAAAACGGCTTTGGGGGGTGTCTTATGTCTCCAAAGCCTTTTCCACAGAAATTAGAAATTGGGCTCTTGTGTGAGAGCATTATAAAAAGAGTGAATCGAGAAAATACATTTACCTACAAATATCCACCATAACACATTTTATTGCTGACTGCTCGATTTTATAGAGTTTAAAAGGTTGTAAAAATCTGCAAAATTGCTCATTTTTCAATCTTGTGCCGCCCAACTAAAATTGATGTTCCATTAGATTTGCCCTGGATATCCCATAACTTTTGCCGCTGAAATACCTTTAGCACTAGCAATTTCAAAAAGAGAAGTAAACATCTCTTGCTATTACCACACCAAACATCTCTCTAGAATTTAATCATGGACCCCTCCCCCAAAATGAAGTTTGGTGTGTCGAGTAAAGACCTCTCATCCTCTTCTAATATGTTTCTACAACCCCACTCTATAAGCCCTTCTTACTTCTTTAGTACACCACCCCCATAAACATCTATATTTGCTCTTAATCACCAACTTCTACAGGGCTTATGATTCTTTATTATATCTCCATACCATTTTTCATGTAATGCCTGCTTAAAGATCTTCATATTTCTAATGTCCAACCCACCATTAGAGATAGTGCAGTAAACCATCTCCCAGTCGACTAATTGAAATTTGAACTACTCCCCCACTCCATTCTACAAGAATTTACGATGCAACTTCTCAATTTAGAACGCCACATTTGCAAGTATAGGAAATAAGGATAAAATAAATTAGTAAAGTAGATAAAGTACTCTTAATCAAGATAATTCTACCACCATTCAACAAATACATCACTTTTCATCTCGCCAATCTTTGCTTTATTTTCTCAATCACTCAATCTCATAAAGAGGACGCTATTGAAGGAGTCCTCAACGGAAGGCCCATGTAAGTCATAGGAAGAGAGGCTATCTTGCACCCCAGCTTGTTGACTAGTTGTTGTATATCACTAACACGTCCAAATGGCACCATCTATGATTTGTCGAAATTCACTTTCAACCCGGATGCTACTTCAAAACAAAGGAGCAGAGTTTTTAGTGATCGAATCTGATTTTGATTAGCTTCACAAAAGATAAGTGTATCATCTACAAACACCAAATGAGAAATGTTAATGATTCCCCTATCAGGGTTCCCATTGAAAAGCCATCCACAAAACCATTGTTAACCAATGCCGAGGTCATCATACTTAGTGTTTCCACCACAATAACAAACAATAATGGCGACAACGGGTCTCCTTATCATAAGCCTCGTGTGCTATGAAAAAACCAGTTGGACTGCCATTTATTAACACTGAGGATTTCACCATTGATATGCACCAACGGATCCACGACTACCACTTCTCTCCAAAACCACATCTCCCAAGAAGGTAAAGAAAAAAATCCAAGTTAATGTGATCTTACATCTTCTCTATAACCCTTGTTGTACCAGCCTTCAATCTATTATCCAGATATTCATTGGCAATCAGAGTAGTATTTGAAATCTATCTGTCTTTTACAAAAGTGATGTAGGATAATAGAGAAACAAACAAGAAAACAGAATAATAATATACGGAGAAGAGAATAAGTCAGAAAGTTTGAAGAAGATAAAAAAGACAGAGGAAAAGGAGTTGGAAGAATACGGCTGAAACAAGCATTTTTTATCTCAAAACTCAAGTCGGACTTCAAAATTCTCAATACAAAACTTTAAATAGTAAAATAACAAACCTTAAGTTTTAAAAAGTCAATGAGTTTGGTCCAAGTCCACTAATACAAATTCAAATAAATTAAATAAAATATAACTAAAATAATCCAAAATAATAAAAATGAGAAATATCCTCATCAAAAAGCATTTTAAAATTTTGTAATGATGTTTCCCAATACGAAAGACGAAGCTAATGGCCGACACTCCTTAACCTCCATAGCCCCCCCCCCCCCCCCCCCTCTTCCTTTTTCTCTGGTCTTGGTCATGTTATAATGCAGTATTGTTTAATTACGAACGAGACATATATGATGGAGACAAGACATTTTACACTAATTAAATTCAGCTAATCCACTTTGGCCGTTGAAAAAAAAAATTACTTGGTGTCATTTATAGAAAAACATGATTAGTGAGTATCGCACTCATTAGTTCATATGAAAGGTGAATATAATAAGTGTAAATATTTCTAATATTTTTGTTTATAGAAAGAATTATACTACGTACAATCGAGGGTGGGAGCCAGCATGCAAAATGGGTGATGTGGTAAAACATCATGTCAGATCAATGAAAAATTTGAAAAACAAAAACAAAAACAAAAGAAGAAAGATGCTAAATTAGATGCAGTTATGGCGAAAAAATCTAAGTCCAATTCTCCTAAATATATACTTTCTCCCAGTTCGATTTGCAAACCACTTCCAGCTCCAATTCGCTTATTACGTAATAGGTAGATATTTCCAGTTCCCAAACCCGGTTTCAATTCTCCCAACCCAATTCGCAATTTTCTCCCAAGTTCAACTTTACAAGTACCTCGACCAATTGGCAAACTTGTACGCTTTCATCTCGTTTCGATTCAAGAGCCAATTGACGCATTCAAGATTTTCATTTGTCGATAGCTGAAGATATGCTACCACTGTGTAATGTTATGGAATATAACTTCTAATTTAACCCAGGCTTAGAAGATTGCAAAGATTGACAAGAAGCTGTTATAATCTCTTGTTCTAGTTTTAGAAAGAACTAAACACATTATAAATATGAGTATGGATTGAAAAATACAAACAAACAAGAAAATAATTGTTTCTTTTTTCTGGAGAGTAATTACAAATTATATAAATGAAACTTTGAAAAGCTATCAAAGTCAAACTTGGGCAAACACAGGAGCATACTCTTGTCGAGTTGGCGTAGAGTGAAACTGTGAAACTGAGCAAGCTGAGGAGAGAGAATTCCAACTCTGGTAAAACTGTTGATGACCATCTTCAATAGGCTAGTGGGCACTCAACTGTTGCGATTCAGCCTTTCTACCCATGACAAGTGAGAATCTCCATAGTTATTGCTCCGGCCTTTAATAGTAACACTACGTAAGAGTCCAGAAAGATGGAGGTCTAGGGTTCACGTTGACGAAGATTAAGAGTGAGATAGAGAGAGGTTGAAGAAGAAAGGCAAAGGCATATACGGAGAATGAAATTTGCTCAAAACAATAGAACTAATCTCCACGCCCAAACCGAAAAAAATGCTGCTCCATTCCCAATCTTCCATTTTTTATGGGTTAAATTAGAAGTTAGATTCCATAACATCACACTGGTGGCTCCAAGTAAACTCAACTGCAACTGCAAGTACCATTTTTCCAAAATCTTGTGAATATGTGACCCACATGATTAGAATTAGGGTTAGTTTATTTTGAAAGATAAATCAAAAACTCTAAATTTATTTCAATCTCATTATTATACTTTTTTTAATTTTCATACAAAATATAATAAAAAATTCTACTTTTTCAAATTCCAAAAACTACTTTTTAAATTTCCATAAAAAACTAATATTATAACAATATTATAAAAATTTTTTAAAATTTGTTAATAATAAATCTCTCTTTTTTAAAGAGATTGTACAATGTTTACATAGCATTACGAGAAATTAACCATCCAAGTCACTCATTAATTGTGTAGCAGTCCAAAGCTGATTAAACCAAAATATGATAAAAAGACAAAATCACCTCCTTTAAGAAAGGTCCAAGGAAAACACACTCGGAATGGGACTAACTCTGAAAGACATTCCAAAAACAACTAGAAAGTAGAAACCTCTCTCGACTCTTGAGTACTACGCAAAACCCTAATAAATCTCAGCGACTCATGAAAAAAATCAAGAGCACGGTACAACAGCGCTATATATTGAAGATAAATCACCCCCGTTACTTAATTGCCACTGTGTTTGGCCTTTGTGTGAGACTGAAGTCCAGTTTCTGAGCCGAAACTCCTGCACAAAGAGAGATAAAGCTGTTAGAACACAAATGACCTAATTTAGACTTGCGAGTGACACTTTCCAATATTGAAAGCAAACATACTTGCTGCAAGATTTGCAAGAGAATTGGCCCCCAGATTTCGGGGTCTGTGGCTTGGATTGATCACTATTAGCAGGAGTCTTTCCAGCCTTCTTGGAAGGATGCGGAGTTGCCGTATGAACACCCTTCTTACCATCTATAGCATATATAAACAGCCATCATATCAAGGCCCTTGCTTAGTCTAACCATAATTGATTTCAATGCCACATGAATTTCGAAGAAGTAAACCACTGGACCTTTAATGGAAGAGCTCAACCAGGCCTAAATAAAATTAATCCCAACTTAAAGCTAAAAACACCCACTGAGAAGTGAGAACAAACAACTCACATGATGATGATGTTTGGTCACAGGGACGCATCATTAGTGCCAAAATTAAGTTACAAGGCACACTAGACATTAAAACTTGGCAACACGATCACTTTTGTCATTATTTTAAAAAATAGTCATGGATATTAATCTATTAGAAATATAAAATTAAAAATAAAAGATATAACCCATAACAAGATATGAGATTTGTGTCAGGGATAAGGAAATAGAATAAAAACATATAAACCCACCCTGAAAACGAAATGTAAGAGAGGAAGGTAATGAACATCATTGGTATTATGACTGCTGATGTACACTACATACACATGCAAATGGTCAATTACCCTAATATAAGCTATAAAAACTCTTCTAATTGCTACGAAGTAAAGCACCCACTAAGTAATTGAATCTGTGACTTCAATATGCATCGTCATTATGGTTTACAGGCTATTTGTAGAAAAATCATATCTAACAAACAACGAGAAAAGGGTGAATAAAATCACCTGTCTTTTGAGGAGTAGCTGGTTTTGCCTTCTTAGCAGGAACAGGAGTTTTGGTTGCAGAATCAGAGGGGGGTCTCTTCTTGCCCAGTTCAGCCTTCTACAATACACATAAAGTTAATGATTTTATACAAAAAAAGATTTTGATCAGTAAGATTATTAATATTATCCAAAAAATACCGTCCAGATTATTTCAAAATGTTGAGAAAGATTAAAACCTTCTTGGGTGTTTCTTCATCCTCCTCATCAGACTCGAATAACATCGCATCATCATCGTCGTCATCATCTTCATCATCGTCCTCGTCATCCTCATCCTGTAACAATTAGTTATGCAAATTCAAAGCCGGTCAAAAAATATTCTACCAGCACATTAAAAAATAGTATATATACTCTCTAGAGAATATGATGGGTTTTTTGGGAGAGCACGAGGGGAGGGGAGGGGAGGGGAGGGGAGGGGAGAGGGGGGGTGCAATAATGAGACTATGGAATGAACCAAGTGCACATGAACACTAAAAAGCCCAAGATGCTTGTTCTATTGATAGAACAAATTTAAAAAAAAAAAAAAAGATGTGTGAAGAGTATTCTGGAGATTGCAATAGCTGGCCATGAACTTTTCTGTTGCAGTTTCATGTCTCCAAGAGCAGAGGAAACAAAAAGAATTCGGCTATTAGGAAACAACTTGCAACTTTTATGTTTAGCAATATAAAGAATTCTTAATTACATCAACACTCATGCACTGCTGGATGAAGAATTTATTCAAAAACATAATGACAGCATACCTGATCACTAGAGTCATCATCCTCATCATCTTTCTTAGGTTCTACAAGCTTAACCTTCTTTTCAGAAGACTCCGACTTGGAAGCAATGCTTTGAGTCGTAACAATTGAGCCAGCCTTACCTGAAAATTATTAACCAGTCAATGGCAGAAAGGGATAAATCTCAAAAGAAAATCACCTAATAAAACGGTAAGATGAAGTGGCAGCATCCACCATTCTCTATGCTGTTCAATGGCAACTCCTCCAACCCGTCCTCTGAATCAGAATCAAATTCTGTACAATTGAAAAAAGGACATTATTAACAGTTAAAATTGAGAATGTTAGAAAAGGACGTTCACAACACTCACCATCATGATCCTCCGTGGCAAACACGACATCAGAAAGTCAAGGAAGCACAAAATACTAGAGGTAGGAACACACTAGTTATAATAACTACCACTATCAAAGAAGGGAGCTATTTGGACCTCAAGTAGATAGCATGCAACAGGCATTAGCAGGATTTGCAACCATGAAATTTCTTCTCACATTACATGAGAAAAGTAATATTTAGGTAGTCAAGATAAAAATACGAAGCAACATGAATGGTGAACTCTCCAGTCCAGTGGCAAAAACAAGGAAAGCAAAATATAACTTAACCAATGGGTAGTGCTTAAACTAAAAAAAATCATTTAACCACATTGATGTCAAGAAACATATTCTATTTACTTACAAATGAAGAAAAAAGAAAACAAAGATTAAGCATTAAATTAGTTCACAAAACTCTTTGACTTCATCCTAAAATACTTTTATCAAATAGAACATATTTTTAAGGTAATGAACATTTTCAATTGAAAATTAAGATTCATAGAAAGGACCAACCCCCAACCCTTTCAGTCTTTCAGCTTTGAGACCAAGGCATTGCAGAAAAAATGTTTTGCACACTTTAATGAGAAAGAGCATAACTTCAATGCAGACTTCAAAAAGAACTCAGAAGTTATAAAGAACATCAATGATCAAATAACTCAACCTACAAGGAATTTGAGGTCTATCAACTAGTTTTAAAAGAAGGGAAGTATCAAATAATTATTCACTGGGCAGAAAGGGAAAATGTGAAGGATATTCCTCTGGGGTATAAGCTTTGTAGCCGAAAAAGTAGACACTCCCATGTTTCCAGTTGTGAGAGAGCTCAAACTCCTTTTCAAAAACCAAATCAAAAGAAAGCTGAGGGAAGTTCTCTGTGGAAAGGGTTCCCAAGACAAGTTTCTGATCACCAAACTTCAATAAGAGAGGAACAGATTCATTTCCCTTGGCCTTGGACTCACCCAGAGATGCCTGCACAAAAAGCAGCATTTCAGACATTCCCAGCACGTGCAAAGCAACTGCATATAATGTTGAGAATTACCCAAAGCAATAACTAGCACAATTACAATAACACTTACCTGTGAAAGATGTAGGACCTTATCCTCGCCAGGTTTTACTTTTAGAGGTTGTCCTGCCTTGACTTCAACACCTTAGAGAAACAAAAGCATGATTCAACATCTGTCTGTCCATTGGTATGACTAAATAGATTCATTATACCAAGAGTAATCACCCCACAAAAATGAATTGGTTTGAGTGGACTCACCACAATCCACAAAACTAATTGCAGAAGATGTTAAAAATGTGACAACCAAAAGATAAATAATATGCAAAGGTACCTAGAAGCTGACAGTGTGTTTTTGGGGAGGTAGGCAGAATTATTTCAAGGAACAAAATACAGCAGAGCACCCATAACAGAACACAACAGTCGACATCATCATATATATTTTTTTTTTTTATAAGTAAACTCGACATCATCATATTACCAAGCAACACACAAACAGAGATTGAAATAAGCATAAGACTTCATCATTATGTCTCTTCAGAATTTCACTATTTTTCTTCTCATTCTCTCTCGGGCTCAGAATCATCTACTTTAGCATTGGATAACAAAATTTTGAATTTTTTTTTTTTTGCAACACATCTAAAAAGTAACATAAAACCGTTTCCAGCATCTTAAAAAACAAAAATTATGCGACTGCAAGCAGCTAAACATAAAAAGAACAGATACATTACCGGTTCCTTTTAACATAAAGAAACAAAAACAAACTCACCAGCTCCAAGCGACAAACATTTGCAGAAAAGAAACAGAAACAAACTCGTAAGAAAAATAAGAACGTAGTTTTCCAACACAAAAGGAAATGAAAGGTAAAAGACACGCTCATATACTCTCTCATCTCAATAAAACCAAACATAAGGGAAGCCAAGACAAAGAAAAAAAAATATGTTCACAAAAGAAAATTTCAACTTCTCAAGATGAAAACATAACACTCTTAGAAAAAGAAACAGAGAGACACAATCAGATGTACTACATATGCAAAAGAAGAAACCCGGACGGAAAAACAAGAATAAGAGAAAACAGTACGCGAGAAATTAAATAGATATGAGAAACCCAACCCTGACAGTAGGATAAAGATGATTGAAATGGAGCAGAAGAGAGCAAGTGGAGGTAGCTTACCCCAAAACTCCATGGACGGCGACAAAGAAGAAGGCTAGGGTTTGGAGATGGTTTGTTTGAGAGAGAGAGAGAGTGTGGAGACTGTCAGGAGGGCTGGCTTCTCGAAGAGACAGGCCTACGAGGGTTCGGGGGTGCTTTATAAGAAGGAAAATGATGCGGTTTCGCCACTGGCAATTCTATAATTTTTTTGAAGAAATAACATTGAAATTAAAAGGACATAAAATTTATAATAGATCGAGGAGTCAATTAAATATACACATTGACTTACAGTTTGTAAATCTCATCAGATTAAGAATTTGAGAGGTAGAGTACTGCTGCTGGCAATAATTATAATCTCATTCTCATATAAAAGGGAATTAAAATCCACGAACTAAAAGTCCAGACACTATTTCTTTGTATAAATTTTTTCTATACAAACAAGAGTTACAAACAATTAATCATCACAACAATAAAATAATAAATACGATAGAAAAAATACAAGATGACTCTGTGATAGCGCGTGAAACCATGCGCCACGCTAGGTGTTCTCGACACCAAGCTAGAAGTAACAGATGCCCCCATCCATTAACAAAACCATCGGTGCAACCACCGGCGACGAAAGATCTGCCTGATGCGAGGAGATGGTAGAAAACCATTCCCTACACATTACTGTCTCGCACCACTCCGTTCGACAAAAGGATCTGGGCGACCTCACGATTGGCAGATGGGGAATACAACGGCATTGCACGTGGCGGCCTTAGGGCATCTCCCACCTCCAAACCTGTAAAAACAATCATCTTGGCAATTCTATAATTATGTTTTAAACGATGAATTTTTAAATTATTTAATAAAAAAAAAGGCATGCAATCAAAGTTTTTAATTTTATATCGATATAGTTGGAGTTTTTTGAATTAAAATTGTGGCTGGTACATGTAAGGAGATTATTTCGTACTAATTCAAATACCGACAGTATCATATTTTGGCCATACTGATCATTTGTATTTCGATTTTATCGAATTTCGACTTTTCATTTTTTTTTTACTATTTTTTTTATCTTAATTCAGATTAGACTATTTACCTATATATATATATATCACTTATTCATATATTAAAAATTATTTTAAAATATAATTTATATATGTATTTATATATATAATTTATTTATATATACTATTTTAAAACAATATATGAAACGATATTAATATTGAAATATTTTATTTTAATACCTTAATTAATACGTCAACTGGTACGGTATTCAAAACATTACATAAAATACGACATATGCAATATATATATATATCTTATAAAGTGGTTATATAAAAATAAATTATAAATTGATATAATTTTATATCATCTATTAAATTTATTTTATAGTAAGAATAATTTTTTAATTTGATAAAAAAATTAATTATATTTATTTATGTAATTATTTTTATATAATCTATTTATTATTAGAATACTTCTCTTATACAAAGAGGAGTATTGTACCCTCATTTTAACACCAATTTGATAAAAATGATAAAGAAAGCATCGGTGCATTGTGCCATGTTTTTTTTTTTTTTAAGAGACCTAGTTTAGGATATTTTTTTTTCCAAGTCACAGAAAGCGCCTGTCGGTGCATTAACCCCTCTAAACTATTGTCTCACTGTAATTTTTATAAAATTTTTAATGAAATAATAATATGTGATACCAAGAAATATGTCGATTATAGCTATAAGATTATCCTAAAAATAGGTGTGTAAATATAAAACTGAGGTTTATTATAATTAAAAAATTAATAATTCTTATTATAATAAGTGATGTCAAGAACCATCTTATTATTAAGCTGTGTTAACTAGAAGAATGATGAATAATCTTTTTCCAACCAAATTATTTCGTCATTTGTGTGTAAAATCCATGTGTAGATTTCTACTTGGGCCCGATTGTCCTTCTGGGCCGGTCAATACTGAAGAACCTACTTGGGAGTTAACAAAAACGCAAAAGATGGTTCAACATTCAGTCGCCATATTAATGTTTTGAATACAATATTGAGTGTATTAATTAAGATATTGAAATAAAATATTTTAATATTAATATTATTTTGTATATTATTTTAAAATAATTTATACATAAAAAAATTATATATATTTATATAAATACATATATAAATTATATTTTAAAATAACAGTCAATATATAAATAAATTTTATATACAAATATATATGTAAATAATCTAGTGTAAATTAGGATAAAAAAAATAGCAAAACATGTAAAAAAAAAAAAGTGAAATCCCAATACAACTGGTACAGGCCGGTACAAAACAGACATAATTTCTTTATCGACCACTGCTCTAATACGATACGAACTGGCTATACCGATTAATACGATGCGAAATTTAAAATTATGCTCTATACTCCATACTCCATGCATGCAATGCAATAAAAAATGGGTAATGCTATTTATATATATATATATATATATATATATAAAAGAACACAGCCATTTCATTAATAAACGAAACACATATTACAATGGCTAATGCTATTTTGCCCATTAGTCATATGAGTTTGTTTCTTAAATTTATTACTAGTATAAATTGTATTTTTTATTTTATTTTTTCATTCAAATAATTGTTAAATGTCTTTAAACATTTTTTTTAAATAAAAGAATATACCATTTCATTAATAGTCACTTTTTTAACAATTAAAAATAAAATAAAATATCGAAGCAATAACTTTGAGATAGCAAACTCATGCGGCCAAGTTCCATAAAAAATTGTGGTCTTAAACTATGCGGACAAAAAATGAGTTCTTTTAACCCTACACTGTACATCTATTGAAGGTACAAGTTGGCTTGAAAGCCTATTTGGGATTGAATTTAGGTTTAAAACGTGCTTTACTCGCTTAAAAGTTTTTTCTAAGCAAAAAAAATGATATATTTGATAAATTTATATAAGTGTTTTAATTACTTAAAAAAGTTGAAATTTTACTTTTTTAAAAATCATCAAATTAAAATTTTTATCAAAAAATTCTTGTAAATAATTGTCTATTTTTAAAAAATTATTGTAATTAATTTTAAAAACTCTTTAAATACATGTGTACGAAATAATAAATAATTTTTTTTTATGTATAGAGCTTTATAACACAGCTTAACAATTAAAAGCACCATTACGAAAAACTATATTTCCTATTGCAATTCCAAACAAGCACATACTATTATAAAAAATTATATTTCTTACAACAATCCCAAATAAGTACACAGAGCATTTTCATCTCGTTCCCCGTAATGTTTCCTATAATTTAATTAAAAAGTACATTCCCTAAATTTTTTTCATAAATTTTACTCATATTTCAAAAACTTTCTACATCACATTCCCTATCATTTCTCTATTTTATTAAAACAATATTTATCAATTTTTTTATGACTTTTTTTTCTCACTTCCATTTACAAAATTAACTACTCAATGTTTTTTCTTATGTTTTGAACTATTATTCTAATGGATATTTTAAACAAGAAAATTAAATTATTTTTTGTGGATATGATAATATTTTCAAAATTAATGTTTTATATTTTCATAATTATTTAAATTATTTTTTAAAACTACAACAAATATGAATATGAGAGAAATGTAGATGATTGGAAGAAAATTTTATTTTATTTATTAGAATAAAATATTGAAAAAAAAATTATCTAAGGATGAATGTGATTCCCTAAATATAGGGAATTACTATTCATCCCCTAATCTTTTAATATTTCGATCCAAACCATAAAATAAACCTCAAATTACAGGAAAAACAGTACTTTAGGAGACTGGATGTAAATGCTCTCATCATGTTAAAAATCGAAACGGTCCCAACCCAACAGAAACCGACTCTGATCGATTTGGGTCGCCCGCCATTTACATGAGTACGAATCGAGTTTTAGTTGAAAATTGCGCTATGGAACTTCTCTGCCAGTTACACATGATGGTTCTCTCAAGTTTTAGAAGTAGAATATGAAGACAAGTATTAAAAAAAGAAAAACAGTGAAGTAATTGTTAAACTATCTCTTAAATAAATATTATTTCTCACTCATTGAATTTTATAAAAAAAAGAATCTAGCAATCATATCTTTAAGATACAATATCGTTTATATAATATACACATTATGAATTCTGAACAATAAGTTTTTGAATTAACAGATGTAATAGCAATAAATATATTGTTTTAATTTGAATTCAAATGTGACAATTATTATTTAAAAATATATAATAAAAATTGTCATAATAGTTATGGTCTAAAATAACAAAAATAAATGTCATTGACAGTTAATTATAATTTTCAAGAATGTTATTAGACACATCACTTTGTTTAACAAAAAAAAAAATGTCCCTTGCGACAATGCATAAGTGCTAAATGCGTCTAAACATCACACGTGTATGTGTACAGTCAATGCTTCGCAATGGATACTACTTCCAAAGTGCGTCTCCTCTTATATTTATTTTAGAAATACTTTCACTTATAAATCATTAAAATGTCATTGTCTAATTAATATGAGATTAAGAAAAAATACATTTGAAAAAAATTTCAAAAAATAGATAATTTAAAAATTGGATAAAATATTTGAAATGATATTTGAAATAATCTAACATCAAGCCCCCTCCTTTTGTCTCTCTTCATGATGCTCTTATTTTCTCCCAGATCACCAAAAATCTATTCTCTATTAGCAAGTTAAGTGCTAATATAATTATTTCATCCATCAAGTTATTTTATTTTATTTTTTTCACTCTGGATTTATCATACACAACCTGCACACTGGAATTAAGTTGGGAACCGGTAGATGTGTTGATGGCCTCTTATGTTTTTCATCGTGATTATCAATCCTTTTTTGCTCTCAGCAACTCGGTACCTCTTTCTCTGTTAGGCATGCTCAATTAGGGCGTATCTCAAATCATGAACCAGAACTCTTAAATAAAAATGGACTTTTATCTGTTACATCTCCCCATATATAATATTATATTTGATAAAAAGATAATTTTATTCTCTCTCTAGAACATTTGGACATAATTTATTTTTTACAGATAAGATGAGTTGAAATTAAAGTTACGATCTTAAAAAAATCAAAAGGCCTCAAATCAACCTTAAAGCATCTTGAATAGATATGTGCCATGGATGAAAAAATTCATCCATTCATTAAAGTCAAACTGGGACCTTCCTGTCTCGGAGCAACTACCTGGTTATACTAATTCAAAATCTCCCCATCATGTCTGTCAAGACTCTCTATGGATTCCAAAGCAAGCACTGCTTGCTTGGTTTTCAGTGTGATTGTGCTGATTTTTTTCTCTTTGTACATCATCAACAGAGGACCATTTTAGAGCTATCAAAATAATTGTTAGATATGTCAAAGTTACTTTTGTGAAAATTCTGGGAATTACTTATGAATCTTTCAACTTTCAAGAGAAAACATATGATCTTTTTTTTGGTAAAGATTAATAATTTCTTTAAGATGTCTAAACATAAAATCAAATATAATTTCTTTAATCATTCTCAAACCTGTGATTAATTACATTTCTAAGATTTTAATGTACATATATTATAATTTCTTGAGTCAAACAGTTAGGATTATTCATCTGGGTCAGACAAAACCCGACCTGGCCCCCTTTTTTTTTTAAAAAAAAATTAATAATTTTTATATTTTTATCTAAAAGCTTCAAAAAAATTATTCGCCATTCAAATTAGAATTTTGGAATCCAAAACCTCAATAAACAAAACGGTCAAATTATATTTTATCTGACACTTGGAAGTAATTTTTAACCCCAAGGCTCTCAAAATTCCGTAGGTGTAGGGAATTCTCAAAGTTTGACATTAGATGAAAGATGATTTGGACTAAATTTATGGATAGACACGATGTTCTACGTACTATTTCCACTTAAAAAGTGGAAGGAATGCTTAGGTAGATTCCCTTTGGAACAATAATAAATAAATTATTAGACTAAAAAAGTTTAGAATAGCCTTTCTCTTCACCTCTTAGTCCTACGGTAATGTTGCGCCAAATTTAGGGATATTTGTTGGGCCCACTAGTTGTTGGTAACATATAAGATAAATGGTAATAATAAGATAAAGAAATATTTCATCTACGAAAAGAATTATAAAAGAATTATTGTATAAATTAATGTGATTGATACGGCATAATTATTGTAAACTTCATTTTATTATAAGTCATTATATCTTAGTTTATAAAGATTGTTTTTCTCTTTGTAAACCAAACATCTTGAATTATTGATCACTTATGTCAAAGTGTCTTATCTTTCCTCACCAATAATAGAGAGTATCTTTTAGATTTTTAAGCGATAATTTGGAATGAAATGGTTCAAATAAGTGATGCATGCCCTCACAAAAAAAAAAAAAAGTGATGCATGCAATGATTCGAATACAAAAACAGTTAAAAGATTATAAATATAATAAATTAAAAGTGTGGTCTATTTAATAAAACTATAATACTTAGACTTCAAATGTTGAACTATAAAATTATTTTAAAATTTTAAAGGACCATAAATTATAATCCAAATTATAGATTCCTTTTTGGTAAGGGACTCTAATGGATTAGACATGTCGCACACCACGCATGCGAGTGTTTAATCTCACAGCCACGGATTTGGCTTCGATATTAGAGGCAAGCCATTTGGTAATGACATTAATTTACCTTAATTTATGCAAAAGTAGAAATTTACCATATCTGTTGCGTGATTTGGTTATACATGAGATGGAATAAGATAGGATTGTGCTTAAAGAATAATTCGATAGTTGCAATGAAATTTTGTTTCTCGTCCATTCTTTCCTTCCTATACCAGTTCTTGTTCATCTCCAAATCGGCGCTCGACTTCTTCAAGTCCATATATATATATATATATATATTTATATTGTTATGAAACTTAAAGAAAGGAACTACTATTGCAAAAGAGAAATAAGAAATTCTCTTGAAACTCTTAATAACTGAAACTTTCTTTCTCTCTCTATTTTTTCTTATGAATTTCATTACAACTGAAGCCCATGTTTATAGGCGTTGAAATTACTATGTAAGTTACTATGCAAGTCACTATGCAAGTCACTATACAGATTTAAAATAATAGTGGTGGGGTCATTCACATAATTTAGTGGTGGGCCAGGGGGGCGGCTGCCGACTTCATTTATAACACTCCCCCTTGAATGACCACCCATAAAGAATCTGCCTCGTTAAAACCTTGCCAAGTAAAAACCCAGTGGGAAGAAAAACCAATGGCGAAGGAAAAAGAGTACAGTCTTCTTATGTATCAATAAGTGCTTTAAGATTGCCTCATTAAAACCTTGCAGAGGAAAACCCAGTGGGACAAAACCTCAGCGAAGGAAAAAGAGTACAATCAGCACATTTACTCCCCCTGAAAAGTGCATGACAAAATATATTTGAGTCTTCGCATTCCAATGTTATGCACAATCTTCTTGAATGTGGAAGTTGGTAACGCTTTTGTGAATAAATCTGCCAGATTATCACTAGATCGTATCTGCTTGACATCAATTTCACCTTTTTCTTGAAGTTCATAAGTATAAAAGAATTTCGGTGAAATATGTTTGGTTCTGTCACCTTTGATATATCCTCCTCTGATTTGAGTGATACAAGCAGTATTATTTTCATATAAGATTGTTGGGCTATTATCGATCATAGGAAGTCCACACTTTTCCTGGATATGTTGAATAACTGATCTCAACCAAATACACTCTCGACTTGCTTCATGAATAGCAATGATCTCTGAGTGATTTGAAGAGGTAGCAGATAGTGTCTGCTTAACAGATCTCTATGATATGGCAGTATCTCCATAAGTAAATAAATATCCAGTTTGAGATCTACCTCTGTGTGGGTCTGAAAGATAACCTGCATCTGCATACCCAATCAATTCTGGACTTGAACCACGTTGATAAAATAATCCCATATCAACCGTCCCATGAAGGTAACGAAGGACATGTTTAATGCCATTCCAATGCCTTCGAGTTGGTGCAGAACTATATCTTGCAAGCAGATTAACTGAGAATGTAATATCTGGTCGAGTGCAATTTACAAGATACATCAAAGCTCCAATTGCACTGAGATATGGTACTTCAGGACCAAGAATTTCTTCATCGTCATCACAAGGACGGAATGGATCTTTCTTCACATCAAGTGTTCGAACAATCATTGGAGTACTCAGAGGATGAGATTTGTCCATATAAAAATGCTTTAAGACTTTCTCAGTATACATGGACTGATGAATAAAAATTCCATTTGGCAAGTGCTCAAGCTGCAGGCCGAGACAAAGTTTTGTTTTGCCAAGATCTTTCATTTCAAATTCATTCTTTAAATATATAGCGGTTTTTGAGATCTTTTCAGGAGTTCCCACAATATTTAAATCATCAACATAAACCGCAATAATGACAAATCCGGATTCTGATTTCTTAATAAAAACACATGGGCATATAAGATTATTCTCAAATCCTTCTTTCAATAGATATTCGCTTAAGCGATTATACCACATGCGTCCGGATTGCTTCAACCCATATAAAGATCTTTGTAGTCTGATTGAGTACATATTTCTAGATGTACTTGTAGATGCTTCAGGCATCTTATATCCTTCAGGGATTTTCATATATATGTCATGGTCTAAGGATCCATATAAATATGCAGTGACCACATCCATCAACCGCATTTCTAATCCTTTTGTAACAATCAGACTAATCAAAAATCTAAATGTGATTGCATCCATAACGGGAGAGTATGTTTCTTCATAATCAATCCCGGGTTTCTGCAGGAAACCTTGTGCAACAAGCCGTGCTTTGTATCGCACAATTTCATTTTTCTCATTACGTTTTCGTACAAATACCCACTTATATCCAACAGGCATTACACCCTTTGGTGTTTGGACAACAGGTCCAAATACTTCTCGTTTTGCTAGCGAATTTAATTCAGCTTCAATAGCTGTTTTCCATTTTGGCCAATCATTTCTACGTCGACATTCTTCGACGCTTTTTGGCTCACTTTCTTCATTACTTCTGGTAATGTCAAGAGCCATTTTATATGAAAATATGTTGTCGACAACAGTTTTATTTCTATCCAGAATTTCTCCAGTTTTCATGAAATGTATTGAGATCTCATTATTTTCAGGTACCTGTTCCTCTTCAGGGGAAAACATTTCATGACACACCTCTTCAGGAGGTCCCTTTTTAGGAGATTTATACTCTTCAAGATTTTCCTCTTCAGGAGGTTCTGGAATAGAAGATTTAAGCTCTTTAGGAGCACCAATTATATTTGTGGCCTGTATTGTGGGTACGTGTTCTTCAGGAACATCAAATTCATTTTGTATTCTTTTCCTTCTGGGAATTTTGTCTTTTGCACCAAAAGGTCTTCCACGCTTCAGGCGTATTTTAGATTCACCTATTGCTGCTTTGACAATTTGTCCTTCAGGGACTTCAATCCTTGCTGGAGTATTAACAGCAGGAATATAAGATTTTACTACACCTTTAGTGTCAGTAAATACATCCGGTAACTGATTTGCAACATTTTGCAAATGAATAATCATTTGAACTTCCCGTTTACATTCATTTGTAGGAGGATCAAAATGAGACAGGGTCTTATTATCCCAAGTAATATCTTGTCGTGCTTCAGGCACCGACTTTTCTTTACCCATTAACGGAAAATTTGATTCGTCAAAATGACAATCCTCAAAACGTGCTTTAAACATATCCCCTGTAAGGGGTTCAAGGTATCTAATAATGGATGGAGAATCAAAACCAACATATATCCCAAGTCTACGTTGAGGGCCCATTTTTGTACGTTGTGGAGGTGCAATTGGAACATATACAGCACATCCAAAAGTACGAAGATGAGAAATATTTGGTTGTTGACCATATGCAAGCTGTAATGGAGAATATTTATGATATGTAGATGGTCTAATGCGAATTAGAGATGCTGCATGAAGTATAGCATGTCCCCAAACAGAAATAGGTAGTCTTGATTTCATAAGTAAAGGTCTAGCGATTAGTTGAAGCCTTTTGATCAAAGACTCAACTAAACCGTTTTGTGTGTGTGTATGGGCAACAGGATGTTCAACATCTATTCCTATTGACATGCAATAATCATAAAAAACTTGAGATGAAAATTCACCTGCATTATCCAATCGAATGGTCTTAATTGGATACTCAGGAAATTGTGCTCGTAGTTTAATTATCTGAGCAAGAAATCTAGCAAATGCAACATTTCTAGTGGAAAGAAGACAAACATGTGACCATCGACTAGATGCATCAATTAGAACCATAAAATATCTAAATGGTCCACTTGATGGATGAATAGGCCCACATATATCTCCGTGAATCCTTTATAAAAAGGATGGAGATTCAATAATGATTTTTGAGGGAGATGGTCTAATAATTAACTTACCTTGAGAACATGCAGAGCACGGAGATTCATTGGGTAGAAATATCTTTTGATTCTTTAAGGGATGCCCATGCGAATTTTCAATAATTCGTCTCATCATTATAGAACCCGGATGTCCAAGGCGATCATGCCAAGTCATAAATACTTTAGGGTCAATGCACTTCTGGTGCATTACCACATATGATTCAATTGTTCTCATTTTTGTATAATACAATCCAGAACATAGAGCAGGCAGTTTTTCTAATACGAGCTTCTGGCCCGATACTGTTTTAGTAATAAGAAGATGCTCTTTACTGCCTTCATTGGTCGTTTCAATATGGTAATCATTACGACGTATATCTTTGAAACTCAATAAATTTCTTCTGGATTGTGAAGAGAATAGAGCATCATCAATACAAAATTTGGTGCCATTAGGCAACACAATATAAGCTCTTCCGGAGCCCTCAATTAAATCCGATGAACCTGATATGGTATGGACACAGGCTTTACTTAGTGTTAGATTTTGAAAATATTTCTTTTCTTTGAGAATTGTGTGAGTTGTAGCACTGTCAGCCAGACATATATCTTTATCATTCAACTCAGAGATAAAAAGCTCATCAATGTGATCCATGATTCTACAAAATATACAAAACTTTTATTATTGATAGAAAGAAAATACATTAATTGAGTGGAACACTTCCATCTCCAATTAAGTGTTCAATACTACCATCAGGATGATTAAAGAAATCAGATACATCAAGATGAGTAACGTCTACATCTACTGAATCTAATAAATCATCTGATGGTTCTACTAAATTTGTTTCATGCACTTTATTCTTTCCTTTAATAGAAGCTTGATATAAATCAGCTAAGTGCCTGGCCGTACGACAGGTACGTGACCAATGTCCAGTCATTCCACATCTATGGCATACCTCTTCACTTTTCTTTGAAGAATTATTCTGAGAATTTTTACCCCTCTCTGAATTGTACCACTTCTGCTGATATGGTATATTATAATCCCTTTTAATGTTGTCACTCCTGGGACCAACATTTCTATAATTTCTCCTACCACGTCCACGCCTCCGATTTCTTCTAAAAGATGCACTATTCACTTCTGGGAATGATGCAAACCTATTACCATTCACTTCAGGGAATGATATTGAGCCAGTAGGGCGTGACTGGTGGCTTTCTAATAAGAGCTCATTATTCTGCTCAGCTACTAGAAGACATAATATAAGTTCAGAATATTTCTTAAACTTTCTCTCTCGATACTGCTGCTGCAGGAGCACATTCGAGGGGGGACCTAACAAAATTCTGCCAATTCCTTCCACCCCCCAGATACATACATACTCTTCTTCTTTTCTCCCATAAAGCTTCCTTTCCTGAATCTTAGCTCTTCTCTTTCTTATTTATTCTTACTACTATCACTTTATAAACCAGGCCGGCGGAAAAAAACCGTTACGTATCGGGGTCGTACGCCTGGAACAAAAAGGTTCGTCGTACAATTTCGGCGATTACAAAAATCAAGGAGTATATCCCTCTCCTCTTTAGTGTCTTTCCACTTCCGTCGTTCAGGAACAAACACTTCGCCTAATTCTTTTGAATCCCGGCCCGGTTTTCCCCCACTAACCAATTACGTTACGACCACTGAACAAACTTGGTTGACGAACATGGTTTATGCGCCGCTAATGTAGCGGCTTGTCGAGCATTTGACAAACTCACACCATCCATTTCAAATTGGATTTGTCCCGCGGACACACGAGCAATCCAACCCGTAGGATTTCCTTTTCCTCTTCCCATTCTGACTTCTGTAGGTTTCCCGGTAATAGGGAGATCCGCGAGATCTTCTGGAGTAGTCTTAGCCTGGGAAACATAATGTAATCGCCGCCGAGAAGAAACATGCTGTGCCGGGTGACTGGAATCCTCTGAGGTCAGCTGAACAGGCTGACAATCGGCAGAAGATGCTGGGCAAAGCTGCTGGCTTGAAGAGTGAGGCTGATCCGTAACATCAACTGCAGAAGAATGAGGTTCGAGTTGATGAACAGGAGAAGGCCGCAATACATCTCCATCACCATTCTCCCCCGGGGCTGATTAATTAGGTTAAGGAAAATATGAGGCGACCTCATTAAAGAGAACATTCAAGGATACATCGAGTCTCTTGGATTTCACGTCATAGCATCTATACCCGGACCGAGCATATCCAAGAAAGACACAAGTGATTGCCTGGGGGACAATTTATCTCTTAACTGCGCAGGAATATGAACAAAACACGTGCATCCAAACACTCGCAAATGCCTATAGGATGGTGCTGCCCCAGTCAGAAGTTCGTGAGGTACCGCTGCAGCTTATTCCCTCTCTCTTCCCCCCCAATAAAAGGAGAGAGATGTCCCGTCCCTTCTTTATGCACATCCATATACATAGCCAGACACAAAGGTGTACAATCCGGTCAAAATCTGTGGTTCTTTAAGTTCATTCACTGTAGGTTCTCTTACTTGCTCTAGTGGCTGGCAAACGCCAACCGAGAGGGGAGAACGAATGGCTCAGGAATCGACTGGTTCCGAGCGGACTCGTGGAGCTGCAAAGTCTTCTCTAGCATATCTTCATCGGTGATTTTCTCACCACATAATTTTAATACTGAGCTTATTTTAAAAAGTGCGGAATTATACTCACTAACACTTTGATAATCTTGCAACCTCATGTGCATCCCATTGAGAACGAGCTCTTGGGAGGATGACAGTCTTCTGGTGTTCATACCTCTCCCTTAAATTGTTCCACAAAATATAGGGATATTTTACAGTGAGATATTCAGTTTTCAATTTTTCAGGAAGATGGTGGCGAAGGAAAATCATTGCTTTAGCACGTTCCTGCAGGGATGCTTGATTTCCTTCTTTAATAATTTCTCCCAGGTTCATTGCATCAAGATGTATTTCAGCATCAAGTATCCAGGATAAATAATTTTTCCCAGATATATCAAGAGCAACAAATTCCAATTTTGTAAGATTTGCCATTTTAGAGGAATAAGACCACTAGCTTCAGAATTGGCAGAACCGTCGTGCTGATAACGTATTATGAAACTTAAAGAAAGGAACTACTATTGCAAAAGAGAAATAAGAAATTCTCTTGAAACTCTTAATAACTGAACCTTTCTTTCTCTCTCTATTTTTTCTTATAAATTTCATTACAACTGAAGCCCATTTTTATAGGCGTTGAAATTACTATGTAAGTTACTATGCAAATCACTATGCAAGTCACTATGCAGATTTAAAATAATAGTGGTGGGGTCATTCACATAATTTAGTGGTGGGCCAGGGGGGCGGCTGCCGACTTCGTTTATAACATATATATATATATAGTGCATTTAATTCCAAGGTATCCGTTAATTGCTCTGTTCTGAAATGTAAACCCCAAGTTGCGGTTCAATGTATTAGAATCATGCGGCTCTAAAACGAAGGTCCATTTGCAGCCTAACATGAATTGGGTGGCTGCCTTTTGCATGAAGTCAAAAACCTCAAGTCAAGCTAGTTAGGGCTGTACAGTATTGGCGTTGATGGCAAAATCGCCATCGACTGACACACCACCGACCATTTCTATGATCTGTTCCACCGACTGCCACCGACCTCACAGTAGCTGTAACGCCCCGGTCCTGTAGGGGTTGAAGAGTTACTTCTTATCACAGAATCAACATTTCAACAGAATAATAAAAGAATCAAAATTCTTCAATATTATATAAAACTTGGTTCCAATATCACTTTCTTCAATATCATCAATTCTTGAAATGCTACATTACAAGAATACAATAATATTTCATTACTAATACTTGTCAATACTCATATAAATTCTCTATGATTAATCAACCATTCTTAGATCATCTAACTTAATGCTTCATAATCCAATCCTTAGTTAAAATATTCAAACTCATCTGAAAAATATTAAGAAATAAAGGGTGACTTTAACCACAATTCAGTAAGTAGAGAACATATACTAGTGTGCAAACATGAGCATTTACCAAATTCAGAATGCAGGACAAAAATACTTCTTATCTTCAGAAATATAAAAACAGATCATGTTATAAATAAATCAGAGGAATGTTTAGTATAAACAGAAATAGAAAATCTCTTTGGCATAGTATAACTGAAACATTTTATCAAGACAAAAATATTATGTTTAACCCCCGTGGTAGGGTTGTACAAACCCCGACGGCCAACCGAGTAGAAACAGAATGTGAATCTTCCCCTATTATTCTTAGAGCCCAGAGTGTGCACACAGAAAAGACCACGCAGAAAATCACTTTACAACCAAAGTGGTGCACCAGAAATAGAATAGTTGATACCAACCTGGAACAGAACAGAGCGGAACAGAACCAGAATGTTATGTAAGAGGTTTTGGAAATCTTATCATATCATATCACATCAGAGTACAAAACTTTTCCAAAACAGAACAGAATCAGATCAGAAATATCATTTATGCAAAAACTTTCATATTCTTTATTTTTCAGTTCAGAAAATAGAATGCAGCAAAATTAGCTTATGTCTACACTAGTTCATGACAGAAACACTTTATTCTTATACAGAATTTTATGCATATGCAAAACTAATAACTCAGGTGATTTTAAAGTTTTTTTTCGTAACTAAAACTTGTATATTTTCCAAAATAGATCTCAGCTTATATTTTTAATGCAAATTCTAGCATGGAATCCTGTTTACTTGGATTTCTTAGTTTTTTAGAAATCCTCCACAATACTATTGGTCGAAAAATCAAACATCGCCTATAAGAATGACATGAGATTTCATACATTTGCAAAGGATCACAAACTCCAGAATTAAAGCTTGAAAATAAAATCAACAACTTTCCTCAATGTCTAAACATCCTCAAAATCCTATAATATCAACTTTCCAAAAATACTTTGAATTTACTAAAATCCTCCAAAACGTTAAAATAAAACAAATCCTCCAATACCTGAGTTTTCACTTAATAATCACTTACTATAATTCCATTTTCGGACTCAACTCAAACACCCATCTCTTCTAGAAGTCAAAACAAACTGATCCACTTAAATCCTGAAAACTCATTGTAATAACATTATTAAACAACCCAAAAATAATTTAGAACAAGAACCCAATGCAACTAGGGTTGTTCAAAATGCCCGACCTTCCGTTCCATCCGTTTCACCGACCTAACCCGAATCGAAAACCCCGACTCGTTAAGCAAACAATATGTATCGTTTAGCCGATTTGATACCCGCTTTTATGAATATGAATAGGATTATACACGAAAGTAGAAATCTTCACTGAGATTTTTCTAGGGGCGATGGTTCAGTCGATATTCAATCCGGATCTTTTCAAGCCGGTTCATTTCAGCCCACCTTGTATAATTTTCTCGAGAAACAAACACGCTGAATCTCCTAAGAACCGATACATCCACAAAACAGAGGGGCCGGTGTTGCAGAGGAACCAGAGGGGGGTTGAGCGACAGACAAACGATAGAGGGACACAACGAATGACAGACTTGTGTAGGGGTAGAGTAGGATGAATGACGATGCAATCTTTTCAAAAGATAGCGCCGATCGCAGAGAATCAGAGCGGCATGGCAAAGCGAGTGGAACGGAACTGTTAGGTGGCTTCGAGCTTGAGGATCCATAAAGGCTACAATTGCAATCTTTAGAGTTCGGTAGAGAGATTCGAAGTGCAAAGTTTTCTCTATGGTCGGCAATGGAGGCTTCCATAAGCAGAGGGGTCTTATCGGCTTATCGGCTAATCAGTTAATGGGTATGCAGAAGGAAGACTCATTTCGAGTCAAGTCAGAAACTGGATTCTCGGGTCGGGTCGGTCGGGTCGGGTGTGCAGCCCTTAATGCAACAACATTTAACTCCCAAATAACTTATCAAAACACATTTAAAAAAAGAAAGTAAATCCCGTGAGAACCAAACTCACCAAGTAAAACTTTAAAACTTCTCTTAATTATTTTAATCATAAAACAAAGCTTTAACACTAATGCGTACGAAGCTTTACGTAAAGAAAAAGCGTTAAGCTTAAACTAGTTTGCAAAGAGAGTAAACCAAAACTTATTTTGTTTTAGAGCCAAGCGGCCAAAAGTGTAATACTAACAAGAAAAGATTCATACTTCAAATAAGCATTACGGGAAGGTAACAGAATCCCTTCTAAATATAAACAAAAGGCTAAGAACACAGGAAGGGGGGTACGGTTAAGGCATACCAAGAGGGAAGAAAACCAACTGGGGAAGCGATGTGCTTGGCGGCACCATCTGGAGAGGAGGAGGCGATGAGGAGGTTGTCGACGTCACTGGGTTTCACTAATCCATTGTTGGTGCACCTAACAGCATCGAAAATTAAAGGCAATGGGTGCTCTGTTTTCATAAACAAAAACAGGGGATAAACGGGGATTGTTTTTATAGTGGAGGGGCTGTTTTGTAGTGCATGGCCTGGAGGAGGGACTGGCTGGGTTTTCACACATAAGGTTCCATGGAGGCTGCGGCTGTGATGTGAAGGTGGTGGTGACACGCCGGAGGAACTTTGGTTTTTTTTCGAATACTCTAGACGGTGGAAAGAAGATGCGGCACTGGTAAAAGGGTCACGGAAGCTTCGGTTTCTTCGTGCAAGAGGGGAAGGCTACTTGAACTATTTGTATGAGTGATTAAACTCAAAACCCTAGAGAGGAAAACAGAGAAAAGAAAAAGACATGTATGGAAAGAAAAACAAATGCGCTCGAGTGGTGCAAGTCGAAAAATCTGGAATTGTTTTCGTGATGCCATGATTCTAGGTGTTACAGCAGAATGGGCGGATGTTGAGATGGAAAGAAAAAAAATATAACTGATAAGTAGCAGCAAGATCAAGCGTAAAGAGAATATAAATATAAACTGAAAACCTAGAAGAAGAGAGCGTACAAGGGAAATTGTTGTGCAGGTTTAGCATAGGTTTGAACCGCTGCCGATGCCGACCAAAGATAAAATGAGATTTTCTGAATCTGTCTGTCAGACTGATTATTTGTTGGCAGCGACCGATTTTGACGTCGATAGTCGATTTCCAGCCGTTATGATCGGTATTTCAGCTTTTTGTACCGCAATAAAGCTAGTGGATTTGTGGGCCCTGCAGAATGAAGGTTGCTTGAAGACTTCTCTAAGTGCAGGTCCATATGGAAAATTATGTGGCGGCTTATCTCTTCAAGTCAACCGATTGAAATCCACAAGCAACGCTTATCAGCTAGCAAGCGTGCCCATATGATATTTTTCAATCCTTCAAACATCAATATATATATATATATATATAAATAAATAAAATAAAAATAAAAATAAAAATAAAAATAAAAGAAAACGAATAGTACTTAAAAATATCTCAATATAAATAAAAATTTAATTGAATAAAATAAATTATTTTCTATTATTTTTATTCTCATTTTCTACAATTTAATCTAATATTAGAATATTTAGAGTGCACTTTCACATACTCATCAATATACTATAAAAAAAATAAATATAGAATATTTTTATCGCAAATAATCATTCTAGTTGTAATTAAAATGTCATATATATATATATATTTTTTTTAGTTTAAAGCTAAATAAAATATTATTTTTATTTTAGGATTTAAAAAAATTGAATTATTTATTATAATTTATGTGAGATAGGCTTGTTCATTAGGACTGAGAATAACCTGGCCCAACTTTAATTTTTTTTATTTTTTAATAATTTTGACAAAAAAAAATTTAAGAGATTCAAGAAAATTAATCATCCGAGTTTCGAATTTCCGAATCTGAAATCTAGATGAATAGACCTAATGTAAGAGTTAAAGAAAGTTATAATAGGTATATGAGATATCTCATCTGCCAAATTAAACCAAGCAAATTTGGTGTCCAACTTTTCATGGTCAAATAAGAACTTTTCATATCCTACTTTGGATAATCTTTGATTTTTTTAAGGAAAATTTTCATCATTTATTCATCAAGAAAATTTACATTCATGATTGGATGTATGTAGGGATATACTCATATCAGTCATTACTTAATAAACTAATTAGTGCATTTGGAGCTCTACTAGTACATTATTCTCTTTAATGATTAGTCTAGTCTTCATTATTACTAATACTCTCAACAAACAAAATGTCCTAGAGGTAACATTCTGCCTAAACAGAGACTCAATCTCACATTTCATAAAAAATGAGGACTTAATTTCTATAGACAATCGTCTAAAGGATGAACTTTTTTTTTTAACGAAGGAATAAGAAAAACAATCAAGAAAGCAGTAAGATAGATGCGAATAAGGATGGATCGTAGTTTAAACAAACTCAAGTAGATTTCGAAATCTGTAATGACGTATGAAGACAACAAGCTTGTGTCTTTTCAACTACAAAAGTCAAATTTGAAATATCTTATGGTGGTGATTCTAGTGATCTTACATGTGGCGAGAAAGACAACTAGAAGGGATGAGATTTGAGGATTACGAGCAGTTGTGAGCAGTGGTGAGGACCACACATGGTAATTCTCACAAAGCTGTCACCATCCTTTAAATCACCACTATCATTAGTAAAGATGTATCGCTATCAATTGGCAATACTTATTTTCCAACCATGGATTTCGTGGCTTAATAAACCCAAATCACTACAAAGATTTGGTCCTAATAATTGTTGCCCCACGAATGAAACTAGTTTTTACCACAAACTAGGTCTGTAGAAAAAATGTATCTTTTCCCACAATTTTTTTTCTTTTTTTGCCACTTAATCATAGCTTTTTTCGACCACTTTCCTCCATGGGAAAGCTACTAAATGCTGTAGTGCTAGTTCCTCTAGCAAAAATTAGATTTGAATGATCTTTGACTTAAAAGTTTATTTTTATTGAAGGTATGCTTTATTATCATGCTGTTGTCTCGTTTTATCTTATTATGCTAGTGTGAATTATTCATAATTAATTAGAACAATATTATTTAAAAATCAATAAAAATTGAGAATTAATCAACAATATCACATCAGTATGCTAAAATAATAAATATAGTAAATAGTATTTTTCTTTCATCCAACGTTCATGCATGGAAAGATACTAGCGAGTTATATGATTGAACCTTTGGGTCCTAGCTAGTAGGAGTACTGGTCCACAAAACTGAAGAAAATGAGTACTCCAACTCAAAGATTGCCTTGACTAAAGAAATATAAAGAATGTATATTAATGGAAATGTAAACAATGTAGATACATTATATGGATGCTGATATTGGTTGGCGTGGAGAAGTAAATTATGTTATACAATACTCTTTGAAGAAACTTTATGTCCAGTCAAGTTAATTTATAAGTCTATTTTTATAAAATTCTTTTATATATCTAGCAATCTCATTCTTAAGTGATAATCAAGCAAACAAATGGAGCCATTGCTTTTTTAATTATAAATAACTAGCCTTGAAAGCTGTCTACACATTTATAGAATTACTAGGAAAGAGTAATGTGTAGAATACGCTTTATTAATTTAGTGAAGTGATTATTTTTAAGAAATGATATAATTTTTATAAAAAAAAATAAATGCTAACTGAGATCGAGAGAACTTCATCTGGAGAGAGAAATGAGATACTTCATCCAGATCGAGGATTGAAGAAAATTGATAAAATTTAATCCGAGAGAGAGAGACTGAGAGAGTTGAAGAAACCACTTCTCTCCCTCTCTCGAAATCACATTCAACAGAAATCCTAGCGCCTCTCTCAACTTCAACTCTCTCGATCTCTCTCCGATAAAACTCAAGCATCTTTATTGAACTCAAGGTTTCAAGTTTCGTGTAAATCTATACATGGATTTTGATGATAACAAATGAATTCAAAAAATAAAGGAGTTTCAAGCTCAAGTTGTCCACACAATAGAATCAAGCACATCAAGGAAGTAAGCATGAGCAAGAAGGAGACAAGTTCACATTAAAATCATAGAGTAATGTTGTAAATCTCTTAAATATTTGAAATTAGGATTAAGGTTCAAAATTAATATTTTATTATAAAGCATTAAAATACATTTTCCACATGTGCATGAATATTTTGAAAATTAAATT
Organism: Platycarya strobilacea; assembly: GCA_036898215.1. Classification (NCBI taxonomy): domain Eukaryota; kingdom Viridiplantae; phylum Streptophyta; class Magnoliopsida; order Fagales; family Juglandaceae; genus Platycarya; species Platycarya strobilacea. The sequence continues at coordinate 32,666,107 of CM072550.1, forward strand.
TGAAAATTTTGAAAGATGATTGATTATCATCTTTCACATATGCATGACATGATTAAAGGTTTGAATTTTGAAAATATTAAGATGATTAATTGTCATCTTTTACATGTGCATGTTTTATTTGAATATTTTTAAAAGTGGTGGATGATTTTCTTGACTTATGTAAAAGGTAGATGTTTTTGTTTGAAAATTTTGAAAAGTAAAGTGTGCTCCTTTTGTCATATGTAAAAAGTAAAAGATTAGGTTTGAAATTTTTGAAAAGCAAAGTGTGTTCCTTTTGTCACATGCAAAAAGTAAAAAGATTTGATTTGAAATATTTGAAAAGTGAATGATGATATCTTTTACATGTGAATCTTTTTAAATTTAAATATGAAGTCTCATATGCCTATAAATAGATCATTTGAGAACTTCACATTCACAACACCAAGAGCATGCAACATTTATTCAAAGTTTTTATTCTCTCTTCTCTAAACATTGAACTTTAACCCTTATTCATTTTGAGAGATATAGTTTGCGCTGTATTGTTTTTATTTCACTCATTAAGGAGTGTTTTCTGATAGCCTACCCACTATCAATTCTTGTATCAGTAAAAGGATGTGTATAACCCTTGTGTGTGTAGAAGGTGTTCTACACGGGGAATAGTTAAATCACCAAATGTAAGGTGATTAGAAGTGTAGAGGGTGTTCTACACGGATTCTTTGGAGCGGTACTGCTCAAAAGTATAATAGGTTTCTATCTCCACTTGAAGGAGATTGAATAGTGAATTCGGGGATTCTCAAGGGGTAGCTTGAGGCGATGACGTAGGCAGTGGGGCTGAACCTCATTAACATACTGAGTTTGCTTCTCTCTTACCCTTACTCTTTATATTTATTGTTGTTTCATATTTTGTTTATATATTATATTATATATTTGATTTATAATTGTTATTTTTTTTTAAATACAACTCAATTCACCCCCCCTCTTGTGTTAGTCATCTGGGCAACAATTGGTATCAGAGGTAAAACTCTATTATAAGATTAACTATCTTTTGAGTTAAGATCTTATGGCTAACATTGCAGCTTTATTTGGTGAAGGCCAATCCAGCAGTCGGCCTCCACTCTTTTGCGGAGACAATTACTAATTCTAGAAAGTTAGAATGAAAATATTCCTTCAGACTCAAGGTCGAGAAATCTGGAAATGCATTGTAAATGGACCTTATATTCCAACAAAAGTGATTGATGGAGTAAATGTCAAAAAGGAAGAAGAAGAGTTTAATCGTGAAGACGATAGACTTTATACTTTGAATTTAACTGTTATGAATTTATTATATAATGCTCTTAATGGTAATGAGTTTAATAGAGTAATGACTTGCGCTACAGTAAAGGAAATTTGGGATAATTTAGAAGTTACTTATGAAGGAACTTCTCAAGTCAAAGAATCAAAAATTTATATTCTTACTCATGAATATGAAATGTTTAAGATGAATGATGATTAATCTATTTCTAGTATGCACACTCGTTTTACTAACATCATAAATAGCTTGATAGCTCTTGGCAAAATTTATTCCAAAGTGGAGATAGTAAGAAAAATTCTCAATTCTCTACCAAAACAGATCGTGTGTATAACACTTGTGTGTGTAGAAGGTGTTCTACACGGGGAATAGTTAAATCACCAAGTGTAACGTGATTAGAAGTGTAGAGGGTGTTCTACACGGATTCTTTGAAGCGGTGCTGCTCAAAAGTGTAATAGGTTTCTATCTCCACCTGAAGGAGATTGAATAGTGAATTCGGGAATCCTCAAGGGGTAGCTTGAGGTGAGGGGTAGCTTGAGGTGAGAACATAGGCAGTGGGGCCGAACCTCGTTAACATACTGAGTTTATTTCTCTCTTACCCTTACTCTTTATATTTATTGTTGTTTCATATTTTGTTTATATATTATATTATATATTTGATTTATAATTGTTATTTTTTTAAATACAACTCAATTCACTCCCTTCTTATGTTAGTCATCTGGGCAACAATCTTTCAGTCGAATCCATCACTGCCGGTGACTAGCAATGTTTTTTTTTCTAATCTCCAGTTGATTTAGTTTCCTCTTTCGATTACTAAGAAAACGTGGGAGAATAGAGGAAATGAACGTTTTGAGGCTTTTATCCTTTTGTTTTTGTTTTAGTTTTAGTTTTTTATTTCATTTTTTCTATTTTGTTGGTTGATTTACAAGATCTGGGTTGGTATCATTTTTATTCTTAATCACTGGTTGATTTAGTTACCTATTTGGTTACTGATAAAGCTTGGAAGAATAGAGGAAATGAACGTTTTGAAGTTTTTATCCTTTTGTTTTTGCTTTTAGTTTTGTTTTCAATTTTGTTTCTTCTATTTCTTCGGTTGATTTACAAGATCTGGGTTGGTTTCGTTGTTGTTCCTAATTGCTAGTTGATTTAGTTACCTGTTTGGTTATTGAGAAAGCTTGGGAAAATAGAGGAAATGAACGTTTTGAAACTTTTTCCTTTTGTTTTCATTTTTATTAGAATCTGTATTAAATCAATCCTGTTAGAATCCTGGATACCTGGGATTATAGTCAGAAAAGGGGAAATTTTGGATATTTGGTTATAATCTAGATATCCGGGCGCGAGTCTGATTATTCCTCGAAATTATAACCAAACTTATCCAGGTAGATATTCATCCTGGTATTAGCATCTAGATCCAGGTTCGGATATGGCCGGATATCCGGATCTAGATGCACATACCTATCTATTACTATTTGAGAGATGGGAAAAAAGTAATTGACGACACCTAGGGCTAATCGTTTTCTTTCAATCCCCGTATGACGTGTCAACTAAGGATTAGATCCAACATGTACTATAATACTATAAATTACTCGTATTAAATAACAAAATCAAAATTATTAAATAATTTTTGAATAATAACGTTATATCTTAAATTTAAAATTTTAAAATTATTTGTCATTAGCATCATTTTTATTTTATTTTATTATTATAATTTTTTCGAATTCTTATATAAAATATAACGATATAACGCATAGCTTTGTTTGGATAGTAAATGTGTTTTATTTTATTTCATCGTTATAATTTTTTCAAGTTCTTATACAAAATATAATAAACAATTTAATTTTTTCAAATATCAAAATAATAATAATATTTCAATTTTTTTAAACAAAGAACATGTTTAACTGTTTTGATCCTAACAAGCATTGAGTACCCACATTCAATACCACTCTACAAAAGTAATATGTTCACATAACTACATACACAAAGTTTGGTAAGGCTTTTAGTTACTTTTTAGATGAAACCTGTTTCATTATTATTGGAAGAACAAAAGGTTACAGGAGCTAAATACTAGTCAAAACACTGGTAAATCTCACACCTCACTAGCAAACAGGATTGTCTTGCTAGGCAATGAGCATGTTGGTTACCACTTCTTCTAATAAAAGAGACTTGCCACTAATCTAAGTTGGACATAATAGACTTAGTACCATTTAACACTATTCCCACACTATCTCATCTAGTATTCTCTTGGTTAAGGCCTTTCACTACCTATGATTATCCCCTTCAAGGATTACGCAGTTCAACTTTAGATCTCTAGCCGAAATTGCAGCTTCCAGCCCTCCAATTGCCTCCGCTAACAAGGGATCCATAAAGCCAGTTTTTTATAGTCATTTGGTGTGGATGGTAGCTCCATTATGGTCTCTAGCAATTAGTTCAATTCCTATCATGTTAGCTGTAGTGTTGAGTGCCGCATCCCAATTTATCTTGGTAACTCCTTGCGGTGGGGGATTCTATACCTGCTGAATGGGTTATGCTCTAAAGTTGGAAACAATGGAATCAATATGTGCCTCTTGGAAATCTTATAAAGAAAAAGAAGCTCTAAATGCTACTTATGAGGGATGAGTAAGCACTTGCTCAACAGTTGCTTAAATATTAGCTTATTTCTTCTTAACCAGATTGTCTGGGATATCATGGTAAAAGTTTTCATTTGCTTTTGCTCACTCAAAGAATTCAGTTGCTTATACAAATCTTTAAAATAAATCAGCCCCCTCATGTCTCTTTTAAAAAACCTTTGGTACTTGACTCCATACATCCTTTGCCAATTCACAGTTCCATAGGGCATGGTTTGTTGACTCATCTTCCCTTTGATAGATTGGACATAAAGGAGAATCAGTAATTTGTTTCCTGTATAAATTCAAGTTTGTGGGCAACGATTCCAAGCAAGCCCTTCAAATAAATACCTTAGTCACATTTGGTATATTCAATTTCCACATGCTAGTCCACCCTATGTTGTTCAGGTTTCAAGTTGAAAGTTGCCATTTTTTCATATCTGATTTCTCTTGTTGCTTATGTTAAGCACTTTTTACTGAAGATTCTCCCTCTTTAGATCCCTCCTAAATAATTCTATCTGATTCTCCATGCATGCTTATAGGAATTTTCCTTATTAGCATTGCTTCTTCAGGTTTAAAAACAGCCTTTAAAAGCTCTTTATTCCACTATCTTGGCATCTCTGTCATAAGTTCTGAAACTTTTACCTCTTCACTAATTATTTTCCTAGTTGAATGGACTCTTGGGCCGGTTGGTCATCGCAACCATTTGTTTTTCCAGATTTTTATCTCTTGGCCTTTTCCTACCCTCCATCCAGAGCCTTCCTCGATGAGACCTTTGGTAGCCAGCAGGCTCTTCCAGATCATAAATGGTCTAACTCCTACCTTAGCATTAAACCAATCAGACTTTGGGAAGTAATTTTGTTTTAATACTCTTGCAGTGAGTGAGCTAGGGAATTGAATTACCCTCCAGCATAATTTAGCAAATAGTGCTAAATTAAAATTCTCAAGTTCCCTAAAGCCTAAGCCACCAACAGACTTTGATTTCCCTAATTGATTTCAGGCCGCCAAATAAGTCTTTTTCTCTTTGTGCATGTGATTCCACCAAAATTGGTTCAAAAGCTGTTCATACCCTTGATCAAGGTCTTTCGGTAATTTTACCATACAATAATTTGGGATTGTTTGTACCACAGCTTTTAAAATGATTTCTTTTTCAGCTTGGGACAGAAATTTAGTTTTCCAGTTATTAATTCTTCTTTTAATCTTGTTCAAGATACCTTTAAAGGTTAGCTGTTTTGATCTACCAACTAGAGCTGGAAGACCCAAATAGTTCTCATATGAGGCTGCTGCTTTAGTTCCTATCATGCTTAAGATGTAATATTTTGTTTCTCTCCTAATATCAGAATTGAAAATGGATGTCTTTGTTGTCTTTGTCCTACTCGACTTCTGTCCTAATGTCGATTCATATGTGTTCAATATTCTGTGAATTTAATTCCATTCTCTTGCATTTGCTCTACAAAATAATATACTGTCGTATGCAAACAATAAGTGGTTTATGGACAGTTTTCCCCTGCTTATCTAATATCCATTTATCTCTTTTTTCATCTCAACATGATCCAACATAAAACTAAGGACTTCTTCCACAAAGAGAAATAAATATGGGGACAAAAGGTCACCTTGTCTGATTCTCTTAGATGAAAATATCTTTTCTTGTGGTGTCCCATTAATCATAATAGAGTAGGATACCGAGGTAACACACCTCATTATCAATCTAATCCAACTTTGGTTGAATCCTAATTTCTCCACGTTTTTTGTAAAAATAGTCATTCAACCCTACCGTATGCTTTATTCAAATCAAGTTTTATGGTCATATGTCCCTGCTTCCTTTTCCTTTTAGCAGTCATAGAGTGGAGGGTTTCAAATGCTACAATAATGTTGTCTTGGATCATTCTACCATGTATGAATGCACTTTGAGTTGGTGAAATAATCTTGTCAAGTATGTGTTTGATTCTATTAGCAATTGCTTTAGAAGCTATCTTGTAAAGAATATTGCATAAAGAAATAGGGTGGTAATCAGAAGTTGTCTTTGAATTTTTGATTTTCGGAATCATCACTATATAAGTTTCATTTACAACATCAATGTTACCTTTATGGTCCAGAACTTTCAAAACTGTTTTGGTGATTTTCTCTTCAACTAGCATCAAAACCCACAATATTTTTAACTTTTTCTACTTTGTTCCTACTGCATTTAGTTTCTATAAGAAACACAAAATTGGGCCGCTTAGATTTTACTAGCATATGGAACTCTCTTACTATATAGGGGTTCTCCAGCTGCTTATAGTTCCAACTAAGGCCTATCATTGGTCTTGGTGGGGCTGCTCAGCAGCCTCCACCCAATCAACATCCCTAGCCAAACTTACACTGGTCACCTCTTGCTTTTTCTTCTTCACTTTTTTTTCCTCTAAGCTATTCTGATTCTTTTTCCCTTTCCCATCTGTAGGTTGGGCCTGGTCCAATTTTAAAAGGAATAGTAAACTAGGTATTCTTGCTCTTCTCTTCCATGATGAGCTTTTCCTTTCTTGAGTTTCACTTGTCATAAATTCAATCTATGTTTCCCCTGAGTTTCCTAAATGTAAGTCTAGTTATGCCCCCTTTTGACCTTGACATTCCAGCTTTCCTCTTTTCCAATTTCCCATTCTTCATCCTCACTACTTGAATTTTCTGATTTGTGTTTACTATGCTTTGTTACCTCTTCTAACTTTTCAAACTTGGTCTTCACCTCTTCTATTTCCTTAGCTTTACCTTCTTCTTTCTTTGGTGGGTATCTATGTGATCCATCATATTTCCTAGATTCAAAAATTCATGGGTTTCTTGATTGAGTCCTGAGCCGAGGACCAAATTGCATAGGTCTTTCTTCTTCATCTAGATCAATGTTTATGGAATTTCTACATAATCTTCCTCTATGTGATAGTATACCACATTGAAAACAAAAGTATTGGAGCCTTTCATGTTTTAATTATGATCCAGAATTTCTGGTTTTCCAATTAAACCCATTTCCCCCTCATCAAAGACTTTGATAGGTCAATTGCTACTCTAGCCCTTAAGCAACTACCCTACGCCATACCATTTGATTTTGCTTCTATTCTAATTACATGACCAATAGAAGCTATTAAGTCCTTACCTATGTCCTCTGTCATCGATGCTATCGAAAGCTCATGGAATCCAAAACGACTCATATTGGAATTTAATAGCATTCAAGGGGATGCTTCATCAATCTCTTGGAGAGAGATGAGATTGCGGTCGAAAAACCAAGGTCTTCCCCCTAAAGCTTTAGCTTTGTCCGCTAGAGATTGAAATTCTATCAGAAATTTAGAGTTCCCTAGGTCTTTAAATATAACTCATCCCTCTAATTTTCATACTTGGACAAAGGTTGATCTAAAGCCCTCACTATTAATGTTCTTCTCCCACATTCCCCTTACGACAATACAAAACTTTCCCCTAAGCGCATTATCCTTCAATCCTTTTGTTGGTACAACAAAAACTTCCTTTTCCTTCTGATGAAAGCTTGAGTTTTTTTCACTTCTTTGCTAACTCTTCTTCAGCATGGAATCAAGCCTTAAAATTCCTAAACTCTCACATGAAGAGACTAGTTTCATTGACGACAAGGAAAACACCCTTTTCTCTGACTTAGCGAGAAAGAGAATGACCTTTTTTCGGTAAGGCTTTAAGTTGATATGTTATCAAAGTACCGGTTGTAAATATGAAAAATATTCTCATCATTGTGCCGAGTATCCAAGGCATCTAACGTACGGGAATCTTCATATCTTTATAAAAGATATACATAACCATCAAAACTATGGACAAACTATAAGACAAAAACTAGTTTTAAATATAGCACTTAAAGGCAAATGAAAAATTTCAAGTGCGAGTGAGTTTTTAGATTATGGTGAAAAGATTGGGATTGAAAATTCAATTGTATGTATAATTGATCTTGAAAATAAACCGTTGGCTTTCGTTGGTTTTTCCAAGAATGCTAAATGGTTGGGTACTGTAATGCAATTTGATGCTTGTCTAAGGGGTATTGGAGTGCTGGAATCTTCGACAAGAAAGTTACAATGGGAACTAGCTCTCCTTCTCCCATGTTTTATTGAAAAATGTTGTGGTCTAGTTGCAGTTCAGTGTTGAAGAGAGACATTACTGAAAAAAATTATAAGCCTTGGGCTTCTACTTTAGAAGATGGAAATGCAATGATGGGCCCCACTTCTTCTAAGCTAGATGATTGTGAAGTGAGAAAGTAAGTTTATTTGGGACCAATCTCTTACTCTCTATTTATATCCTATCAAATGGTGCCATCTTATAAAAAGATGGATTTAAAGTGTTCGTTGAAAAATGAACAATGGATCTACCACTTAAAGCAATGGATCCTTCGCTGGAAGTGGAGAGAAGGGCGGGTGCATTCTCACTTTTTGTATTGAGTAAATTGAAAGAGAGATCCACAATCTCTCGTTCAAGATCATAGATTATGGAAATCAGAAAGACATGAGAGTAGCCATCAGAGCCAAGTCGCCGACAAGTGTCCCTCAAAGGCGTGCGCGGCAGTGGTGGTGCGTGTGGCCAACACGCTACCTGAAACAGTGAAAATGATCCATTCTTAGAGATAAGAGGCCTCTGAAACCATCTGCGTTGTAAGTGGCTTAATCAATCCGCGTTACGCGTGACCAACGTGCCCGACAAGAGTCGCCCATGTGGTCATTGCGTTGGCCGAGATCATAGTCCTCTTTTGTAAACATGTAGATCGATGGTTGGAGAGATTGTTGGAGTCGCGTGTGGTGGTCAGAAATTGCTAGTTCTCAATAAATTGGTTGTCAGTACACTACAACATATTCAGCCTATTCCCGCACTACATTTGGCCATAATAAGTGAGAATTGTTGCCAAAACAAAACTAATATCTACAAAATTTATTGGTAGCATAGTTGTAGATAAAAACAGCCAATTTCATGTTGAAATTGACAAAACACTGGTTTGCCACAAATCACATGTTTTTTGCGGCAAACATGTTGATCGACCCATGTTGTCAAACATGTTTTTTGTGGCAAACCACGTTGTCATAATAAAGTGAATTTTTTTTTTATCAAAAATACTCTTTAAGACGGCATATTGATCGACCCAGATATCTTTAACGCACACTACAATATTGCCACAAAAGTTAATTTACATCAATAACTCTGTCACTATAAATTGAGTATCTACAACAATCTATAGTGGTAATTACTTTAGTATCCAATGCTCATGCCACCACTAAAGCATCATTACCTTCAATTGGACATGGACGGATTAACATATTTGCCACCAAGAAGCTTGTGACAAAATACTTTCTACCTAGGAAATATTCCTGTAGCCACCTCCCAAATGCCACAAGCAAACTTTTAGAAAATAATTGATTATTGGCAAATTCCATCGTCGAAATTTTTTTTTAATGCCAACTAATTTAATTTATCTAAAGCACTTGTATTTTCCACTACCATTCACATTGGTTTAGTGCTTTACCCACCACTACTTTTGCGGTAATTGTACTATATTGGCGTGTACTTTTTGCCCATAAAGATCAATTGGAAGGAAGGGGCCAGGGGAATGAAACTGGCAGAATATATATTTATTTCCTTTAAATATATCAAAACTAGCATTACATTGTATGTATGCTATCGGCCTGTAAGAATTGATTGTCAATTATCTCAGATCAGTTTCTATTTTTAACAATATATGGAGCTATATATATCATGTAAGTTGTCAAGTACTGCATTAACACATTATTGGCCCAAAGAACTGCTTGGCAGTACAAATTTGTCAGATGAACTGGGCGATGTATATATTTAGTGCATGAACACAAAAAACTAGTGTGTTGGGTTGCATGCATTTCCAGCTAATTATATATTTGTTCACCTTACATCTGAGTCACCCTAACTAGTGCCTAGACAACTAGAAGGCACACTAAAATTTCAGGACACTAATAATTTAAAGTAATCTCATGGACTATCTCTTGTTCAATCTACTGTCCATTCTAATATTTATAAAATTCATATTACACCCACCATCGTGAAACAATCAGAATTCTATGAATTAACAAGTGCTCAATATCCTTGGCAAAACCAACATCATTGTTGCTGCATACAATCTCATGCATTATCCAATTCATACAAATGTCATTAAAACTCTATCATTGGAAACAAACCAAACATAGCATCATCAACAAATATACACACACATTTACAATAATTACTTTATAAACACCACGTTATCCACATAAAATGAGATCAATTGTCCAATTAGTCAACACAAGCAGTCAACATAATAAAATAGAATACTTGATCTACATATCATTTCCAATTATATGGCAACTTTCATAACCAATACACACTTAGAGTTTTAATTAAACTTATGCATGGTGGAAATCTCTGTTTTACTAGAAAAAAAATCGTAGTGAACCCAAAAACATCCACATCTTCTCTAATGGACTTGTTTGGTCATGCTGACAGCATTGTGTCTTAACTACTAGTCCCAATCGAGTACTCATGTTACAAGAAACAAACCTGTAGGTCCAATTAATAGACCAATAAAAAAATTTAAATAAAAAAAAACAATTTGATATGCAAGCATGAACCCCCAACTGCCAGTATCACATTGACAGCAATATGCTACTCAAGTATAGGTTATTTAGTCACTACCAATAATTTTAGCAATCTGTCCTAATCAAATTTGGGGCCATTTATTGATTTATATATATATATATATCTGTATATAAGTTTTCCAAATCTAACAATATGCCATCTCTGTTATTTCAGATAAGATCTAATAACCAACCATAGCAAGTGTCACATAATCTGGAATTGTAATTTGTGAGCAGCATGCTTATTGATTAACAAACACTAGAAATATTGGAGGGTAATGTAGCACAAATAATAGAGCCAAAGATAAATAATTACAAGGATATTTGTTATGCAAGTAAGAACCCCACTAACATGGACAACCAATACATTCATTTAGTATTGAGGATTCTTAAGTCACTATCATGCAATCTGCCACATCTAAAGATTCGCATATGCATTAATAGATTCATATATTGTTGAGGTATATAAGTTTCCCAACATAAAACAACATCCAGTTTTTTTTTTCAGTTAATATCTAATAATTGTTTAATGCAAGCAGATCAAATATTTTGAATTTGCATGTTGTGAGGAGCATATATATTGATTAATAAACACTAGAAATATTGGAAACATGCAGCACAAATAATATAAAACAGACTATATGCATAATTACAAGGAGATTTTATATGCTCACATGAACCTCACTAGCATTGACTACAATACATACTCAAGCATATTTTATTTACTCACTAAATTTCGACCTAACAAATCTGCCAAAACATTACATGGGACCATTTATTGATTCATATATGTGTTTGTGTATAAGTTTTCCAGCTCTAACAACATGGAGTCTCTGTTTTTTCAGTTAATATCCAATAACATATAACTTATTAGGAGCATATATATTGATTAATAAACACTAGAATACTTTATTTTGGCTCAATGATTTTCTGCTATTGCCCTAAAGAAAGGGGGGGATATGCATGAGTTTTTACTTTCTTTTTAATTTAGAAGAGTGTAATTAGGAGTCTCTTTTGTTTACTTGTTGTAGACATGGGCTTTGCCTAGTTACATATAATCAATAAAGTTTATTACTTATCAAATAAATAAATACTAGAACTCTGGTTGGGTTTACAGAAATAATGTAGCTAACTATAAATAATTACATGGAGGTTTTATATGGTCATGTGAACCCCACTAACATTGACAGCAATATATATTCAAGCATAGGTTATTTGATCCCTAATTTTCAAATCCAGGAATCTGCCACACCCATATTTGAGACCATTTATTGAGTCATATGTGTTTGTATATAAGTTTTCCAACTCTAACAACATGGGTAATCTATGATTATTATGTGTAATAGGTCATAATAAGATAAACTTGCAGCTATGAGAACAAATTGAATCCTGTTAGATTAAATGTCACTCCACTATGAACGATAGAATGGAAAGAGGATGCAAAATCCTTTGATAAAAAAAATGAATGTTTTTTCCCTTTTGCTATGAAGACAATTTCAACATACTATAAAAGTTTAACATAATCAGACAACAGCTTAGAGAACTATATTTTCCATTTTCTGTAGCAACAAGGCATCCATACCAGGGTATGAAGCATGTGGAAAAAAATGTTTGCCCTAATTTCAAGAGGCATCCATATTAAACATAATCTTCCATCATATCCTGGCCTAATTTACCAAACTATTTTTGTTGCAAGTGTGAAAACCCTCTCATGGCATTATATGCATTCAAAATGTGAACGGAACCAGCTATAAACATGCCAACAAAACCACAATATTATATTGCATATGTCCCATCAACAATCATAAGAGAAATGCTACAAAAAATCTCGAAAACCAAAAATCTAAAAACCTTACATATATATACCATTTACAAATAACATTGAATACCAAGCGGTGGACATAGAAGATTGGGCACATGAAAGATGAAAAGGTAATTATGCATTCAATAAATTGACGCTAAATTAATATTTTTTTAGTCTGTCATATATCAAACCCATATCAGAAGCCATAACTACAAATTGGAAGGAAGGAGCAAGGGTAATGAAACAAAAAATTACGCACCGGCATTGGAATGAGATCTTCATTGTGTAGTACCTGCATTAAATACTTACTTGAAGAGTTAGCTGGACAGTTGTATAGCTCCAATATTGTATCTTGGAACCAAGAGCCTGTAGTCAATGCATGCCCTATTATGTCTTGTTCTGCTAATTGATGTCCTAAAAAAGAATCCCACGCGTTGTACCTAAATCAGGCAATGTCTCGTTCTACTTATTGCTATTATCTACAACACCTTATACCATATTTCTGACAAATGGAGAAAATAATTTGTGGTTAGGAACTGTTTAACCATCAAAGCTCAACTTAAAAGCATCATTAATTTACAATGACAACAACAATTTAAATTTAAAATGTGACCTTGGATCTACTTTTCATCTTATCCTCCATCCTCCTGTGGACAAACTAATGTGTGAAAATCCTTTTAACTATATTTATCTATCCAAAGAGCTTCTCATCAAATCTAATTTGGCAAATATTCAAATTTAGCAAAAATGGATAATTCTTGCCAAACTCAGAATATGTGTTGATCCAAATGCAAATCGACATCCTTAACATTATGTCAAGGACTCTCTCAGCAAAAATATTTAAGTATGTTATCCAACATATTTATTAAGATTGAAAGATGTTACATACAATGAATCTAGCAAATATAAAAAATTATCTGCATACAAAAGGCTGTTGGATGGGAGAACTAGAGACCCATTTGTCCATCCTCAAATAATCAGTTGCAGCAATGGTTGGTGCCAAAAAATATTGATTTTACTTAGATCAATTGGAACCAAATTTGTTCACTGCATGCCTATAGTAGCAATAGCAGCTATGCTAACAAAACTTTAATAGGAAAGGCTTACATAAGTTTCAAAGACCAATCATGTTAGCATTGATAATTATGAACAACATTGGAAGGCAAAAAAAAAAATAAGAATAAAAGAAAATAAGAAAATAACAAATTGAATAAGCAAACCTTTTTGAGAATACATGCAACTTGTTTGTCTCTCACTTGTTTTGACTGATAAAGATCCTGGCCCTTTATAAACAAAACTAATAATGAGAACTGTTAACAAGTTCAAGGAAATGAGAATAAGTTCTAAATATATACAAAAAACTAAGTAAATCTAATTGAATATAAAACATAACATCTACAAAGAGAAAATACAAAACTTAAATGCGGAATGCATCTACGATTGCTGTCCTCAGATACAATTAAACATAATGGAAAGATTTTTTTTATAGTTAACATGGATTGAAAGAAGTTATGCACAAAATATATAGAAACACATGAGGAGAGAGAAATTTACAATTAAGTGAGCCAATAACTTATATTGTTACCAACTTCTAAGCCCTTCCATTGTGTTTTCTGCTCAAATCCTGATAAATCATAGATGTGAATTAATTATCACCTTTTGATTGGTTGCCTCCCATGCTTGGCATTCCTGGGAAAAGAAGCCCAGCTCTAAAGAAACCAAATACACTGACAATAAATATAAAACATTACATTCACAAGCAAGAAATAAAAATCCTAAATGCGGAATGTGTTTACAATTTATACTCTCAGAGACAACAAACATCAAGGCAAGAAAATAGAATCATAGTTGATCTGATCTATAGACTAGAAGAAATAATAATCAATGTGCCCATGCCTCTACACCAAACATAACAAAAAAATAAATAAACAATGAGCAATGCAGCCCCTATGAAAATAATTTACATTGAACAATGAGCAATGCTACCCCTATATGGAACAAAAGAAAATGCAGAACAAAAACAAGACAAGAAAAAAAAAAGACTATAAGTAAAAAAAAATCGACACAAGTTTTTTAATCCAAAAACAATGACAGAGCCAAAAACATACTTGCATTGCCATCTTTAGATCATATGAAGAGTTCTTAACCCTGCAGCTCTGCCCTAGATGAACATCCTGAAAAACATACTTACATTGCCATCCATCAAATAAAATAATTATAGCATGAACTAAAACAAAGGAATTATAGGTTATGCATCTTTGAATTCAGTTCCACAAATTATAGGAATTATAACAAAGAAATTACAGTTATAGAACGAAGCTAATCAAGAAATATTGGAACCAAACAGGACAGCTTCAAGAAATTAAAATCTGCACCAAACAGATAATTCAATTAAAATCTGCACAAAACAAAATGGCATCAAGAAATTATAGGCAGTCTCGATGCTTACCTAAAAGAAAAAAATAATTTGAATCATTGTTTGGAATAGGTTTTCACAGGTCTATAGCAAAGGAGGAAACATCTACATATACGCTTAAAATTCCTAATTAGAGAGAAGAAATTCCCCCTAAGTTTACAAAATGAAGAAAAAGATCATGTATTCTCAAGAGAATCCTCTGGAAATTAAGTTAACTAAATCAAAATCCCTTCCAAAAAAAAAAGAGTGAGTAATTCCCTAAAATTCATATTCCTAGTTGAGTCCAAATCTATACAAGTAAATGCAGACCTCATTTAATCCAAATTCAACACAACATAAACACAATTGACTAAATAGAGGAGCAAAATAGAGAAACATTGAAGCCAAACGGCAGAAACAACCCAGTTTAGAAAAATCAAGAATGAAAACCCAACAAATAGAAAAATGAAAAATAAATTTCAATGGAGCATTTTTAGTTCGTAAATAAAATACATCCGCCGAACGAGAAGAACCCTAGTTGAAGAATCGGGAATACCTAGCCGTCGATGATCAAGGGGCTTTATCTTTCTCGTATATGAATACATCTCAAAGAAGATGGAAGAGACGGAAGAGGGTTGTAAAAATGCCTGAGGAGGGCAGAACAACGTCGCGCTGGTTCGTCGGGCTTGTGTTTCAGCTTCCTCATTGCCTTTTCTAATTTTGGAAAGGTTTGGATATGATCGTCGGGGTGAGGGGAGTTGATGGTGAGGGGAGTTGAGGTTGGGGGGCTGACAACAGTGGCGCAAGGGTGGAGAAGCCGTGGGATGTGCAGGCTGCTGAGTCGAGCAAGAGAGAAGTCGCAAGGGAGAGAGTCGAATGAGGGTGTACTGTTTATTGCTCTAAAACACTTATAGCTGCTTTTTTCGACAATTGATATGGTAGATTAACTAACTTATTGGCAATTATCAATTGTCACAAAAAAGTGTAAGATTATAAATAATAGAATTTACAGTAGCGACACCGATTGTTAGACATAATAATATCATTATTGCCGCTAATTGTATTGAATTGTCAACATTATTTGTGGCAATATTATGCTGTAGAAATTAGAATGTTTTATTGACAAGTTCAATGTTTATTTTTGAAAAAATACATATTGTGAATAAATGGTCACCTTTTGCTGCAATAATTTGACGGTAGGAAAAAAAAATGGCCACAAAAGGCCATATATGTTGTAGTGGTACTAGTGGACGAAAATAAAATGAAACTTAATGGAAACACATCGAAAATTAAAAATAGACTAAAAAACTACGAAATTAAAGAGAAAGTAATTGGAAATATAATTGGAAATCCAAGGCTTCAATCTCCACCCGTGGGAGAGGAAAACTTTAGTCATTCTACTTGTAATATAGTGTCTAGAATACACAATCAATATAGTGCAATTCTTGCTCAAAGTTTCATACAATAAGGAGAGGCTTCAGTCCAATCCAGCCAGTCTTTGGGGGTTTTATAGATCGGATTGGACCTATTCAATTTAGGATTTTCCCACCCTAGATTGGATCGAGTACTCTATGGGACTGCTCAGTCTGGTCCAGTTCATTTAGTCTGGACCATGACCAAAATGGACCAATTAGCCCAATCCAAATCTGGTTTTTTCTAATTTTAAGTTTAAAAAAATCTATATAAAAAATGTATATTTGACGAGTAATAAAAAAAAATATCTTAACAATAAAAGAATTATATAAAAGAAAAGGCTTCTGGTACATATAGGAAATTTCGCACAAGAATTGCGAAATAACAAGTTTAAAGTTCTACATCAACTATAATTAAAAAAAATAAAAATAGAAAATAGAAATAATCATTTACTCAACACAAACAGAACTGAAAATTTAAAAAGCTAAAATGCAAAACATAATTATAGATGAACTACAACCTATTTTTTTTGTGCAATTCTTGCTCAAAATTTCCTACAAGTATCATTTTTTAAAAGTAAATCATAAACTAATGTGAAGTGATAAAAGATAACTATTTAATAATTATTATAATTTTATTTATAAAATATTATTATTTGAATTTAATGTTTCATAATGAATTTAAATTGATAAATAAATACTATTTTGTTCAAATAATTATATTTGTAAATTTAGTTGCCAAACATAATTAAAACTTAAATTATTTTACATTTTTTTTTATGAAGAATGAATATAAATTTTAAGTCATATATAGAAATTTATATATAACATAAATTATAATTTATATAAAATAATGTTATATTATCATTTGTAATGTGAAGTAGGTTTACTAATGTTATAATATTATAATGTTATATTATAATTTGTATATTATATAATTTATTACTAATAAAAGATTAATCATTTATTATTTGCAAGTTATATAGATTATAAATTATACTACTTAATTTGAGTCTTGAGTGAGTTTTATAAATGATGGAGGCAAAGTAATATCGATCCTAAGGAGATTGAATTAAGTTTGAAATTGGGTATTGGTTTTAATTTATGAATTCATTCAAACTGTAATTGAAGAATAGTCTAAACAAATTCTAGTGGAGAGAGAGTTTTGGATAATAATTCTTGAGATGATAAAAATTTTGAATTTGGCTAGATGAAGTGTTTGATTTAAGGATTTGAATCAAGAGACTAAATTATTAAAAATCATATCATTTTAAAATTCAGATAAATAAACAGATGGAGTTAAATTTAATAGGAAAACAAGAAAATTTAACGAAAAATAAGAAGAACTATTAAGTGATCATTAGATAATAACCTTTTTTTAAGATATCTTTGTAATTGGTTTATAACTTATTACAATAGAATAGATATTTTTGTAATTGGTTTATAACTTATTATAATAGAAGATAGTCACTTATTATAATAGAATAGATATCTTTGTAATTAGTTTATAACTTATTTTTTCAAATTTTATTTCAACTGGTTTTATTATAAAGATTATTGTGAATATAAGAAATATAAAAATATAGTCGTGTCTATATTTATTTTCATACATTTAATATTGTTTTTAGATGAATAACATGTTTTATTCAATTGAATTTAGCAAATGACAGATACATGATGGACTTCCTTTAATATAATGCTCTTCTAAAATAGTTTGATTGAATCCTTAGTTAAACAATAAACAATATTATTAAATTTCTTGAAAACATGTTGAACAGACCAATTTGGAATCTTCTGAAGCATGGTCTTAATATCTTGAATCAACATGCCTGCAGTACTCCATTTACCAGCATCTCCCTTGATTCCTTTAACCACATTCATCGCATACAATATACATTGAATGATTTGCTTGATGACTTCCAAATATTAGTGGAGTCTGGAGACGTCCTTTGTCACATTATTAATGTGTATTCATCCCATTATAAGCATGTGTTCAAAGCGTTGGATCGTTGATTTGATTAATATTCTCAAAACACGTGAATCCATATCAATTATATAGCATTACTATTCATATACAGGCTAGGGACCCATTTTCCATTGACATGAGAAAAGGATAATTATATGGTGTCGTTTCATAAACAAAAAGAAGTCACGTTCGATTTTTCTTTTAGGCCGCCGTGTTTGGATTAAAAAGTAATTAATTTATCTTGTTTTATTTTGTCATCTTATTATAATTTTTTTAAAATTTTTTATATTAAATACAATAAATAATTTAATTTTTAAAAATTTTTAAATATAATAATATTAAAAAAATAATATTTTATTAAATTTTTAACCTTAATAAAAAATAAACTATCTCATCTTATTTTAATATTATTCTGTCAACCAATCAGTTCAAACATCTTGGAAGATTAACGTTGTTGAAGACGAAACAGGTAAGGTCACTTATATACGGACCTTTTGGTCTTATCCAAATTCTAGGATTTAGAATTAAAAAAATTATAATAATAGATAAAAAAAAAATCAGATTTACAGTTTTAATAATTGCCAGTAAATTTTGACAATATTTAAAATTCAATAAATATTATAATATCTATTTTATATGTCTATTTTTCTCTCATAATTCTGGAGAATTCAAATCACCACTACTTACTTTGTGGTCTCTCCTTTTTTTTTTTTTTTCAGGAAATCCTATTTTCCTATTTTTTGTTTTTTGTTTTTTTGTTTTTTGTTTTTTGTTTTTTGTTTTTTTTGTCTCTTTTACACTCTATTCTTTAGCCATGGACTTTTTGGTAAGTGAAATGATTTCAATTATTCGTTATTATTCCTAAACAATTTAACTATTTACTTTCTTTTTTATTATTATTATGAAATCATCTACATTCAAATATAGCCTAAAACTACAAGTTGCCCTCTTGCCCAATCTCACCATCCAAATTAACCTTGAAATTTTCTTTATTTTTTATAAATTTTTATATTTTTATTTAAAAAATTTATTAATCTTCCGAATCCAAAATTTTAAATTCAAAGATTCGACCCATCCATCAAAATCAACGTTGCCTCTCAAAACCCAAAATTGTCAATAAACCTTTATTGATACTTTAGGGAAATTTCCAACAAAAAAAAAAAAAAAAAGGAGAAATGGGGCCAAAGTTTAAATATATATATTTACAAGCTCCAAATGTTTATGATTTATTTATAATAACAACGAACAAAGGTTGGAACAAATATCAATAGACATGCAAATCTTAATTCTGCATGCTTTTGAAATTGCTTTTTTCCAAATATCTGGAAAAATACACTATCTCATTTCACACAGACAATTTAAAAACCTGGTTTATAAAAAAATAATAAAAAAAAAACAATCGGGCGGTGGCAGTAGCAGCAGATACTAGCCAATCACAGCACTACAGCTGGAAGTCCATGAACTTGAGCCAAGCAAAGCCGCCGGTCTTGGAAGCTTTCTCAGCCTGTTTGGAACATGATGGAGACAGCGTCGTTGCGCCACCGTCCAACTCTGTCTTTCTGACGCACAGAAAATAATTTCTCGATCCCAGTGCCATCAGCTTCTCCTCCCTATCCAAGCCTGGCCCCATCAAACAAACAAGTCAATCACACCGTACACGTGGCTAAGGATTACAAATTATCGATAAAAAATAGAGTAATCGAACGGCGGACATAACACGAGAGACATGCTTGTGGGGCTTACTTTCTAGGCTGAACTGCGAATAATGGAGGTCGAACATGGAAAGGTCGGTGGTCGGTAAAACTGGCCTGCGGCACTCCTTCGCGTAAAGCCGTACTGTCGCGGCGATCAGGTCGCTGACAGTCAATTCCGGATTCATCACCACCTGCACCGGCCCCAAGCTCCCCTGAATCGTCACGTTCAGTAGCAGCTTCGTCAGCCGCGGCCGTCCCTCCTGCGACGTCGTTCCGGTCGCGCTCTTGTGAGAGAGCAACTCCGGCAGCGTTTTCGGTCGGCGAATCTCCGGTGGCTTAGATACCGGAATCTGGCCGTGAAACGAGGAGGATTTATGAGTCAGTTTGCCCCTCCGGTTCTTCTCCTCTTGTCCTCTCCGATGGCTCTTCGAACTCGACATGATATGTTAATATACTAGTAATTAGTACACAAACGGAGAAATCTGGATTCTACCTCAAACGCCTGTATCGGAAGAATCTGGGGCGAGGAAAACCGAGAGCTGGGGATGAGCTTCTGCTCGCGGGTTTGCGATTAACGGCAACTATCATAACCTGAATGCTTAAATCTTAAATAATCAGGAAGTGAAAAGGAATCAAGCATGACTATATGAGACCCAGAGAGAGAGAGAGAGAGAGAGAGAGAGGTGCACGAGGAATCTACAAAAGCAGCGCCCCTCCAGTGTGTTATATAGGGAGAATGAAGAAGATAAGGGGGGGCGTCGAGGAACTAGGAAGGAACTGGGTAAGGATCTTTCTTCAGAGAGGAGACGGGCTATAGCCGGTAGGGGAGAGACTGATTGGTCAAAGGCTAAGGCTCCAAACAACTGTCGTCAAGCCATCGAGTTGTAACCGGATATTGGCCGTGCACCCGGAGCTCGAGTGTGGTGGTCCGAATGCGTGTCAGCCTGTCTTCGGGATTGTCTTTTCTGTTTTCTACTTTCGCGTGGTTTTTATGGAGTTCTTTAATTAAGGTGGGGGGTAAAGAATTAAGATGACTAGCCAAATGCCAAGTTTCTAGTAAAATTTTGGGTAAATAATTTTAAAATATTTTATATTAAAATATTCAAGATTTTAAGACTAATTTTGAACTACAGCTAATTTAACAATTTTTTTTTTTTTAAATTGATCCGTTATTATTTATCTTTAAAATAATATTTCATTTGTAACCGCCAAAGTAGTTCGTGGCGGGTTCGGCAGTTTAACGTAGGAAAGTAGGGACACATGGCCGAAGCAAATTGGTGGTCCCCTGCCAGTGCTGGGGTTGGCTTTGCTTTGACACACATTCAATTATTATCGTTCGCATAAGGCGGCTGTCCAGTCCAGTTTGGTAATGTAATGGTACGCCGAGTTTATTTTTTATAACCCCACTGAATTACTGTTCAATTTCTATATTTTGAACCTTTATAGCGACATTCTTATTTTAAAACTATTTTAAAATTATAAATGCCACTAGAAGGATACTTCAAATTGGTTTTCTCGTTACTTCCGTCACAAAAAACACTTCCACCATACAGTTCATCATGACATAACTAATCAGAAGTAAATACGTATTATATTTATACTTAGTTTATAAAAAATTAAAATTGAGAAATTCTATCATTAAATTGGTATGTAAAGCAGATTTTTTTTTTTCTAATCAAGCATTGCATAAATAAACTAAACGATTATAAAAAATAAGGATACAAGATTTAATAAAATAGAGATGTCTCTAACAGTCATATCAACATAAGTAAAAGTAATACTAAATAATAAAAATAACAAAGTAAATTATCTCATCAAAAAGTTGACCCCAACCCATTTTCACATGAAGAAAATTGCTTAAAAAGCAATTTTTATATGGTCTAGTAAATAAACAATTAACTTATGACTAAAAATTATAGTCGAGAGGGATGCATTGCATCTTACTAATCTAGTCCAACTGAAGAAGACTATCACCATCATTACATCTTGATCCCGAGTTCGAGAAAACAAGAACATAAGTGAATAACAATATGAGAATGACTTAATACATTGGCAAAGTACTACTATCGACGATGGTGGCATGTGTCGGAGGCACCATACTAAAGAGAAAGTGATCACACGTATATGAAAGATTGAAAATTGTTGACCCAAATGGCATCATGCATGGCTACAGGAAACTCTCATGTGCATGATCATGTGTGAGGCCTATGCGCATTATAAGACATGCATGAGCCACACGTGTGCACTTGTTTAGATGAAGCTCCACCATTCGACAAATCGACAAGCGACAGTTGGGAGTCCATTGAAAGGGCTCGGGATAGTTGGAGACGGTCGACAAGCAACAAATCGAAACATTTAGGTCTGGTTTATTTTTATAGATGAGATGAGATAAAAATTAAAATATAAATAAAATATTGTTATAATATTTTTTTTAATATTAGTTTTGTTTTAGAATTTGAAAAAATTATTTTGGAATATAAAAATTTTGAATTATTTATTTTATTTTGTATGAAAATTTAAAACAGTGTATTGATAAATTTGATATGAAATGAGATGAAATGAGATGAAATAAAATAATTTAGAAAAGCAAACGAGGCCTTAGGTACCATGGCCAAAAAGTTAAAAACAAAAAATTGGAAAAACACCTACCTACTAAGGTTGGATGGCCGGGGGAGGAGACAAAACTTTAGCCCCCCTGCTTTGATAGCTGGGGAAGAAGATTGGAACCATAAAATCCTAGAGAGAAGAAAGTTTAAAAGAGAGAGAGAGAGAGACAAAACTCCTTCAACTGTGTAAAACACATCTAGTTAAATGTTAATATGTTATTATTTCATTTACAAATTAATTTTAAAAATTAAATATTAAAAATTAAATTTTATCATTTAAATGATAAGAATGATGTAACTTTACATACCGACTTGATAATAGTAGGATTGTTGAAAAAATTACATATAGCCTATATAGATATTATACAGATTAAAGAAGAAAAATCCTATTTGTAATCTTCATTTTCGGACTCCATATGCAGGCCTCATTTAAACGGAACTAATCGTTTTGTTTAAGTGTAGAATAAATTTACTCGATTGTTTTGTTTCAAGATGTTTCGATAATTTTATTAAAATTTATATTTTTACTTAGTAATTAAGAAAATATTTTTTTTATTATGTTGTAATTTATTTTTGAAAAAAATATTTAAGAATATTAAAAAAAATAATAACTTAAAAAAAAAAAAAAAAGAGGGATTGCCTTTTGATTTTCAATTTTAATTTTGAGCTTAGCTAGTTTTGGAAACAGGTGCAATTTAGTCCATTTGAGAATAGAAATAAAAATAATCTAATGATCAATTTTGAATGATAGAACTGTAAAAGAATGTTGATAAGAAAATTGTACGTTGCAACTCTCACTCTCATTAAAGAAACATTTAATCTAATGATACAACCCTTTGCTGGCCTAACTTTTGGCAACACCAAAGGTGGTGTGCCTGTAGCCATCCCCCAACCCTTTTATTAATTTCTTTTAGTACTTTTGTCTACGTATTTTCTTGTACCTTATAAGCTGTTTGATTGTAAATATATATGACACTTTTTAATAATTAATATTTGTAATTGTAAAGTATGTAAATATTATATAATTATTTTTTTTAAAATTAATTATTGATTGTATATATATATGACACTTTTTAATAATTAATATTTGTAATTGTAAAGTATGTAAATATTATATAATTATTTTTTTAAAAATTAATTAAATATAAGACTCGCTTTAAAAATAAATAAATTAATTATAAATTATACTTTTTTTCAAAATGATTATTTAAAACACTTCCACACTTTATTATTATATGTAATATTATTTTTTTATAACGTGCTAGTTACGTACATGCCATGTTAATATTTTCTGTCACCAAACTAAGAGAGTTTAGATAGAGGGATCATAATGAATATATCAACCACTCTACAAGAGTTGGTTCAAAACATTTTATATTGAGCTGAGTTGATATAAATTGATTTTTTTTTATAAATAATAGTGAGTTGAAATGTAGATAAATTTTGTAGTATTTACTTAATATGAGTTTAGATGCTTTATATGTTAAAATGATTTTAAATATATTTATGAGAAATAAAAAAAAAAGTTAAGTCATATGTAAATGAGTGTTGAATTGAAAAAAAAAATGACTCTCATATATAAAAAAGTTTTTAGTTGATATAAGCTTAATAATTTGATGGTTTGATATTTGGATGTTAGATTTATTTTATAATTAAACTAAATTTAATCGATCTCAATTAAATGTAAAGTCTAAACGGATCTTAATCTACAAGTGTAGTATGTAAAAAGTTCCAATTACAAGGACTTGTGATGAAATATATTTATCCTTTATATTGCCTAAAACTTTAAAATGATATTTAGATAATTAGATACTTAAGGCAAAGTCTTTTAGTTTTAAGTCACTACCTTGACAGTGAATCATCAAACAAAGGCACTTACATATTAAAACCCAATAAAGAGAGACAATTAAATATTATATGAACCAAACATAAATATATATATTAAAAATTCAATCATCTAATTCGAAAAGAAAACAAAGCCAAGATGGCAAAAGAATATTCAAATCATTTAGTTCCATACACCACAAGTATATAAGATTAAAAAACAAAAAACAGTTATGAGAGTTATTTGTGACAAAAATAAATTCATTTTGATCAAAAAAAAATTACTAATTACAAATAAGCATTTTTTTTTATATAATGATATTAGGGGTAGGTGAATGGTCTCATTTGGTTTGGAAGACTAATCTTATTTCATATAATCATTATACTTTTATCAAATTCTTATACAAAATATAATAAATAATTTATTTTTTTAAAAATCTAAAATAAAAAATTATATTAAAAAAATTATACTTTAATAATATTTTTTTTCAAATTTTAAATCTTATTTTATTTAATCTTATATGTGTAATGAAATGAGTAAGTTTTTGCTCGTACACTCGAATATTTTGTTTGTGATGGAAAGAAATAGCCATTATTGTAATATCCACTTATTGTTTTCTTTAATGTTAAGCAAATTTTGAGGAAATGATGTGACAGTCCATTCCTCTCTCTTTCGATTGGAATGAGTCTCGATGCACGTGTCTGATCTCGATGTACATGCCAAACTCCGATAGCATGTTTTAAACGATAACAGTTGATTTTAAAATACACTTAGTATTTTAATATTCTCGAATATTTTAAATATTCTAGAAATATTATATGAGGTATTTCTAGTGTTATTTTTT
This sequence comes from Platycarya strobilacea, assembly GCA_036898215.1. NCBI lineage: Eukaryota > Viridiplantae > Streptophyta > Magnoliopsida > Fagales > Juglandaceae > Platycarya > Platycarya strobilacea. The sequence goes on from CM072550.1 coordinate 32,691,125, forward strand.
TTAGTTTATAAAAAAATATAATTATAATAGTTTGGAGTACTACAAAATATTATAATTATACGTACTCCAAAATATTATAATTATACAAAATAATTTTATTTACCATGGTTTTAGATATTCAAAATATTGTAAAATTTTAATTATATTTTAAATCTCTAATTTAAATATATGACTTTATTTTATCAAAATAATTAGTAAAGTTTCATTATTTAATTAGTGATGAAGAATATTATTTTATAAACTAAAGTTACGTTAAAATAACATTCTATCTTGACTCCTCTCATTGTTTTAAATTAAATTTATTTTAAGCATTTTCAAATCAATGTTTTAAGCGCATTGTTCGTCCATTTGAAGACTCCAAAGCATAGGGCTTATAAATAACCCAAAGATAGAACCCAAGCCCCTCACTTTTTCCTCTCTCCCTTTTCCTTCTTCTCTCTCCTTTTCCTTTCTCCGATGCGTGAACCCCCCCCTCCATGGCCGAATCTTACTCAACCCAACCCATTGTCACCATCGGCCGGCCAATATCACCACCCCTCCCGCCGGACTCCCCTCACGCCAGCAAGCTCACCTATGCTGCCGGTGACCGTCACGACAACCCCACGAATCCACCAGACTCGAAGTTGATCTCTCACATGCTCTCTTCCTATTTTCAGCACCACCACCGGCCACTATGGCCTCCAACCACTGCTAGTGACTTTCCCATACCACCGCGTGACCAACCCAGGCCACCATAGCCCCTCCCTTTTCCTCCCTTGGCTAAAGCAAACAACCCAAGAGATGGATTTTTGAAACCAATGGGTTTCAGTTTGTAGCCGTTGCACTCCGCCACCTATGGCGACACCGCCACTGCCACCACCAAAACCTCCCCTTAGCTTAGGCGATCTCCCCCTAACTCTACTCTCCCATCCATGGCCCCACCTTCCCACACGCTCCATCACTCTATCATGCACAAATTACACCCATTTATGTAGATCTGCCACTTTCCAGTGGTTGCATTGTCTCACCTCTACTATCATGAGATTCCCCTTCCTCTGATAAGTCTCCACCTAACTTCCCATATCGAACTAAGCACTTTAGTCTAAATCGCCACTTTGTGTAGTTGTACATCACCATACGTGATGCTAGCCACAACGTACGACTCTTCGACTGCTATCAACGAACTTCCCACCATGTTAGCCACCCTCACACGACCTAGATCTAATAGCCAAAATCCTATATCAAAACTTAGAGGTATTCCCATTTCGAGGTCACGGTACTGGCTCCAATGGAGCGGTTACCACTTCAGTTAATGACTTTCAATGCCACTAGCCATGCCAAGAAGCGAGTAACATACGAGTTTATCCCGCGATCGTATAACCCCCTCTCTCTCTTTTATAATAACATTGATTGATTGATTGTAAACTGTTCTGTTAATTGCGAAGTTCACTATGTAGTTGTGATGGGAAGTTGGTTGGCTGTATTGTGATGGTTGTGGTTGTGTACTGAAATGTTAGATGTAGTTGTGTAATTAGCTGATTGTGTCTTAAAGTAGGATTGTGGACTGTGATGTATAGTATGAAAGTGCTTTGTGTGTAGTTATGTTATTGTGGTAGGTGTTATAAAAGGAGTATGCGTGGCATGCACTCCGAATGATGGAACAATGCATAGTGTGGTGTGCACTGTATGGTGATGTGGAGTACTATGTTGTATGGAGTACATGTGAAGTGTACTCTGTGGGATAAAGTAATGCACTGTGTAGCATGTATCGTATGGGTTATGGTGTAGTGTGCTGTGGATAGAATATACGTGAAGTGTACTCGATGTGGTATTGAATAGGCAAAATGGAGAACTCCATGAGATGTAGTCGTGATGCACCGTAAGGCGTTTCCCGAAGATAGATAGCTGCATGATTGAGAAATGTAGGTCGCGAAAGTATCGAAAATTATGGAATAGTATCCCAGAGTGGTATGTGATTGGTAGTCCCAGTGATGGTTGTCACTGTATAGTTGAGTTATGCCTCGAAGTACGCGTGAAAAGATAAAGTCGTATAGCGGTGGAGTAATGAGAATGTGACAAGAGTATGTGGGAAACTATACTCATGTCGAGTCGAAAAATGATGTAGGAGTCACGTGACGTAATACCCTCTGAAGTGGTGGATAATGGTGTAACTCAATAGTAGTCTTGAATTACGTAACGCGATGGAGGCACATTTGAGATGGACCTTGGTTTTTTAAGTGTTGGGATGAACTCGTAAAGGGCCGAGAAGTAGGATTTGTCCTACCAATCGGTATGGAGAAGGTTGATATCGATATATAGTGATTGTTGCACAAGTAGGTGATCGACGTATTCTATGTTGATCTTAAGTGACGTGGATGTAGGGTACATGTATATCTGGTAACACATATACCAAATAGAATACTATAGGTAATGGATATTCTGTCCTGAACAAGTGTATGCGATATTAAGCCCAGAGCTTGCTTAATGTCGCATGGTGTGCATGGGTGAGGATGATGATGATGATATGTAGGCTTGTATGCCATAGTGTCGAGTGTGATGTATAGTATTGGGATGTGTGACTTGGTTAGCCTAAGTCATGCATCAGGATGAGATTAATTTGTAAGAGGTATTTTTCGTAAACTAATCTCCAAAGGTGAAGCATAGAAAGGGTTACATGAGAACCTAGAGATAGAGGGGAAGTGTCCTTGTGTCCATAAGTGAGTCTCCAATGGTCTTAACATAGTGAATAAGAACTTTAAGAACATGGTGATAGCATGAGAGTTTTTTAAGTGAAGTGTAGGTTTTTTCTAATTTAATTGCTTGTGTGCGAGATATATATATATTGATGGTAGTTATATATATGCATGTAGGTTGATTGTTGTGATACCTTGTGACTGGATTGCATGATATGAGAATAGTATGGAAATCAGGTAAGTGTTATGTTCATACACCTCTAGAGTTTACCAAATTAGTAAAGAAAAGATAATAGAACTGAAAATGCTAATATATGTACAAAATGATCATGTTTGGTAATCCCTTTTATTGAATCTCAAATGTGTAATTATATGCTTGTGATTGGATACCTATACGTAGTAATTATTGAATGTATTTTCTGAAAAATATAAAACAAAACTTGAGATTTCTATCGTATGGTTTTATGGAAGAATGCCATGAACTAACGTTATGCGAGGACACTATCCGATAAACCTACATGATTTTCCTATGCGATGATCTTGTGTCCTGACGATATTGAGTGCACGCGCATGTGTTCAGTTCATGGATATGCTTTTAAACGATATTTTCTATAAATGAACTAACTAAGAAAAAGAAAAGAGAGAAATAATAGGAAAGAAAAGAGAGAAATAATAAGAAAGAAAAGAGAAGAGAGAAAAGAATAGGAAAATAAGGAAAAGAAAAAGAAGGAATAAATGCTATGATATATGAAAATACATAAGGGTCCAAAGAAAGACCTAGGATGTAAAGGAAAATCCAATATCCAAAGGGAGATTCAAAGAAAAGAGAAAAGAATAAAAATAAATATTATGTTATGTATGATGTGTATAATATGTATGAAATGAATAAATGATTGTTTACTAGTTGTTATTAATGATTTGTAGTTATTGGTTGTTATTCTTATTTATTTGTTAATGGCATGCTTGTCTGATAACTACTTGGTAGTTATAGCTATTGTTGTGCTTTCTTGATAGTTAGGTGTTGATGGTTTCTTGTATGTTAACAATTTAAAGAAATTGTTAAGAATAAAAAGGATATTCGGATGTTTCATAAAATGAAGGTAGTGTACCAAGATCCATTAGGATGAAAAACATAATAGCATTATAGTTATGGAAAAAAATGTATACATTGTCTTGTATGTATACGTACGTATATATGAGTAATGATTACATAATTGAAAAACTTATTTTGTTATTTTTTAAACGGTATAAAGTAATATTTATTGAGTATTCGACTTTTTTAATTTTTTTTGTATGTTCCTCTCTCATACAGGAGTATTTAGCGAGAAGTAGACATTCTAGAAGAAAGTACGACGGTTTAGACATGGAAAGAAAAAATATAAAAAATCTTTTATTTTATAAATCAGATTTTTTTTTTCTGCTATAAACCTCTTTTATTATAAAAATATATTTTATTTTATAATGTAAAGTCTTATATTTTGAGCATGGATAGAAATTTTCTTGAAACAAACGAAATTAATTCTATTTTCCAATATGTTTTTGAACAAAAGAAAAATTGCTAAGTACCATTTCACTCTTTTGTGGGCGGGATCCTTACAATTATGGTACTGATTTTATTTTCTAAATTGTTAATATAAGACTCCAAACTTGGACTAACGATTTGGATATATCCCTCTCGAGCATACTGTATATTCTCTTATTGATCAGAAACTGTTCGGCAAAAGTTTTGCTCATCGAAGTTCTCTAGATTAGGATAAGTAATTCCAGCTAATTCCGCATCCCTACGGCGCATGAGGATTTAAGAATGTAGAACAGTAGAAGTGACATTCGATCGTACGAAATCACATAGCTTTGTTTATCAACAATGTAATAGTTAGACTAAGTATATGGTGTGAGTGGATCTACAGCCACCGAATTTGGGTGATATTTCATCTAGATCTTTTATTTTCTTTGTTTTTTTCTCATATTTAACATCTTTAAATATTTTTAAAAATTTATAACATTTTAAGAAAATATTTTCTTAAATCACTAAATAAATAAATACATAAGCTATCGGGACACACTATTGAGACCCATATAACATTTTTAGTAGAGAAAAGTTGGGATTCGGTTCGACCGAATTCCTTGTGTTTTGCAGTTTTCGTCGTCATTGGTGACAGTGGGTTATACCGTCCACCCTATCGGGACCAGCGGACTTCGGCCACTCCACCCCCTACGATGGTGAGCCCCGACGACCTCCAATATGTCCACCGCAGCCTTAAATCTGTTTCGGACTCGTTAGGTCTCAATGGGGTGGGCAGTGTCGCCTACCGCCACAAGCGACAGTGGGGACTGGGTGAGGTTGAAAAATCTTATTAAATTATCTTCATTTTATTTTTTTATTTTATTTTTTATTATGTTTTTTTTATTTTTTCATTTTATTGTGTTTTTTATTATATTTTCTAAATTATATATTTTTATTGTATTTTTATAACAATTATAAGAATTTAAGGGAGTGGGCTACAAAACGCTGGGGTGCAGCCCGACTGCATCCCAGCGTCTCCCTTTCTAGTATAGCCTTAGGAAAATACTAGTGATCCCTCAAAACTACTCAATTCTTTTAATTATTTAATTATTTAATTATTTTTACTTAATAATTAAAAAAATCTGTTTAATTAGACGTCGAACTAATTTTTATAGAGTATAATTTTGTAAAGTCTTGGTATTCACCCATATTAATTTTGGGAAACGATAAGGCCCGTTGGTGGTCCCGTTCACTTTTTTTTTTAACTTAATAATTAAGAAAATATTATTTTAAAATATTGTAATTTTTTTTAAATGTTTAAGATTGTTTAAAAAATAATATATAAATAAATAAATAAAACAAGACAAGAAAAAAATAAATTAAGTGGACACAAAAAATAGACCCTCCATTAAATTTCTTAGCATCTTTCATTATTTTTCAATTATTTGCAATAATGCATCTAGTTCTTATAATACACATATAAACTAGAAAAATCTAATTAACTTGCTTGCATGCATGCATGCAGCAAACTCGATTGGGGGTGATTTGTACTGTTATTCCTCTCAACAGAAACTATTATGGTTTAAAAATAAGTGGAGGGATAATCATGCCATTTTAGAAATAGCAAGTAACGTACTATAATACTGATATAAAATAATTAGTCAGAGATACCTTTATTTTTTAGCTCCTGGTCATGATCCACGGACCACGCGTAATAATAATAAGCTCATTTGCATTTGCTTCCTACTCCAATTTCTTAATTCTGATCGTCCTGTCATAAGTGGCTGCGCAATATTTTCAAAAGCTTTCAAAATTATATCATTATTGTCAACAATAAATAGCCAATAAAATCTTAAGAAATAAATAATATTATGGTTATAGAATATATAAGTTTTGTCAATCAACTATTTCCCACTTATTACTTAAAAGATATTTGATAAGAAAGAGATCATTTTGTATAGATATCTATTCGTAAAGTTGAAAATATTCGTAATTTTGCACGTTGCTGAGTTTGATAAGTAAGACTATTTCATTATACTATTTGTTACTAGTAAAAAGATAAAGCTTTCGTTGATTAAGTCTCGTTGTGTGCATTACTTCATTTTTTGTTTTTGTTTTTGTTTTTTTTGTTTTTGACTTAATAATAATATTTTAATTTTTTAAAAATGTTTAAGAATATTAAAAAAATAATATAGAAAAGCACTAGCGAGACGTATAACAAATTCTAAATAACCGAAGTTGTGGCAGCCCCCTTTATTACTATTAACAAACAATTTATTATTATTAATAAATTATTTATTTATTTTTATTATTATTTACAAGTCACCTAAATCACATCTATAATATCTAAATATAACCCATGGTACTAAAAGAATCTTCTTTGGAAACGTAACTTTGGAATAAAAAAGTCAAAATTAGATTTCGTATAAATTCAAAGATGAAATAAAAAGAGATGAATTATAAATAATAATAAAATAATTAATTGAAATGAGTTAAATAAATTAATGAATGATTGAGATAAATTAAAAATATAAAATAAATTATAAATAATAAAACTAAGTTGACTAAATGAACCGGCCCGAACTAAGATATGTTCTTAATTAGTCATCATTAATATTTCTAAATTGAATAAAAAATAGGAGAATTTACAGGAACTTAACGTGACTTTGCCTAAAAAGACCACGGAAGCCTGCTCATTTACAAGAAAAACGTTTATTTTTAATTAGATATTTGCAGTAAAAACCAGCATTTGCTATGAGAATAAACTTATATATATCTTATCTCCACAGCTGGTCATTTTTATCTCAAATAAATAGTAATGAATAAATGTTTTTCTTGATGCGTTCAGCAATTATCAAACATGATGCATACAGGATATTTATTACATTAAAGTAATGTTAGGGAGCATCCAACACTCATAACATATATTTAATATTTTTTCATTATAATATAGAGTCCTGCTATTAGTATCTATAATAAAAGTACAGCCTAGCTGAGTTGATAAACACATTTTTTTTTTAATTTTTTTTAATTATCTTCAAATATTTTTAAGAAAATACACAAATTCACTAATACTAATTACTTCTTTAATAATTAGTATGTGTATATATATATATAGATTCCATTTTGTTGTTGATTAGTTCTGAATTGATTTTTTTTAATAATGAATTTAGATAGTGAAGTAAATTTATATAATTTATCTAAAATAAATTTATATATATTTAGATGTAATGATGATGAGTTTATATGTATTTAAAACTAGATTGAACTAAAAATTTTCAAATGCAGCCTCAATGATTGGTGGCTTGTACATGGTCAATCATTGAACAATTAAGTAATAATTTTAAGCACAAGATGAGTGGTGTACCATTCAGCTAGCTGGCTAGCAAACCTGGGCTATGTCGATCATCTGGTGAAGGTAACATTCACATGAATGCATGCAGTATTTTGTGAGTTGCGTACGTGGAATGAAATTAAACGCATACACATAAATGTGGTGGCCTCAACTGCGCCAGCTCCACATACACGTGTTACACGTGTAGAAAGTGGCAAACTTATCAATCACACTCATTTACATAATGAGTTTCCCACACGTACGTACGCTCATTCATGAACAAGTGGACAAGAATATATCTACGGCGCTTCCCAGAAAATAAAAAATAAAAAAACTAAAAACGTGGATAAGAATAATGGTAGTTTGTGGATGGCCTGGAGAGCGGAAATTAATAAAGAATAATATTATATGAAGAAAATATCGAAGGGAGCTTAATATATATTAAAGAATAATGTTATATATAATTATAGAGTTATAAATAATGTGTAGTTATTTTAAAAAAATGTTAATTTTTTTTACGTGAATTTTATATATATTTATTTTTTTAAAAATAATTATATGTCGTTTGTAACTCTATGATTGCATCTATCATTTCTTTATAATAAAATATCATTTGTTAAAAAAAAAGACAATTTTTTAACATTTATATTTATATATAGTACATATGAATATTGAAGTGCTATAATAATATAAAAAGATATAGCAAAAATAAATGACAAATTGATAAAATTTTACGTGATATGACTTTCATTAATTTTACAAATTAAAATAATTTTATAATTTAACATTCTACATTAATAAATCAACTTATAAATTCACTTTTATAAAATATATATATATATATATATATATGTGACTAAAACATTTATCGCCACAGTTTTGGATTCGGATCTATCAAACTTGTTTATTATGTTTAGTCTCGTCCGTATCTCTTTGCGCCGTCCGTTGGACTATTCAAGTAAATCATGTTTAGGCACCTCCTGTCGATTGCTAGCCACGAACTCAATCTTTGGCGTGGCTTTGATCGATATTATTAATGTTGTCAGCATAATTTTGAGTACTAAGCTGCCTTTGCTTTTCTCCTAATAATTGCTCGAATCTTGAGATATTGGTCCGGTCGACACTGCAAAATATATATAATCAATTAATTATAATTAAAAGAATTATTTATAATTTTTTTGTTATAAATAATTTTTTTAATTACGCTGTTAATCAGTTATATGTATCATTTTTTTTTGTCTTATAGTGCTAATTACATCAAAAGTTAATTACCTATACATTAGTTAGTGGTAATGTATCATGTAAATTATAATGCTTTACATGTTCAGACTAATTTTGACGTGACTATTGGTCATTAGTTTTAGGTTTCCGCTTGAGTCAAGAGTTTTAGTTACACTTTGCAACTAATTTTTAAATTAAGTTCTAAACAATATATCCCTTTTAATAGTTTGAGGTGAAAAATGCAGAACTCCTACGCTATGATTCATGAGCACTTACTAGATGAGATAATCAAATGATTTCATTTCAAAAATTTTCAAAATTCCCTATTCAAATATCAGCCAAATACAAAACATTTTTCAATTTTAACTCTTCAATATTTTCATCTAATTATTATTTAATCATTATAAATTCTCTAAACTTATAAACATTAAAGTATATAAAAAACAATACATTTAGTTTAATAATTTCAAAACAATAATTATATTAAAATAATATTTTAATTTTATAATATGTTTATAATTTAATCTTTTCTCTCATTTCTCAAAATTAAATAAAATATATTTAACTCAAATAATTTTTATTACTATTTGCATTTCATTACTCAAACATGCTCTTAATGGTGCGATACGTATTTATCACAAGAGTAGTGCTAAGGATTCCGAGCAGGGGATTTCCGCCACGGCCATGTAATGTAAATTTTTTTTTACATTTTTTTTCATTTCATTTTTTTTTTTACAAAAACAATAAAATGATGTGTAGAGATAAAATATATGTATTTTTAAATTTTTTTTTTCTATTGCAAAACTCTCATGAGATCGCGGCAGAAGTCAAATGCTGAGAATATATAATTTTTTTCCTTATCACAAAAACCAATAAATGAAATAAGAGAACATGGGAAGGAAGTTCGGCTGAAGTTGTACGTACCATTTAGCTTAAAATTAGGATGACAACCATACATGAGTGAATGGAGACATATGTAGAACATATATGCTCATGAACATTATTTGTGGTGGAGGAAAAATTATGTAGTTAATTAAGATTCTATTTGGTTAATAAAATAAGATAAAATAATTTGAGATATAAGTTAAAAATTAAATAAAATATAGTTTTTAATATTATTATTTTTTTAAAAATTAAAATTATTTATTTTATTTTATATAAGAATTTAAAATTTTTTATAATAATAAAATAAACTAAAATCGTGATATGAGATAAAATAAAATATTTTTTTTCTGGCGGAGCGAAATTAGTGTGCAAAAGGACAAGCCTTCAGGGCTTGCTTCATAATTTAGATATCACTTCATCATTTCAAATCTATGTCGCATTCGCCACACCTAATTGATAAGCATCATGGCTGCCTCCACGATGCTCCTATTTCTATAATTTATATAATATATTATATAATATGTGTTATAAAGTAGGATATTTTAATAAAATAATATTAATTTTATAAAGAAATACTCTTATTTCATAACTTATTATTATTCACTAATATTTATTTTATTTTTCTCTTTTAATAGTTATGCAAAGTGCATATTTAGAATAGTAAATATAAATATTATTTTTAACTTAAAATTTAATGTAATAAATTATATTATTAAAAATATTTACTATTGGAGATTTCTAAACTCTAAAAATAATTTTTTAAAATATATAATTATCTGTAAGAATTTTTTGATAAAAGTTTTAATTTGATAATTTTTGTTTTAAAAAAAATTGATTTTTAATTTTTTTAATCATCTAAAGTACTTTTTATAAAATTATCAAAATATCATTTAAAAAAAATACTTTTAACTACTTAAAAATATTTTTTTAAAATTTAAAATGCAATCTCAAACAAAATCTAAATATAATTTTAGAATGTACAATCCAACTGCATTTCCTTTAAAAAAAAATCGAGATTCATAAAAAACAAAAAAAGTTTACTTTTCATGTACGTTCTAAATTTCTTCTACTTTTTCTCAAATGGAAAATGTTCTTCTATTTAATTGCAATTTGCGTGTATAATTTTGAGTCTATTGAATTGCAATTTGCGTGTATAATTTTGAAACATGTTCTTCTATTCATATACCAATTAATCTAATCATTTAAATTAGAATAAACTTTGAAAAACGTCACATCAATTTGTGTAATTTTTGTGTAATTACACAAAAAAAAAATCTCAAAAAAAAAAATTGTGCAATTAAAAAGATGACTAAAGTACTCAAGATCAACAATTTGATTACGTGACATCCTCAACAAATCATGAATATGCACATGCGATCTTCTTCTTCTTCTTTTTTTGTTTTGAAAGGGGATTATATTGACCCCTGCTTTCATTAGAAATATGACAATACAAGGAGAGATTAAGATTAGGTTTAAACGTTGAAAAATGTTAATAAGAATTGTAGATAGTAATAAAAAATACATAAAAAATAATAATATAATATTAAATAATAATAATAATAATAATTAATAATAATAAAATATTCTAAGAATACTTAAAAAACTTTTACTGTCCAAACATAGTTATCATGCGATCTTATTAATGTCTCTTTTATCATGGCTGCCCTGAGAAAGAAACCTGACCTAATTATCTTCAAATCTCAGCCAATGCTCTAAGCGTTGTTTGTTTTTGCTGAGAAAAATTGAGATAAAGATTAAAAATTAAATAAAATTATATTAGAATATATTTTTTAATATTATTTTTTTATTTTAAAATTTATAAAAGTATACTTTTTATTTTATATAAAAATTGAAAAAAAAATTATAATGATTAGATAAAATAAAATGAGATGAGAATAGTTGTAAAAACAAAGTTGAATTGTTAATGTTTCAATTACTGTTATTATGTAGTGATATAATAAATATCTTAATTTGTAAATTTCTCTATCCAAAAATAAGAAATAAATAAATGAAAATTGGGCAAACATGGCCGGCTTTATCTTAGGGGTAATTGCCAACAAGATTAAATTTCTAGCAATACAATATATTTTCTCTTAGAAATGAAAAATGGTGTTTTAGGTGTATAATTTTTTTATTATTTATTATTTATTTTTAAAAAGAGAATAATACTCCAATTTTATTCATAATCCTCATTTTTTTACGAAGAAAAACCTTGATTACAAGTAGATATCTGGTAAATAGAAATAAGGAAAAAAGCCCAAACCAAGGCGGTATCAAAACAAAGCCTAAGAACATCCAATCACAACACAATATACCAATAAGTAGTTCATAAACAAAACATAAACCATAACAAAAGGCAAACCATCCCTAAGTGTAAAAACAAGAGTTAACGTATCTGCAGGGAAAAAAATTACACATGCAAATAGTAAATGTAAAATATTAAATTGAAATCAACTTAGCAGGTAAAAAGTTATGAGATCCCCAAGTGGAGAAGACCAAGTTTGTCAGTATGAAAAAGACCTCTTAACTTACTCGGATCATGTCTCTATCACTAGTCCAATTCATAGTTAAATCTCAATATCCTACTTGGTGAGAACATTAGCCATAACATTTCCTTCACGAGAAAAATACGGCGCACTAAATATTCCATGCAGTCAATGTATTCTATAATTATAATTCAAAATTCAAACATAGAAAGCGGACTCAAAAGTATTTTGATATTAATTGGGATATTATAAAAGTGGGTTCAAAAATTAATAATCTTCGAGCATGTATTTATAGTAATTTAATTCATATTTGCAAGTTGGTTTATCGATATCCAAATATACTATTGACGTGGAGGCTTGTCACGTTAGATCATATAAAATACGTCTAATATAATTTATATATTAAAAAAATATATGATATATCAAAAACATATCATCATTATAAAAATATATTAAAATATATTAGAAACCATTTAACTTTGTTCTTATTTTTATTTTTATTTATAATAAAAACATGTCATCAAGTTATTATATCATTTTATTTTATATAAGAAGTATTTTATTTTTAATTAAATTAAATTTTGTAGAGGGGGCCAAGATAATTTTTAGAGAATGGACCAACACAAGCTAAAATTAAAATTATCCTACTAAATCATAAAAAACCAACATATATTATTTTTCTTTTATTTTTCTTTTCTTTTGGGGGGAAGGAGTTGGGCTAGGGGGAGAGGGGAGGGGGCAATGACCCTCTTGCCCCAACATGACTCTGTCACTGCACACATGGAAGGAGCAACATGTTTTCCTAGTTTAGTAAAGCGATTGTTTATAAAAAATAATATGCTTTTTTATAAAGAAATAAATTTTGATTAATAATGTAATGTATATAGGAATAAAATATAAGTTCTAACAAATATTTGACTAGTAATAAAGGGAAAATATCTTAATAACGAAAAAATTATATAAAAATAAAATTATAAACTAGTGTGAAGTAATGAAAGATAACTATTTGATAATTATGATAATTTTATTTATAAAATATTATTATTTGAATTTAATATTTCATAATGAATCTAAATTGAGAAATAAATAATAATTTATTCAAATAATTATATTTATAAATGTAGTTGGCAAACAAATTTAAACTTATTTATTTTATATATCTCCATTTTTTTTTATAAAGAATGACTAAAAACTTTAAATCATATATATAAGTTTATATATAATATAAATTATAATTTCTATAAAACAATGTTATAATATGTTGAACCCAAGGTTTCAAGTTTCGTGTAAATCTACAAATAGATTTTGATGATAACAAATGAATTCAAAGAATAAATGAGTCTCAAGCTCAAGTTGTCCACACAATAGAATCAAGCACATCAAGGAAGCAAGCATGAGCAATAAGAGAACAAGTTCACATTAAAATCATAGAGTAATTTTGTAAATTTCTTAAAAATTTGAAATTAGGATTAAGGCTCAAAATTAATATTTTATCATAAAGCATTAAAATACATTTTCCACATATGCATGAATATTTTGAAAATTAAATTTGAAAATTTTGAAGGATGATTGATTGTCATCTTTCACATGTGCATGACATGATTAAAGGTTTGAATTTTGAAAATATTAAGATGATTGATTGTCATCTTTCACATGTGCATGTTTTATTTGAATATTTTCAAAAGTGGTGGATGCTTTTCTTGACTTATGCAAAAGGTAGATATCTTTATTTGAAAATTTTGAAAAGTAAAGTGTGCTCCTTTTGTTATATGCAAAAAGTAAAAGATTATGTTTGAAATTTTTAAAAAGTAAAGTATGCTCTTTTTGTCACATGCAAAAAGTAAAAATATTATATTTGAAATTTTTGAAAAGTGAATGATGATATTTTTGATATGGGAATCTTTTCAAATTTGAAATTGAAAACTCATTTACCTATAAATAGCTCACTTGAGTTTTGAAAAATTCATAACAAGAGCTTACACATCTATTGCTAAGTTTTGCATCATTTTTTCAAAACTCTCATTTTCTCTTTTCTAAAGTTTTGAGTCTTAATTCTTGTTCTTGTTGAGAGAGATATAAGTTGCGCTGTATTGTTTTTATCTCACTCATTGAGGAGTGTACTTTAATAGTCTACCTACTATCAACTCTTGTATTTGTAAAAGGGTGTGTATAACCCTTGTGTGTGTAGAAGGTGTTCTACACGGGTAATAGTTAAATCACCAAGTGTGAAGTGATTGGAAGTGTAGAAGGTGTTCTACACGGGGAATAGTTAAATAACCAAATGTAAGGTGATTGGAAGTGTAGAGGGTGTTCTACACGGATTTTTTGGAGCGGTGCTACTCAAAGGTGTAATAGGTTTCTATCTCCACCTAAAGGAGATTGAATAGTGGATTTGGGGATCCTCAAGAGGTAGCTTGAGGCGAGGACGTAGGCAGTGAGGCCGAATCTCGTTAACATACTGAGTTTGCTTCTCTCTTACTCTTACTCTTTATATTTATTGTTATTTCATATTTTGTTTATATTTTATATTATATATTTGATTTATAATTGTTTTTTTTTTTAAATACAACTCAATTTACCCCCTCTTGTGTTAGTCATCTGGGCAACAATTGGTATCAGAGATAGTTGACCTGTACTGTTCATACAGGCAGATCACTCATGAGAACTCTCGCTTGTGACTGTGTCACCGAAGCAAGACTCTCCGACCATGGGTGACAGTGCACCGGTAGAGACGGTGGCCGGCTAGTCTGGTAGGTACAGTTGTTAGGTGACATAGGTGCGGCCTATGATCAGTAACAATTGGTATCAGAGCTAGAGCTCTATTATAAGATTAACCATCTTTTGAGCTAAGATCTTATGGCTAACATTGCAGTTTCATTTGGTGAAGGTCAATCTAGCAGTCGGCCTCCACTCTTTTGCGGAGACAATTACTCATTCTGGAAAGTTAGATTGAGAATATTCCTTCAGGTTCAAGGTCGAGAAATCTGGAAATGCATTATAAATGGACCTTATATTCCAATAAAAGTAGTTGATGGAGTAAAGGTCAAAAAGGAAGAAGAAGAGTTTAATCATGAAGACGATAGACTTTATACTTTGAATTTAATTGTTATGAATTTATTATATAATGCTCTCAATGGTAATGAATTTAATAGAGTAATGACTTGTGCTATAGTAAAGGAAATTTGGGATAATTTGGAAGTTACTTATGAAGGAACTTCTCAAGTTAAGGAATCAAAAATTTATATTCTTACTCATGAATATGAAATGTTTAAGATGAATGATGATGAATCTATTTCTAGTATGTACACTCGTTTTACTAACATTATAAACAGCTTGACAGCTCTTGGCAAAATTTATTCTAAAGTGGAGATAGTAAGAAAAATTCTCAACTCTCTACCAAAACGTTGGGAATCAAAAGTGACAGCGATTCTTGAAGCTAGAGACCTCAAGAAGCTCGAAGTGAATGAACTCATCGGGTCACTTATCACCCATGAGTACACATTGAAAAGAGGAGAAGAAGAAGGAAAGTCAAAGAAGAGCTTGGCACTTAAAGCTGTTCCACATGAAAGTGAAAGTGATGAAGATGAGGAAAATGACGACAAAGATGAAAAAGTTACGATGATAACAAGAAGAATTCGGAGGTTCTTAAAGAAAAATAAAACTCCTCCAAGGAAATCTTTCAAAAAGTTTTCCAAGAAAAATTCAGGCAAAAAAGCAATGAAAGCTACATGGGATGATGATTCAAGTAGTTCAAATAGTGAAGCAAGCAATGGAGAATTAGTAAATCTTTGTCTTATGGCTAAAGATGATATTGAGGTAACAAATCTTGATAATATTGAAGATCTTTCATATGAAGAGTTGCAAAATGTTTTAGAAGAGGTATATGAGGAATTTGAAAAATTGGGTATCAAGTATACTGTTTTGAAAAAGAAAAATTCTTCCTTAACAAACGAAATTGGTATTTTAAAAAAAGAAAGTATTATTTTGAAAGATGAAAATTTTGAGTTGAAGAAAAAGAAAACTGATTTAGAAAATATTATTGAAAAATTTATGAATGGAAAAAGAAATTTTGAAAAATTTCTTGGTAGTCAAATATGTGTTTTTGATAAGACAGGCTTGGGATATATGCAAAAAAAAAATACAAACCTTATAAAAACTTCTTTGATAATCCTTTTAAATCAAAGTCCAATATTCAAAATTCTTTTCATAAAAATAATTTTGTTAAAAAAGGATACTATTATAATCACTCAAGTTCTTCATATATGTCACATGCTATTTGCAATTTTTGTAATAGAAATGGTCATAATTATTTTGCTTGTCCTATTAAAAGAAAACATATAATGACTATTAGGGTCATATGGGTACCTAAAAATCTTATTTCTTCTAATACTAATAAATAAAGGACCCAAAGAACTTGGGTACCAGGAATTGTTTTTAATTGCTTTTGTAGGTATGCATGAAGTATTCTACAGGTAAAAATAAATGATTTTTAGATAACGGATGCTCAAGATACGTGACAGAAGACAAAACTAAATTCATTGACTTCACTTCTAAAGAAAAATGATGTGAGATATTTAGAGACAATTCAAAAGGGAAGATCATGGAAATAGAAGGAAAGATCATCAAGACTTAGTATAAGATGCAACCAAATAGTGGAAACATGTGAAAGATCATCCAGCGGAATAAATTTTAGGAGAACCTTCACGAGGTGTAAGTACTCGATCATCTCTTAGAAATATTTGTAGTCACACACTTTTTCTATCTCAGATTGAACCTAAAAATATTGATGAAGCACTTCTTGATGAATCTTGGATTCTAGTTATGCAAGAAGAGCTTAATCAATTTGAAAGAAATGATGTTTGGACACTTGTTCCTAGACCCAAAAATCATACTATTATTGGAACAAAATGAGTTTTTAGAAACAAAAAAGATGAGTCCGGAGTCATTACTAGAAATAAGGTTCGACTTGTAGCCCAATGTTTTAATCAAGAAGAAGGAATCGATTATGATGAGATATATGCACCAGTCGCAAGATTAGAAGCTATTCGAATACTACTTGCATATGCATGTTATAAAGATTTCAAACTTTTTCAAATGGATGTTAAAAGTACTTTCTTAAACGGTTTTATAAATGATGTTTTCAAACTCACAAAAGTACTATTTGGACTCAAACAAGCTCTTAAAGCGTGGTACGAGAGATTCAGTAGTTTATTGATTGAAAAAAGCTTTTCAAGAGGAAAAATTGATACAACTCTTTTCATTAAATACGAAAATGATGATATTCTTTTGATTCAAATTTATGTTGATGATATAATATTCGGTGCTACTAATGAAAATATGTGCCAAGTTTTTGCTAAGACTATGCAGGAAGAATTTGAAATGAGCATGATGGGAGAATTTAATTTTTTTCTCGGATTGCAAATCAAGCAAGCAAAAAGTGGAACATTTATTAATCAGTCAAAATATATCAAAGAGTTACTCAAAATTTGAGATGGAACGTGCGAAGGTAATTGGAACATCAATGAATCCAACCACTAAACTTGATAAAGATGAAAGCGGTAAACCAGTTGACTCAAATGTATATCGAGGTATGATTAGTAGTTTATTATATTTGATAACTAGTAGACTTGATATTATGTTCAGTATATGTTTATGTGCACATTTTCAATCATTTCCAAAACAATCTTATTTGATTGCAGTCAAACGGATTTTTAGATATTTTGCCAATACTATTGACTTAGAGTTATGGTATCCTAAATACACTTCTTTCGATCTTATTAGTTATTCATTTACCGATTATACTGGTTGCAAAGATGATCGAAAAAGTTTTAGTAGAACATGTCATTTCTTAGGTCATGCACTTGTTTCATGATTTAGTAAAAAGAAAATTCTGTTGCATTATCTATTACTGAGGCAGAGTATGTTGCTGTAGGTAGTTGTTGTCCTCAAGTTCTTTACATGAAGCAACAACTTGAGAATTTTAAACTTATGTACAATCACATTCCAATCAAATGTGATAAATATAAGTGCTATAAATTTTTCGAAGAATCCAATACGACATTCTCAGACCAAACATATTGAAATTAGATATCATTTTCTTAGACATCATATGCAGAAGAGCGATATTGTATTAGAATTCACTAGTACACATGATCAATTGACAGAAATTTTCACAAAACCCCTACCAGAAGATAAACTATGCATGATTAGAAGATAAATAGGAATTATGCATGCCATGAATATCTGCTAGATACTTTTATTCCATTATCTCAAATGACCTACAGAAACTTGAGACGTTTAGCCTCATCATTCAAATGCATTTGCTCCTCATAAATCATCATGCCATCCTTGTCTAAAGGATTAGGCAATCGAAATGCAGAGACGAGTAAGGACTTTAAATCCTTATTCTGTTGTTTTAAGTCTACTATTTTTTTGTTAGACTCTTGAACAAGTCGTTGAAGAATATCGATCTTCTCATTAAGCTTCTCTATCTCGCGGGTTTTAGACTGCAACCGAGCGGAAAAAGCAACAATGGAAGATGAGTATCGAGTCCCGAGACCCACAAGCTCGTAAATGGCATCATGATCTGATTTATTAGCCAAATCAGTATTTTGCTGCTTCATGGCACTTACGACAGATGCAGAAATAGATTGATCACGAGAAGCACTGAAGGAGAATTGATGAGCCATTAAGATTTTGTAAAGTGAGAATGAAGATGAACTACAACAAAGAAAAGAAGATTTGATGCGGATTAGATAAAACCAAAAATTACTTTTATAAAGATGGAAATAAGTAGAAGACAAACTGTCATCTCTTCAAATCTTATTTAGTCAAGATTACAAGATATGCCGGATGCATATTGTCAAAAGTTACCGAACTAAGCTAGCGAGATTAATTATAATTGTCCCTGTTTCTCTCGTGAAACGCTGCCATTATCTGCTGATGTTGACTCTGTGCTTGAACTCTTACTCGTTCCGATTCCTTTATTTGAAATTTCAAAACACGAGCTAATTCCGTCAAATCTTTATTTTCTTGCTTTAACCTCTTATTCTTTCTGCCTTTATTTGCAAGTTTTTGATGCAGAACAGATATTTGATTGTTAAGTCGATCAACTTCATTTGCCCTCGCTAGTAATCTCCGAGACATAGTTGTAACAGAGGCAGCATATTGAGCACTGAGAGTTCTTGATGCTGCAACAACCTCAGAATCAGTTCTATTTGAAAAATGCATTTTTGCTTCTATCATGGTGTTGATAACCTCATGAGATAAAATGATTGGTTGAGACGGTTCCTGATTCAAATCTAGAAGATTATCAGACGAAATTTTTTCCGTCATTCTATCGTTTTGAATAAACAGAAACTGGATCAATGAATGAGGTGAAAATTTATTTGAGTATCCGACAGGTGAAAACGGTCTTTTAAACAACACTTTCAAATCTCGATAATATCTAATTTTTCAATAATATCACGCGGATTTAAATCTGCTTTCGCACCGACTGCTAGAGCTAGGCCTCCAACCTTTGCAGGTTTTGTCAGATACGCGTGGTTCCGCACCGAATTGCCAGAGTTAGACTTCTAATATTTGCAGGTTTTGTCGGATATGCATGGCTCCACACCGCATTGCCAGAGCTAGGCCTATAGCTTTTGTTGTCTTTGTCGGACACGAATAATTTTAATTATTCAACTTCAAATCTCTGAAACATCTAATTCGTCAATAACATCAAGCGGATTTAAATCTTCTTCCACACCGAGATGATAAAATTCGGTTTCAAATTTTGCAGGTTTTGTCGGACACGGCTGGTTCTAACTTCTACAGTCTCTACTAACGCAGCGTTTTATTTGTCTATTGGTTATTGTAAGAATATATCTTATTGAGCTAATTATGATTCCTTTTTAATGATGCCAAAAGGGGGAGAAGTTTTAGACTAGAACATTAACATTGTTTAAATTGCTAAACTTTTTATATATGCTTGGAATTATATTTATATTTTTGCTTGAAAAACTAACGCACATTCTCAGGGGGAGCTTAAGTATTAATACAGGTTTCAGGTTCTATCAAGTATTTGTCATCATCAAAAAGGGGGAGATTGTTGAACCCAAGATTTCAAGTTTCGTGTAAATCTACAAATGGATTTTGATGATAACAAATGAAATCAAAGAATAAAGGAGTCTCAAGCTCAAGTTGTCCACACAATAGAATCAAGCACATCAAGGAAGCAAGCATGAGCAAGAAGAGAACAAGTTCAAATTAAAATCATAGAGTAATTTTGTAAATCTCTTAAAAATTCGAAATTAGGATTAAGGTTCAAAATTAATATTTTATCATAAATCATTAAAATACATTTTCCACATATGCATGAATATTTTGAAAATTAAATTTGAAAATTTTGAAAGATAATTGATTGTCATCTTTCACATGTGCATGACATGATTAAAGGTTTGAATTTTGAAAATATTAAGATGATTGATTGTCATCTTTCACATGTGCATGTTTTATTTGAATATTTTCAAAAGTGGTAGATGCTTTTCTTGACTTATGCAAAAAGTAGATGTCTTTATTTGAAAATTTTGAAAAGTAAAGTGTGCTCCTTTTGTCATATGCAAAAAGTAAAAGATTATGTTTGAAATTTTTGAAAAGTAAAGTGTGCTCCTTTTGTCACATGCAAAAAGTAAAAATATTAGATTTGAAATTTTTGAAAAGTGAATGATGATGTTTTTGACATGGGAATCTTTTCAAATTTGAAATTGAAAACTCATTTACCTATAAATAGCTCACTTGAGTTTTGCAAAATTCATAACAAGAGCTTACACATCTATTGCTAAGTTTTGCATCATTTCTTCAAAACTCTCATTCTCTGTTTTCTAAAGTTTTGAGCCTTAATTCTTATTCTTGTTGAGAGAGATATAAGTTGCGCTGTATTGTTTTTATCTCACTCATTGAGGAGTGTACTTTGATAGTCTACTTACTATCAACTCTTGTATTTGTAAAAGGGTGTGTATAACCCTTGTGTGTGTAGAAGGTGTTCTACACAGGGAATAGTTAAATCACCAAGTGTGAAGTGATTGGAGGTGTAGAAGGTGTTCTACACGGGGAATAGTTAAATCACCAAATGTAAGGTGATTGAAAGTGTAGAGGGTGTTCTACACGGATTCTTTGGAGCGGTGCTACTCAAAGGTGTAATAGGTTTCTATCTCCACCTAAAGGAGATTGAATAGTGGATTTGGGGATCCTCAAGAGATAGCTTGAGGCGAGGACGTAGGCAGTGAGGCCGAACCTCGTTAACATACTGAGTTTGCTTCTCTCTTACTCTTACTCTTTATATTTATTGTTGTTTCATATTTTGTTTATATTTTATATTATATATTTGATTTATATTTTTTTTTTAAATACAACTCAATTCACCTCCTCTCTTGTGTTAGTCATCTGGGCAACATAATATAATTTATAATGTGAAGTAGGTTTAGTAATGTTATAATATTATATTATAATTTTCATATTATGTAATTTATTAATAATAAAATATTAGTAATTTATATAACATGCAAATTATAAATTACATATAATTTATATAATTTGTATTGTTTAATCTTAGTCTTACGTGAGTTTTATAAATGATGGGAGAAGGGTAACGTTGATAATAAGGAGACTGAATTTAGTTTGAAATTGAGTGTTGGTTTCAATATAAGAATCCATTCAAACTGTAACTAAGGAATTATAATTTAAATGGATTCAAGTTGGTTGAGAATTTTGGATAATGATTCCTGGGAGGATAAGAGTTTTGAATCTGGTTAGATTTAAATTTGAAGTGTGTGACTTAAGAGTTTGATTTAGGAGACTAAGTACATGTTTGAAATTGCTGTGGGAAATGTAACTAATTATAGTTTTAGAACTTATAGCTTATAACTTAAATAATAAATTTTATATTTTAAAATTTGTTTCCTCTTAAGTAAATATGTATCTAAAGCGCTTTTAAAGCCAATTACAGTAAGTTTTTCAAAATATACAGTTATCCAATAGTTTTTTTTAATAAAAGTTTCAATTTAATGTTTTTTGAAAAAACAAATTTTAATTTTTTTTAACTAATGTATTTTTTATAAATATACTAAGCATGTCGTTTTTTCTTTAAAAATGATTTTAACTACTTTAAAGCACTTTTGAAAATTCGAAACGCAATTTCAAACAAGTTTTAAATTCCAAGAATCATATCATTTCAGAATTCAAATGGACGGACGGATAGAATTAAATTGAACAAAAAAATAATAAAATTTAACAGAAAACAAGAAAATCTATTAAATGACCGTTAGATAACCATTTATTTTAATAGAAATATATATATATATATGGATCACTAATTATATATTTTTAATATTTTATTTTTTTATACAAGAGGGTGGGTGGTTTCAAACTTAGAAATTTCATTTAGCCCCTGTTTATAGTCAAAACTCATCTCATCTTATCTCATCATTACAAAATTTTCAAGTTTTCACACGAAATATAATAACAAAATCACTTTTTTAAATTTAAATACAACTTTTTTAAATCCAAAAACAACAATAATATTAAAAAATAATATATTATCAATATTTTATTCAATTTTTAACTTTCATTTGAACTTATCTCATCTTTTCTTCGAATCTAAACAGAACCTTAAAGAATCGAATCATATAAATCAGGCTCTTGACTTTCTCGAGATATTTTGAATTATGATAACGAGAAATTAATTAATGTAATCCATGCAATTAGAGCCCACGAGAAAAGGGTCAGACTATAGAAGTTAAAGTCAGGATGAGATATTTTTTAACTCAAGTACCATATCATATAAGATATTCATAAATTATATATATAATTTGTGAAAATGTCATAAAAGATGCGGGAGGCTGATGATCGAGAACAAACAATTAAAAGGAACTGCATGCAGGCCATTCGATAATCTAGACCCGATCAATTCACTTCAACTACTAATCAATTGTCTATTATTTTAAGCTAAATATATTGCATACACTTGCATGCATATATATATATATATATATATCTTGACTTTTTCAAAAATTTTGAATTATATTGAGAAATTAATTAATATAACTCATGCAAGAACCCAGAAGGAAAAGCTAGATCATGGGATATTAGGAATTAAAGAGATCATGAGATAATTTTCAACTCAAGTACCATATCATATACAATAATTATATACATAATTGGTGAAAGTACATGAAAGATGAGGGATGCCGATGATCAAAACAAACAATTAAAAGAAACATGCAGGCCAACTGATGATCGAGATCCGATTAACTCACCTTAACTACTAATTAATTATCTATTATTTTAAGCCAAATATATTACATGACACTTGTATGCATATATAAATATATGTAAATATTAGAGAAAAGCAACGTGCAAAATATTTTTACCTAATTTAATAAAGCAGTTACAAATGATATGTTTTTATAAAGAAATAAATCTTAATTAATAATGTACTGCAATGAAAAAGAAAAAAGTATATGTTCTAACAAATACTTGACGGGTAATAAAAGAAAAATATCTTAACAATGAAAAAATTATATAAAAATAAATTATAAATTAATGCGAAGTGATGAAATACAACTATTTAATGATTATTATAATTTTATTTATAAAATTTTATTTTTTGAATTTAAAGTTTCATAATGAATTTAGATTAAAAAATAAATAATATTTATTCAAATAATTATATTCACCAATGTAGTTGGCAAACAAATTTAAATTTAATTATTTTTTATTTCTATCTTTTTATATAGAGAATGAATAGAAATTTTAATTCATATATATAATTTTATATATAATATAAATTAAAATTTATCTAACTTTAAATTTATATATGTATGATTTAAATTTAAATTTAAATTCTATTTTAAATCATATCTAAATAATAAACATAAATAGAAATTTATATCTATATAAATTTATATCTATATAAACATAATTTAGATATAATTTAAATTTATCTAAATTTAAATTCATAATAATTTAAATATAATTTAAACTTATATATCTAACTAATCTCATCTAAAATTTAAATCAGATCTAAATTATAATAATATATAATATCTAAATTTAAATATATATAATTTAGACGTAATTATAATTCATATAATTATATAATTTATATTATCTAAATTATATAAAGACAAAAAAAAGAATAATTTATTTGAACTTATAATTTATAACTTATCTAATTTAAACAAATGGAATAATTTATATTATCTAAATTATAATTTATATATATAATTTTAAATTATATATCTAACTAATCTCATCTAAAATTTAAATTATATATCTAATTAATCTCATATAAAATTTAAATTATATCCAATATTTTAAATATGTAATATTAAGTAACCGTTAAATATAACAAAAAAAATTAATAAAAAAAAAACCATTAAATGGACGTTAGATAGCCGAAGATATAATTTTTACTCTTAACTTTTTTATAATTGCATTAATGGATATTAATTCAATTCTTATTTGCAAGTTCGTTTATGGACCCAACAAATTTTCTACTGATGTTAGATAGTATTAAAAAAAAAAATCTTATTTTGACTATTTTAAGTTTTTATAACTGCATGAATGGATAGTAATTAAATTTTGACCTATCACGTTATATAGAATAAAAAAATAATCTCATTTTGACTTTTTTATTACTATAATGGATCCCATAATAAAAATTAATATATTATGGTTAGCAAACTCTTCAATCATGACCAATATCCATACTTGGAGCTTTCCAAGATGCCAACCTCCTATGGTAGCTGCCATATTTGATGAATATCTTAATCATGTTGATGAAGTGGGACATGACCCTTTTTGTCAGGAGTATCAACATCTTAAAGAATAATGATAAATGTCACTATTCTTTAAGATGGGGGTATAGCTTTGTTTAATTTTGATAATCATAGGTTTAAGATTGATTGTTATAATTGAAGAAGCTCTGCAAAATTAAGTGCCCTACAAAGCATGAAAAATGAAAGAAACATATGGGTCTGGTGAAGGTTACATCCACAAGTTGGGAGCGACCTCCTACCACAAGAAGACAGAAAAAGCTTTGTCCTCCTGAATGATTGGTGCAGTGTGGGTCTCTTGACTCAGACAAAACATGCGCGGAAGAAGGGCCATAAGTCATTGATTTCCTCTTTTTGACACTGTTTGTGGACTCTCGTCATTATTTCCAAGTTGTTGTGTTTGTTGACAAATGTCAGTCTCATTAAGGATCGATTTCGATATTAAGTTAAAATTGGTAATTTTAGATGAAAGTTTAAAATTGAATAAAATATTTTAAAAATATTATTTTTAATAATATTATTATTTTAAATTTTGAAAAAATTAAAATATTTATTATATTTTATATAAAATTTATAAGATATTATAATAATAAAATAAAATAAAATAAAATAAAATAAAATATGATGATATTATTTTTATATGTACAGGGAGCCTAAGACAAGAAGTGGGCAACACCGTTTTTTTGTTTCTTTCCTTTTCAATACTATATGTGCTAGCTTAGCATGTCAAGTAGAGAAGCAAGTGGGTGTGTTGGGATGTTGAGAAGGAGAGATAAACTCATGATAATATTTAGATAAAATGTTTGAGATAGAAGATTGATGAATATTTTGTGAAAATTGTGGTCCTATTATTAGTATCTCTGTCTCTCTCAACCATTTAATGCAAACACTCGAGCATATAGTCTTATCTATTTGAAGAATATTCTACTTAAGGTTGTACATCTTGTGTCTGAATTGGAAATTCGGATCAACCCGACCCGGAACCCGATAGCCCAAAACGGTTTGGACTCCAATCCGGTTTCGCCTGAGTTGAAATTCGGATTGAATCCGGATCAATCCGGTTATTTAAAAACCTGAAATCCGATTTCTGGATTTAAATCATTTTTTTTTAATTTGTTTTATTACTTTTTTGCAGATAAATTTATTGTAAAAATATTTAGCCTAAATCTTCTATTTCATTATAATTTTTCCAAGAAGTATTGTTAAAAAGTAAATTTTTATTATATAAAAGCCTAAATTTTTATCCATTGATAATGATAAAAAATTTATATCAAAATGTAAAACTAAAAAAAAAATCACTACATATTACATTATTTGAATTTTGAGCTTGTAAATTTAGAATTAAAAAAAAAGTTCTGTAATAAATGCAGCTTGTGTACATTGTTTGCTTACACCAAATATAATAATATATATAGCAACAAAAAAAAAGTTCTATAATAAAAGCAGCTTCCAGATCTGACCGCGCCTAGTTTTGGGCCTATTTTCTTGTTCTATGGTATCTTCAACTGAGAGAGAAGTAAAAATATCAACAAAACCTAAAAAAAAAAAATGAAAATAAAAAGGTCTAAGATGGACAACCAAACCTTTGAAAGCTCTTAATTCTCATCCAAAATTGCAACCAATAAATTATCAACATTCCAATTGTAGAGACATCAGTATATATACATAAAAATTAAACAAGGCTGTTGAATCCAAGATTTCAAATTTCGTATCTACGTATAGATTTTGATGATAACAAATAAATTCAAGTCTCAAACTCAAATTATTTATGCAATAAAGCGAAGCGCACATCAAATATATATAAAAAAAAATTACAATTGAAACTCATAGATTATTTTAATACATCTCTTGATAAAAATCGAAATTGGATTAAGACTCCAAATTACTATTTTTTCTCATAAAACATCAATTTACTTTTTTCACATATGCAAGACATCTTTAAATGTCTTAGTTTTGAAAATTATGTTTTTTACATGTGCATAACATCATCAAACAATATAATTTCGAAAATTATAATTTTTTTTATATAAAAATTTAAATTTGTAAGATGATTGATTATCATATTTGACATGTGTATATTTTGTTTGAAAATTTTAAAAGGTGGTTGTGTGTTTTTTTGACATATGCAAAAAGAAGAAGATTTGGTTTGAAAAATAAATCATGTTCATTTTGTCATGTATGAAAAGCAAAGATTAAGTTTGATTTTTTTTGAAAAATGAATGGAGTTGTCTTTGACAAATGCAAAAAAGAATTGCTTTTATTTGAATTTTTTGAAAAGTGAATAGTACTCTTATTTGATATGTGAATCTTTTCAAATTTGAAATTGAAGACTCATTTACCTATAAATAGCTCACTTGAATTTTGTAAAAATCACAACAAGAGCTTACACATCTATTGCTAAATTTTGCATCATTCTTTCAAGGCTCTCATTATCTCTTTTCTACAGTTTTGAACTTTAATTCTCGTTCATTTTGAGAGAGATATAGGTTGCGCTGTAGTATTTCTATCTCACTCATTGAGGAGTGTACTTTGATAGTCTACCCACTATCAACTCTTGTATTAGTAAAAGTGTGCGTATAACTCTTGTGTGTGTAGAAGGTGTTCTACACAGAAAATAGTTGAATCACCAAGTGTGAGGTAATTGGAAGTGTAGATGGTATTCTACAAGGATTCTTTAGAATGGTGCGGCTCAAAAGTGTAATATGTTTCTATTTCTACCTAAAAGAGAATGAATAGTGAATTTGGGATCCTCAAGAAGTAGCTTGAGGCGAGGACGTAGGCAATGGGGCTGAATTTCGTAAAAATATTGAGTTTGTTTTTTTCTTACTCTACTCTTTACATTTCTTGATATTTTATATTCTTTATATATTATATATTGTGTATTTGATTTATAAGTGTTAATTTTTATGATATAACTCAATTCACCTCCTTCTTGTGTTAGTCATTTGGGCAACAATTGGTATCAGAGTAAAGACTCTGTTATAAGATTAACTATCTGTTGAGTTAAGATCATATGGCTAACATTGCAGCTACTTTCGCTGAAAGTCAATCTAGTAGTCGACCTCTGTTATTTTGTAGGGATAATTATACTTTCTGGAAAAATAAAATGAGAATATTTCTTTTGTCTCAAGGTCGAGAAATCTGGAAATGTATTGTAAATGGGTTTTATATTCCAACAAAAACTGTTGATGGAGTAAAAGTCAAAAAGGAAGAGGAAGAGTTGGATCGTGAAGACGATAGACTTTATATTGTGAATGTAATGGCTATGAATTTTCTATATAATGCTCTCAATGGTAATGAATTTA
The DNA here is from genome assembly GCA_036898215.1 of Platycarya strobilacea. Classification (NCBI taxonomy): domain Eukaryota; kingdom Viridiplantae; phylum Streptophyta; class Magnoliopsida; order Fagales; family Juglandaceae; genus Platycarya; species Platycarya strobilacea. Next base: position 32,719,347 of record CM072550.1, read on the forward strand.
ATAGAATAATGACTTGCAGGACAGTAAAGGAAATTTGGAACAAGTTGGAAGTAATCTGTGAAGGAATTTCACAAGTCAAAGAATCAAGAATTTATATTCTTACACATGAATATGAAATGTTCAAAATGAATGATGATGAATCTATCTCTTCTATGTATCCTCGTTTTACTAATATTATAAATAGTTTGACATCTTTTAGTAAAATTTATTCCAGTTTGGAGATAGTATGGAAAATTCTTAACTCTTTACCAAAATGTTGTGAATCAAAAGTAACGGCGATTTTTGAAAATAGAGATATTAAAAAACTCGAAGTAAATGAACTCATCGGGTCACTTATTACCCATGAATACACATTGAAAAGAGGAGAAGAAGAAGAAAAGCAAAAGAAAAACTTGGTACTCAAAGCCGTTCCTTATGAAAGTGAAAGCGATGAACATGAAGAAAGCGATGATAGAGATATTGCAATAATCACAAGAAGATTTAAGAGATTTTAAAAAAATAAAGTTTCTTTAAGGAAACCTTTTAAAAAATCTTCCAACAAAGATACAAGTAAAAATGATTCATTAATTTATTGTAAATGTAAAAATTCAGGACATATCAAGGTAGATTGTTTCCTACTAAAGAAATATCGATACAAAGGTAAGAAAGTAATGAAAGATACATGGGATGATAATTCAAGTAGCTCAGATAGCGACGTAAGTAATGAATAATCTGCAAATGTTTGTCTTATGGCTAAAGATGATCTTGAGGTAACAAATCTTGAAAATCCCTCTTATGAAGAATTGCAAAATATTTTGGAAGAGGTATATGAGAAATTTGAAAAATTGGGTATTAAGTATATCGCTTTGAAAAAGAAAAGTTATTTTTTAATAAATGAAATTAATGTTTTAAGAAAAGAAAATATAGTTTCAAAAGATGAAAATGGTGAACTGAAAAAGAAAGTAGCTGATTTAGAAAAGATTGTTGAAAATTTCACAAATGGAAAAGGAAATTTCGAAAAACTTCTTGGTAATCAAAGATGTGTTTTTGATAAGGTAGCCTTGGGATACATGTCAAAAGAAAAACTCAAACCCTATAAATTTTTTTTTGATAAACCCATTAAATAAAAACTAGATTTTCAAAATTCTATTCCTCAAAATAGATTTGTCAAAGAAAGACATTATTACAATCACTCAAATGTGTTACATGTTAGTGTAATAGAAATGGTCATAACTATTATGCTTTTTCTATTAGATGAAAAAATATAATGACTATTAGGGTTATATGGGTACCAAAGAATCTTATTTCTTCTAACACTAATAAATAAAGGATCCAAAAAAATGGGTACCAAGAAAAATTATTTTAATTATTTTTGTAGGTATGCATGAAATCTTCCGTAAGTAAAACAATATGGTTTTTAGATAGCGGATGTTCAAGACACATGACAAAAGATAAAACTAAATTCATTGATCTCACTCCTAAAGAAGAAGGATACGTGACATTTGGAGACAATTCAAAAGGGAAGATAGTGGGAATAGAAATCTATTGATGAAAAATCAGAAGGTACAAATAACACAAATAGTCTTAATCTCGACAAATAGAATACAATGGAAGAAGTCCAACATGGAGACATCAGGAAAGATTATCAAGATTTATTACAAGATGCAACCAAACAGTGGAAACATGTAAAAGATTATCCAGTGGAACAAATTCTAGGAGAACCTTCACGAGGTATAAGTACTCGATCGTCTCTTAGAAATATTTGTAATTACACTGCTTTTTTTTTTATCTCAAATTGAATCCAACAATATTGATGCAACACTTATTGATGAATAATGGATTCTAGTTATGCATGAAGAGTTAAATCAATTTAAAAGAAATAATATATGGACACTTGCTCCTAGACTTAAAAATCATGCTGTTATTGGAACAAAATGAGTTTTTAGAAATAAGAAAGACGAGTCTAGAATCATCACTAGAAATAAGGCTCGACTTGTAGCCCAAGGTTTCAATCAAGAGGAAGAAATCGATTATGTAGAAATATATGCACCTGTCACAAGATTAGAAACTATTCGAATATTACTTGCATATGCATGTTATAAAAATTTCAAACTTTTTCAAATGGATGTTAAAAGTACTTTCTTAAATGTTTTTATAAATGAAGAGGTATATGTTGAGCAACCTTTAGGTTTTGAAAATCATATTTCTCCTAATCATGTTTTTAAGCTCGCAAAAGTATTATATGGACTCAAACAAGCTCCTAGAATTTGGTATGAGAGGTTTAGTGGTTTCTTGATTGAAAAAAGTTTTTCAAGAGGAAAGATCGATACATTTCTTTTCATCAAATATGAATAGGATGATATTCTTCTAATTCAAATTTATGTTGATGATATAATATTTGGTGCTACTAATAAAAAAGTTTTGCTAAGATTTTGCTAAGAGCATGCAGGAAGAATTTGAAATGAGTATGATCGGAAAACTTAATTTCTTTCTTAGATTACAAATCAAGCAAGCAAAAAGTGGAACATTTATTAATTAGTTAAAATATATCAAAGAGTTACTCAAAAAGTCTGAGATGGAGGGTGCGAAGGTAATTGGAACACCAATGAATCCAACCACCAAAGTTGATAAAGATAAAAGCGGTAAGCCAGTTGACTCAAAAGTATATCGAGTTATGATTGGTAATTTATTATATTTGACAGCTAGTAGAATTGATATTATGTTCAGTGTATGTTTATGTGCACGTTTTCAATCATTTCCAAAGCAATCTCATTTTATTGCAATCAAGCGTATTTTTAAATATCTTGCCGGTACTATTGACCTAGGATTATGGTATCCTAAGTACACTTCTTTCGATCTTATTAGTTATTCAGATGCGAATTATACTGGTTGCAAAATTAATTAAAAAAGTACTAGTGGAACATGTCATTTTTTAAGTCATGCACTTGTTCCATGGTTTAATAAAAAATAAAATTCTGTTGCGTTATCTATTGCTGAGACAGAATATGTTGCTGCAGATAGTTGTTGTGTTCAAGTTCTTTACATGAAACAACAACTTGAGGATTTTAAACTTATGTACAATCATATTCTTATTAAATGTGATAATACTAGTGTTATAAATCTTTCAAAGAATTCAATACAACATTCTACGACCAAGTATATTGAAATTGTATATCATTTTCTTAGAGATCATGTGCAGAAGGGTGATATTATTTTAGAATTCACTAGCACACATGATCAATTGGCAGACATTTTCACAAAACTCTTACCAGAAGATAGACTATGCATGATTAGAAGAGAAATATGAATGATGCATGCTATGAATATCTGCTAGGTACTTTTATTCCATTATCTCAAATGACCTACAGAAACTTGAGATGTTTAACCTCATCATTCAAATGTATTTACTCCTCATAAATCATCATGCCATCATTGTCTAAAGGATTAGGCAATCGAAATGAAGAAGTAAGTAAAGATTTTAAATCCTTATTCTATTATTTTTAACTCTACTATTTTTTTATTTGATTCATAAACAAATCGTTGAAGTACAGAGACCGTTTCACTAAGTTCTTCAACCTTGCGAGTTTTGGACTGCAACCGAGCAGAAAACGCGACGATGGATGATGAGTATCGAGTTTCGAGACCCACAAGCTCGTAAATGGCGTCATGATCTGATTTATTAACCAAATCAGTTTCTTGTTACTTCATGGCACTCACGACAGATACAAAAATAGATTGAGACTAAGGTGAAGAATACCTCAAATTTTGATCAAGAGAAGTACTGAAGGGAAATTGAGGAGCCATTGAAAATTTGTAGAATGAGAATGCAGGCAAATTACAAAGATGAGAAGAAAATTTGATGCGAAATAGATAAAGCTAAGTATTGCTCTTATAGAGACGGAAATAAGAATAAGATAAGCTTACAAATACTGATAATATCTCATTTGTCAGCAACATCAAGCAGATCAAATTTCTGCACCGAATTACCAGAGCTAGGCCTCCAACTTTTGCAGATTTTGTCGGACATGCGTGACTCCGCACCGAATTCTCTACAGTCACTACTAACGCACCATTTTATTTATCTATTGGTTATTGTAGGGAGATGTCTTATTGAGCTAATTATGATTCCTTTTTAATGATGCCAAAATGGTGAGAAGTTTTAAACATAAATATTTAGATTTTTAGCTCTATTATATATGCTGAAATTATGTTTATCTATTACTTGAAAAACTAACGCATATTCTTAGGGGGAGTTTAAGCATTACTGCAAGATTTTTAAAATTCTACTAAATATTTTTCATCATAAAAAATGGGGAGATTGTTGAATTTAAGATTTCAAATTTCGTATCTGCGTGTAAATTTTGATGATAACAAATAAATTCAAGTCTCAAGCTCAAATTGTTTATGCAATAAAGCGAAGCGCACATCAAGTATAAAAGAACAAGTCTACAAATGAAACTCATAAATTATTTTTGTACATCTCTTGATAAAATTCGAAATTGGATTAAGGTTCCAAATTACTATTTTTTCTCATAAAATATCAAATTACTTTTTTCACATATGCAAGACATCTTTAAATGTCTTAGTTTTGAAAATTATGTTTTTCACATGTGCATAACATCATCATATAATATAATTTCAAAAATTATATTTTTTTATATAAAAATTTGAATTTGTAAGATGATTGATTATCATATTTGATATGTGCATATTTTGTTTGAAAATCTTAAAGGGTGGTTGTGTGTTTTTTGATATATGTAAAAAGAAGATGATTTGGTTTGAAAAATAAATCACGCTTATTTTGTATGTATGAAAAGTAAAAGATTTGATTTGATTTCTTTGAAAAATGAATGGAGTTGTCTTTGACAAATGCAAAATAGAAATGCTTTTATTTGAATTTTTTGAAAAGTGAATAGTGCTCTTATTTGACATGTGAATATTTTCAAATTTGAAATTGAAGACTCATTTGCCTATAAATAACTCATTTGAGTTATGCAAAAATCACAACAAGAGCTTACACATCTATTGTTAAGTTTTGCATCATTCTTTCAAAACTCTCATTCTCTCTTTTCTAAAGTTTTGAACTTTAATTCTTATTCTTTTTGAGAGAGATATAGGTTGCACTGTATTATTTCTATTTCACTTATTGAGGAGTGTACTTTGATAGTCTACCTACTATCAACTATTGTAACAGTAAGAAGGTGCGTATAACTCTTGTGTGTGTAGAAAGTGTTCTACACAGAGAATAGTTGAATCACCAAGTGTGAGGTAATTGGAAGTGTAAAGGGTATTCTACACGGATTCTTTGGAGCGGTGCTGCTCAAAGGTGTAATAGGTTTCTATCTCCACCTAAAGGAGATTGAATAGTGAATTTGGGATTCTCAAGGAGTAGCTTGAGACGAGGACGTAGGCAGTGGAGCTGAATCTCGTAAAAATACTAAGTTTGCTTCTTCTTACCCTACTCTTTACATTTCTTGCTGTTTTATATTCTGTTTATATTTTATATTGTGTATTTGATTTATAAGTGTTAATTTTTATAATATAACTCAATTCACCCATCTCTTGTGTTAATCATCTGGGCAACAAAGACGATTGATTGTTTCAAAAGAATATGTCCATCTATTTGGCCGACGATAACATTTTTGAGATATGAACTCCTGGAGGGGAACATATTAACCCTAAACCAAACTCAAATTGGATTAACAGTGGTCACAACTCAACCATTTGTAGGGTGGAGAAAAGTTTTTAGCCCTAAGAAAACTACATTTTCAATCACACCAGATATATAGCCTATCCTAAAACATGGGAATGAATGGTGGAAATTACCACCTAAGCACAAAATTTTGGAAAACAATATCTTCATGCCATTTTTATTTCTTCCACACCAAATATGGAAGTAGTGCTACTCAGTTAGTTTTCTTCAGCCGAATAATTATGTCTGCACAAAAGGACTAATTTATCAATGATATAATGAAGAAAACACCAATCTAGTGAAAGATTCCCTGTGATGACAAGCCAAACTTGACTTCAATTAAAAAAACTCTTACTGACCCCACCATAAACCCTATTAATAGACAGTCTTATTGTTTAAGTTTAGCATAAATACTCTCAAAGAGTGACCCAATGACCTGTTCTTGTGAAGAAACATTATTAGACCTCATTAAAAAATCTCCCAATATAATGCAAAACTTGTTGAATTCCAATACCAACTGAGTGATTCAAATGGCAACAGGCCTCACATTTTCAGCTCTTTCATGTCTCTTAATGATTTGTTAGAGCATGCAGCATGATCGAGAATCGAGATGTCTGACTAGATCGATATATATTGTCAGCTAATTCCTACCTTTGTTTCACAATCACACATAGTGATAAGAATTTACATATATTCTAAAATTGCTATGCTACAAGAATGTCCATCTTTTTGGCCAAAGAGATTGCAAAACAACTTGGATTCCCCAGCAAAAAAAAAAGAAGAAAATCAAATCAGAAAGCTACTTCAATAATGTACCCAAAAACACAATAATAAGTTAAATGGGTAAGATCACTCGAATATATAGTTTCTGACATGAGTTCTTTTACCACACATCTCTTAGATCAGATATACATAGCTATAAAAAAAAATGCCCAAAACAACATATAACAGACCAACCAAATAGATGAGCACAGATTTCAAGTCCCCAATAGAATAGAGTTAAACCAGATGAAATCATATACAAACAGAGCCCAGTAGAAATCATATACAAACTTAAACCAGATGAGCGAGCAAGAAAGAGCGAAAGAATACCCTAGAATCAACGAAAATCGGTGTGATTTTAAACCCAGACGTCGACGGTGAACGGTCACGGTTACGGAGATCGGCACGATTTGCTCGACTGCGAGGCTAGGGTTTGAATATGAGAGAGTGAGAGAGAGAGAAGAGATAGGGAAGGTAAATCGCGGGGGGTCGCCGGGGGGGGGAGGAGTCTAAATGCCTTAATCAGTTAATTGTGTTTAAATCTGGGCACCGGTTTTAAAAACCGGTCCTGGATTTAAAAGCATGATCCGGACCATATTGGTCTGGATTTATCAAATTCGGACTTTGGAGTTATGATATATGGGTTGGAAACCGGATCCAAATATTCGGATATCCAGATTTCAATCCGGACCGGAAAAAAAAACTGGTTCGGATGAACTCCCCTAATTCCACTATTGTGTGCATCCTCATTAATGCTTAGCTACGTTTCTGAAATTTTATGAATCAATAAATTGTTTTGTTTTCACCCAAAAAATCATTAAGTGTTTCTAAAATATAAATGATGTGATTCTCTCATTTTGTACAAAAACATATATACTGACCTAATATCTTATATTTAGATAGAACTACCACGTTATTGTTGGAAAAGTCTAAATAGCATAAATAATTCTCTCTCATTTTTTGTAAACATGCTAGGAAAAACTTTAATAAAAAGTAATATAAAGCAAAATCACACCATAGAAAGCCAAAAATTTTTATGTGAAAAATCTTTCAATACAAAAAAAAAAAATTACAGACCTAGTCTAGTTAAAGCCTTCACTATCAATATTGTTGTATACAAAAATATTCTCCCTAAGTAGTACTAGAGACATATAATTAACAATGATATTAAGAAAAATACTTTATTGGCAACCAAACAATGTGATTAGGAGAGACCTCACCAAAGATACTTTATTGTTCATGACCTTGAATACCATATTACTCCAAATTCGATCTCCACCGTTTAGATTGTAGAGTCTTGAGTTGTGAACGTGCCTGAAGACTTTCAAACAACGTGCCTGAAGACTTTCAACTCAATCGGACAACAAACAACTACAATCAGAGTTTGATTGAAGCTGGATGAACTCTAATATTTTTGGGTGCCTCTTCCTCTTTCTAATCTTTCACAAGTTTTTCTTTATTTTTCACTCTTTATCAATATAGAGGCAACACTAAGGCTTAAGACTTTAATAAAGTTGGGCCTAGATCTTCTCTCTATGGGGGGTTTAATGATCCCACATGGACCATCCTTTAAATTAGAAGGGAACCCAATACAACAAATTCCCTCCTTCCCGACTATGAGGAAGGACTCACCAAGCCTGCTTTTGTTCTACATATGTCGAATTTTTGTATAGGCAATAACTTTGTGATCATATCTAACCCATTTTCATCAGTATGAATTTTTTCAATCTATAACAATTTCATCTCCAATGCATTACGAATCTAGTGATACCTCACATCAATATGTTTGGATATTAAATGAAAGGTTAAGTTCTTGCTGAGATGGATGTCACTTTGACTATCACAGTAGAGAATATATTTCTCTTGTTTTTGGCCTAGTTCTTCTAATAACTTCTTCATCCATAACAATTCTTTACTTGCTTCAGTTATGATAATATACTTAGCCTCTGTGGCAGACAGAGCAACACATTTCTATAGTTTGGATTGCCATGACGCAGCTCCTTCTAAATAAGTAATCAAGTATCTTGAAGTAGACTTTCTGAATTTGGAATCAATGTCACCAGTCATATCAGCATATGTAAACCCATCAAGTATATGCTTATCATTTCTAAAGCACAAACACATTGTGTAAGTGCTTTTGAAGTATTTCAAAATCTACTTAACTACATTCCAATGCACTCTTCCTGAATTTGAGAGACAACGACTAACTACACTAATTGCATAAGCTATACCTGCCCTTGTGTGCAAATCATTGCATGCATTAAACTACCCACTACTTAGACATTTGAGACTTTTTTCATATCATTGTTCTCTTTATTTGTGGAAGAGTTTTGTTTCGTGCTAAACTTAAAATGAGTAGCAAGGGAAGAGTTAATTGTTTTAGCTTTATTTATATTGAATCTGTTAAGTATCTTTTTAATATATCACTCCTATGACATCCACAATTTCTTCGCTTTTCTATCTTGATAAATTTAAATATCAAGAATTTGCTTTGCTAGCCTCAAGTCCTTCATGACAAAGAACTAACTTAATTGCTTTTTCAAATTTTTATTCTAGAAGAATTTCTGTTAACAATCAACATATCATCAACATAAAGTAATAATATTATAAAGTCATCATCACAAAAGTTTTGCACAAATACATAATGGCTAGAGATGGTCTTCTTGTAGCCTTGCTCTTCCATAACTGATTTAAATTTCTTATACTATTGTCTAGGCGCCTATTTTATACCATATCGACTTTTCTTTAGCTAACACAAGCAATTTTCTTTGCCATTCACGTTGAAACTATTTAGTTGCTCCATATAAATCTCTTCCTCTAAATCACCATGTAGGAAGATAATTTTCACATCGATCTGCTTAATTTCTAAGTTTAGGCTAGTTGTTAAGCCAAAAATCACATGGATGGAGGACATTTTCACAATTGGAGAGAAGATCTCATCAAAGTCGACAACTTTTTATTAATTGAATTCCTTAATAACAAGTCTAAATTTGTATCGTGGCCTAGAAGTGTATTCATTTTGCTTCAATCTATAAATTCACTTGTTCTTCAAAACTCTTTTTCCTTTAGGCAACTTTACCAACTCAAAAGTATGATTGTCATGCAATGACTGCATCTTATCTTGCATGGCATCAACCCACTCTGCCTTATATTCATCTTTCATTACTTCTACATAACACTCAGGCTCGCTTCTATCAGTCATTAATACATAATCATCTATAGAATATCGAATGGAAGGGTGTCGATCTCTGATAGACCTCCCAAGTGGAATATCTAGTGGCATCTCTGGTTCTGGCAACTGATCAAGGGTTTCATTTTGTAAGAGATCATCTTCATCACTTAGACTCTGTTAGTCATCTTGGATAGTATGTTCAACTTGTACTGGCAAATATGTCAATGACAATGGATCCAAGTTAATTGAACTATCATTGGACCAAAAAACTATTTCATCTGTCTTCTCAATATCTTGTATGGTTTAATTTTCAATAACATAACGTCTCGGCTTCTCACTAGTTTCTTATCAAGTAGATCATACAATTTGTAGCCAAACTTTTCTAGACCATAACCTAAAATGATGCATTGTCGGGTCTTCACAGTGAGCTTAAACCTCTCATTCTTAGGAATATGCACAAATGCTTTACATCTAAAAATACGTAAGTGATCATAAGAAACATCCTTATCAATCTAAACTTTGTTTGTCATATTAAACTGAAGAGAAACACATGATGTGAAATTAAGAACATGTACACCAATACTCAAAACCTCATCCTAAAAAGATCTAAGCAATTGTGTCTATGATAGCAAACATTTTACTGTCTCAATCAATATTCTATTAATCCTCCCAGTTAGACCATTAAACTGATGAGTCTTTGGAGGTATTTTTTGATGTCGAAGACCTTATATCTACAATAGTCATCAAATGGCTGAATACTCTCCTCCAGTATTAGTTTGAATGCACTTCAACTTCTATCCAATCTGCCTCTCAACTAAGGCCTAAAACTATTTAAATATTTCCAAAATTTGATATTTTCTTTTTAAGGAATAGACCCACGAATTTCCTAAATGATCATCTATAAAAATTACAAAATACGAGGAGCCGCCAAGTGTTATTGTCTTTATAGGACTACAAACATATGAATGCACAAGATCAAATATCCCTGACTTTTTTAAAAAAGGAAAACTTTTGAAGAAAATTCTATTATACTTTCCTGCCAAACAGTGAGTACATTTTTTCAAAGGCGCGACTCTTTATTCTAGACAGAAAATTCTTTTTAGCTAATATTGCTAAACCTTTTTCAAAGGTAAGTCTTTTATGCCACAATTATACTATGTCTTCATTTTTCATAACATTAACAATTACTGGAGAGCCTTGCTTGTAGCGTGTACAAGGTTAGAACCTTCTTTTCTCAATCTATAAGCATAGCACCCCTTGTAAGCTTCCATTGCCTATTACAAAAGGTGTTGTAATATCTTTCATCATCAAGTTTACTTGTACAAATCAAGTTCAAATGGATATCAGGAATGTGCTTTACATCTCTAAGAACAAGAATCGTGCCTTTATTCGTTTCCAAGTACACATCTCCAATATTAATAATTTAGCTAAGTCGTCATTGTCCATTTTTACTATGCCAAAGTTAGTGGATATATAGTTTATGAAGAAATGTTTTCGGGGTAATGCATAAAATGGAGGCACTACTATCAATCACCCAACTAGTTTAATAAAAAACAATGTCTACAACATCATTATCATCATAAACAATGAAGAAGTCTTTGGTAGTAATGGTGGTAACTTGATCATTATTCTTTTCACCATCGTTTTTCTCATTCCCTTTTTCTTTGTACTCTTTCTTCAACCTAGTAGTATTTCTTGATATGTTTTTTCATGCCACAATAATAGCACTCAATATTAGCAAATTTATTTGATTTGCTTCTACTCTTATCTATGTTCTTCAAACCTATACTTTTACTTATCTCCTTCTTTTCTGTAACAAGACATCTGACTATGAATAAGAATCTTGTGATTTTCTTCTCATATCTTCGTTCAAAACATTGCTCTCATCTCTTCGTTCAAAACACTGCTTTTCGTTAAATCTATATTGATTACACCATCTGTGATTGAGTTAGATAATAACATTCTAAATATCTCCCAAGAGTCTATTAATATACCAAGCAAACACAATTCATGTACCTCATCACCGAACTTGATACCCATTCTACCCAGCTGATTAATTATTCCTTAGAATATATTCAAGTGATCTGACAACGGAATTCTATCTTGGTATCTCAAAGTCACCAAATGCTTGATCAGATACATTTTATTGTTTCCAGTCTTACGAGCATATAACTATTTAAGTTTATTCCAGAGTGTACATGCATGTGTCTCCCCACTAATATGGTTCAAAACATTATCATCTACCCACCACCTATTGTATCTACAAACTTGTCGATATTGTAAAGTCTATTTTTCATTGGATTTGTTTTCAGGCTTCTCAAAAGCAAACATTGGTAAATGAAATTGCTTCACAAGCTAAAGGTCTTCTGTTTTTCCTTTCCAAATATGGTAATTAGAACCATTCAAGCTAACTATTATACTCAAATTAGCTTCCATTATTCAACACAAATTATTCAGCGATTATAACCTCGCTCTGACATCACTTTGTTGGGAGAAATTTAAATAGCAGAAATAATTATCTCTCACTTTATGTGAATCTATTAATAAAAAATTGAATAGAAAAATAATATAAAGCAAAATCACACACAAATACAAAACCAATTTTTTTTTACGTGGAAAATCCTTTAATATAAAAGGAAAAATCACGAGACTTAGTCCAATTAAAAGCTTCCACTATCGACAATATTGTGTACACAAATATTCTATTTAGCACTAGAGGCATACAATCAACAATAATATCAAGAAACACTTTCTTGACAATCAAACAATGTAATTAAGAGAGACCACGAAAAATACATTACTGTTCACAACATTGAATACTAGAAATACTGCTCCAAATTCGATCTCTATCATTCATATTATAGAAAGTTGTGAACGTACTTGCAAAATTTCAACTCAATCGGAGCATTTGATTGAAACTGAACGAATTCTACTATTTTTAGGAGTCTCTTCCTCTTTCCAATTTTTCACACGTTTATCTCTTTTTCACTCTCTATTAATATAGAGGCAACACTAAGACTTACGACCTTTAATAAAGTTGGGACTAAACATTCTCTCTATGTACGTTTAACGATCCCATATGGGCTACCTCTAAATAGGAGGGAACCCAACATAATAGTTATCTGTATTTCAAAACTATCTAATGAATATGCCGCTACCAGGTCTTAACAATGTTACCATTAATCACTAAGTTCACCAAATCTATAGAATCTGCTGTTAACATGATGTTAATATGAATATAGGACTTTGCTGTGTAAGAGCTTTGCTGTTAACATGATGCTTAGATTTTAAGGATTCAATTGGTGATGGGCTAGAACACATAAGGTTTACTTAAATCAGTTAAGACACCTAGTGCAATAAAAGCATGTTTAATTGGATTCCTTGCATTACAACCATTTGTGTTTTTTGATGTTTTCATCAATAGGATAGTACCATGACAGCAACTCCGTTAAACATTACAGGAAAAACTACGTAGTTTGTAGTTTCCCGCCAACAGTTTGATATATGATTTCAAATTAATGAATAACAAACGTTTATGTTAATGTTGTTTTTTTCTTTTGGGTCCTTCGACTTGAAATCATACACTTGGTTTGTGCAAAAAATGAGGCAACAATGCTGCTACTAGTCACGGGGTATTTTATTTTTTATTTTTCCTGGAAGATAGATTCCGGCTCAGATTTCACTGCAATGATCCACCAGCCTCTAAACAAGTCTTATAAACTATTGCAGGAACTTTAGAATATGAAACTGAACTAACTTGCCACGCAATTTCTTGCGTTTTTTTTTTTAACCCTTTGAACGGTTGGTGGTTGGTCCGATTTGAGTCCACCTCCTTTGTATTCTGTTTAAAATACAGGCACATACTATGTATCTTGCTAAAAAGAAAGATGCCATTTATATTAGGTTTGTCCTGCTGGAACCAAAGCCTAAATAGGGAAGGCATTGTGATGCACCTAATGTTCCATAGAAAAACAAAATTGGAGACTTTTCCTATTTGGATACATGAAGTGTTTCATCTCATCACATTATTACAAAATTTTCAAATTTTCACACAATATAATAAAAATTCAATTTTTTCAAATTTCAAAATAATAATAATATTAAAAAGTAATATTCTATTAAATTTTTATCTCAATTCATCTCATCTCCACTCACTATCCAAACACCACCTTTAAAATGCATAAAAAATTTTCTTATTCATATTATGGTCACCAATCACGAATCGTATGCACTTTATATCAACTCCAATTATGTTGATGTTATGATGGGCCCTTGAGAAGCTCGCGTTCAAGGGATTTGAAAGGAAACAGAAAGCAGAACTCCTCAAGGCACAGACAGCATGTCTTAAATGACACAAAAATAACATATGAATCCAAAGGGTTTTCATTTTCTGGTTTTCGTTAATCGCCTTAAAACCAGGAAAAGCTGAAGTATTCAATAAAAATTTAGCCAAAACTCGGCAATTGCATAATGTTAAAGAGAAAGAGACATTGACTCACCACATATTGTCTTCCTATACGGTTCCAAATAATGTTCAGGTGCGTGCAAAGACAATATACTGTCAAAATCCCTCACCGGTGCTTTATGCAGCCAACCATTGCTAATTCTTCTCTCTTCTGTAAGGCTTCGTTTGGATTTCAGAGAGCCTGATGAACATGATAGAATTTGAGATTGCGAACGCAGTTGAGACAATCTTACATTTGAGGGACTTTGTACTTGAACTTTCCGACGATCCTCCACTATCGCTCTCAAGCGTCCTCTTGAGCGAAAAACAGGAGGAAAACTGACCGAGACAACTGTTGCCGGGAGGCCACTGGGGGCCTCAACACCCAATGGAGAGGCTGCCCTTAACCCTGATCTACCCTTCTTCCATGCCGAGAATGATCGTTGTAGCATCAATGGCACCTGCAAAGGTAACAGGAAAATATATTTTTCTACGAAACTGGCAAAAATTATTCAGTGAAAAAATTAGCTACAAACTCCCAAACAGAAACCTGCTTGAGCAATACATGAGATCTCCTAGAAAAGGATACAAATATACAGGTTGGGTTCTGTTTGGATTCAGAGATGATCTCAACTCATCTCATATAATCATTAAAGCTTTTCTAAATTTCAGCATAATATAATAAACAATTCTACTTTTTCAAAACTCAAAACAATAACAAAATTAAAAAATAATTTTCTAACAATATTTTATTCTTCTTTCTTCTTAACTCATCCTATCTCAACTCACTATCCAAAAAGTACCTAAAAGAGTTGATCAAATAATTAATTGTTTGATAAGAGCGATTTTTTATCAATAAAATGCATTATCCAAGTAACGGGGACTATACGTCAGATGTATCTAACTAGAGAAAGTAAGCAAATCAAGCAAATTTGTGAAATAATACGTTCATGAACAATATTTAATTGGATCACATTTTCTGAACAAAACACAAAAACAAAAGAAAAGGAAATAAATTTCATGCTCCTTTTTTTCTTCTTCCAAGCCTAATCCTCACTTGAATAGAACTATAATATAGAATACAATAAATGAGAATTTAAAACTCACCCCTGAAATAAGGCTACTAGAAGCAAATGACAGTGAAGATGTTGAAAATGGAGATTTTCCCGGTTTGTTTCCCTTCTGGTCATTCCTTGTCGGGTCCTTATCCGTACCAACAGACCCAAAACTTGAAGGTGCAACATCAACATCGTCCTCATCTTCCTCTTCCTCTTCCTCTTCCTCGTCCTCGTCTTCCTCCTCTTCCAATTTCAATGCAGATCTCTCGTCTTGGTTGTTCAATGCAGAAGTATCCTTTTTATCCTGCAATTCCACTTCCACCTTCTCCTCCTCTTTCTCTCTCCTTTTCAACTCCTCATCCATGTCCTCGATGGCCTCTTCCAAACACAATTCAGCCTCTATTAGTTCGAGTTCTTTTTCTATCAGCTTCATCCTCATCTCTGAAGCTTTCTTATTCTCTTCAGCCCATTTCTCTACTTTATCATACCATGGCTTGATCGTATTTTCCAGGGCTTGGATGATACGCATCCATATGTTCTCTTTCTTCACAGTCACATCTCTTCCAAAAAACTCATCATAGCCTAGGGGTAGGAATTGAACCTTTTCTGGGTCAATATCTTCCCCCTCTTTCAGAGGTGGCTGCCAAAATAAGCGAAGCCCATGCTTCTCATCCTCGATATAATTTATTAGCCTTCCAGTTGGTATGTGTAGTATGAGGGGATCTTCAGTATATACAAGCTTTGATGGATCTTTTGGATCAGGCTCTGGTTCCTTGTTGATGAGAACAAATTCCGGAAAATGATCTGATCAAGCAAACATAACTTATATCTAGAATAAATCACACTTTTTCCCTTATAGTGGAAGGATGAAACAAAACAAAAATGATGAAACAAAACAGAAATGTTTCTGAAACCTCAAAAGTTTTTTTTTTTCAGTATTTCTGAAACTTCAGACTTAAGCAGATCTAACTCATTAAAGCATAATCAGTAAGATAAACTGGATAAGACAGAAGTACAAACACCAAAACAAAATTGATACGACATGAATTATGAAACCATGTATCAAACATTGAGTATCTTATAATATTCATCTCTTCAATCATTTTCAAATTACCCAACCGCTACATCATTTGTTTTCACCTGCCAAATCAAAACTTTGTTTTTCTATTTCTTTATGATGGAGGAACCATCCCACGGAAAAGCACTTAGGACTCACTCATGGAACCTAAAGCCCCGGGGAGACTAGCACAGAAACCCACCGCCATGGCCTCCCACTTAAATCGTAGTTTAATCTCAAGGAGAATCAAACCTGTGACATGGGGCACATGCACACAAGTTCACCCTTACCACTGGGCTACCCATGGGTGGGTCCAAATCAATCTTGATATCCTTTTTGGTCCCCATTCCCCGTTTGTATGAACATTGAAGTTACCCGGTGAAGAAATCCCAAGCCATTAATTCAGTTCTGTTTTTATTTTAATTGGAAAAAAGTCACGAATAATCCCGGGGGCGCATAGGTCCTCGACAAGGATTTTCTTGCACGTGCACTTTGGATAATTCAAGGAAAAATCTCTCGAGTTCAAAGATTCCTAAAAATTGTTTGCAACCCATGGTTCAAACATTTGACCTAGAGGGAGCATACAACGAAGACCAAGGCTTTCACCATTTGAGCCAACCCATAGGGGGTTCTATTTGTTCAAATCTTCATTACTACTTTTACTCTTAATAGAAAGAAAAGTGGAAATGATTGCTTGCATGTATGTATCAAGTAAATTCTTTAGAATTTCTTAAGAAAGACAAATAACTCTTTTGTAAAACAAAATCTCTAATTTTCAACTCAGAATATATATATATATATATTTTAATTTCAATTTGAGTCACCAGATAAGAGTTGATACCACACTTGTACTAATTATGCATATCCTTCGATGACCAAAAAAGAAAAGAAAATGCTAATATTACTTATAAGAGGAAATGCTGCCAGAGTGCATTTCTAGGCTTCTTTTCTTGATAAGGCAATTTCATTTCTCTGCCCATTATCTCAAGCACAACCACATAAAAAAGAAATCCTTGTGAGTGGAGGAAGAGACAGAGAGAGAACTAATACCTTTGGACCACCAATGTTCAAGCTCAGCAGGCATAGGCAGTCTTAGTGGTGCCTTGTAGAAGGAATTTAACCACATTTCTCTTTCCTGATCCACCTCACTTACATATCTTTCCCAAAGATATGGGACCTGTGACCAAATTATATTTATTTCTCATCTCGTTGTATCATGTAAAAAGAGTTAAAAGAATGAATATGACTCACCTTATAGAACTGGTTAATGAAGCCTGGTGCCATCCAAACATCTTCTTCTTCATAGAAATAGGGATGTTGTGGATCACTATATGGTCCCCTCAATTCCCTAACCACTACAGGGAAATATGAAATGTAAGTCACAAACAAAGGAGAGATGATATGCCAAACAATCACTACATGAATTATGATGGAGAAGATCTCTGCCTTTGCAGAAATTATAATTGATATTAAAACATGTACAGGAATCTTAATATTTAAAAATATACTTTCAATTTAAAACTGCATGACAAATCATAGAGTCCAGACCCTACTGAATTATCCATGTTTAAATCCATGATAAATGGGATGTCCAAGTTGTAAATTAAAATGTCTTGGGAGAATAATTACCAAACATGGGAAAAGTAAGTTTTCTTGAAATGCTTTAGCCAATGACAACTAAAAGGAATCTCAAAATCCCCTCTTACACATAACTCGCTCCACCACATATATGCACCTATCTCTATTACTAAGATGATGAAGCAAATAAAGTCACTGTACCATATTTCACATGAGATGCTTTGCCATCCAATTTACCAAGAACCGAACTGACAAGTCACAGGTAGAACGTGCCAATGCAGTACATTATGACATTATATTTAAGAATAAATAGGATTAAACTAGCTTTGAAAAGACATACTTCCATCAGGCTTGTTAACAAACATCCGAGCTTTAGCAGCTGCTACTTCCGCTATACCTGAATGCACCTGAAAAGAACATAATGGACTTTAATGGCATGGATCTACATGATTTTCTTATGTCTAATGCCCCAATCTAGTTACGGCCATTGTACTTGTAACTGGCACTTTGCCAATTCTTTGATTAATAATACTTGTTTACTTATTAAAAAAAAAAAGAACATAATGCAAGAAACATTTCTTCAACAGCTGGAAGACATTATGAATGATACACATTGAACCATGAAAAAACATATGATACCGCACAAGTATCTTCATCACAACCAGTAGAATCCGCCAATAGCTCTCCAAAGTAGAACCTACCCTGCAAACATTCAACACAAGTATTTGTCAAATTCACTAACCACAACAGTTTCAATATTGAATTGGTTGTGAGAACTGGATTGTATAAAACATGGTAAAGTTGAGCCCACCAAAGTTCATGAATTTTGTAAACGTTTAACAAAATCAACTAAGTTTGGCCCTGAAAAAATGATGGCCTATTTTTCATCCACCTACATATATCGTACGCTCATTGACATCATAAACACCACATCCATGCATTCTGCCATGCTTCCACTGACCAGCATATCGGTATCGACCCTTCTCCCTGTGATACGAGTACAATTATCAATAAAACCATAAGATGCCTTCAACTTCAAAATTGAGTTTGTGGCTTCAATGTCAAAGACGTGCTAAAGATTTAATGTCTGAGGATGATACAAAGAAAATCATACTAATCAACAAGCCTTTCTTCAGACAAGAGGAATGGAATGTGGTCCAAAGATACAATCAAATTGGTATCTGCATCATAATAATTAATTTCCTCAAACTAGACTCTAACTGGCACCTGAGGTTCAGATCAACATATGAACAATTCATTGGCCTTTGTAGTACTCTAACACAGGTCAAGTTACTATCCTCATTACCTACAAATTGAAGCATAAGGAAATTGCCTCACCAATAACACCGACTAAATGCTCAAAGCATAATAAAGTGCTGCACCAACTACAAACTTAGATGCCAATCTAGTAGCCTTCATATGCACAAAGTCAACAAAGTTACATATGAATGCAGTGGCTTCTCGCTTAAGTAAAAGTCAATATTTAAAATATCAAGACACCAGTGATTAGTGAGTGTTGATATTCAAAGAAAGTACAATATGGCGGATAAATATCAAACTATACAGAGAGCATAGAATCATTATGATTAATCTTGAGAAAGAAACAGAGAGGCCAGAAGTAAACTTACGGTTTCCTCCCAAAATATTGGATCCACTCATCCCTTTCATAAAATGGTACTTCATACACCCCGTCAGCAAGACGAATGCTGTCTTCGATATCCATCTCCAGCCATTCTCTGTCCTCTGGGGTCATATAATCCCTTGCTATTATTTTCCCTTCTGCACGCATCTTTGCTTCAAGCCTAGAAATATGGTTAACAAGCAACTTACAATATTTAAAACATGAACCTGCTATTTGGGTCCTATATGCAAAGAGATGAACCATATGGTATGACCCTATTGGCACATATTGAGGAATCATAAACATACTTGGAGCCTGGCACAGGTTCTATATCGGGTATGTCAACTTCAATAACCCCATGGCCCTCCATGCAGTTTTGAAGCCATTCACCTTCATACCTGTCACAAGGATTGGGGTCATAAGAAATCTAATACAATGTAAGCTGAAAAAAGAATATTCTAATGTGCTGATAGTGAACACCCACAAGAGGAAAACGAGATAATAATTCAAGCAGTATCAGAGCTCTAGTTAAAGCAGCCACGAAGTAGGTAACACAGCACAATCAAGAAGTATTGCACAGTCAGGTCCATCTAAAGGACCCTAAATTCTGAAAGTGGCAGCTTGAGCATATACATGAACGATATTTGTAGAACCAACTAATCTTGCTCAAATCAATGCCCTCAAAACTATAGTCCTTATACTGCAGAATGCCTTTCCACCACTATTTAAAATTTGTGTATAGAGCCTCAAATGCAAAAGTATTCCTTCTCAATTCTTGACTTTGGGAGAAGCCCTTTCATCTCATTATAAATGAAACATTCTTATTGCCATTTACATTGCTAAATTTTACAAATAAGATTATCGATTTATGGTAGATCTATGCCTGTGGAGATTTGAGGCAAATATAAGTAATATATAAGTGTTCTGAATTTCTCAATATCAGCATATCCTTATTAAATGAAACAATTATCATAAAAAAAATTGCTTGCCTTCATAGATTACTAAGTATTTTTGGTTTCTCAACTTCAATATCACATGCCATGTAGCTATGTGAAACACTGATGTGGTATCCTCTTCAATGGTCTTATGTACTGATTTTACTACATCAACGTTTCTTTCTTATTATTCTGATTTTACTTGAACTTCATTATATAATTTGGCAATTCTGCACCTCATTGCTGTATTGCAGGGTCCTATTGGTGAAAGTGTGAACATTGATCCCAGCAGACTGATCAATAAACAGATCATGGCCAAAACCACTCAAATGAAGAACAAACATACCTGACAAGCCCCTGTTCGGTAACAAATACACCTTTTCCATGTGCCAAGTCATCCCAAACTGTGCCTTCATACCTTCAAAAGAATAGCATTTTGATATGATCAGCAACATAAAAAGCTGAAGCTGGGCAAGCGTCAACATAACAACAACAACTCCTGTAAGATATGAGGAGAAACAGTCATCTAAACAACAAGGTTGGCACTCTGAGAAGCAAACATATCATACAGACGTCATAAAACCACCCATATACCATGATGAATTCAAAAAACAAAAGAGAGAGGTGGATAGACAACAAAATATGCCAGCGTTTCAAAGACATCCAAATCAACTTGGCAATCAGTTCATTTTGGCTGAAACTCAAAGCAAGAGGCAAGATGAGACAGTCAAACACCAAAAGAATCACTATTTTTATACATTAATGATCATAAACTCAATAACACCAATGAGTTAGGAATCTTTAAATTATTATCTTTTGATTGACCTGTTGACAAATGCCAACGAGTTTAAGAAGATACACTCTCTTACAATCTCTTTTTTTTTTTGATAAGTACTCTTTTACAATCTCTTGCAATCAGATAGATTATGATAAGTGAAGTTTGAGCAACAAAGCCTCTTAATTTGAGAAAAGTAAAGCAAATTATAAAAGATGGAATAAGCTACGACAGACCAATAGAAATTTAATTTTGACCAAACACGATTAAAAGAGGAAACGTCACAAAAGATCCAATGTCTTCCACACACAAAAGTGTAGCTAATTCAAATGGAATTACGACTATGGATACACGCTCTCCCACATAAAAAAAAAAAAATCATTATACGAAATGTTATCCAATAAAAATCCCACTCCTGCAATGGCTTTCTCACAGAAGAGGGCAAAATTTTAAGTGAACTTAAAGTTGTAACGACCAAACTCGTTATACATGCACTAAGCAACAAATGATCATACAACATACTTACATAAGCCAAATTCGAAATTTAGAATTCTAAAACGAAGAAATATAATGGATCCCATCTCATGAAATGTGACATAAACCATAGAAGACAAAGTAACCACACCCATCCAACATATTATATATACGGAGGTTCCAACGAAATTCCCAAGAACAAAGAAGAGAACACATAAGCACATACGAGCTGCCATCCTCGAAAATGTAGCTGACCCATTTGAGAAACTCCTCGATCCTATCCAACTCCTCGACCGCCGCCTTGGGGGTCGACACATCGTAGTTGTTGTCCGGTATGACCGGGTACGGTTTCCGATACGGCAAGTAAAATGGAGCAATAGGCGGGTCACGCCCAGCCTTAACCTCCTCCCTCATTACATCCCAGTCATCCTCATCGGCCCAGTTAGGGTCCCATCCGGGTTTGGTCATTGCCAGCGGAGCGTCCGCCCAAATCTCCCCCACGTCCTCCTCCCTCCAGTTCTCCGGGTCTTTGGGGAAATCAAAGACATCCTTTTCGTTAATCATTTCTCGGTCCTCCTCATCCAGCTGTTTCTTCATATAATTGCTATCCAGAATCCGGTTTATCCGTTTTATGTTTGCCTCCGTCGTGTTCTCGGACGCGGGCCGCTCGTCTCCTGGTCGGACATACGTGAGGGGTTCCTCATCCGAGTATTCGGTGAAGTAGGATGAATCGTCCGAGTATGACTCGGTCTCGTCGGAGTCGTCCTCGGAGATAACTTGGTCTTCTGGCGCTGGGTTTTTCTGTTCTTCATCTTCTTGTTCTGACTCAGGGGGTCTAGCCGAGTCTTCGCCTGCCATTGTGGTGTATGAGCGAGTGTGAGGAGGAGGAGAAGAAGAAGATAAGGTGGGGAAGGAGGAAGTGAGCAGTGACAATATCGAAGGAAATATTAGACTGTTGTCTTGACTCCACTCCAAAATATCATCGAGGGTTTTGTGCGGGCTTTTGGGCCGGTGGTCATGGTTTAAATACTGTCTGTATCTAACAGTGTTTTTTTAAGGTTTTTTAATAATTATTTTTAATAATTTAGCAAAAGTATTTTTAAGTTTTATTTAGATAATTAGATAACATAAAATAATTTTAAATAAAAATTGAAAATTAATAAAATATTATTAATAAAATATTTTATTTAAATTATTAAAATAATATCTTATTTAATTTTTATTTAAATTAAGACCTAAAAATACTATGAATTCAAAGGAGGGCTTAGTATTTTAAATATAATTTTTTAATAAAATAATATGATTCGCAAAGGATAAATATTACTTGATATAATATTAGAGAGTGAAAATATAATATTATTTAATATGTTTTGATTTAGATGATAAATTTTAAATTTTATAAATTGAATGTTATTATCTAAATAATGTAGATAATATCCTCTATACATATCCTAAGAATAAAATGACTCTTATAGGCTAGATTTAAAAAATAAGAAATAAAAATTGAACATTTCTCTTGAATATTTTAAATTCCTAAACAAGGTCGAGTACATTAGTTTTCTTTTCTTTTCTTTTCTTTTTTTAGTTTTTTCCTAATAAAATTTAATAAAAAGTCCAAACTACACGGCATAAGGAAAAACTCTGTCCAATAAAGTTACTATTTAAAAATAAAAAGCCTTTTTGTTTGCATTTGTATTTTTCTATTCCAATATATATATATATATATATTTTATATATGTAGGAAAATATCTTGACATTGCAATAGGCACCAACGGCCATAAGAGGCATTACAAGCTATAAATAACAACATCAGCCCAAAAACCAAGAGCTAAGTTACAAGTTACCACCAGGTTTTGAACAATACGAAGTATCAACATAGACAACATGATCTAGAAATTGAGAAAATTCATGATACCAAAGCTCCATAGCAGCAACTGTCCAGGCATGTCTTGCTAGTGTATGGGCTGCGGCATTTGCCAATCTAGGATCATGTTGCGCATAATAGTTGACAAATCGTTTCCTGAGGCTTTGAATTTCTGCTATCACATTCCTCATCTCCGAGAGGCACTCAATTTCCTTATTAATTTCCTCTACCAGATTTAAACAATCACTTTCAGCCAAGAGGTTATGAATACCAGTATTCAAACTGAGTTGCAATCCCCTTACCATAGCCATTGCCTCAAAATTCTCCGATTACATGAACTCAAATTCCACCCTGCTACAGGACATATTTGACTGCACAATTGAGAATCTCTCAGAATTGCTCCAATCCCAGTCTTGTTACAACTGAAAAACAAAGCCCCATCTACATTTAACTTGAACCATTGTTGAGAGGGAGGGTAACAATGAAACTGTTGCTGCCTAAGTTGCACTTGGGGCTACAGACCACTCTAATAAACTTTTTTTTTAAAGAAAAAGCATGAGCCATGAGAGGGGGTCATATTAACAAAATCATGGATCGTTTTATTCCTTTGAAACCAGAAAGCCCAGGCCATTAATATCATATTAGTAACATCATCCAAGGTGCCTTTTGAGTGCATTTCCGGTGCTAAACTAAAAAATGATCTGTTGGTATCTTGTAAAGGAAGGAAGGGGAATCTGTTTCTCCAAGATTGCTGAATCAAGGGGTAGAATACAGTAGCATGTGCAACATCCTCTAACTGATATCCACAAAAACAACAAGCACCTGCAACTGATATCTTCTTTCTAAGAAGGATGGAATTTACTGGTAAAGTGTCCTTGCACACCCTCCACCTAAACACTCGAATCTTATTAGGAATTTTTAAGTTCCAAAGAACTTTCCAAAACTTGCTATGTGCCACCACAGTAGAAGTCTCATCCAGTTGAGCAACATGTAAACTTTGAAAGAACCTATAAGCACTCTTAATAGAAATATTGGCCACTTCTTTCGAGTTCCCACATCCATTTATTTGGTTCCTCTATGCTACTTGGGTGCAATTTCAATATCAACTCAGTCATTTTTGGATTGAAGAGAGTCCTAACTTTTTGAACATTCCACCAATAGTATTATAATCAAGTAGAGCAACAACATTATCATCCAAGTCATCCATATGCACATCTGTTTGGGGTTGGACAATAGCAATCTCATGATGCAAATCTCGGATACCAAGGATCCATGGGTCTCTCAGCATATGAATTTGCTTGCCATTCCCAACACTCCATCGACCCCCTTTGATCATCAAATTTTTTACCTCCAAAATTCCTCTCCAAGCATAGGAAGGGGAGGCACCTAGAAAAACCTTAATAATTGATGAATTTGGGAAATATCTGAAGTTATAAAGTTTATAAAACAAGTTGTCATGGTGTTGTAACAGCCGTCAACTTTATTTTGCTAGCAAAGCCATATTGAAAGTTTGTAGCTCTTTAAACCCAACCCCTCCAACACATTTGGGCTTGCACAATTTAGTCTAACTCAACCAATGAATTTTTCTTTTCTTCTCTTTTTTGCCCCACCAGAAATTTGCCATCATGCCCTCGAGTTTATAACACAATTCTAGAGCTAATTTAAAACAATTCATGGTATAAGTTGAAATTATCATGGCTACAGCTTTAAGAAGTACTTCTTTACCTCCTTGGGAAAACCAATTGCCTTTCCAGTTTTGGAGTTTGAGCCAAATTTTAGGTTTAATATCAGCGAAGGCAACCCTCTTTGAAGTGCCAATCATAGGAGGTAATCCTAGATACCTTTTATATTATTCCACATGTGTTGACCCCCACAGATTGATGATACTTTCTTTCACAAATTCTACACATTTTTTGCTGAAAATCATTGCTGGTTGATCAATTGGCCCGATGCTTCTTCATACAACTTTAACAAATCAAGTAGCCTCTGGTTGCTAGCCTTAATTGCATCACAGAAAACCAAAGTATCATCAGCAAATAGGATGTGATTAATTATTGGTGCCCCATGATAGACTTGAATACCAGGGAGTGCTCTTGTTATTGCAGTATGCTTAAACAAACCTAGCCTTTCAGTACACAAAAGAAATAGATAAGGAGAAATGAGCTCTTGTCTCAAACCTCTTGAAGGTATAATATGACCAGTTGGAATACCATTGATTAGAATGGGAAATGAAGCACTAGATACACAGGTCATCACCAAATTAATTAGTTTTTCATGAAAAGCAAGTCTACACATGACATCTTTTAGGAAAGGTCATTCAACTCTATCGTATGCCTTGCTCATATCAAGTTTTAGAGACATATACCCTTTATTTCCTATCATTTTCCTCTTCAAGTAATGAACAAGTTCATATGCCACAAGAATATTATTTGTGATTAAATGACTAGGGATGAAAGCTGACTGTGTTTCAGTAATGATGTTAGGCAGCACCCTTCTCATTCTATTAGCAACAACTTTAGAAATTAGCTTATAAATGATATTACATAAGCTAATAGGTCTAAAATCATTTACTGTATTGGGGTATTTTTCCCTTAGGAACCATAGTGATGTAGGTATGATTCAAAGATTTAGGAAATTGACCCAACTTTAGAGCAGATAAGATTGCTGCAGAAATAGAGCTTCCAGTTTGTGGCTAGAACTTTTGATAAAACAGTAGTGGCATTCCATCTGGGCCTGGAGCCTTAAAGGGGTGCATCTCCCTTAATGCTTGGACCACTTCCTCAACTTTGAAGTCACTAATAAGATCAACATTCATCTCTTGAGTCACTTTAGGTTATATGTGTTCTAGAACAAGATTAATATTTCAGGACCGGCAATGAAAAAAAAAAAGAAGAAAAGTGGTTAATAATGCGGTTAGCACATTGGTCCCCTTCTTGCCAAACTCCCTCAAAATCTTGAAATTTAACTGTGTCGTTTTTTTTTTGTGTCTTTGAGAAGTCTTGACAAGAAAAATAGTATTTTGATCACCCTCAAGAAGACAAATTGCTGTAGACCTTTGTTTCCACATCATTTATTCCCTCCCAAGCCATTTTTGAACTTCATCTGTAGCTTGAGAAACATGTCCAAGGTTGAAGAGACTTGGATCTTGATTCTGTAATCTTTGCAGATTTTGCTTTGCTTTCCTCGAATTGATTTCAACTCTTCCAAATTTGTTATTATTCCAAACTTGGAACCTTGAGGCACAAGTTTCAATCTTAGACATAATTCCTTTCATACCTGGCTGATCATTATGCAAATTCCAAGAGTTTTGAACAATCTGAGCACATTCCTCCTCCCCAAACCACATAGCCTCAAACCTAAAAGGTTCAAGTTTCAATCTGAGTGAGGGACCCATAACAGGCAGCCATAATGAGAGATGATCATAATAAGAACGAGAACCATGATAAACTATTGCTTTCTCAAACATGTGAGACCAGCAAGGATTACCCATAAAACGATCTAGCCTTTCAAAGACCACTGCTGCAGATTCCCTCTTATTGTACCATGTGAGTTTTGATCCTTGAAAACCAAGATCTCTCAGTTCACAAGCAGCCATGGTCTCTCAAAATACTTACATTTAAAATTCTGGTTTTACTTTACCTCCCATTTATCCTCTTGGATAATTATCTCATTGAAATCACTAAAGAGAAGCCAAGATTCTGAGGGAACTCTATATAAACTCTTGATTAAATTCCTTGTTTCATCTCTATAAAAAGCCTCAGGATGCCCATATATACATGTCAAATACCATTTCTTAGAATTATCAATCACAATAGCATCTATATGCGAAAAGGAGTAACTCAGAATCTCTAAATGCACATCTTGTTTCCATAGAGATATACCTAATGATCCAAATACCTTAGATCTAGCTATGCTTGCTTGCTGACCCGTGCTACCTATTCTATTCTTGAAACATTAGGGTAGGAATAATAGTAAGCTGAGCTGCCTATCTCGCTGTGAGCGCTACCTATGTTGAAGGGACTCAAAGTACCACCACCACGACCTATGGCATTAACTGTCAAATAGTTGGGGAATTTGAGCTTCACTCTACACAACTCCGTTATTGTAGCTCTTAGTTTTGTTTCTTGAATAAACAAAACTTCGGGATCTTCTCTTCTAACCAAGTCAAAAAGAGTTCGAATACCACAAGGGTTCTCAAGCCATTGGATATTCTAACTTAGTAACTTCATATGGATTGGTGGGGCTGAGAATCAGCCACCACCGAATCAGAGTATGTTGGTTCATCAGAAGTCACTCCTAACTCCTCCTTAAGTTTCATTCTTTTAGGATTCCTCAAAGCCTTTTTGTTTACACACAAATCAATATTCCTTTTTCCATTGGCTTGAGATTCCATTACAGTAGGTTCAACATATTGACAGTCTATAATCCTCTTCCATTTATGTATTTCCTTACCTTCCTGTGATTCACTCTGTAACAGATTTTGATCCTGAACAATCAGGCTTACCAAAGGCAGGCTTTTGGACATCATCCTTTGTAATTGTTGTTACTGAAACATCCATCAAACAATCCTCTTTAAAATCTCCCTCAACAATAGCAAGATCACCCTCTTTATCACATTGCACTGAATTATCTGTCTGAGGATCTTCTTTCCACTTCTTAATAGAGACAGAGATATTGCTAGACCCTTGATTATCTGTACTCTTTGATGGACCATACATAGCAAATTGATCATGAAAGCGACTCTGAGTAGGGTTATCAGGACCTAACCCACCCTCAACACGCATCCATGGGCCATATGGAAAATTTGTAGTCTTTACTGAACTTATAGAATTATCTCATAGGTTGCAATCTCTATGGCTATAAACAATAATTCCACATAAATAACACAGATTGGAAAGTCTTTTATAATTAAATTTTATCCAGACAGGAGTCTCAGTAATAGAGGCTTAGTAACATCCAAAGAAACCTGAATTATAAGATATGCCCCACAAGCTACTGCATCGGGTTCTAAATCAATTTCCACCACTTCGTCTAAGGCTTTACCAATCAAACTGCACATCTTCGAATTACGAATAAGAATTGGGAGATCATACACACGAACCCAGAATAGGGTCTGGGATAGGTGTATATGTAGAGATTGTTTCAAATCTTCAACATCACAAGAAAGAACGAGTTGTTTGTCGAAACTCCATGGTCCATTATGTTTCACTAGATCTTTGTCTCTCAAATCAGAGAATTTAGCAAGAAACAAGTTAGCATTTAAATCATGAATCCTAACATCATGGACAGGTTTCCATACCTTCTTCATAGTATTTTTGAGCGCCTCTTTGTTTAAGTGCTTGTTCGTAACTAACTTAAAGAACAGACATTTCATACCTCTTGCTAATGCATCATCCAGAGTAGTTTGTTCAACTACTAATGCATTATCTTCTTGTTCAGTCAGGGACAATCTGGCACATAAAGTTTCAACGTTTGGATCCATGCTAAGAACAGCATGCATCAGGGATGGGCAAGAACTCGACCACACCAGAAGAGACTAGGCAACCAACAGATTCAAAAAGTAGTACACTTGATCCTGATCCAGA
Source organism: Platycarya strobilacea (assembly GCA_036898215.1). Taxonomy (NCBI): domain Eukaryota; kingdom Viridiplantae; phylum Streptophyta; class Magnoliopsida; order Fagales; family Juglandaceae; genus Platycarya; species Platycarya strobilacea. The sequence goes on from CM072550.1 coordinate 32,748,343, forward strand.
AATCTTAGGGGGGACAAACACTACATAAAACAGGGAAAACCTGTATAGTAGAAAGACCCATGAGAGGAAAAGAAACTAACTTTTGGTAGTTATGGAAGACCTCCAAAATCACCGGAGCACTCACTCAAAAATAATGCCACATTGTTTGAACTTTTTATATTCCAATATTCAATTATACCCATATATTAGTTTCTTGCTCCCCAAGTCTTTAGAATTAGGGTCATTTTTTTGTCTCTTCTTTTTCCTTGCAAATTGCGACCTTAATTGCATATTAGGAAAGCAAGTACTTTCCTAGTTAATAACGGAAAAAACTCCTACTTTTACTTGGAAACTATTATTGATTCTTAATATATAAGGATAGCAGTACTTTTCATCTTCGTCTATTTTCTGCAAATCAAAATCACGCTTGAAAGAGCTTAGCCGGCCGCAACGGAATGGTGCAGTCATTGCCAAAGAAGCAGTGGCAAAGTATGCATCTTTGGATTCATGCAAGTATGTGGTAGTATTATTGTCACCGCTTTTCTATTGGCAGCCTATTTCATAGAAAGTTTTCTGATGTCTTTTCTCATGATCCTGACCAAGACGAGTACTTTTCGATGCCAACCATTAACCTTAAACCTGTTCTAGAATCTGTTCATGTTATATTTTCATTCCATAAAGTGAGAAATTTCTTATGAAAATTTTATCATAATCCACTAAAAATGTTCCAATTTTGTTTGAAGTTCGAATATTTTGGTATTTTCGGCCCCTAACGATATTGTCATGAATCAAGGCTGTTATTTGTATTTTTGTAATTCACGTCCCATTTGTGGAAAGGTTCTCCTTGAAGTTGGTGTTTGAAAAAGTTCTTATTTGATTAAAGCCAGACATAAGAAAATGAAAAATGTGAAGAAGAAGAAAAACAAAGAGAAGAAGATGAAGAAGAAGCCTGCAAATGCAATAAAACCATATTCTTCTAGTTGTTCTTCATCAGTCCTTGAAAGCAAAGTTTCAACTAAATATTTCCAAAAGACAACTGACAACTACCAGATTTTTAAAAGGTATTTCAGGCTCCTTTCCTTTACTTTCACGTACAAAAAAAAATTTGACTCAATCAAAAGGTAATATAAAACACTTAGACCTAGTTTATTTTAAAAGATAAAATTAAAATTAAAAATTTTTATTATATTTATTATTACATTTTTTTTAAATTTTATATAAAATATAATAAAAAATTTAACTTTTTTAATTTCTAAAATTATTTTTTCAAATCCTAAAACAAAATTAATATTAAAAAATATATTCTAATAATATTTTATTTATTTTTAACTTTTATCTCATCTCATCTCATTTTATCTCATCTCATTTTTAAAAATAAATATGGTCTTAATCTCATAGTTTTTCTCAATTTTAATATTAAATAAAATAAATAATTCAATTTATTTGAATTTAAAAAAAAAATTATAATATTAAAAAAATTATAAAAATATTTTATTTTATTTTATACTCTAATACCAAATAATCTCGTCTAAAAACAAACGAAACCTAGACTCGTGTGTTTTAAACGTTCACAAAATAAAATTAACAATATCAGGATAATGTGACGCAACCGCTGCCTCAAATTCTACAAGACATAATGCGGTGGTGACGCCATGTAAGTAGTACTCCATACATGGCATGTTTATCTTATTCTTTTGATTTAAATTTATTTATTTATTGATATATTCGATATGATTTCTATCTCCTAGGTAAAGTAGTTTTGGGTCTTCTTCTTGATTCTTATTTATTTTTGAGTTTTTGATACATTTTTTTTTAGTACTTTCTTATGGATGAATTCGTTTAAATTTGAAGATAAAATGAGATAAATTGAAATAAATTAATTTTTTAATATTTTTATTATTTTAATATTTGAAAATTTTAACTTAGAAATTGAAAAATTTGTATTGAAATTTAAAAAAATTATATTAAAAATTATATTTTATATTTTTTTATAAAAATATATAATAATAAATTTAAAATAAATTAAGAGCAGCTCGTCTTTATTTTTGATACATACGGGACCTTATTGTATGATGTTGCAGATGCTGTTCTTTCTGTGGAAAGGTTTTAGAGTCAGTGTGTGATCAGAAAAAATTTCTAGCTAATTAATGGCTACATCACTAGAAGTTGTCCTGCTTGGCTAAGAATTCTAGCTAATTACTGACTCTTTTGAGAGATAGGATTAGTACTTTGGAATGCTAGAAGATTGATATTCTCACTTTCTTTGTTTCGTTTTAAATATAATATGTGTAGGGACGGTGAAATCACCACACCTAATAACTTTCATTGCAATTAATGGAATTTTTGTTACAAAATTAGGGGTGCTTTAATTCTATATGTTCATCAATTACAGTTTTATTTCAAAGATTTTGCTACTTACAAATTGTTGTTTAGAGGCATGACTTGCAACGAGATTCATTAGAGTAGTAATGGATATAATCTCATATAATCTTTGAATGCGTAAGTAAAAGAAAATAAAACTTATTTTAAAAATATTGATTATTTTATATTTAAGTTCTGTTTGGATTAAGAGATAAAATGAACTGAAATGAGTTTAATTTATTTTTTAATATTATTATTATTTACAAATTTAAAAAATCTAAATTAAGATTTAAAAAATATGTATTAAAATTTGAAAAATATATATTGAAATTTGTATTTTATATAAAAAATTAAAAAAATATAATGATAAAATGGAGATGAGTTGAGATGAATTTAATTCACTCTTCAATCCAAACGAACCAATATTTCTTTTATATTTTTCGATAAGAGTATGCCAGATTTGCACATTCTTATATTGTATAAATCATTTTCTCATTCATTGGAGTGATAAAAATTAAAACAATAAATATCTTTTTATGCATATTTGATATGAAAGTGTTGTCACTTATATTATTATTTACAATACCGATGACTAAACTTACAAATAGATTTTTCTATCTTAAACTATGGGAAATTTATAAGACAAGCTACCACTTTTCAACAATTTTGTACCATTCGTTGAGATCAATAAAAAATGCTCTTCCACGTTAAAATATAAAAAATAGATATTAATTTTCCGAGGAGGTCTAATCAGTAGATACCTGTCTTGATGGACTTTGACTAAGTTGGGGTTAAGGGTCGGCCCATTATTGAACTAAGTTGGTGGACTTGGACTTTGGGTTGCCTCGTAGGAATAAGACTAGAGAAGGAAACTTAGGAAATATGCTGAATTTATTTTTAAATATAAAATAAGATAAGATAAAATAAAAATTAAATAAAAAAATTAGTGTTGTAATATATTTTTTTAATATTAATTTTATTTTAGAATTTGAAAAGGTTATTTTAGAATTTAAAAAAGTTGAATTATTTATTTTTTATGTGAAAATTTAAAAAAGTATAATATTAAGTTTGAGATAAAATGAGATAAATGAAATGGTTTGCAAAAACAAACCAAGCCTTACAGTCTCGTTTGATTTCAAAGATGAGATAAATTCTGAAAGTTAAATAAAATATTATTGAAATATTATTTTTTAATATTATTATTTCTCTAAAATTTAAAAAAATTAAATTGTTTATTATATTTTGTGTGAAAATCTGAAAAAATATAATAATGAATTTGAAATAAGATGATTTTTGAATACAAACGAAGCCAATCTATTAATATTTTGAGGAATTAGATGCATGTAAATGTTCTATACTGAAATATGGACTACCCAACTTAGGTCGGGTCATTAGGGACTAATTTTACAATTTACCCCAATACTTAATTTGAAATAGGCCCTATAAATTTCATATATTTAATAAAAATGATTGAGACCAATCTCTTAATTTTACTTGAGAACTATAATTAATTATTTTGGCTAATTGTATATTGTTATCACAGGGATATAGAAGTAGCATGTGATAAATCAAATTTTCATTAAGAGAAAATCTATATGCAGTCAGTTGGTGTAGTCACGGTACAAACATGTCTAACGTGAAAAAAGTAAAAGCATTGTTTTGTTTTGTTGAGTGTTTGAGTTTTGAACCCTTTTCCCTCTCTTTTAACTTACTCCCACATGAAGACTAACGAAAAAGAAACACAAAAGCAATCTCCCACCGATGCACCCTTGAAGCTTTCCTTCCTTCCTCTGCTTGAACCAGTCTTCTTCTTTGCATGATAGCTCTGCCTCTCCCTCCTTTCCATGACTGTTGTGCCTCTCCCTCCTTTTGTCTTCCCATAGTCATTTACCCAAGATCTTGGCATCGACCCTTCCTCAGGTATAAATCTATTGACTTGGAGTGTTTTCGTCACCTCTCTTTCCCCTTTCTCCAATTTTTGTGGACTGAAATCATAACCCTAACCTAACCCCTTCACATTCATCACAAGGTAAGAAAGGTAATTCCACGACATTGTTTTCCACTTCTTCAGATAATCGAAGTAGCTACCCAATACACAAAGACAAGCAAACTAACCAACAAAACAAACGAAAAGCCTCGTAGTTATGTACGGACCGAGGGGGTAAGTTGAGTAAATCCCCTGCTCTTTGTTGCTTCCTTTTTTTTGTGATCTATATTTGCTTGTTGCTACTCTTCTTTGTCCTGCCAATTGCTATGGCATAACCATGATTTTTTTTTATTAATTTTTTTGGGCTTATTTGAATCTGACATGATGATACATGTTTGATCAATGAACATAGTACATCACTGATGCTTAAGAAAAGGCCAAATAAATTGCTTTTCATTTCATGTGTTTTTTTCATACATTGATTCTGGTCATCTTACATGTTTTATATACCAATATAGTGACTACTACATCAAGTGACAACTATACAACGATCTTTTGGAACGTCTTGAATACAAAAAAAATTTGTGGGTATGGCTAAGATGTATGCAGCATGGCCTTTTTCTTTTGCTTCTTTTGGTGCAGAGATGGTGTACACGTCTTTGCCTTCTGTTGGTGCTGCACCATTCTTTGCTAGTGCAGGCTTTGCTTATAATTGGTTCTTGTCTTTAATAACTTCCCTCGATCCAAGTGGCACCTAACAAATGATGAGACTTTATCGCGGTTGTGTAAACCGAGAAATAGATAAGGGTTTGGTCAAAATATCTGCAAGTTGATCTTTGCTAGAGACAAAAATAACTTGAAGAGTTTTAACTACAACACGCTCACGCATAAAGTGATAATCTAATTCGACATTTTTGGTACGAGCATACACGATTGGATGTATTGAAAGAAATATAGCCCCTAAATTATCACACTATAATGTGGGTAGTGTAGACAAGAAGACTCCAAGTTCTTTTAAGAGAGATTGAGTCCAGATGATCTCACAGGCTGTATTAGCCATAGCCTTATATTCAGTCTCAGTTGATGACCTACTAATAGTGGGTTACTTTTTGGATCTCCAAGAAACAAGATGTGAACCAAAGTAGACACAAAAACCTCCCGTGAACTTTCTATCATCAGGACAATTTGTCCAATTAGCATTCGAAAATGCAGAAAGAGTTGACGATGATGATGGAGTGAAATGCAGACCAAAATGAGAAGTGAGTTTAAGGTAGCGCAAAATTCTTTTTATAGCTTGCCAATGAGGAATTTTTGGTGAATGCATGAATTGACAAACTTTATTTACAACAAAAGAAATGTCAATACGAGTAAATGAGAGATACTGAATACTACCAACTACACTACGATATAAAAGAGGATCTTCAAAAGTCACTCCATCAAAAGTTGTTAATTTGGTGGAAGTGGACATGGGAGTGGGAACAGGCTTGGCATTATGCATGTTGGTTTGATGAAGTAAATCAGAAATATATTTGAATTGACACATGAATGAACCTTAGAGATAGTGGCAAACTTCAACACCTAAAAATTAATGAAGAGTGCCCAAATCCTTAATTGGAAAAGTTGTACCAAGTGTAGTAATAAAATCATAAATCAGAGTAGTATCAGAACCCGTAATAATTAGATCATCAACATAAATGAATACAAAAATACATGTAAAGAATTACGATAAATAAATAAGGAACAATCAGATTTTAACTTATGAAATCCTAAAGTAAATAACTTGGTACTCAACTTGGAAAATTAGACCCGAGGAGCTTGTTTTAGACCACTTATGGCAATTTTCAACTTACAAACATGAGTGAGAAAGTTGGGATTAATAAAGCTCGATGGTTGTCTCATATACATAGCCTCCTCCAATGCACCATGTAGAGATGCATTTTGTATGTCAAGCTGATGTAAAGACCAATTTGAAGACACAGCTAGGGACGCAAAAACCCGAATAGTCACTAGTTTGATTATAGGACAAAAGGTTTCTAGGTAATTCACACCCTCTTGCTGATAAAATTCTTTGACAACAAGGCATGCCTTGCGCCTTTGAAAAGGCCGATCAACATTCTTTTTGGTTTGGATGACCCATTTGCATCCAAAAATATTGTATGAGGAAGAAGTTGGGATGAGGTCCCATGTGTGATTATATAATAAGGCCTGAAATTTTGTATGCATGGCATCACGCCACTCTTGATATTTAGAAGCCTTAGTGTAGGATTGAGACTCCTTAGGGACTGATTTGTCGAATCTTAGGGCTAGCAATAGTAAGAGAGGTGGAGGGGGTGGGCTAAAGAATGGTCTCATCCGTACAAATAAGGGGGAAGTGAAGATTTATCTTAGAATGCATGAGCATGGGGTGGTATTGCATGGTTGATTGTCCATCGGTTCAATACCATGAGTGGAGCCTTCGGGAGAGAGGAGCACATGAGAGCTTTTTGGGATGAGGTGAAGGGGAAATAGGAGAAATGAGACTCAACGGGTCAAAGGGGAAATAAGGCTCGATGGATGGATTGGAGGGGGTAGTGTGTAGACTGGGTTGGGCCGAAGGTGACATAGGGTGGACTTGAGAGTTGAGAGATGACTCAGGCCAGAGGTGAGGAGGCCCATTATAGAAGAAAGGTAGAGGTTATAATGATCGGATAGTCGAATTTGGTAATGTCAAGGTAGTGGGCCATGGTGCAAAAGAAAATTGGGCTTTATCAAATACAACATCGCGGGATATGTAAATGCGGCCAATGAGTAAATATAGGCATTTATAGCCTTTGTGATTGAGCTATAGTCAAGGAAAACATAGAGTTGGGATCTAAGATCTATTTTATGCTTATTAAAAAGATGGAGATTGGACTAACAAGAGGACCCAGAAGTTTTGAGGAATTTGTAATCTAGTGGTTTGCCAAACAATTTATGCTTATTCGAAATTTGCTTGCAAATTGCAACCCTATATACACTATCTAAATATTAGGAAAACATGTAGTTTACTAATTAATAAAGGGAAACAACTCCTACTTTTACTTAGAAACCATGATTGATTCTTATATATAGAAGGATAGTAGTGCTCTTATTCTTCGTGTTTATTTCTACAAATCAAAGTCATGCTCGAGAGCATCCAGGCCCAATCAAGTCCATTTGTTAACATTGTTTTTGAGTTTATATGTATGAAAAGTTCTTTTGAAATTTTGAGTAATTTTTAGATACAGACCCAAATTCTTATTTTGGTGGATTTTAAAGTTTTATTGAACTTGCTAATTTAGTTAATCTAAGTAAAGATTATTTGAAATGGATGGAATAGTTTTTATGGGCTAGACGCCCCAAGTCCATGAGATCATCTATCTAACCGAAGTTATGTAGGTTGGTTTCCTTTGCATGCACATGATCTGTTCCCTTCTAAGGTTCACGACGTTTATATTTATACGTACATAGGTTAACTTTCAGGATAGTTTTTCACGCTAGGGTTATCGACAACACTTTAAATTTGTGAGTTTATCACTTTACAAATCACGCCTAGTCTCCTATGCACGTACGCATTTGATCTGCTCCTCAAGCGCTTAGGGTTTTCTTTTTTCTAATCACTTATATATTCACATTGTTACACACGTTCACACAGAGCCCACACAGACTTCACTTCGGCTTCATCGCGTTCGTTTTCCCGCAAACCATATCAAAGTATCCTCCACGTAGTTGCTGCAGCCTTTCTCCTAACCATCGCGCAGCATTACACAGCCCACGAGAAACCAAACACCTTGTTTTAAACAATCGAAAACATCACACCGGCTTTGTTCTCGTAGAGCCATAACCTCAGCCACCTCGTTGCTACCTTCAAACTGCCACTTCTGCCACTGCAACTCTATCACTGAAAATTTTTTGGAGATAGTACAGACTTGTTTTCACACAGAAATAAAGAAATCTTGCCTACGCTTCTACTAGGGCTGCAAACGATTCGATCAAAGACGAGTTCGAGTCGAGTCGAGTCGAGCTGGAATAAAATAATTCGAGTTCGAGTTCGAGTCGAGCTGAGAGTTTGCCGAGTCGAGTCGAATTCGAGCCGATCAAAGACGAGCTTGAGTCGAATCGAGTTATTTATCGATCTTTGTTTTTACTCTCTAACGAACGAGTCGAACTTAGTCGAGTAATTACTCGAGTTTCTTACTCTTTATAAATATTTAACTCAATAATTTTTTTGTGAACTTAATAAATTATTATTGTAAAGAAATAAAATGTTACTTCTACATAAAGTAACAAAATATATTACTTATACAAAATATCAAAAATAATATATATAACACAGAAAATATATATAATAAAAGAATATATGTAAGAATATATGCAAGATTATATATATATAGAAATATTACGAGTATTGTTACGAGCTCAAAACGAGTAGAATCGAATTTATACGAATCTTGTTCACGAACACAAACCGAGTTTATACGAGTCGAGTCGAGATTATACGAGTTTAGCTCGTTTAATATTCGAACCAATATTAGTGTTCACGAACAATTCATTTATTAAACGAATCGAGTTCGAATCGAGTTTATACGAGTCGAACTCAAATTGTTCACGAGCAGCTCTGTTTGTTTGCAGCCCTAGCTTCTACCCATTTTGTTTAGGTCCGAGACCTACGAAGGAGTAGTCGTGACCACTAGAGAAGCTATAGAAGACGCTAATGGGGCCACCCCAGCTCTGTCGTGTTCCCCTCGATAAGCTTACTCCGGGCTTCCCTCCATGGGTACCCCATCTTTTTTTTTTGTTTCTCACGTTCCTCTCTCTCTCTCTCTCTCTCTCTCTCATAGTTCTCACCCGCCAGCTCCAATCGTGTCTCCGCCACCTCGCAACTACTCTCAGGTGAGTCTCTATCGCACGACTACCCTGGGTCTAATGAGTATCTCCCTGCATTTGATTTATGTTTTTTACTTAAGCCCTTTAATTTTTTTTCCTCGGCAAATTAAAAGCATTTTATAAATAAACTTTGCGATTACCAACGACACAAGATTCAGTAGGATGAGAGTCCCTAACAGTTATCCTAAAACAAATAAAAACGACATTAAATAAAGGCCAGTGCTACGTATCCCTATCAATTTCATCCCAATCTCATCCCGCTTTCTCTTTTTTTTTTTTTAGTTTTTTTATATGATTTATAAGTAAGTGTTTTTAAATAATGTTGTAATTTTTTAAAAATATAAAAAAATCACAACATTATTGAAAAATCATATAAAAAACTAAAAAAAAAAAGAACGCGGGATGAGATCGGGATGGTTTGGGACGGGGTAAATAACATTTCTCTTAAATAAAAATAAAAAGCTATCTCGCCAAAAGATTGGCCCCAACACAATTTCCACTAAGGGAAGCCATTTAAAAAGCGATTTTCACATAGTTTGGTAAATAGACTTTAAATTTACGATTAAAATTCGTAGTTGAGGAGGGTACACTGCATTTTGTTGATCTGTTCTAACTGTGGGAGACTGTCACAATCACGTCATCTTGATCGATGTTAGGAAAAACAAGAACATATTATATTAGAAGTATGAGGGAGATCTGATACACCTATGCAACATCACCATCGACGATGGTGGCATGTGTGAGACACGTGCCACACTAAGTAGGAAACAAGCGCCCAGTTCATGAAAAATAGAGGCCCACGTGCACTGTAAGTAATGCTTGTGTTGCATGCGCAACTTTTTTGGATGAAAATCTTCCACTACTCAACAGATTGGAGGTTGGGAGTCTGCCAGAGTGGCGCGTGGCAGTTTAAGAAGGTTGACAAGCAACAGATTGAAAGTCTATAGATCTATCTCTAAAAAAACTAAAAATGGAATGAAAAATCTAAAAGAGAAATTGGAAAATAACCTACCGGGACTAGACGAGCAAGAAGGGAGGAGACAAAGCTCCCCCATGCCTTTCCTTTGGATGAAGATGCAATGATAGAGGTTGTGGGAGTAGTAAAAATGATGGGGAGAAAATGAAAGAAACAACAAGCGAAGGAAGTTACGATATGTAAGCCCTTGACTTAAGTAGGTGTTAGCGAGGCTTTGTTTTATTAAATTACAATTTTATCCTCTTAAATTTAAGAGTGATGTTACTGCACCTCTTCAGTTTGTTCATTTCATATGCCTCATAGTACAATTTATACTTTTTTATTTTTTACATTTTATTTTAAATATTTTTTAAATATTTTTAAAAAATATAAAAAAATACAAATATACTAATAATTACTTCCTTAATTATTAAACAAAACCAAGTTTAAAAAAAGTTAATAAATGAGTGGTTAAAATAAATAGATAAAATGAGATGATATAATAACAATTTTCTAATTTTAAAGCAAAACGAGAGGATTTTAAAGTTGAATATATTTTTTTAGTATATATAACATTATCCTTTAAAATTATATTTAGTGGATTGTTTTAATTTATGCCACGTGGGCTTGCTTTCTATTAGGTTCCTTTTTATTTTTTAACCGTGTGAATTGAATTATTTTGAAGTTAAACCGTATTTGATCGCGTTGAGCTTGGTTTATAACTTATTTTGGGTTGGGAAATATTTTTTTTTGGGCAGTGCTAGGGATCTCGTTGCCCAGTCTTGTTAGTTTTTGTTTTTATTTTTGTTATTTAACACTTTAAAATATATATTTTTTAAATTATAATATTATTAAACAACACATTCTTACTCACTAAGTTAAAAAAAATAAAGAGGGAGACTGTATAACAGGATCCTTATCATTTTCCTTCTTATGGTATGTTGGGAAAACGGGCCGACAGACGAACAGTAAATATGGAGCCACGCAGCGGATTCAATCAAGAGAAATAAAACTAAAGACGGAAAACAGAAATGGATACCAGATATGAAGTGGTTCAGCTCAAACTGAGCCTACATCCATTGTTGGGTCGGTCTAAATCACCATAATAAACAAAGATGGAGTACACTTCTTGGAGGTTACAAAGTTCTCTCTCTCTCAAAGCTCTCAAACCCTTTACAAGTAAGCTCTCACTAATCTACAAAATCAAACAAGGAGAAAATGGGAGACGGACGCCTGTGTTCGTAATCTCGCTCGAGCGAAATCGCCTTCACTCCACAGCTCTCTACTTCCGCTCTCTTCTGCACAAATGGCCCAGATCCTTATATAGGCTGCATCTCGCTCGAGCGGAACACTATTCCAGACGGCGCTAACCCTAGTTCCTGGAAGCGATGCAACCCTAGGATTGATTCTCGCTCGAGCGAGAAGTCGAGCGAGAGTCGAGCGAAATCTCTGCCTGGATCCAAAACTCTCCGTTTGATGTCTCGCTCGAGCGACTGTCGAGCGAGGGTCGAGCGAAGTTACGGGTTGAAAACTCCAAGTGTAATCTGATGTGCTTTATTCAAACCACATCTCAACAAATCTCTACCTTGGCTTGAATAAGCCCCACAAAATGATTCTGGACAAAAGACCCACAAATCCTTCAACCACAGAAGGAATACCCTATACGAAATACGAAGTCTATCTTTGAAGAACTCACTTTCCACACAAAAGTCTTCAACATCATAGACGACATCTGAAGATTCACTATCTTCACACAAACGGCAATGCACCACAATACAGACTGTTTACTTGAACAAACAGCTTCTGAATACAAATGAAGACAACCAAATATTCTTCAGCCAAAGTAAGAATCAACAAAAGCCTGCATGAGCATACACAAAAGGTGACCAACTGCCCCCTTTATCTACCAACTATAGACTTGCTCTCACTGTACACCAATGCCTATCAACTATGAAGCTCTCTGCAACTCCACCTTCTTGCTATAACTCTCTCTCCTTTCTGTGGAAACAAAAGAAAAGAAAATTTATCAGATAGCAAGATGCGTTGTCCGCTTCAATAACGATCTGTAGACAAGTCTGGCAAACCAAAAGCAAACTGTAGACTCTGTCACTCAAAACCCATCTCATTCCATTCAGTTACTCTGTGGAGTGAAACAAAACTGTATGGTCTGAGTAACACTCTACCTTCTTGTCTGTAGATCAATGTCTTCTTAAAAGTGTTTGAACACCAAACACATCACAAAGAAACAAATAGGCAAAACCAAACTTCCAATGATCATAAAACAAATATGAGTTTAATACAAAACAAGACTTTATACAAGATGTATCCTGATTAGAAATACTGCAGGAACCTTGATTCTACACTGCTTCCTAAGAATACAATGCAAACAAAAAACCAAGATTACTGACTTCTGATCACACTAAGCAAAAGCTGCCGACTCATAAATGACCATCCTATTTGGTGGATTCACACGTGACACATGTGAATGAATATCTGAATCTGGAGCATGTCAGGATACTCCACTTGTCACCACACTGCCCTTATGGCAGTGGTAACACTTCAGTTTTCTCTTGTTAGATTTAGAGCTACTAGAACTGGAACTACCTCTATTCTTCCATGAACATCCTTCTCCAGATCTATCACCAGAGGAACATTTTACAAACAAACCCTCGACTTGATTGTTCATGCCTAGACCCCCAAATTTTGTTCTCATTTCCTTAGAATTCAAAGCAGACTTGACATCTACTAAGGAGATTGTATCTCTACCATACAACATTGAGTTTACAAAATTATCAAACGAAATAGGCAATGAACACAAAACAATTAAGGCTTGATCTTCCTCATCAATCTTAATGTCTATGTTCCTCAGATCCATAATAATCTTATTAAATTCATCTAGATGTGCAGAAATAGAAGTACCTTCCTCCATTTTGAGAGTATATAACCGTTGTTTAAAAAACAACCGGTTAGTGAGAAATTTCTTCAAGTACAAGCTCTCTAACTTGTTCCACAGACCAACCGCGGTCTCCTCCTCTGCAACTTCCCTCAAAATTTCATCTGATAGTGATAGTAGAATAGTACTATGAACCAATTCTTCCTCATTCCTTGACGATGCAGGAGATTCACCAGTCACTCCTTCTACAACCTTGAACAGACCCTGCTGGCGCAACAAAGCCTTCATCCTCAAGCGCCATAAATTGAAACTGTTCTGACCGTCAAATTTCTCTACTCCAAAATTTACTGAAGCCATCCCTTAATGCTCTGATACCAGTTTGTTGGGAAAACGGGCCGACAGATGAATAGTAAATATAGAGCCACGCAGTGGTTCAACCAAGAGAAATAAAACGAAAGGCAGAGAACGGAAATGGACACCAGATATGAAGTGGTTCAATTCAAACTGAGCCTACATCTACTGTTGGGTCGGTCTAAATCACTATAATAAACAAAAATGGAGTACACTTCTTAGAGGTTACAAAGTTCTCTCTCTCTCAAAACTCTCAAAACCTTTACAAGTAGGCTCTCACTGATCTACAAAATCAAACAAGGAGAAAATGGGAGACGGACGTCTGTGTTTGTAATCTCGCTCGAGCGAGCCCTTCTCGCTTGAGCGAAATCGCCTTCACTCCATAGCTTTCTACTTCCGCTCTCTTATGCACAAATGGCCCAGATCCTTATATAGGCTGTATCTCGCTCGAGCGAGACATTCTCGCTCAAGCAGAACACTATTCCAGACGGCGCTAACCCTAGTTCCTGGAAGCGATGCAACCCTAAGATTGATTCTCGCTCGAGCGGGAGGTCGAGCGAGAGTCGAGCGAAATCTCTGCCTGGATCCAAAACTCTCAGTTTGATGTCTCGCTCAAACGAATGTCGAGCGAGAATTGAGCGAAGTTACGAGTTGAAAACTCCAAATATAATCTGATGTGCTTTATTCAAGCCACATCTTAACATGGTACGTTTGCTTTATTATTTTAAGTGAGTATACATTTATTTTTTGAAATAACAATGCTATATATAGTTATGAAATCTGTAAATATTGCGTAAATATTTTAAAAAAGAATAGGATCTATTATTAAAAAGTTAGATTTTTTCATATGAAATTCGTATTTATTAACTTTTTTTTAAAATAATTACATAATATTTACGCATTTCATAATTAAAAATATTATTTTTCTATCGTAATCAGTCTGGTGATTAAGTTGATATTAGCTTAAGTAAATCAAGTAGATATTGATGAATTTGTAAAATGGTAGTATCTCAGGGTTATAAAATGTGATAAGTTTGCATGTGAAGTAAAAATATTTTGAATCTATTTTGAAAAATGTGAAACGATTTGAGTTTAGGTCCGGTTTGGATTCAAAACTCTCATCAACTCAGCTTAACTCATTTTTATTTCATTATTATATTTTTGAAATTTTCATATAAAATATAAATTCTCATAAATTTTTTTCCAAATCTCGATACACTTTTTTCAAATTCTAATTTAACTTTTTTTATTTTTTAAAATAATAATATTATTAAAAAATAAACCAAACTCATATCAACTCATCTTATCTTCAAATTCAAACAAAAATCTACTGATATATGAAATACTTTTCTTCTTTGTGTATATTTTCTGCAAATCAAAATCACATTCAAGAGTGGTTAATAATAAATAAAAATATGAGAAACGTACATTTCTCTATCTGATTGATGAATAATTGATCTGACTATGAGAGAATGATCACCCTAACAACGTTGCCTCACTAGTGTCTCTCGATGGCTAGAGGCACTCTGATGTTGTAGGTGAGAACCCTTGAACCTCCCAGTGCTATTTATAGACTTCCGACCATCAAAAAATCTATGAATTTGTGTCTGACTATAATTAGAGATATAGAGTTTAATCTTATCTCGTAAGAGTAATTCTTATCTTTTCATAACTCAAATATTATCTAATAAGATTTTGAACTATTTCAAACTGATAAGATGGGTGTGTGAGATACAGAATTTAAATAAAACTCTTATATTCTCCCACTTGGCCCATACGCCCATAAAATAAATACTTTTCATTTATGGGTTTATCACAAGAAATTAACTATACTGCGCAAATTTATTTCCTAAACTTTTTATAACTTAAAACACATTTCACGAGTTCCATAATATCAATGTCAAACTAACTACCAATGCGAGTCATGACGGTCTTCTATTATATAATCAACAGATTCCCTTCCATGTACCACAACACCAGTAACTAATTTAACAAACGATCTTTAATTGGGATAATTAAGGCTACTACTGTAATGCCTTTGGGTTCCAATTCATGTCTATTGTAGACATTATCTTGTCATCATTCATCAACACTATTCAATATACATATAAAGTGGAAAGATAAGAAAACAGAAACAAAATAACCATAATTGATATCATTAAGTGTCAAAATAGAATCATAACATTCACGAGCTTAATAACATGTTTACATCAGAAGACCCATACTGTTAACATATTCTTTAAACTGTTTCGCTATCAGATTTTTTGTTAATGAGTTTGCTATCATAAGTGAATTCCTAATATGTTCTATGGACACTGTTTGTTTCTGTACTTCCTCATTGACGCTTAGGTATTTGAGTTTCATGTGCTTAACACTTTTAAAATACCTATCATTCTTGGAGAAAAAGACTGCAGAGGAATTATCACAATAAATTTTCAATGGCCTGGCTATAGAGTCAACAATCCCAAGCCCTGAGATAAAGTTCCTTAGTCATAAACCATGCACTGTGGCCTCAAAGCACGCCACAAACTCATCCTCCATTGTTGATGAAGCAGTGATTGTTTACTCCATACTTCTCCATGAGATCGCTCCACCGGCCAACAAAAAAACATAACCCAAAGTAGATTTCCTACTATCAGGACAACCGGCAAAATCAGAGTTTGAATAACCAGTTACCTCCAAACTGTTAGTTCTTCTGAAAGTAAGCTGGTAATCATTTGTTCCTTGCAAGTATCGCAATACCCTTTTTGCTGCTTTCCAATGAAACATCCTTGGGTTACTCTGGTAGCGCCCAAGCATGCCAACTGCAAAGCTAATATCCGGTCTCGTGCAAATCTGTGCCTATATAAAACTTCCCACAACTGAAGTATAGGAAATTCTTGTCATCTCTTTGCGCTCCCACTCAGTTTTAGGACACTGTGATTGGCTAAACTTATCACCTTTTGATATCGGAGTATCTAGTGATGAACAACTTTTCATTCCAAATTTCTCAAGAAACATTTCCAGGTAACTCTTCTGAGACAATCTTAACAGTCCTTGTTTTCGATTTCGAAAGATTTTATTCCAATCACAAATGATACATTACCCATATCTTTCATTTCAAAGTTCTTAGAGAGAAAACTCTTGATTTCATAGAGTAAGCCAAGATCACTACTAGCCAACAAGATATCATCAACATACAGGATCAAAATTATGAACTTATTTCCACTGACCTTTAGGTATATACATCAATCAACGATGTTCTCTTTAAAACCAAAGGCAGTAATGGTATCGCTAAACTTTAAGTACCATTGTCGGGAAGCTTGCTTAAGCCTGTATATTGATTTCTTAAGTCTACACACTAGGTGATCTTTGCCCTTTTCTGAGAAGCCCTCTGGCTGCTCCATGTAGACCATTTCATCCAAATTTCCATTTAAAAATATTGTTTTCACATCCATCTGATATAATTCTAAATCATAATGAGCCACCAATTCCATAATGATTCTAAATGAGTCCTTTTTAGATACTGGAGAAAATGTCTCTTTGTAATCAATGCCTTCATTCTGAGTGAAACCCTTAGCAACAAGTTTGACCTTATGTCGTTCGATGCTGCATTTTGAGTCGCGTTTGGTCTTAAAGACCCATTTACACCCAACTCTTTTACTACCTTCAGGCAACTCAACGAGATCCCAGACTTTATTCTGGTCCATGAATTTTAATTCTTCTTTCATGACATCGATCCATTTACTAGAATCACTTCTCTCTATGGCTTGTGAAAACGTTAGTGGATCTTTTCTTGTCCCAATGTCAAATTCAGATTCTTGGAGATACACCACATAATCTGTCGAAATGGTAGGTCTCTTATCTCTCTAAGATCTGCGTAAGACAATCTGTTCTGGTGACTCCAAATTTGGTTCATCAATGGTATTATCATTCTGAGATGGGTGATCATTTACTTGTTCCACGGTATCATCGTGATGATCAATTAGAGGAACCATTATCTTTTCTAAGGATGTAGGTATAAGGACATCTATCCGTATTTCCTCAATGATCACATCTCTAGGTTTAATTTTCCCACTAATCTCGCCAAGTTCAATGAATTTGGCACTTCCTATTTCCACCATTCTCGGATTGTGATTAGGACAATAAAATCTGTACCCTTTGGATCTCTTTGGGTAACCAATAAAATACTTGCTTACTGTTCTAGGATCCAATTTCTTTTCATGTGGGTTGTAAAGTCTGGCTTCGACTAGGCAACCCCAAACATGCATATGTCTCAAACTTGGTTTCCTACCAGTCCATAACTCGAAAGGAATTTTTGGAACTGCCTTACTGGGAACTCAGTTTAAGATATACATTGCCGTCTTAATGACTTCACCCCATAATGATTTGGGTAAGGTCGAATTACTTACTATACTTCTGACCATATCCAATAAGGTCCGATTATGCCTTTCAGCAACTCCGTTTTGCTGTGGCATCCCGGACATCGTATTCTGTGCAATAATGTCACGCTGTTCAAGAAGTTTGGCGAATGTGCTCGGATTACGACTCGATTCATCACACTTTCCATAGTATTCTCTACCTCTATCTGACCTGATGATTTTCACTTTTCTATCTAACTGTCTTTCCATCTCCATGAGAAATACCTCAAGTACCAATACAGCTTGAGATTTCTCATGCAACAGATAGATATATCCAAAACGTGAAAATTCATCTATAAAAGTGATGAAATACTTTTCTCCATCAAAACATTCTATGGAGAATGGTGCACATATATCTGTGTGAATTATTTCAAGAAGCTCTTTACTTCTTGTGGTGCATTTCTTAGTATGTTTGGTTTGCTTTCCTTTTATGCAATCCACCTCACAAAAGACACAAATACTGTGTTATAAAGGTCTAAATAATGATCGGTACTCAAAACTAAACGAAAGGTCTCTATGGCTAAAGTTTCAGCCTTATTCTTATTTCCCATAAAAATGAACCGCTCATTGGGGTTTGGTATTTGGCTTGTAAGGTATCACTGCATGGTTATAGAAACATGAACATTAGCACCTGAATCTAGCCACCAAGAATTAGTAGGAACATTTCAAGGTTTGATTCAAAATATACAAAGGTAAGTGGCTTACCCTTTTTTTCGAACTAAGCCTTACGTTTTGGACACTCAGCTTTCATGTGTTCATGTTCCCTACAAAAGCAGCAGTTGCTATTGTTGTTCTGAACCTGATTAGCTTTCACAGGTTGCTTTTCTTTCAGTGGTTCAATTTGCTTCTTTTTACTGTAATGGTACTTTTTCTTTCCAGCTTCTTTATTCATGAAATTGACAGAGTGATATCCTTGTTGTTTTAGTCTTACTTCCTCCTGAACTACTATACTTGCCAACTCATTCACATTCCATTTATCTTTTATAGCATTGTAATGCATCTGGAATGGACCAAACTGGGGTGATAATGAGTCAGAATAAACCGAACAATGAAATACTCATCTACTTTCATTCCTAAGGTTTGCAATCTGGCAATAATATTGGTCATTTCAAGGATATGCTCGTACATACCTTTAGCACCAACATATTTCATGGTGGTGAGTCTAGCCATCAGTGTTCCTGCTAAAGACTTATCAACAAATTTAAACCTCTACTCAGCATTTTTCAAAAAGGTTTGGGCTTTCTCAGTACTAGGGAGTGTATTTTTTATATTTTTGGCTATGGTCATTTTCATAAACATTAAACTCAGCCTATTTGATCTCTCCCACTGTTTAAAGGATTCTTTCTAGTCATTGGTACTAGTTTCAGTGATAGGTGATGGTTTTAGACTCATAAGGGATGAGTCTAAATCAAGGACTTCTAACGTGAACCTAACTCTCTCAATCCATTTAGAAAAATTGGAGTCATTCAAAACAGGAATAGATGAAGTCTGTGAGTGTAGTGATGTGGGTATGCTTACTACAAGAAAATTTTATAATAAGTTGCTTTGAGTTAGATACTTATAAACAATATTAGAATTTAAACAATTATAGAAGAACTAGTAGTGTCATCAAAACCCTCATTTGGGAGTAAATCTTGACACACAAGATATTCCATCCAGTATTAAATTTTGTGGATGAACTAGGTGTATCATCAGAATTCTTATTTGGGAGTAAACTCTGACATACAAACTGTTCCCTTTAACCTTACTTTAATGGATAAACTAGTAGTGTCATCAAAACCCTCATTTGGGAGTAGATCTTGACACACAAGGTGTTCCCTCCATCATATCTACCTTACTATGGGTTTAATGACTTCTCATCAAAATGAGGCTTTTGGTATTCCCTCCAGTCAAGAAAATCTTGTACCTTTGGGCAACCAATTTTCTCTTGATTTTGACGTAAATCATTTATCTCATATTGGATATACATGGCATGATAATAAAATCCAAAATAGATAGTACACAATAATAATATGCATACAAATGTGGATAGCAATAATATGCATGAAATAAAAGGTTTGATGAATTTTACCACAGATGTGAATAATACTTACTAAATAAGTTTCCAGGAAAGAATATTCATTTCTAGACAGAACTTCAAAGTTCCCAGGAAAGATTGGAGGGTCACAACGGACACACTTGGAATTTCCAATCTCCTAAACAGAACCGCCTCAGTTTGTACACATTCACACTCCCTCAACAAAATTCATAAAAAAGAAAAAGAAAAAGGAATTTTCTTGTTTAAATCTTAATTGATTTTACGGGAAAATCACAATAATAACATTATAGAATTTAATAACTTTTCATATATACATGTACATAACAATAATAACTTGTATATAAATTAAATAAATATTTTGTACATACATGTAAATAATCATAATAACATGTATATAATTTAAATGCATACATATAACATTAAGGTATACGTATAATAAAACATTAATTAATTAATTGATTTTTAAAAAAAATAATATTAAAATATTAAAATAATATCATTTAATTTGGGTTGGGTTGGAAACAGATCGGGTTAGGAAACCAGGTTAGGACCCGGATCATAATTGGTCAACCCTTTTTGGGTTGACCTGGGTCGGGTCTTGCTGTGCTGGCCTGACCCCTCTTTTTTTTTTTTTGTATCGGGCCTGGTCAAAGCCCACAACCCTTTCACTTCTTTATTTCTTTTCTTTCTTATACTAGGCCAAAGACCACGGCCCTGCCCTCGTTAATGAGAACCCTAAGGTTCCTTCTTCATCCTCTGAACATTAAGCAGCCGCCGACCATCGCTTTCCAGAGATCATCGTAACTTTGAGCTTCGTCAGAGATGAGGAGATGCCGATCACCTTCGGCCGGCGACCTTTAGCTCACTTTTCTGATCACCATTTTTATTTTTATTTCTTCTTACAGGAATAGTCACGGCCAGAGAGCTTGAGTACTCTTTATCGTCGTTACCGAGAAGGCTAACGAGTGGGCTTCTCCGTCCTTAACGCCACCACATACGATGCCCAACCAGCGGCTACGATTTTGGGTCTACTCAACACGCATCAATTGACTTTTCATAGTTTTTCAAATCTCTCCAACTCAGAAACCCACCCCTCAAATACCTTTCTTCTGCTTTCTCCAACAACATAGTTTGAGCAATATGACACGACATAGGAAAATAAATCCCAAGTAAAATCAATGCATATTCGTCATTACTTGGTGGAATCGTGAATCATGAGATATTTTTGGCACGGATGCAACACGACAATATGTGAAAAAAAAAACACCTGAATATATGTGCTTATTGTTATTAGGTGGACCTTTCTAGAGAATATCAATCCAAGAGTTAAAATATTATAAATTCATATCTCAGATCAAAAATATATTATTTTCAATCGACCCAATTTCTTTATTCAATGTATATTTTATTGAGATCACAAAAATCTGTAACCTATTGCTCTGATATCACATGTTAAATATTTTAACATGACATTAATAAATATATCTTCGATTTCTTATGATCTACAATAATAATAAACAACAATATGCGAAACGTGCCTTTCACTATCTGATTAATGAATAATTAATCTGACTAGGAGAGAAGGATCGCCCTAACAACGTTGCCTCACTAGTGTCTCCCGATGACTAGAGGCACTCTAATGTTGTAGGTGAGAACCTTTGAACCTCTAATGTTGTAGAGGCACTCTAAACCCTAGGCACTCTAGTGTCTCCCGATGACTAGAGGCACTCTAATGTTGTAGGTGAGAACCTTTGAACCTCCCAGTACTATTTATAGACTTCCAACCATAAAGAAATCTATGAGTTTGTGTCTGACTATAATTAGAGATATAGAGTTTAATCTTATCTCTTATGAATAATTCTTATCTTTTCACAACTCAAATATTATCCAATAAGATTTTGAACTATTTCAAACTGATAAAATGAGTGTGTGAGACATAGAGTTTAAATAAAACTCTTACATTATGATGTCTTTTCTCGTAATCCAGACCAAGACGACTACTTTTTGATGTCGATCATTAATCTGTTTTAGAATCTTTTCGTGTTATATTTTAATTCCATAAAGGTTAAAAAGAAGTTTCTTGTGAAATTTTTATTACAATTCACCAAAAACATTCTTGATTGTTTTCTAAAGTTCGAGTATCTTGGTGTGTTTTTGGCTCCTTTTTATATTCTCATGAATCAAGATTGTTATGTGTGTCTTTTGTAGTCCTGTCCTACGTGGGGAAAGGTTCTTGCAGAGGTTGGTGTTCGGAAAGTTCTTACTTGATTAAAGCCAGACAAAAGAGAATGAAAGATTAGTGCAGAAGGAGAAGAAAAAGAAGAAGCAGAAGTCTGCAGGTGCAACATAACCAGATTGTTCTAGTTGTTCTTTGAGTCCTTCGATCCCTGAAAGCAAAGTTTCAACTGAATGTTCCACAACCGACAAGAACCAGATCATTCAAAGGTATTTCAGGTTCCTTTCCTTTGCTTTCATTTGACTTATTCTAAACAATACAAAAGACTTGGATTAGGTTTAGAAATAAATAATTCTCAAATATTTTCAAACATTTTTTACTGCTATTCATTACTTTATTATTATTTTTATTCTATTTTTATTCTATTTATTTATTTATTATTTAATATTTTATTATTATTATTTTTTATCTATTTTTTACTATTATTTATAAACACTTTCAACATCCAAATTTAGCCTAAAGTTATTGCGTGTTTTAAATGTTCACAAAGGAAAATTAGGAATACCACTAGGTTTATGTGGTGTAACCACTGTCTTGAATTTCGCAAAGTAGAATGTTGTGGTGACACCACGGTAGAGCATTGGTATTAGTCTTAACAAATGTCTCATCAAACATAAATTTGATGATTTATACTAAAAATAATTTTACATTGATCTCATCAAAATGTAAATATCTAATTTTGAGTTACAGTAAAATACATAACTTTTTCAAATTTAAATGGTCACTATTCACCTATCAAATTATTTATTTAATATATTTTATTTTCCACTCTTCTTTTCCACCATTTTTTTCTTTTTTTTCTTACTTGCACTATTCACCCATAAAATTAGTCAAATCGTTTTTATTTTTTTTTATTATTTTAGTTTTAAAAAATTTATTAAAAATAATAATTTAAATATCAAATTAAATTATTAATATACATATGATTAGTATAATTATAAAATATGAAAAAATATTTAAAAATATTCTTTTTAAATAAAATATTATTATATTATTATTTTAATGAGTCTAATGATAAGTCCAATGTAGAATTATAGATATAGAGGTGTATATTTCTCATCAAAATTGTACTTTTAATCAAATTTTGATATTTTTTTTATGTGACCAATGTTAATGCTCTTAGTACTCAATCCATGACCTCTTTATCTTATTCTTGTAAACTAGATTTATTTATGTTTTGACGTATTAGATATAGTTTTTCTCTCCTAGCCCTCAGCAAAGTATTTTTGGGATCTTTTTCTTAGGGCCAGTTTGAATTCGTGGACGAGACGAGTTTGTTCTAACTTATTTCAAACTCATCATTATAATTTTTTAAATTCTCATATAAAACACAAATTTTAATATACTTCTTTCAGATTCCAATCAAAATTTTCAAATTTTTAAATAATAATAATATTAAAAAATAAACTAAACTCATCTCATCTTTCAATCTAAACCGAATAATCCTTATTTACTTTTAATATTTTGATATATTGTTTTTTTAGTACTTTCAGATATTGAATTATTGTATGTATGTTGCAGATGGTGTTCTTTCTGTGGAAAGGTTTTAGAGTGAGTGAGTGAATGAGTGAGTGAGTGAGCAGGAGAAAATTTTAGCTAATTAATGGCTCCATCACTGGAAGTTGTCCTGCATAGCTTAGAGTTCCTAACTAATTAATGGCTCTTTTGAGAAATATGATTCGTTTGGCATGCTGGAAAGTCCATATCTTCACTTTCTTTGTTTCATTTTAAATATAATAATTGTAGGGACGGGAAAACCCCCACCGCTAATAACTTTCATTGCAATTAATGAAATTTTTTATACCAAATCAGGAGTGCATTAATTATGTTCATGAAATGCAGTTTTATTTTAAAGATTTTGGCATTTTGCTACTTATAAATTGTTATTTAGAGGCTTGACTTTCTGTGAGATTCATTAGAGTAATGGATACCGAGATCAACAATTCATATTAAAAGAATCTTGCCTTATTCGTGCATACATTCCATTGAAGAAAATTAAATAATAATGGAACAGAGATCAGCATATGCAATGGTAAATAATGTGATTGTAGTAGGGTTTTGTAATGAAAACAAAAAATGTTTGTAATTTATTTTTGAAATAAAGTACGAAACTATAGTTAGGGATACAATAGTCCTGTTAGGATTTGAAATTGGGATAAAATAAGTTGAGATGAGTTTTAAAAGTTGAATAAAATATTATTATTATTGTTTTGAGATTTGAAAAAAATGTATTAAGATTTGTAATTTGTATGAAAATTTTTAAAAAAATATAATGATGAATTTAAGATAAAATAAATTGAAATGAGATGAGTTTACAATCTAAACCGAGCCTAAGTCTCTCACGCCCGATCCACTTGCTCAAATCAAGCGGCCAGTTGTTAGGCGTAGGACAAGTAACCCACTTATCACCATCGGCTGGGTAGCAATCCTAAATTATATTTGAATCACCAAACATTTAAAATCTGTTTGAGCTTATCTTAGATTATCTGTAAAGATTTTTTAATATTTTAAAATATTTTTTAAAAATATAAAAAAATCATAATATTATTTAAAAATACTTACATAAAAATTATGTTAAAAAAAGTTTTAAAATTGGAACAAATAAAAATCCCTAACATTTTTCTTTACTATTCCAGGTTCAGAAATGAGACAGGGAAAGTAGAGAGAAGGAAAATAGGATTTTTTTTATAACTTTTTAGATACAGCATATTTCTTCTTCTGCACTAGATTTACCAGATGAGTGAGATGACTAACGTGGCCTAGGGCCCACTTACCCTGCTACTGGACGCAACAGATTAAAGTAAAGCATGAGGATATCCTAGGCCCAACAACCAACTCTTAACAACAGACTCACAATCAATTAAGGTGACTTGGGCTGGCCCTTACATTGACCCAACCATCCCAACTTACAACTGATCTAACCCCACTTCACTTTAGATGCACACGTGCACACTGCCCTAGACTTTGGGGCTTCGTCTTCTTCCTCAAATCCTCAAGCCCTAAGTCTTCTCTGGCGGAGTCTTTGTTGCATGTAAAGGGCTTCGTCTTCGTTGCTGCAGATCCGGTAGGCTGTGGGGGCTAAGGGCTTGACCTGCTCATCTATTTCCGGCGCCATGGCTAAGGTATGTTGAAGCAAAAGGAAAATATAATATTATTTGACATATATTGATTTAAAAGATAAAATTTTTAAAATTTAAATTTATTATCTAAATAACATAGATAATAAAGTTACCATTTTTAAAAAAAAAAAAACTATTTTTTTTTTTTTTTGCTTTTTTTAATTTTTCTGTTCTGTTATTCTATTATACATATTAGTTTCTTGCTCCCCAAGTCTTCGGAATCAGAGTCTTCTTGTTTTTCTCTTATTTTTCTACGCTACCTAAATTTCATGTATATTAGGAAAACACGTAGTTCCCTAGTTAACAGAGGAAAACGATTCCCTACTTTTACTTGGAAATAACGTCTGATTCTTATATATACTCTTCTTCTTCGTGTTTATATTCTGCAAAACAACTTATATATAGCAGAACTCTTCTTCTTCGTGTTTATTTTCTGCAAATCAAAGTCACGTTGGAGAGAGGTTATCCGGCCACAATGGAATGGTGCAGTCACTGCCAAAGAAGCTGCAGCGAAGTATGCATGTTTGGTTTCATGTAAGTACGTAGTAGTATTTTCGTGATTCAGAAAGTTTGTTTTCATGTTTGGTTTCAATTGGCAGCATGTTAATTCATAGAAAGTTTTATTGTGTCTTTTCTCGTGTCCAGACCAAGATGACTACTTTTCGATGTCGTCCATTAATCTTAAACTTGTTCTAGAATGTTTTCGTCTTATATTTTCATTCCATAAAGGTTAAAGAGAAGTTTCTTGTGAAAGTTTTATTTTAATATCCACCAAAAATATTCCCGACTGTTTTCTGAAATTCGAGTATGTTGGTGTGCTTTCGGCTCCTTTCGATATTCTCATGAATCAAGACTTTTATGTGTGTTTTTGCAGTTCCTGTCCTACATGTGGAAAGGTTCTTGCTGAAGTTGGTGTTCGGAATAGTTCTTACTTGATTAAAGCCAGACAAAAGAGAATGAAAAGAGTAAAGAAGAAGGAGAAGAACAAGAAGACAAAGCCTGCAGATGCAACAGAACCAGACTGTTCTAGTTGTTCTTCAAGTCCCTCCTCAATCCCTGAAAGCAAAGTTCCAACTGAATGTTCCCAAACAGCAACCGACAAGAACCAGATCATTCAAAGGTATTTTCAGGTCCTTTCCTTTGATTTCACAGAAAAGTCTTTGATTTAATTTGAGTACGAATGTCAATGAACCAATTCTCTGCCATGGTAGGAAAGCACTTCAACCAAACCATATATTCCAATGAATCAACCAATATTTATAGACGAGCATTCTTAATTTCTTAAACGGCATGCAAATCATCTCTTAGATGGAGGACTGACAAATCCTAAATAGATAGAATTATAGAGTAATCTGGTTTCAATAGAATACCAGAAATGAGAGTTTCATTATGTATATATAGATGCTTACAGAGTACACGTGATTCAAAACAGAACAGAAAGATAAAATATAGTAACAGAAAGATTACATTAAGTGAATAACAGAATTAAACATTTAAATTATTGTTAGCGGTTGCAAAGTTGTTCTGTGTTAACTTCAATGATGCCTGATGACATGTTTCTTAGTATCTAGGAATTATGATATATATTGAGTATGCCCATAATCTTGTAATAATAAAATATGTTTTCCAATAAATTAAGTCATATCCTGGTCATGTTTGATTTAAAAGATAAATTTTTAGGGCATATGCTTTAATAAGATAACTATTTTCATGGAAAGAAGAACACAAACCTGGTTTATGTAGATATCTTTATTGATAACTATTTCAGGTTCCTTTATTCCTTTGCTTGCTTCCACAAAAAGTCTTTGACTTAGTCTTAAGACAGTATTGTCGTGTGTTTCAGATGTTTAGAAAGGAAAATTAGCAATATCAGGATGATGTGGTGCAGCCATTGTCTCAAAGTCCGCAGGACAGATTATTGTGGTGACGCCATGTTAGTACTCCATCCATGACCTCTTTATCTTATTATTGTGAACTATTTTATTTTTTTATTTGATGTATTAGATATGATTTTTCTCCCCTCTCCTAGGGCAAAGTATTTTTGTGATCTTCTTCTTGATCCTGATTTATTTTTAATTTTTTGATCCATTATTTTCTTAGTACTTTCTAATGGATGAATTATTGTATGTATATTGCAGATGCTGTTCTTTCTGTGGAAAGGTTTTAGAGTCAATGAGTGATCAGAAGAAATTTCTAACTAATTAATTGCTCAATTACTGGAAGTTGTCCTGCATGATTAAGAGTTCTAGCTAATTAATGACACTTTTGAAAAATAGGATTAGTAGTTTGGAATTTTGGAATGCTGGAAGGTCGATATTTCCACTTCTTATTTGTTTCATTTTAAATACAATATGTGCAGGAACGGGGAAATCCCCACACCCAATATCTTTCATTACAATTAATGGAATTTTTGTTACCAAATTAGGAGTGTAATTAATTATGTTCATCAAATGCAGCTTACTTTTACTTCAAAGATTTTGCTACTTTATCAAAAATATTATTTATACATGGCTTGTTGTACCTTTTGTGTACACTTCATACAAAAATGTTTTTTATATATATATATTTTTTAATCTAATTATTCGTATTTTTTATATTTGTTTTTTTCTTATTATAGATTTATCTTCTTCTTTTTTCTGATATTTTTTTTTAATATTTAAGCTATATAATGCCACATTATCGATTTTATAAAAGATATGTGGAGTTGTGTATCTTTAGCATTGCTCAAATTAACTTAATTTATCAGATAATATATCGGACAAGCTACCACTTTTCAACAATTAAAAACCAGTTTTAATTTTTTGAAGAGCTATGAACAATAGATACCTGTCTTGGTGGATTTGGACTAAAACTTAAGAAAATTATATCTATTAATATTTGAGTAATGTTATTATGTCCACTTTATTTGATATCTTTTTTTAATATTTTATATATTTTAGTTTTTTTATTTAATGATTAAATAAGTGATTATTAGTGTATTGATATTTTTTTCTATTTTTTTAAAAATATTTTAAAATGATAAAAAATGATGATAAAAAAATAGAGAAAAAAAATATTTTTTTGTTTCCATATTTTTGTAATGTACTTAAATATTTTTAAAAAATATGAAAAAATCATCAATACACTAATAATTAATTTCTTAATCATTAAGTAAAATAAAAATTAAAAAAAAATATATATAACATGTGTCAAAAATAAGTGTCAAATAACATAATAACATTACCCTTGATATTTTGAGGAATTGCATGCATGTAAATGTTCATTATCGAGATCAAGCTCTTCTCTTAATTTTACTTGAGAGCTATAATGAATTATTTTGGCCAATTGTAGGACTATAGGGGTCGCATGTGATAAATCGAACTTCTTTAATCACAGCAATTATGAAAAACAATGAACATGAAAGAAAATGAAAAAGTGAGTGGTTCAATTAGACATTGTGTATGGATTTTTCGGGAACCATTAGCCATACAAACGGGTGAATGGAATGGAGAATCGAGATAAACATATGCAATCACAAATAATGTGGTGGTAGTTGGATTTTCTGATTAAACAAAACAAAGTTTGATTATTATTTTTTTTAAGAAAGTACGAAACTATAATTAGGGATGCGCAATGAGTTTCTCACGCCCGGTCTACTTACCCAAATCAAGTGGTCAACTGTTGGGCAAAGGGTGAGTAACCTATCTAACACCATCGGCCGGATAACAACCCTAATTTATATTTGCAATCGCCAAACATTTTGGCTTTGTTTGGATGTTAAGAATATCTTAGATCATTTGTGAAATAGTTTGTAAAGAATAGTAAATTGTTCATGAATGGTAATAAAGTAGTTTAAGAATAGTTTTCATTTTGAGTCTCCCAAAACAAGAGGCCCCACTGATAGAAATTAGAATTAGGCTTCAGTTATTCCGTTATTGTAGAGTGGCAAAGTGTCACCACCTGGATTTTTCTAGAGAATCCTACCACCTTCTAGAGCAGGGGCGGACTTACGTTGTAGGTTGGGGGGCTACCGCCCCCCCAAAGTTTTTCAAAAAACATATTTAGTATATAAATATATGTGATTATTTATATATATAATTAAAATTATTTCATCAGATTATAAAATAAAATAAAATTGTCCCCCCAATAAATTTTATTAAATTTTTACTAAATAAATAGACTAAACTTTTAATTTTTTTTCTGATGTTTTATATTTTTGAAGTTTTATTTAATTGTTTTGTGTTGATGTTTAGATTTATAAATTTCAGATTGACTAATTTTACTTCTTTTGTTGGTCATGACATTTATGAATTATGAGATATTTTTTTAATAATTAACTTGCTCATTTGTCACTTTGAAATGATTATAAATTTTTATAATTTTCAAAATTAATTAATTATATTTATTTAATCTCACTCTAATTTATATAATTGTAAGATTATTAGAAATACAATTTTATAATATATGATTATTATATTTATATATAGTCACGTATAAAAAATATATATTATTTATATTTACATATATCATACATTTTATCGATCGCCCCCCCAAACACTAGATTCTAGTTCCGCCCCTGTTCTAGAGTCTCTTTCCCTTGTAGATTATTCTAGAATGTGGTAGATTGTTGTAAAGTTGTATAGGAAACCCTAGAATGGTTCTTTAAGATTGTGACACTTGTCACAATCCTAGCTATACTTCTAGAAGTAGTCTAGAATGTTCCTTACCGTTAAGATTGTGACACTTGTTACAATTCTAACCATTCTTTGTACCAAGAGTTCCCTATAAATAGAGGGGTTCTTATTTGTGTAAATCACCAAGCAATAAGAGGAATAAGTTCTCTAGAGCTTCTCTCTCTACTCTCTCCCTCTCTCTCTAGAGTTGTTCTCTCTTGTCTTGAGTCGCTTAGAAGGCTTACTTGGGAGTTTTGTCCGGAACAAAACCTCCTAAGGCCGCACGGGACGTGTGAAGAATTTCTAAGTCCGTGACAAAAGACTCCAAAATGACCTAACATTGTATATACCAAAACGGTAGAAGGATTTATCCCATCTTAACAATTTGTGCAATTTACATTTGGAGTCCTGAAAACTGCATAAATGAAACTAAGTTGGGGGAGAGAGAGTTAACGTAGTTGAGGCCTGACTTCCCAACTATTCATTTAACTCATAATCCCCAATTCACCTACCAAGTTTTGGAAGTTTCTGCGAAATTGCTTGGCTTTCCTCATTCTATTTAGGCCGGTTCATCCAAATTAATTTGAAACCCAAATAATTAATTTCTCAAACTTTTTAAAAAAATTTGTCAATATTATTTTAGAAAAAAAAAAATAGAGCCCGGCCATCGGCCCGAATGAACAGGCCTAATCCCATCTCTTGGAACTATAAACTTGGAACTATAAACTGCTTCTGGTAACAGTTTCATCCAGCTTTAATAATGGATTCTTACTCTTTCTCTTACTGCAACAAGTAAAGATATTCTCTTTCCTCTCATTTCTAAGAGCTTTCCTTTTGCTAAAATTATGAGTAGACTCATACTCCTCCCAACAACACCAAAAATTGCGTTATTATTATAAAAAAAAAAAAAAAAAGTAGTGTCCACTATTAGTAATCTTTTCATTAAGTCCCGAATTTTATTTTATTTTATTTTTTTCAAAACGATTAGACGCGCTTAGACAATTGCAAATATAATTTCGAGATCAACAGAGTTTGTAACATTGTATCGTAGAGAAAATACAACCTCAGTCCTACTCTATTGACTCTCCCAGTCGAATATACATCACATTCTGAAATATTGAGAGAAGTGCTGTAAATAAAATTATATGGAAACTTGTATTTTCTTTGGAGTTTCAAGGCTTGTGGTGTTGGGTGTAGATGTAGTCTAAGTGAACCTCTGTAAATATCCTTCTCTGTAAGCATTCTCCATCCCCTTTATTGCAATCTTCCATCCCCATGATCTGCTGGAAATCATTTCAAGACAAAAAGAAAGTGTGAGCCATGGTTCAAATTTATTAGAGGAAAATCATAAAAAGAAGAATATATACATTCATGGATTCACTGCCTTGATCCAACTCTACAATGGAACCTCCAGGAGTGATTTCTTTGAGCTTTATTTTCTCTTGTTCTGCAAAGGGATCCAAACTTCAGTATTAGAATATGGAGTTAGCTGAAAAAAGAGTAAGAACAGAAGAAGACAGCAGCTATATATAGGTTAACCTTGTCGGACTGCTAGAGAACGGGCAGATATATCTGAGTAGGAGATAAGGAATAAAAGTAAGAGGAGAAGAGCATTAGAGTGCAAGCTTTGCTTCATGGTGGAGAGAGAGAGAGAGAGAGAGAGAGAGAGAGTAATGCAGCAGAGCTAGAAGGTAGTAGACAGTTGGGAGTTTGAGTGGAGGTAAGAATGAGAGCTGATGTTGTATATAAAACATGCGGATCGAGAAAGCTAAGCTCTGCAACTCACATCAAGCTCTCCTCAAAGGCATCTCCAGTGCCTTAATGTGGGCCCAACCCACCATTAATGTCATATTGTACTATACTCCATGCTTCTTGTGACAACACCACTATTATAGATTCAGAAATATTTTAAATATAAAATGATTATATAAAAATAATTTTATAAATTAATATGATTTGATGTAATTTATTAAATTGTAAAATTATTTTTATTATAAAATAGATTTAACAAATTCTAAAACCAGGTTGTGAGTTTAATTTATGTAATCTCATTTAGGTCTGTAATAATTCTCTTATTAAATATACGAATGACTCTGAGATAGAGAGAGTCTAGAGAGTGTGTTATTAGTCACTGTCTGCCAATAGTGGTCCATGAAAAACAAAGACCAAAAATCAAAGTAATGAGAGTGTCAATTAGTCAACCTTTTGGACTTGCTGACAGCTGTTGTCCATTTTCATAACTTGTTTTACCTTTCACTCTCCTTTTTACACTTGGATACTTCGACCATGGAAAGACAACATGATAAAGCAAGCATGCTTGCAACTATAGTGCAGCGCCATGCTTGAAATTGCTTCCAACATGGAAGAAACCTGTTTGAGTGGCTACACCACCCAATTTTAGTGGCACCAAAGCACCTTTCTTCAGTTTTTTTTTTATGCAGTATTCTTCAAATTCTATCTTAATATAAGCTCAAAAGGATGAGGTTTACTTCAATAATCAGATACTAGATCAGACAATGAAAGTTCGCACGAGTTATTCTATGGGAGAACTTTGTAGCACTACAAGAAAAACGAATATTTATGAGAAATTTTTGCGACGATAATGGCTATTTACAACAAAAACAGACTCAATTCAATAAAAAATTAGTTATTTTGATAGGAAATAGGTGATTATATATAAGCAAATTTCTTGTAAAATGCTTTCTGATATGAATAATCCAAACAACTTATTGTTTTGGGAGACAATATTTTTTATACCAGTGGTGGAATGCCACTCAATTATAGACTTAATAGTTCATCGATGCGCGCATCTGTCCTCTTTTTTCTTTTAATATGTTAGGATGGGTAATTTTTAAACTGAAGTGGAGATCATTATGCTTATCTTTTGGGGGGATTTGAAATCTCTGAGTTCTTGTTGTTGAAATAAACTAATTCAAAAAGCTCATTGTTGGGTTTGGATTCTGCAGGACGAGTATGTTATGTGATCTAAAATTCTCTTAAGCAATGATTTGGAATACCGAGATATTGTGTCTGCTACTCTCAGACAACATGTGGCTGGGAAACATGAGTTTTATCTTTTCTGCATAATTATAAGCTTGACTCTTGAGAAGAGTTCAGACCATGTTTATGTGATTGGAACTAGAACCGATAATCATCACATACATGCATGCACATTTACATATACATATATATATATATATATATATATAAACAGACATGACATGGATCTGTTGAGTAGTCTTCGACTTCTCTCAACCTCAAAAACTAGCTCAAGAAATAGAGACTTTTTCTCACACTTATAAATTGATCATTTGCTCATTTCACAATATGAGACAATCCCAACAGGATCCATATTAAAATGATCAAGATAGCAAAAGTTTGATGCTCTAACTTGGTCATGTGTCTACTATTTTCATAAAAATATAAGAAAGTTTCATAAAGTTCTTGAACTTGATGATATGATCTTCTAAGAGGTCAAAAAATCAACTAGAAGACCTAAATTTCTTCTCATTGCTATATATAGATATATGTCCTCTCTGTGCATGCCATATTAATAGCTTTTACTTATTTTATCCACTTTTCCATTTCAGAGATGAACCTTTTCTCTTTGGAAGAAGCCTTGTGTCACCATGAACAATGTGCACCTCTCAATTATGCAACAAATTAGTCTTCTTTAATTCGATTGATTAGATTTAGATTCTTTAACTTTTAACACCATAATTGAGATCTATCGACATCTGTTCCATGATCACTATTTTCTTAATTAAACTAATGCATTATAATTCCTTTTAGTTTTTCTTTTGAAATCTTACATGTTTTGTCGGACGTGCTGGCACATGACCAAACTCTGTTTTTTATTAACGCATTATGCTTCTTTGTTTTGGTTTGACATGAACAACTGATCTGAGTGGAGCTTTGCTTGAGAGGAAATGCAGAACTCAAAGTTGATATCCAACTCCCAAATACACAGACATTATTGCTTTACAGCTTTCTCAGAATCACCCAAAAAATACTACAGCAAGGAATATGCCCCCAAAGTACTCCATCAATTAAAATCTGCACCAAAGATTTTGCATGGAAAACAGATCTATCAATAAGTGCCCACTTTCTGTGACTCTTGGCACTTTCCCAGCCTTAATTCCCTCTCTATCTCTCTCTCTCTCTCTCTCAAAAAATAATAGCCTTTCTTTTGCATTCCACTTTTATGTGTACTGTTCAAAGTAAGAAAAATGTTACATAGAAGTAATATTACGCACCCATATACGCTTATGTATTTTGTGATGCTTTCATATTTTTTTTTTATTTTAAATTTAAATATTTTATTAAATCTATTTTTTTTACTTCAACAATGTTGCTTGCATTTAGAGTTTTCCCCAAAGTAAACCCATATGTAACACCCGTTTCTTTCTCAGTTTTATGGGCATGAAGATCTGAACTATTTACTATTAATTATTTGAACATGAACATTAATAATTGGATTTTTTTATTTTTTATGATCTACAACGATAAGAATACATATCTTTCTTCCTATGAAAAAAGGATCACCCTAACAACTTTATTTTTTAAGTGTCTCCTAATGGCTAGATACATTCTAATGTTGTAGACTAGAAACCTTGAACCTCTCAGCTCATTTAGACTTATGACTATCAAGAAATCTAAGACTGTCAATCTGACTATAAGTACATATATAATTTTTAATCTTATTTTTTAAGAGTTTTCTTATCCCATTATAACTTATATATTAACCAATAAGTTTTGAACTATTTCAAACTATTTTAAGATAAGTGTGTAAAATATAGAATTTAAATATATTTAAACTCATATTACATTTACATCTTTGGAAGTGTCGATTCTACTCAGCATTCCATTCCTTTTTTAACCCCTTTGTTGCTTCATTAG
This sequence comes from Platycarya strobilacea, assembly GCA_036898215.1. Taxonomy (NCBI): domain Eukaryota; kingdom Viridiplantae; phylum Streptophyta; class Magnoliopsida; order Fagales; family Juglandaceae; genus Platycarya; species Platycarya strobilacea. Next base: position 32,783,037 of record CM072550.1, read on the forward strand.
CTGTGACCAAAATGCATTCCCTTCTGCACTCTTAAGAAACATGATGCATTCCATGCCCGCGCTATGCTGCATGGGGAAGAAGTACTTGAAATTCTTTGGAAAAAAAAATATATATATATATAGAATGTTCTTTTGAAAATCGAAAATTGAATGGCTTTTTATGGAACAATAAAAAAAGTAATTAAAAAGATTAATAAAATTAAGGAACCAATGAGAAAGTAAAAAAGCTGACCAAACTAGTTGGGATCAAGCTGCATGCTTTAATGATTTAAACTCCCATGATTAATTTAATAAACTCCATCTGTGGTCTTTACACTTCAAAAAGGAAATACAAAAACTTCAAATTCATATGATCATCAATATTTTGTGCTAGTAGAAAGAGTTTATTCGTTTATTAATGGAGTCCATCAGTATTTTGAGGGCCATGAGATCAATATACAATGTTTAATTTGTTAATGAAATGAGAAATATTTTAGCCACAAGAGATTACATAAAAGTCAACTTACAAATTGATTTAATTGATATGGTATGTTAAATTTTAAAATTATTTTTATTATAAAGAAAATTTATTCTATATAAATAATCCCAACATTTTAATTTAAAATGAGAAAAAAAAAGTAATTTGATTTAAATTAAAGATGTGACACTCTACTCAACAGCAATGTTGAGATGGCCGAGTTGGTCTAAGGCGCCAGATTAAGGTTCTGGTCCGAAAGGGCGTGGGTTCAAATCCCACTCTCAACATTCTCCTTAGCATTTGTTTTCTTTGGAAGTTTTAAAAAGCATGTCTTTCATTTGTGAATCATTAGCAACGCCACAGATTCAATAAAATGATACTTTTTCATTATTTCAACTAAAGCAATGAGATGATTGGATGAGAGATAGTTTATAAATAGGAGTGAAATGGTTTAAGCTATTATTTTCAAAAAGAAAATTGAAAATGTGAATACAAATATTATAAAATAAAAATATTGTTAAAATATATATTTTTTATTCTAATTTTTAGTGAGATTTGAAAAAATTAAATTATTTTTATAATTTTGTTTGGAAAAGTTGTAATGATTAAGTAATGATAAAAAAAAGTTCAAATTTTAAAATTAAAAATGTTTGTGTTTAAATGTTGAGATAAAATAAGATAGGTAAAAGTAGAGTCTATTATTAAAAAAATAATTTTTAATATGAGTTTCAGATTTACTTGCTTGCTTTAAAGTGAGTATGTGGAGTTTGCACACCCTAAAACTATAAATATCATTTATCATCTATGATTAAGGTTGTATTTGTGTGTTGAGAAGTGTTGAGAATACTTGTGAATAATAATAAAAAATATGTGAATGTAATAATAAAATATTGATTAGTAGTGAAAATGTAATGAATAATAATAAAAGTAGGTGAAAAATAATAATAAAATAATAAATAATAGTAAAAAATATTGAAAAGTATTGAGAAAGTTTGGTTTGCCAAAATAGCCTAAAGCTTCTAGACTCAATCTGCCATCATGTTTACAAAAACAACCCATGAATCAACAAAATTACGAGGAGAAGAGTATTCTTAAGTAAATAGATTGTGTCAAGGTTTTTTTGATCAATGATATAAGGACTGGTTTTCAAAGAGAATAACTTCTAACATGTGACACTTATAAATACATGTTATCATAGGTGAATAAGAGAGTGACATGTAAGAAAAAATAGAATAGGAACGTAATAAGCATAGCAGGAGATCTGAACCATGCCGCTTTCTCGATCTTTCTCTCTCATTTCCCACTATTAGACCTCTCCTTTCTTCCAAACTCTCAACGAGAGAAAAAGAGAGAGGTTACTCGTTTGGATAGTTTGATTAATAGGAAGAGAAGATAAGGAGAAGAATTGTCTGCCATTTCCAATGGTCGGGAATTTACAAGCTGCTGCCTACTAAATTTCCTCCACCTCCATGTCACTTTCATGCTTTTCTTAAACAAAACTCGTACAATTGAACACACCCACTAACGTCTTTTTTCTCTTATCCTTTTGCTACTTCTAGAGAGAGAAAAATGAGTAGAAAGATAAGAGAAAAAATATAAAAAAAAAATTTAGAGCAATAGTACCACCTCATTTTTCAAACTAAACAATTGAAATTGTCTTAGACACAATTGAAGAGAGCCCCAAACAAGCAAAAAAAATCTAACAACTGAAACAAGCAGGAATGTCGAACAAGCAAAAATCGTGGCTCGTCCCCGGTCATCTTTTTTGTTGACAAAAATCATGGATATGAACGGATCAATGAATTCGCAGGTCATCTTCGTGGATATTTTCTGTAGAGGTTCATCTTCTTATGACGATTCTTTGGTACATTGTTTGGTAATTTTTTTTGATAGCTGTGCTTAGATTGATGGGCCTGTTTCTTTTTTTTTTCTTACTTTTTATCTTATTTATTTCTCGATTCCATTCTTGCGTTTACCTTTGAGATTTCGATTCCCATTATTGGAGTTCCAAATTCTTTGGAACAGTTTTGGCATTTTCATTTCTTTGTATGTAAATTGTAGTAAGGATTTTGGAAGCATTTTGTGGGTGGGAGACTGAATAACGGAGTTGTTCTTGTAACTTTTCAATTTCTTTTTTAGTATATAAGAAAGAGTGATGTTAGAGTGAAACCATACTCAGCACATTTATTCTATCATATGAATAGTAATAATTACTGTTCATATGAAAAAGAGTATCCTGAATGTAACTTCTCCCCATCATTTTTCTTATTGAAATAATCTAAACTTATAGATTGGATTTCAGAACACAAATCACAGTAATTGAAGTAGCGACAACCACAGTAATGTCAACTTTTTTTAGCAAACATTCCATTAGCAAACAGCAAACTTTTTCTAACAGATTGTGTGGCTGAATGTGGGGTTTTAACAATGATGATGTTTGCAGATTAGGTTTGGAGACTGTCTAGAAGAAAAGCATTGAGCTTCTACTAGAAAAGCATTGCACAAACACTTGGTGACCTGGGTTTATGCTTAATATGCCACTAGAAGAATGTAACATTTAGATTAATCTTGTTTTGTTTTTGTTTTGGGAGAAGGGGAGAGGGGATTTGATGGTTGGAGGGCTGTATTTTGTCCCTGTATATCTCCAGCCATTGTAATTTTGTGAATGTTATATTTTGTGAATGAATGGATTCGGATAATTGCTCAAGTGATCTTGTAATTGTTAATATATGGAAAGATAACCATAGTTGTATAGCTCAAGTGCAGCAATATCTTTTTAGCTTCATGTTTCATTTAGTTATGCATAGTTGTATAGCTATTTGTGAAGAGCATCTAATTCTAATTTACAACATTTCTTGTAAATATATGAAGCTTCAGAAACCACGTTAACAGTGCCCCGTGCAGAAATTCAATGTAACTATCATGCACTGAGGCAAAGTTGATCCTCCACCCCTAAATGACCCGATAATTATAGTCAAATGTAACAAGAAAAAAAATAAAAATTGAATAGAAGGCCTCATAACGATTGCACATTTTACAACATTTACAATACACAGTTTTAAAACTCCTTCACAATCTCTTCTTCGAAACACTGCTCATTTCTTAATCACTAAATTTCCATCTTCATACGGAATTTTTCTATTTCCTCACTGCTATCTGCTCATTTACTCTTCAAGATGAATGGTTGGAAGGCCTACTGTAATACAAGATACACATTATTAGGTGAAGTAAATAAAGCCAATGGAAGGTCCCGCTGAAAAATAATACACACTGCTCCTATCCTAATTTGTCTGATCCCCCATATGATAGAGAAGCCAATGGGAAAATCAACACACACATAAAGAGAGAGAGAAATCTATACTGTACATTCACATTCAAGAGTGGCAAGTTCCACTGAGCATGAATGTATTGTCGATTGACGTCTCCATGAGTGTAATGCATTCAAACTGTTTCCCCAAATGTGAAAATAATAGGCAGCAACAAAAAATGAATACAGAGCAGTTTCTAACCCATAAAATCTACTGCCCTTTAAAAAGGAAAACAAAACAATAACAAACACAACCATCAAAAGCAATATGAGCAAGGGCGGAGCCGTGTTGGGGGAGAGGGGGGGGGGGGGGATGGTCCCCCTTCTCCACGGGCCCCACCCCTACTCTAAAAAAAAATAATATATATATGTTTTTTTTTTAAAATATATATATTTTATGATTTTATTAGATAATATTAATTTTATTTTGTGTTGGTCCCCTCTTTAAAAATTATCTTGATCCCTCTACAAAATTAATCTAATTAAAAAATAAAATACATCTCATATAAAATAAAATGATATAATAACAAGATGATATATTTTTATTATAGATAAAAATAAAAATAAAAAAGAAGTTGAATGATTTTTAATGTGATTTTAATATATTTTTATTATGATGACATGTTATTATCATATTATATATTTTTTTAATATATAAGTTATATTAAATATATTTTATTTTTATTGTAGATCCTACTATCAAATTATTCTATACCGCATAAAAAATTATATACAAATAGAATAAAAAATATTTTATATATTCTATTTTAACTTTGCTTGGCCCCTCCTAACGCAAATTTTTCCATACGCAAATTTCTGGTTCTGTCACTGTGAGCAAGATAGTGAACCAAGAAAAAAAGGAAAGAACCTTACCAAGATAAAAGATTAGAAAATAAAGGTGAATAGAGTCTCACTGATGTAAGCTTTGTCTTGGCCAAGCTCCTATTTTCACGTAAAAATGAAATATAAGGAAATAAATTTATTATAATGAGTACAGCACACAGAAATGAAATAATACTAAGGGTAAGAGTAAAGAACAAATGGATACAAACCGAAAGAAGAAAGAACCCAACATCCTGAAGTATTGGCCCTGGCCGATGAAAATAATGAACTCCTCGGGCAGCTAGACCATGTACATACTGCAGAGGAAATTGTATTTGTTAGACATATATAAGAAAAGAAAACGGCATAAAATTTCCTCTGCAGTATGTACATGGTATAGCTGCCCGAGGAGTTCATTATCTTCATCGGCCAGGGCATTCAACAAACAAAACAAAACAATCTTGACAAACAGAAAAAATGTACAACCAAGTAAATTTGACCAAGATTACCAAGTAAAATTCGTGATAGGCTTGGCTGATAGAAGGGAAGACATGGCAACAAGATTACCGTATCCAAAAATTTGATCAAAGCCCGATGAAAAGTAAAAAAGCAAGACATAATAAAAACTTGAAAGGGCTTTTTGGGTTTTGATCAATAATCGTATCCCAAATTACAAAGGACTTTTGCTTGCTTTTAAGAGTAAAAGGAGAACCAAGATAATTGATTCTATGAACGCTGACATACAATTAAAGATATAAACAATGTGAGTTTAAACTTCATTCTCCAATATGAATCAGATCAAACATATCTGAAAGAATTCCCCAAATATAACCATATTGATACCAGCGTTTCAAAAAAAAAAATGGTCGCCTTTCTCCAAATTATTTCCACTTGAGGAAATTGGAAAAGTGTGTAGAAAGGAGTAACAATGTGTAGCAAAACTTGGATTCTTTAACATTCTAGCAAGAAAAAAAAAATTACACACCGGTGAAAGTAAAAGTCGAACAATCCAACAATCGATCAAAATAGAGAAACCTGAAGAATGAGACTGAACGGAGTAGGTATTTCCAATTCTCGGCAAGAAGGTTGATCTCTGTCGATGTCTCTATGCAAAATCCTTCTCCGTTCGAGTTAGGATTTTTTTGAAAGGGATTTGAGAGAAGGGAACAGCGAATCTCACGAGAGGAGAAGGGGAAGGGGAAGGGGAAGGAAGGGAAAGGGTGTGGGAAAAGGATGAAGGAGCAGGTGTTAAGGACTGAAGATTAATGGAGTTAAGCTTTTTCGAGGAGCCACCTTCCAAGAATACTCTACTTGAAATTGCTTGTTGTCTTTCATTTCATTCAGAGAATGTATTTAACAAGCTTACAATAACTGGTTAGGGACTGCACGTTGTAACGTGGCCCACAACTCTTAAACTAACAATACTGGACTTCTAACTAGCATTCAAGCCCACGGACACAATGAAAATGGTAACTGACCCAACATTAACCGACCCATTACATACATAAAGACAATTACACCCTTGACAAATAACAAAATGGCTGACTTACTTATATAACTTATGCAACCCTAATTTCGCATTCAGACCAATCCTAATTTCTAGCAGCTTCCTCGGCGCACCTAGTTCCCCTTATTCAGAAGATCTTGCCCACAAGATCTGAGTATTTTTTCTGCATTATCTCAAGATCTTCCTAGGTAGCATTTTCCTCGTTAGTTCATTTTCATTGGACAAGCACTTCGACCCTAGCTCGTCTCCCTTTCTTCAACAATCTTCGCGAGATCACTTTGTTTGGTTCAGGACTCAATGTGCCTTCGAGAGTGAGTTGAGAAAGGTAAGGCAAAGGCTGAACTTGGCTTCAAATTTCTTTTAAGGCATGATACGTGGAAAGTGAAGTAGATTTTGCCTTCCTTCGAGAGGTCCAGGCGGTACGCCACTTTTCCCACCCTATGGAGGATTTGGAAAGGACCCAAGTACCTCGAGGAAAGCTTGAGGCTCCTTCTTGCTACCACTAACACCTGCCGATAAGGTTTTAACCTTAGAGAAACTCAATCTCCCACTTCGAACTCTCTTTATTCTTTTGGCATCATCATAGTGTTTTTGAGGGCTGTAAAAAGATCGAATCAGACCGGTGGACCGGACAGAGACCGAATAAAATTCGGTCCAATCCGATCCAATTTTTTTATGGATAGGAAATTTCCGGTCCGATCCAAGGGGAGAACATTTCTCCCCCTGGACCGGACTGAATGCACACATATATAAATAAATATACATATATATATAAGTAATAGTATATAAATTTTAATATTAATATTAATATAGATTAAAAGTGGTAGTATAATATATTAATATATATGTATAATATTAACATATTATAATTTATAATAGTTGTAGTATAAATATTTATATATATATATGTATATACAGTATTAATAATAACTTATAAGTAATAAATGTATTATTATTATTATTTAATATATTCTTACTAATTTATCACTATTTACTAACATATAAATTTATAATATACTAATGTAAATTATGTAATAGTGTTATTAATGATGTATTACTAAATCATTATTAACTAATTAATAATTACTCTTCTTATGATTACATGTAGCAATTATAAGTATTAATTATTAATGTTGTTTTTAATTATATATGAAGTATGAAGTATGATTATTAATATTATTAATTAATTGATATGACTTATGGGGATTAAATTAACTAATCAATCTATGGGCTGTATATAATATAGAATATTAGTTATAACTTATAGTATAAGTATTAAGTCTATAGATTATAAGTTATAACTATATATTTTGTTTAATATTTAGATGAGATTAGAAATTGAAAATTGGCAAAGATGATTATTTTTTTATGAAAGTAGTACTAGTATATATTTAATAATTTATAAACTTAAGCTAAAAAAATATATTTAATTATTACAAAATTTTGGATCAAATTTAGTCCATTAAATCATATAGGGTATCCCTAGACCGGACCGAACCGGACCGCTTTTGGACCGAATTGGACCGGACCGGTATGGACCGAATTCTATTCGGTCCGGTCTAGGGTGAGAAAATTTTTGAACTGAATAGAATCGGTTCACATTTTTCCCAGATCGGACTGGACCATTTACACCCCAAGTGTTATTTACGATTTTTGGCTTCTTTCAGGTTCTCATGGACCAAGGTGGATATAAAGTCGCAACTTTTCAGCTCCTCCTCCACTTCTTCAACTTTGGTTGAGTTCGATTCATATGGTAACATTATTGGGGCTCGTTGTCCATATACTACCTCAAATGGGGAAATTTGTGTGGTGCTATGTTTGGTGGTGTTGTATACATATTCGACCAGTGCTAGCCATTTAGTCCAATTCTATGGTCTGTCACTGCAAAAACACCTTAGACAGCATTCCAAGCTCTTATTAGTTACCTCAGTTTGAACATTTGTCTGTGGCTGATAAACAGAGCTCATTAGGAGTTTTGTTCCACAAATTCGAAACAGTTCCTTCCAAAAGGTACTAGTGAAGATAGGATCTCTGTCACTCTTTATTGACTGAGGTATCCCATGTAATTTGACAATATTATCCATGAATATTTTAGCTACAAATAAGGCTGTGTAAGGGTAAGTGATGGGTATAAAGTGTGAATACTTACTAAGTCTGTCCACCACTACCATTACTACAATCTTTCCTCTTAAGGTTGGCAATCACTCTATGAAATCCATGCTAATATCCTTCTAGTTCTGAGTGGGTGTTGGGAGAGGTTGAAGCAACCCCACAAGGTTGAGGGTTTCAACCTTGTTCCTCTGACATGTGTCACACTCTCTGATGAAGTTCCCAATATCCTTGTGCATACCAGGCCAGTAAACCTCCCTTTTTATCCTTGAGTTTGTTTTGTGTACTCCTATGTGGCCCCCTAGTGGACTGTTGTAGAATTGTTATAAGATCTGCTACTGGAAAGACACCAGTGTACTGAGGTGGAGCTTACTTTTGTAGAAGAGGAGCTCACTTCAAAGTTGGTAATGAGAAAGGTCTAGGATACCCTTATGATAGGAGCTAATTAGCTTTTGCAATAGGGGGTTCTGGTGGTAAGACTTCTTTAACACTTCAATCCATTTGTTTTGAATTATATTGATTGCATGCACTATTGTGGAATTGGGATCTGTTTGTGTTGTGATCTGGTTCTAGTTAATTGCCTCTGTTTTGATTGAGTAGTTGGGAGATAAAGAGGTCAGGCTTGCTTTTTCTGGTTCTGGTAACCTGGAAAGGGCATCTACAACTACATTGGACTTTCCACTCTTGTATTCAACCACAAGCTCAAAGCCTAGCAACTTAGAAACCCACTTTTGTTGGGCAGGAATCCCAATCCTTTGTTCCAATAGATGTTTTAATGCTTGCTGGTCTGTTTTGACTTTGAAAGTTTGCCCCAAAACATGGTGCCTCCGTTTTTTCACTTCCATTACTAAAACAAGTAATTCATTCTCATAGGTAGATAAATTTACGCTTTTACCTTTGTGTGCCTGGCCGAATTAAGCTACTGGCCTCCCTTCTTGCATTAAGACTGCTCCCAATCCATATCTTGATGCATCACATTTAATTATGAATCATTTTGAGGAGTCTGGTAATCTAAGGACTGGAGGGTTCATCATTGCTTCCTTGAGTCTCTCAAATGCTTCTTGGACTTTCTTTGTCCACTAGAAAGAGTTTTTCTTGAGCAATGCTGTCAGGGGTGCTGCTATGATTCCATATCTTTTTATGAATCTCCCGTAATAGCCAGTTAGACCAAGAAATCCTCTAAGAGCTTTGGTGCTCTTTAGAGGAGGCCACTTTTGCATAGCTTCAATCTTCTGGGGGTCAAGCTGTTACTCATTCCTAAGATATTACATGTTCCATATACCCTATCTCTTTGTTGTCAAATGCACATTTAAAAGCCTTAGCATAGAATTGGTGACTTTGTAACACCTGTAAGACCACTTTCAGATGCCCCAAATGGTCCTGCTTATCCTTGCTATAAATTAGAATATCATCAAAGAATACAAGCATGAATTTCTTTGAATAAGGCTTGAAAACTTCATTCATTAGTCCCTGGAAAGTAGACGGAGTATTTGTCAAGCCAAATAGCATGACTAAAAATTCATAGTGACCCTTATGGGCAGGGGCTGAACCAGAATTTGGTGTTTTTTTTGGGGGGGGGGGGGGAGGGGGGAATCAATTTAGAATTTTTCCTTCAAATTAAACTCGATGACGATCTTTCATGGAATAAAATTATTTCATTATCAGCTTTGAAGGAAAATTCTTGGTAATTTCTTTTCAATATAAATTAGCAAATGATTTGCAAGAAACTTATCTTCCATTCGAGTGCGCAATCTAGTTTTTACAAGTTTCATAGTACAAAATGCCCGCTCAGTAGTAGTAGTAAAAAGAGTTAAGACTAGACAAATTAGCCTGTCAATCAAATAATAAATTTTTTACTTTTCTAAAATTGCTAGTTCTCTAAAGTTACCTTAATTTTTTGAATCAGAGTTTTCATCATGAACTCTAAAGGTACAAGCTTGGAACGTCAGCCAATGAATACTATATATCGAAGTTTTGAGTCACAATCGATTATTCGTCATCTCTTGTGATGTTTATTTTTCAACTAACTTGTCAATACGTCTTGTATGATTCATTAGATCTTCACAATATTTTACAACATTTTTATGTAGTGAATTTGGATCTCTCCCCACATGTCCTATTAAAGGACAATTTATTCCATCATTTACTTTTTTTCAATTGTCAAAACGTTTATTGGTAAATGCATCTGGTCCTGGACAGGCTGTTGATTTCTTAGCAAAGACGTAACATGGAAGACAAAATACAGCATTCTTCGAAGGTGAGTACTCCAATCAGTTTGAATATCTTTGAAACTAATAAAATTGAAATCGATGACGTTGATTGCTTATTCCTGAAAATAGATATTCTGAAAATTTAGGTTGATATGAACTAGCTCGGATATCATCTTATAGGTTAGTAACAAATGTCCATATTTGTAGATGTAATATTAGATCACGTTCCAAAAAGGTGTCATCCATCTCTTTAGGTTGCATTTTTTAAATTTTAGGGGGACGCTCATCAGTGATAAAAACATCACGTTCCATTGTTATCGATCACTCTAAATATATACTACTCTCCAACTTATTCACATCTTTCTTTTTAAAAAATGAATAAATGATTTTTGGCTTACCCATATTTTTCTATACTTTAAGTATCTTCAAGAAATTGTTAAATTTTTTTGTATAGTTTGTAGATTAACGAATATTATCAAATAGTTTTATAATTTAAAATAATCATTTTCTTTAATTTGTTATATGAGAGTAGCAATTTAAGTTGTCTAAATAAATAAGAGTAAATAATAATGCTAAGATCTGAGAGTAATAGTCTAAGTTATCTAAAAGCCTAAACTTAATCAAACTAACAATCTAATAATAAATTACTAATTCTAAAACTTAAAAATAAAAACCTAAACTTAATAATAATAATAATAATAATAATAATAATAAAAGATTCTAGAACAAGCTAAATAATAAAAAACTTTAAATATAACAATCTAAAAACGGGCTTAGGAATAAAATGAGGCTAAAATCTTATTCTAGAATGAGCTAAATAATAAAAAACTAATAAAAAAAACCTTAAATATAAGTTATAAAAAGTTAAAAGCAAGCGTAAGGAGTAAAACAAAAACAAAAACAAAAACTAAAGCAGATTCTAGAACTCAGCAACAAGTTAATATAAAAGGAATAACAATAACAATATAAAGTTTAGAGTTAGAATTAGGGGCGTTCTCCGACCCAATAAGGCATGTTTCCGACCTGACCTGAAAAATTTCGATATCATTAACTGATTAGTCGAAAGCCCGATTACTCAATATTTGTGGGTAGGGTTGTTCTCACATAGTTCTAGATGCTTCTTCATTCTTCTCGTTCCTCAACACTTGGAGACATTTGTGGAAGCAATGATATAACAAATCCTCGATTTAAATTTGCCATGATGTTTCCACCGGAGACATTTCCAAGATGAAGTCCAAGTAGATTGGTTACAAAGAATAATTGTTTTGAAGATATTTGTCTTTGAATCATCTGTTATTTCGGCTCTTAGAACCAAATATGGCACGAACAATACAAGCATTGAATACCCACGACCAACTCACATGGAGGCCTTGTCGGCTTTCATATTTGAGCGTCTCATGGTTGCCATTGAAGCAGAAGATGCGAAAACCAACAATGTATGTACCTTATTTCATGGTTCTGAACATCTTGCCCTTGGAATCATCCCCATGTGGGATCTTTTGGGAAAATTGGCATGCAGATGGTGGAGCTGGAGGTGCAAATAGGGATTTGAGGTTTTGCTAAGGTGGGAGAGAGAGAGAGAGAGAGAGAGAGAGAGAGAGGATATTAGGTTTATAAGATTGCGGCGTGGTGGTGAAGTTGAAAGCAAATAGGGTCATTGGTAACAGGTAATACCCGCTTCTGACTTTAATATAAACGAGTCGATTTATCAGGTTGGGTATTTCGAAAAAATGGGTCGAGTTCAGAATGTCAATGATTTTGATTAGCCCTAGTTAGAATGATAGAACCCAAGAGTTGCGAGCGCAAGCTGCCTTCAGATTTTGAGAAATTGCGTTTGGTCTTGTTTAGAGATCCCAGGCCTTTACAAATGGTCAAAATCACCCAATGACGAAATCACCCAAGTGTTTACAAATGGTCAAAATCGCCCAACGACGTTCCGATTAAAATAGCTTAGCAACAAGAACATGATTAAGAAAAAATAGCTCAAACTTAAAGGAAGAAAAAATAGGCGGTATGGTTTCGAGCTCACAAAAGTAATTTGTTTTTCTATTACCTGTAGAATTGATTTGTTTTAAGCACTGGGCAAGCTGGGTAGTAACGTTCTGTAGAAGCAACGGTTTTGTAGTCGGGATTTCTAAAGGTCCAAGAGATGAACTCGTAGAGAATTTTCAAGAATTCAAAAGGACCGGTCCATAGCAAGGGAAAGTATGCACGCTAGCTATTTTAAGGTACTTTTTATATTTTACAAAGGGAAATTTTTTAATGATATTCGAGATTCTGAAAGATAAAAAAAACTTTAGAGTGGAATGGATAATTTTAATATTGGGGGGCTAAATAAGGAATTTTTTTTATATGATATCAGAAAAATGGTAATATTCTATACTAAATTAATTTTTCAAAAATAATTGGGGGCTACCCTAGTCTCCGGTAATCCATCTTTATGAGAGATACCTTAGGCGCCTCTCATCTTTAAATGGGATAATCAAGTTTGACTCCTCCCAATAATTTATTATTAAAAAAAAAAGTAAACTGATCGTAATTAAGACTTCAATATTCAGTTCTGAGCATATATTTTGTATGGAGAAGACATGAGTTGTTCAAGAAGCTTGAGTTTGTTCAAAAATGTTATTCTTGTAGATTATAGAATTGAATTCCTGGAAGTGCATTTTGTGTATTAATTTCTTTTTGGTTTTTAGGTCCATCTCATTACTCATCCAACGCCCTGGTATATTTCATATACTTTTATCGAACGTGTAAAGTGATTTGGGTCAATGAGACTTGGGGGCCCTATTTTCTAGCCTAGTCTTGGACTGTTGTGGCAAGGCTCACACTTTTATCTTGGTTTAGAATAAACGATCATTTTTTCTGGGTCAGCCTACTTCTTACTTGTTTGATTAGGCCCACCAAACCCACTCCTAAAAGATGGCCCATCTTGAGATTTCCACAACACCCTAAAATGAAGACCAAATTATCAAAAATTTCATGTGCTGCAATCACTTGTATTTTTTTTGCATTTTATTAATATATTGGTTGCATCATTTTTTTCATAAAATAATTATTTTGATCAATTACATTAATGAAGTGCATAAAGATTACGCAAAAATAACTATATATAACATAATTCTATATCTAAAAATGTAAAATTATACAAACTAACACTCGTTCTACACTTATCCACTACGATAAAGTATCATTATCCATTAATCTTTGAACTTTGCTTTGTAAAAAAAATATGGCACGATCCAAAGGTGATGAAGAGTATAAAACTTTTTCCCCTTGAGAAAAAAAATCGAGACATACAACCTAAAAGTAAACAATTAAATAATCAAAATCAAGACATGAAACATAACTCCAGTTAACATCAAAGCAAAATACAGATCAAAATGTGCTTTAGGAAACTTAAGTTTAGTGCTATGTCCATTCTCTTTTTATAATTAGATCCCTATACTTTGAGTAAATAAGAATTAGGATCCTCCATTAATTTCTCTATTCATTAACAATAACCTAAAAAATGTTGATGAATCACAAGCTGTTGTTGATTTTAATTTTTTAAAAATAGGTTAAGATTCATTAAAAAAAACTAAACTTAAATTGGATTTTTTCTTTAGAAACCGAAAATGAAGGGAAAAACATAGAGGGGCCATCCGTGGTGGTTGCCACTAAGAGTGGGCTCCGACTCTGACTCTGATGGTGCCGGAGTCGAAATTGACTTCCAACTTCGACTCTGACTCCTACTTCGAAATGGAATTGGAGTTCAACTTCGATCTCCAAGCGAAACTCCGAACTCTGATCGGAGTTCGTCAGAATTTGCTGTTTAAATTAGAAACCCTAGAAAAAGATGCCAACTTCGAAGTACCTGAAGTTGAACCTCCATTGCAATGCCCAAAAGATGCCAAGTTCCAAGTACTCAAAGTTGAACCTCCATCGCTCAGCTAAAACGTGAATAGATCCAACCCAAAAGATTGCTAGATCTTCATTTATGCATGTCGATGAAGATCGACTTAGATTAGAGTGTGAAAACTTTCGAAACGAAGGCAACGGTGCGATGTTCTTAGATAACTTTACAATGACTCTAGTTTTCGAAAAGAGAGGAGATGGAGAACCAGGAAAAGGGAAAAGAGAGGAGAGGCTTGAACTCGAAGTTAGGGCTTTTAGAAAAGAAATATATATATATATTCTATAAAACGATGTCGTTTAAGGCGTTTTTTTTAAGAGGTTGCAAATGGAAAGAGGCCGTGCGAAGATTCGAACCCAAGACGTAAGAGAGGGATAAAACACTTTTAAACCATCAGGCCATTTGGACCTATCCTAACTTTCATACAATATATAATATATAAGACTATAGTCGGAGTTTGGAGTCGAAACTTGAAACCCCATTGGGCTCTAGCTCCGACTCCGACCTCCGATTTCCAAAGTTGGAGTAACTTCGACTTCTGAATTCTGACTCCAATAGGAGTCAGAATTGTAACAGAAGGTTGTCGTTTGTCGGATGTCGGAGTTTTTGCCCACCCCTAATTGCCACCCTAGCCAATTTGTGGGCCAATTTGTGGATAATGGATTGGCCCAGTCTCGACCACTCTTTGGAGGCTAGATGGCCATATTTATTTGGCCATCATATGGGCGTCAAAACGCGATCATTCAAGGGTGGTTTGGCTTCCAATTACATATATTTTCTTACTTTTCAGTGTTTAGATTAAAATATCATTTTTATCATAAAAATATTATCTACTTTTAAAAAAATTAGAGTTGACCCATGACAATTTGTAATTGACTACATATATATATATATATTTGTTAATGTTGATGAATTAGAAGGTGAATACTTAAAAAAAATATCCGTATTTTCGAGTCAGGTCAGCATAATAACTTTTGAAATATAATTGAATTCTTTAGATCGAATTGGGTTAGCTAGGTTGCTTTTTGTACATTCTGAGACTTAGATAATTAGTCGAGTTGATATAGGATAAGCCAAAAGTTTAAATTTAAATAATATATTGTTAGAATATATTTTTTTTTAATATAATTTTGCAAGGAAATTTTTTTGACGATATCCAAGATTTCGAAAGATAAGGAAAACTTCATAATGGGAGGGATAATTCCAATATTCCCTAGGGGGTAAATAAGGAAAATTTTTTGTATGATATCAAAAAAATGGTAATATCCTATATACTAACCTAATTTTTTTTAAATTTTTGGGGGGGGGGGGGGGGCTACCCAGGGATTTGAAGGTAGAAGAGAAAGACCGCATCTTATTTGCTTTTTATTGAAGATTTTTAGCAAATATAAAAGATAGGAATGGGTCTATAAGCCAACTCATTTCTCGAAGACTAGGGCCAAGTTTTCACCTCTCCTTCTGCTACCTACATCGGTGTCTACGATGGCCACAACAGCCCCAAAACTTCTCCCTTCATCACTTATCACCTTTTTCCTTTCCTTCACAGTATGCTCATCTTAATTTCTCTATTTTCATTATGATGTTTTGCTTCTATTGTGAAGTAACTGCTCGTTAGCTTATTGTGAAAATATTGGAAAAAGAATGGAAATCCAAATTTGATTCTTCAGTTTGCGATTACATATGACTAAAGAATCATTACTCTGCTTAGAAGCCTGCAATTTGTGCCCAAATGAGATCCTATCCGAATACGATATTTTCATAAACAGAGAGAAGAAGAGTGAGAGTTTGAATGTGTGTGTGTGTGTGTGTGAGAGAGAGAGAGAGAGAGAGAGAGAGAGAGAGAGAGAGAGAGAAGGAAGAGAGCGAGTTTTGATCCCCTGCTCTATATCAAATACGGTATTTTCAAAAACTCCTTAGGTGGCAACTCCTTATTCGTCTCTGATAGGGGCGGATCCAGGATTTGGTCTTTTGGGGGCAATTTCTGACGAACTGATTTCTTTTAATAATTTTAATAGAATGATTATATTTATTTTGAAATTTTTTTTAGTTTAATTGTGAGAATTTCTTAGAAATATATTTGATATGCATATTTGGATTTTCTTTAGTATTAAAAAGAGAAACAAAAATTATATGAAATTCTTTTATGGTATTATTATTATTATTATTTTAGCTAAATAAAAAGAGAAATTTAGATGATATGACCTTTGAAAAGTCAAGAAAAATTCAAAATAGGAAAAATTGAAGAAGAAATCAAGTAGCACCACATGGTAAAATCGGATTGGTCTATTTTAGGTAGTTTTAATGTCTTTTGATAAATTAGTCATAACTCTTTCATATGATCTCAAAATAAGGTGATTTCAGTTCCTATAGAATCCTAAGAGAGAGATATATAACTTTTATGTGATATATTGACGAGATTAAGGAAAAAATTGGATTGGAAGTCGACAGAATAACTGAAATGTAGGAAACACATGCATCGGCCTTGTTTTATAAGAAAATCAATTGAGATACGTGGCCACCGACTTTACCAGGTCTTGAAAAAATTATCAAGCTACTTAGGTGTCATATTATGCATGAAAACAAGTGACAAAAAGGGGACTTACCTCTAGAAGATTTTCGGACCACTCTAAAGGTGCAATGAACCAATTACACATGCCATTTGATTTTGGGTTATTTTATTAAGTGATAAGATTTTGGTAAATCTGATAATTTAGCATCTCTCTTAGGTGGCTTAAGCTAAGCCTTTGGATGTGTTGCTTGCTCACCAAGCCTATTAGCAAAGGCAAACGATAACCTAAATCTCAAGACCCCATATGTGACAATTGGCCAGAGGAAACACTTGGACCTTTGAGAATGTCTTTTTCACCTTCCCACTATATATATGGATGACACCTTTAAGGGAAAGAGTTCTTCACCCTTTTCTCTACTAGAACTCATGGCACACTAAGAAAAAAAAAGTCTTTAAATCCTTGCCTAAATCACCAACTTCTCATAAAACCTTCAATAAGGATATTTTCGATACATAGAGGAGAAGATTGTCAAAACCAAATTCAATCTCTAGTAAAAAGTTTTGGAGAAATTAGTAAGTGTATAAATATCTTAATTTTTATGTTAAATTACTTAGATGATAGTATTATAGTCATAGATGTTAAATTGCTTAATTTGATAGTTTTACTAAGGGAATTACTTGTTAGTAGGATGCCAAGAGAACTCAGATTGATGGTGGTACAGGAAATTATTGCATTGACTCACGAAGAAATTCGAGAAGGACAAAGGAAAGATTCCAAATTAGAAATGATCCAAGAATGATTAGGAAGGAAAAGAATCTTCATATTTTACAATTTTTGGTGATGGGACGCTATACTTCTGAAAGAGAAAGGTAATTCCTGATGACCCACAACTAAAAGAAAAGCTGATGCGAGAAGCTTATTGTACACCTTACACTGCTCATCCTGAAAGCACAAAAATGTATAAAGACTTAAAGGAAAAGTTTTGGTAGGAAAGAATCAAAAAGGACGTTGCAGTTTTTATAGCTAAATGCTCAATATGTCAATTAGTAAAAGCAGAACATCAGAGACCAGCCGGTGAATTGCAACCTTTATCAATCCCTGAGTGGAAATGAGAATATATATATCTATGGATTTTGTAGTAGGGTTGCCAACGACATTTGCTGGAAAGAATTCAATTTGGGTAGTGATTGATCGATTAACAAAGAGTACTCACTTCCTGCCAATAGCTTATATATACTCAATGGAGAAGTTAGCTCGGATTTATGTTAAGGAAATAGTTCGGTTGCATAGGGTGCCCAGAACGATTGTTTCAAATCGAGATCCTAGATTTACATCTCGTATTTTACAGAGTCTACAAAAGATGTTAGGTACTCATTTGAAATTTAGTAGTGCTTATCATCCACAAACAGATGGGCAAACAAAATGAACTATTCAAACTTTAAAAGATATGTTACGAGCCTGTGTGCTGGATTTTGGTGGCGACTGGGAGAGTCTTTTACCATTGATTGAATTCACTTATAATAATAGTTTCCAGGCTACCATTCAAATGGCACCTTACGAAGTATTATATGGAAGGAAATATAGATCACCTGTATATTAGGATGAAGTTGGCGAAAGTAGAGTTTTGGGGCTTGAATATTTATAGGAGGTGGGAGGACAAGTCAAGACAATTTGTGAAAGAATGAAAACAGCCCAAAGTAGACATAAAAGTTATGCAGACAAGCGGAGATGGAAAGTAGAATTTTCGGTAAGCGATTGGGTATATCTTAAAATATCACCTATGAATGGAGTTATATGATTTGGCAAAAAGGGAAAGTTAAGTCCTCGATACATTGGACCGTATGAAATTGTGGAGAAAGTAGGACTAGTAACTTATCGTCTTGCTCTACCAGATAATTTATAAGGGATTCACAATTTCTTTCACATATCCTCCTTAAAGAAAAGCCTAGGTGATGGAATCGTAGTGGTGATGGATCCAGACAGTATTGATTTACGCCTTAACCTCACCTATGAGGAATGACCAACTAGGATTGAAGATAAAAAAGAACAGACGTTACGGAATTGTACGATTTCCTTAGTAAAAGTACTATAAAATAATCCTACTTTTCAAGAAGCCACTTGGGAGCATGAAAATGTGATGATGGCTAATTGCCCTCATTTGTTTGAAAACTAGTTATATTAATGTTGTTTTGACTATGTATGTATGGATGCTTGTATTCATAAAGATTTTATTTTCTTAATTTCTTTGTGTATAATCTATGTAGAATTTGTTGTGACTTGTTATTTGACATTAAGTAGAAAAATGGTTTGCATGAAAAGAACAACACAAATATCAGTGATTTCAGTAGAATAGTTAAAAGAAAGATCAGAAAGGGTTAGAAATAGAATACAACATGAAAAGCAAAAGTAGATAAGAATGGATTGGTTAAAAAGATTAAATAGGAACGAATGTCATCGCACACACATTATGGACATAGATAGTCAAGGAAATCTTGTTTTCAAATGAGCTTACCTCAGGAAGAAAGACAACCTGCTTGTAAGTGGTTAAAATCTGAAAAAGAATACTTGCTTAGGATGAATCAAGAGGAAAAAGATAAAGGAAAATCAGTGTTGTTAGAATTATTAGACACATCAAAAGATCGTGTGCGCCAGAATGTAGAGGATCAACCTATAATTGATACAGAAGAGGAAATATTAAGACAACTTACTAAGATAAGTGTTAACATGTATTATGACCTGGATATAGATGCAGTATTTTATTTCTCACAAGACTTTTTAACACTAGAGGAAGATGTGCCTTCCTCCGATGAGTCTACTGCTACCAATGATCGAGGTATAAGAAATTCTCTCTTAATTAAACTTTATGGTTTAGAATAAGCCTTGATCATTTCGAGGACGAAATGTTTTTTTAAGAGGGGAGGATATGATGACCTGATTTCTTTTATTAATTTTAATAGAATGGTTATATTTATTTTGAAAATTATTTTAGCTTAGTTGTGAGAATTTCGTAGAAATATATTTGATATGCATATATATTTGGATTTTCTTTAATATTAGAAAGAGAAACAAAAAACTATAAGAAATTCTTTTATGGTATTATTATTATTATTTTAGCTAAATAAAAAGAGAAATTTAGATGATATGACCTTTGAAAAGTCAAGAAAAATTTGAAATAGGAAAAATTGATGAAGAAATCAAGTAGTACCACATGGTAAAATCGAATTGATCCGTTTTATGTACTTTCAATGTCCTTCGGTAAATTAGTCATAACTCTTCCATATGATCTTCAAATAAGGTGATTCAGTTTCTATAGAATCATAAGAGAGATATATATAACTTTTATGTTTTGGAGTTTAGGATATATTGACGGGATTAAGGAAAAAATTGGATTGGAAATCAACAGAATAACTAAAATGTAGGAAACACATGCACTGGCCTTGTTTTATAAGAAAACCAATGAGATACGTGGCCACCAACTTTACCAGGTCTTGGAAAAATTATCAAGCTACTTAGGTGTCATATCATTCATGAAAACAAGTGACAAAAATGGAACTTACCTCTAGAAGATTTCGGACCACTCTAAAGGTGCAAGGAACCAATTACATATGCCATTTTTTTGTTAAGTGATAAGATTTTGGTAAATCTGATAATTTAGCATCTCTCTTAGGTGGCTTAAGCTAAACCTTTGGATGTGTTGCTTGCTCACCAAGCCAATGATAAGCTAAATCTCAAGACCCCACATGTGACAATTAGCCAGAGGAAACACTTGCACCCTTGAGAATATCCCCTCCCACTATATATATAGATGACACCCTTAAGGGAAAGAGTTCATCACCCTTTTCCCTTCTAGAACTCACGGCACACTAAGAAAAAAAAAGTCCTTAAACCCTTGCCTAAATCACCAACTTCTCATAAAACCTTCATCAAGGATATTTTAGATATGTAGAGGAGAAGATTATCAAAACCAAATCCAATCTCTAGTAAGAAGCTTTGGAGAAATTGGTGAGTGTAAAAATATCTTAATTTTGATGTTAAATTGCTTAGATGATAGTTTTATAATCATAGACGTTCTCTTTCAATACAAAGTGATAAGTAATTGTTAGTTTAGTATATGTGAGTTTGGATTGTGAATTCTTGTAAGACAAGGGAGATAAATTTTATTAAGAATCAAGACATTGTCTTAAATATCTATGATGGAAAGAATAAACAAAAATCTGTAAAGTTTAAAGGGAAAAAGAAATTGGAAGATTGAAGCTATAGGGTTCGGCCTTAATATGGTATAGGTTGAAATGTTGAAAGTTTTGATTACTTAAGCCATGGTTTTATTGATTTTTGTTAAATACTAAAATATGATATGGATTCTAATAGAAATAAGGATTTAGTCATGAACAAGATTATGAAAGATAAGACTTGAATAAAGATAACAAATTGAAATTATGGAAAAGAAATAGGTATGCATATGTCTCAGCTTGGAGGTTAGGAAATTGATGTATGACTTTTGAATTTTATCAAATAAGGAATGAGTGAAACTAAGAAAAAAAAATTATAAGTGTATAATAGTAAGTTATAAATAGGGTTTGTGTAGAAAAATGGTTTGTTTTTTGTTGCAAAAGCACCTAACCCGAAATTTCGCTCGACTCTCACTTGACTTATGGCTCGAGTGAGACACAGGCAGAAACTTCACCTGATACTCGCTCGATGCTTTGCTTGAGTGAGATACCCTGTTAGTTTAATTTTGAAATTTTCTTTTAGTTGAAATGACTATGATTCAAGTAAAGAAGAATTATATGTGAAATACAGTGCATAATTTGTATGTCATGGGTTCCATGAAAATATGTAGCATGCATAAAAAGGTTTAAGAGTACATGCAGACCCAAGTACGTCATAAGATTTTTAGGTGTTGAGTCACAATGTTTTACAAAAAGAAAAAGAAATACCAAGAAAATAATAAGATTATGAAAAGTCATGTCGATAAGGACGGTGATACGTAATGCCTGTCGAATGATAAGAAGTCATGTCAAAGCGGAGGTAACGATATATAACGCCCGTACGACTGATATGACTAGCAGATATGGTGATACATAATGCCCGCTACAATAAGAATGTATACATCATGACAGAGACGGTGATACGTAACGCTCATATGACGAATATGACTGGTGGTAAAGGAGATACATAACTACTGCCATAATATGATAAGACTCGTCACAACGGTGAAGGTGATATGTAACTACCATATGACTGACGAGAATATGAAAGTTGATGGAGAAGGCGATACGTAAATACTGTCATGCTAAGATACCCGACGGTGAGGACAATTCGATCTACCGTCGTGGTTCAAACTAAGATTTAGAAGAATAAAAATGGAAATATGAAATAAGACTATTCACGAACAGATACGTTATGATAAGAAAAGTGTGCATCTATGTTCCCTGAGTCTTTTTATAAAAGTGAACATTTTGAATGTAAGTCATGCATAAGAAATGTACGAGTTATGATTAATAGGTTTTATGGGCATTTCATATATATATATATATATATATATACATGTTATTTGTGAATATGGTTATTGCTGATTTATGTTACTTACGTACTTTCGGAATGATAGATTTGGTCGCAAGTAGGTATGACCTACCAAGAGAATCGAACTCTCCGAAAGATTTCGGTGAGCCTTGAAGGGCCCACCGAATTCTCTCCCTGTGCAGACCCATTTTTTCATAGTTATGCATTTTCTATTTTTGAGCATGTGATGAAGGACATAAGGCAATACAATAGAAAGAAGTTAAGAAACAGCTCGCTTGGTGAAGAGGCATAAAGGAAACACAAAAAAATCTATGTATATGTATTTTGAACTTTTAATTTATGTACAGCTGACACTTGATGTTATTGTAAATGTATCTAAAGATTTTAGTTATGTCGTACCATGTAATCTAAGTGCAAAGTTAGATTTCTTTGCATTTTCTGGAAATTAAGCTTATTTCGTTGTATTACTCATTGCGCATGATTAGTAAGTTAGATGCATGCAATTTATGTATGATAAGTATGAAGGGTATGTAACCACATATTACCTATCCTGACACTTCAGTTTACATTAAATCCCAAATGTAAATTGGGGGCGTTACACAATCAATTTAAAATTTTTCCTTCAAATTAAGCTCAACGACGATCTTTCACAAAATTAAATTATTTCATTATCATCTCTGAAGTAAAAGTCTTAACAATTTATTTTTCAATATAAATTAGAAAATAATTTTCAAAAAACCCATCTTCCATTTGAGTGCACAATCTAGTTTTTACAAGTTTCATGTCTGAAAATTGAAAATGCCCGCTCAGTAATAGCAGTAGAAATATGAAGAGTTAAGACTAAATGAATTAGCCTGTCAATCAAATAATAAATATCTGACTTTTCTAAAATTGACAGTCTGCTAAAGTTGCATTGATTTTTTTAGTTAGAGCTTTCATCATGACCTCTAAAGACACAAGGTTGGAACGACTGCCAACAAACACTATCTATCGAAGTTTTGAGTCACAACCGATTATTCATCATCTCTTGTGATGCTTATTTTTCAACTAATTTGTCAATGTCTTGTATAATTCATTAGATCTTTACAACATTTTTATGTGGTGAGTTTGGATCTCTCCCTATATGTCTTATTAAAGGACAATTCATTCTATCATTTACTTTTTTTCAATTGTCAAAACCTTTATTGATAAATAAATCTAATCCTGGACGGCCCGTTGATTTCTTAGCAATGATGTAATGTGGAAAACAAAATATAGTATTCTTCAAAGGTGAGTACTCCAACCAATTTGAATATATTTGAAATTAAGAAAATTGAAATCAACGACGTTAATTGCCTATTTGTGAAAATTCATATTCTAACAGTTTAGCTTGATATGAACCAACTTTAAAATAAGCACGTCATATCTCATCTTGGAGGTTAGTAGAAAATTCTCATATTTATGGACGTAATCTTAAATCATGTTCCAAAGATGTAGCATCCATCTCTTTAGATTGCATTTTTGAAATTTTAGGGAGACGCTTATCAGTGATAAAAGCATCACGTTCTATTATTACCGAGCACTCTAAATTTATATTACTTTCCGACTTGTTCACAATTTTTTTTTTAAAAAGAATCATTTTTTTTTGCTTTCTCATATTTTTCTATACTTTAAGTATTTTCAAGAAATTGTTAGATTTTTTATATAGTTTGTAAATTAACGAATATTCTCAATTAGTTTTATAATTTAAAATTATTATTTTCTTTAATTTGTTAAATGAGAGTAGCAATTTAAGTTGTCTTAAAAATGAGAGTAAATAATAATGCTAAAATTTGAGAGTAACGGTCTAAGTTATCTAAAAGCCTAAACTTAATAATAATAATAATAATAATAATAATAAAAAAAAAAAGATTCTAGAACAGGCTAAATAATAAAAAACTTTAAAAATAACAAACTAAAAACAGGCTTAAGAAAAATAAAAGCTAAAACCTTATTCTAGAACGAGCTGAATAATAAAGAACTAATAAAAGATCTTAAATATAAGTTATAAAAAGTTAAAAGCAGGCGTAAGGAGTAAAACAAAAAGACAAAAACAAAAATTAAAGCAGATTCTAGAACACAACAAGAAGCTAATATAAAAAGGAATAACAATAACAATATAGAGTTTAGAGTTAGAATGATATAACCCGAGAACGGCGAGAGCAAGTTACCTTTAGATTTTGAGAAATCGCATTCAGTCTTGTTCAAAGATCCCATGCCTTTACAAATGGTCAAAATCACCTAACAACGAAATCGCCCAAGCGTTTACAAATGGTTGAAATCACCCAATGACGTTCTGATTAAAATAGCTCAACAACAAGAGCGGGATTAAGAAGAAATTACTCAAACTTAAAGGAAGAAAAAATAGGCAATATGATCTCGAGCTCACAAAAATAATTTGTTTTTCTATAGTTTGTAAAAGTGATTTGTTTTAAGCACTGGGCAGGTTGGGTAGCAACATTATGTAGAATCAACGTTCTTGTAGTCAAAACTTCTAAAGGTCCAAGAGATAAACTCGTAGAGAATTTTCAAGAATTCAAAGGGATCCGTCCATAGTAGGGGAAAGTATGCACGCTAGTCATTTTTAAGGTACTTTTTATATTTTACAAGGAAATTTTTTTGACGATATCCAAGATTTCGAAAGATAAGGAAATTTCAGAGCGGAAGATATAATTTCAGTATTGGAAGACTAAATAAGGAGAAGTAATCCTCCCAAGCCTGTATTATTAAAAAAAAGAAAGTAATCTTATCATAATCATGACTTCAATATTCAGTTCTGAGCATAGATTTTGTATGGAGAAGACATAAGTTGATCAAGAAGCTTGAGTTTGTTTAAAAATGGTATTCTTGTCGATTAAGGAATTGAATTCCAGGAAGTGCAATTTTTTGTATAGATTTCTTTCTGGTTTTTGGGTCCAACGGCTCCAACCCATTACCCATTCCCATCCAATGTGTAAAGTAATTTGGGTCAATGAGACTTGGGGGCCTTATTTTCTAGCCAAGCCTTGCACTGTTATGGCAAGGCTTACACTTTTATCTTGGGTTAAGAATAAACGAACATTTTTTCTACGTCAACCTACTTCTTACTCGATTGATTAGGCCCAACCAAACCCATTTCGAAAAGATGGCCCATTTGAGATTTCACATCACCCTAAAATGAAAAACCAAATTATATATATCAAACAAAAATTCTATTTGCAGCAGTCACTTTTACATATTTTGTACGCACTCTATTAATATAATGGTTGCATCAATTTTTTATAAAATAATTATTTTGATCAATCATATTAATAAATTGTATAAAGATCACGTAAAAATAACTATATGTAATAGAACTTTATATCTAAAAATATAAAATTATACAAACTTATACTCATTCTACTCTTATCCACTTCCATAAAGTATCATATCCATTAATCTTTGAACTTTGCTTTGTAAAAAAAATATGGGACGACCCAAAGGTGATAAAGAGTATAAAACTTTTTGTCCTTGAAAAAAAAGCCGAAACATACAACCTAAAATTAAACAATTAAATAATCAAAATCAAGACATGAAACATAACCCCAGTTGACATAAAAACAAAATACAGATCAAAATGCGCTATAGGAAACTTAAGTTTAGTGCTATGTCCATTGTTTTTTTATAATTAAATCCCTATTCTTTGAGTAAATAAGAATTAGGATCCTTTCTTAATTTCTCTATTCATTAACAATAACTTAAAAGATGTGGATGAATCACAAGCTGCTATTGATTTTAATTTTTTAAAAATAGGTTAAGATTCGTTAAAAAAAACTAAACTTACATTGAATTTTTTCTTAAGAAACCAAAAATGAAGGGAAAAACATAAGAGGGGCCCTCCTTATTTTAGATCCAGGTCAGGATAATAACTTTAGAAATATAATTAAAATTCTTTAGATCGAATCGGGTTAGCTAGGTGGCTTTTTGTACCTTCTAAGATTTAGATAATTAGTTGAGTTGAGATGAAATAAGCTAAAAGTTTAAACTTAAATAAAATATTATTATAAAATATTTTTTTAATATAATTTTTATTTTAATATTCTAAAAAATTAAATTGTTTAGTATATTTTGTTTATAATTTTAAAAAATTGTAAAGATTCGATAAGATGAGAGTATTTTTTTAATCCAAATATCCAATGAGTGAATGGGCTGTTAGAATAGGGATGGGCAATGGGTATCCGCCACCCGTTGCTCCGCCCCATTCGCCTCACACCTACCTCCGCATGGCCCTCCCCGCCCAGGCAAGGGGCGGCCACGAGGGCCCCACCCGCATGAAAAGAGTCATGTGGAGGTGGGAGTGGAGGGGACTCAGCCTTGCTCTGTACATCCCTCACCCAACATAGTTATATAATATATATGTATGATATATATATATATATATTAAAACAATCTAGCACAAAACAGCATCATTTGTCTTTAAGGGGTTTTATTTTACACTCGTGCAATTTTGTCTAGGTTTCTCTCTTCCTCCTCCCCCTTCCTGATACTCCAGTTCTCGCTCAATCTCTCAAACTTACTACTCTCTCTCTCTCTCTCTCTCTAACCTCTGTGTGTGACGTCTTCAAGTCTTCTTATGTTGCCCTCAACATTTCTCGTAGCCATCTTCCTTTGATGTCATTGTCGAAGGTAGGCACGGATCACGAATAAACAATTTTTTTTATAGTGTTGTGAATGCGACTGCTACACATTTCTTCACATGATATCACAACTTTTATATATGCCATATACATATATATATGTATTAGTCGTTGCATGCAGTTTTGTGATCATCACAATAATACCAATTGATGGTAGACGTTGTACCCTAGCTATTCTGGGTTTTGAAAGACGAGTAGTACTATTGGGAAAGGAATATATAAAAGAGAATAATCTAAAGTAGTGCAATACCTTATTAATTCTTGCTATATAGCACTAGTTTTTTTTTTTATCACTTAATTAATGAGCTGGATCGTATTTCAGATCAGGAAATGATGATGAATGCAGAATTATTGCCGGCCGGTGGGGGTGACTCCAGAGCTAACTCAGCATGCAGCGCCTCAAGTACGTACGCGCGCGAGAGCATAGAAATTATGAGAAGGATTAGACAAATTAGCAGGAGTACTAGTGCTGATGACACGGCGGCGAGGAAATGCCGACGTAATACGTAAGCGAGAGGTGGAAAAGGCGTCATTAGCATAAAAATTAGGGTGGTAGCTTTCAACCACTAACCATTAACAAGCACATCTTCACCTACCAATGCCCATTTCTTCTTCATCTCCTCTCCCCCCACCAAACCCCTCTCCCAATGCATCCACCTCCCCCCACATAACCTTATGTTCTTTTCTCACTTGTTTAGTTTCTTTATAAAATATATCTTTTTAAATAATAATATGTTTTCAATCTAAAAAGAAGAAATGTTTTTATTACAAATATATTTATAAAAATAAATTTCACAAATTGACATGACAGTTTACTGTAATATATCAGATGATAAAATTATTTTTACTATAAATAAAATCTAATGTTTGACATGATGAATCTATATCAGTTTATGAGTTCACGACAATTATGAAATCTTTCTATGATGGTATATATCATTTTTCTATAAGAAATGGTTTGGTTTCGATTACAAATATTTTGGTGTTTTGCAAGGAATAGATAAGGGTTCACATGTATATATGTACCATGAACGTTGTTGTCTTTATTGTAATTTGTTTTGCATAAAGAAATTTAAAAAGTTTGGTAGTGAAAATGACAGATCGTAAGTAGATTTGACATTTAGGGAAGATCATGGATTAATCTGTGGTTCTTAGAACGGTGCAAGTTCATTGAAATAAGCCAAAATGACATTATCTTAAAGACTGTTTTGTTTATTAACAAAATTAAATGCTGACTGTAGGTGGGTTTTTTTCCGATCATTTTTTGTTGGTTGGTGTAAAAGTATGAAAATTAATAATAATAATAATAATAATAATAATAATAATAATAAATAAACCATTATAAATAAAGCCTAGTCTTGGTCTCAACCTTGACCTCTTCTCCCGATTAAAGTATAAAACATATTAAAGAAGGCTTGACTTGTTTGTTGCAGCAATCAACTTTGAAACTACAATTTGCTCCCCTTGGTTGGTGAGCAAAACTTTTTGAAGCTTCCCAGTAATTAGCAATCTGTGTGCCTACGCGGATTGACTCCTTTTTTTTTTCATTTTAGTTTTTGAGGGTGTCCTATCTTCGAAAAGGCAAGAAAAATAAAATAAAATAAAATAAAAATAAAAATAAAATAACTCCCACAATCTATCTAGATTTTATCATGTTTATATTAACTAGTTTTTTTATCTGATGTATATAATACGTTAAATTTATTTTATAATAAAAATAATTTTTTTTATAATAAAATATGCAACATCAAATCACATTAATTTATTAATTTATTTTAAGGTAATTTTTTTTATAACTAAAATATTTTTTCAAATATACAACTAGAACGGTTTTTGCTTTTCCTTTTTAAAAACAATATATATCGGAAGATTAATAATATAAAGATATAATTCAAATATGTTTTAATATGATTTTCTTAATTTAATACACATTTTATCTGCACTTTTTTTAATATTATTTTCTTTAATATAAATATATATTTTCTAAAAATAGGGCTCTGTTCCCCCCCCCCCCCCCCCCCCCCCCCCCCGCCGCCAAAAAAAAAAAAAAAACTTAATAAAGTTTATTTACCGCTATAACTTTTCTAGGCTATATTGGAATTCGTCTTTTTCTTTTTCTTTTGTCCTTTTTCCGTTTTTAACTTAATTTTATTTCCAATATTGAAATTTTGGATAAAATTTAAATATATTTTGTTATTCATGCTTCGGCCCTTCCTGGTAAAAAAATTATGATTCCGTCCCTGCTACTGGTAAAGGGTAGTAGCTCATTTGCCCCTTTACCTTAGCCAAGATTTATAAAAATTAGTATCTGCATTTATTTTTATTTAAAGTAATACTGGATATAGTTTGGGGTGTACAAATCTCACGTATTTCTTTAAAAAAAAGTGAGAATTTATTATTAAAAATCAATTATTTTTGTACGGATATCAGATTTATCTATTTTTTTTTTCTTAAATATATCAGACTTACACATTTTAAAATTGTATATATTATGCATTATTTATATAATCTTAATTTATCACTATTTATATACAACGTACACTATATAACATCTACGCATTATATGGTATAATTTTATTGAAAACAATATCCAATTTTATTTTTCATCTTTAAAAGCTCATGCATCCTCTTTATTGTCTAGTTAAGAAATGGAAGCAATTTCTATATCGAGAAATAATTGCTAGTTATTTGCATGGCACATCAAGCAATGTGTCCATGCGTTCATTTATTGAATCCGTCCTCATGGCCCCACCCTTATTTAAAAAAAATTAATATATATATATATATATTTTTAAAAAAGTTTATTTTTGTTATAATTTTATAAGATAATATTAATTTTATTTTAGGTTTATTTTTTCTTTAAAAATTATCTTTATCTCCCTTCACAAAATTAATTTAATTTAAAAAATAAAATACATCTCATATAAAATAAAATGATATAATAATATGATGACATGTTTTTGTTATAGATAAAAATAAAAAAGAAGTTGAATGACTTTTAATATATTTTTATTACGATGATATGTCCTTATCATATTATATACTTTTTTAATATATAAATTATATTAAATGTATTTTATTTTTATCATAAATTTTACTGTTAAATTATTTTATACTGAATAAAAAATTGTATATAAACAAAACAAAGAAATATTTTATATATTTTATTTTAATTTTGCTTGGCCTATGCAAATTCTGACTCCGTCATTAATTAATTGCTTTTATTACATAGTATTAATCGTGCTGTTTGATTAAATAGGCATTGCTATAAGTTTAGGTATAAGTTTAGCTATAAGTAGATTTTGAATATTATTAGTCAAATTTATCATTTAACTGCATTTTATGTTCATGTTCGACCTATTTATTCTTTAAATGAATCCGAGTTTGTTTGCAAGTTCCTTGATTAATTTATCATTTTCTCAAAAAAAAAAAACAAATTGTATATTTAAACAATTTTGTAGTAGTAATTATTTATTTAATTAAACTAAGATTATATCATTTAGGTTAGTATAAACTATATATACAATTTATAGAAGTTAAATTTCCAAAGTTGCATGTGTAGTAAATCATATACTACACATATATTCGATCTTCTAACTTTATGATCTAATGATTTTAACAAACCAATTGTGGTTTTGTATAGATATTTTGTTTAGTTTTAAAGATACAATAATCCGAATCTCTACCTCGACTTGTATTCATATATAGGGATTTAAAGTTAAACCACGTCTATATATATTTTTCTTCCCTTATATTTTTAAATATTTAAGATGTCTTCTAAACTAAGAGAGTAATATTTACAAAATAATAAAAAAATATAAAATTATACGAGTCAAACCTAGTATATAATAGTTTTGTACTTTTTGTCCATATCCTAACTAATTTAATATATAAACTGAATTCGAATCGAGATTGTACGAATTATGCTTTTCACTTGAATTGTTTAGGGAGTTGTGACATTGTTTATTAGCAAGTAGCCATCTTCGTTGATGCCAAACCAATATTTATAAGAGAATTCCCTTTAAAAAAAAAAAAAAAATTATTCGGATCTAACATCTTGGTTTTTAACAGTGAGACCAAGACGGTTATAATTTCCAACAATGATAGGCAACCTTACAACAAATTAAATGAATCTAAACCACCATTATCGAATATGCCTCTATGATTTTGACATATCACATCAATCCTACCATAATGTACTTATCATATATTGGTTTTTCAGACTATGATTGAACTGTTAATTTGATTTTGGGCCACTGACATTAGTGATGGTATCATTGTACTATATGGGATTGAGAATAGTGGGATCCTAATTCTTTTAAAATCAAAGGGAAGATTTTGGGTAAATTTTGTTTGAATTTGAAGATGAAATGAGTTGATATGAGTTTAGTTTATTTTTTAATATTATTATTATTTTAAAATTTAAAAAATGTGTATTGAAATTTTAAAAAAAGTATATTTAAATTTGAAAAATATGTATTGAAATTTGAAAAAGGTATATAAAAATTTATATTTTATATAAAAAAAAATTATAAAAATATAATTATGAAATAGAAATTAAATCCAAACGGACCTAAATAATTTCAGTCTACTAATTAAATAAATAATTTAATTAAATACTAATTAAAGAGAAGCAATAAAAAAGGGAGTGAAATTAGTTCAAAGACATGACAAAAGACAAGTTGGAAAGTGGGGGGAAAAATCAGAAGCATATTTTAATGAGGACATCGAATCAGAGAATTATGATTTTTGCAATTTTATATAAAAGCCCCCACTTGCATTAACAGATAACAACTACACCTCGTCTTAAAAATAAATAGAGAAATGATATTGCGTTATGAGTATGTAAATATTGTATAATTATTTTGAAAAAATAAATAAATAGTAGATTCATATGAAAATAATTAATTTTTTAATAAATTATGTCACTGTTTTTTAAATATTATTACATAATATTTACATATTTTATGAATATATATATATATTATTCATTACTTAAATATATAAATAAGATTTTCAGTCCCCACATGAGACTGGCGGGTGAGCTCGAAATTCAGTAGACAAATTAAAGAAAAAATGAGACTGCAAATATAATATCGATCATTTTTTCTATTTTTAAAATTCAATTTTCTTCTGTTTTTTAATGAAATTCCCCAAACATTTAACATACAAAGAAATGACTGGGGGGAGGGTATTGACAATTACACATAACCACCACAAAAATTAGTGGCATAATCTCGTCACCATCATGATGATCATGGCCTACTTACATTCATTCTTTCATACATACACTGATTTCTTTTTCTACCCCACCAAACACTTCCTTTCATTTCTTGCTTCTTGCTTGCATTGCTTCTCCATCCATCAATACAATTTAAGATTTTTTTTTCAGAAAAATAGAAAAGAAAAATGATAATAAAAAAATAAAGAAGTAAAATGATTAGAATATATGTTTGTTCTTTTTTCCAATTATTATTTGTTTGGCATGGATTTTGCTAATCTCCCCGAGAGGGGCACCAAGGCGTCATGTCCATGGGATAGCTGCCCAGCACCCTCAAGAAGGAGGTGAATTCCTGCACCTCCGCCAGAGCGTTCTGTGCTCTGACTTCCGCCATTGATGCCTCGAAGTCCACATAGAACATGTACTCGAAATGCTTTGCTGTCCCTTCGTTCTCGTCGTCCACCAACCGGATCGGACGGTTCCGGTGAGGCCTCGACTCGATCTTCGTCAGGCTTATGTTCCTGAAAGCAAACGCCGACAGCACCTTAAACAGAACCGACGTCCCCTTGTCGTGCGCAAACACAATGCTCGTCTTGAATGGCCGGTCCGTCCTCGGTATTATCGGCTCTCGGGCCAGCATCACGAAACGGGTCACGTTGCTCGAATCGTCCTGGATCCCATCTGCCAGAATGTTCATGCCGTACAAATCGGCAGCGCGTGCGCTGGCAATCGCAGCCGTATCGCGCAGGTTATTTGCGGCGACGAACTCGGCTGCTCCTGCTGTGTCGTCCACCGCCTCGCGCGCCACGTTGAGACCGAGTTTGGTGAGAGTCAACTCGCACTGAGCGAGGGCCTGCGGGTGGGAAATCACTCGGGTCAAGTACTCTTTCCGAACCCCTGGTAAGGCCAAGAGGCAGTGGTGGACCGGTAACTGAACCTCGCCGACTATGTGTAGCCTGTGCCGGAGTAGGAGGTCGTAGTTGCGGTGGATCGAGCCGCCGAGGGAGTTCTCGACGGGGAGAACGGCGCGATCGGCGATCCAAAGCTCCACGGCTTGGAAAGCCACTTCGAACTGGTCACAAGGGATGGCCTCACAGTTTGGGTACGCTTTTCCTGCAGCAGCTTCGGAGTAAGCACCGGGAACGCCTTGGTAAGCGACGCGGAGTTGCGAGCCGTGCATAGGTGCTGGGGAGAGATCGGTTATGGTGAGAGGCTTAGGCTGGGGTTTGTTGTTATCTTTATCGGCGGTATCGATGGGGACGAGACTGAGGTCGATGGTAGTCTTGTGGCCGTTGACGGCAGCAACATGATCTGCACCGCCGGATCCGGCGGCACCAGCGCCAGGCTTCTCATTGGGCTGCTGCTGGGAAACGACCTTGCTGGCGAGAATGGCACAGGAGCTCTGCCAATCTGCTCGACTCGAGCCAACACCGTTGGAAAAGTGAACGGAATCTGAGCGGTAAACGCTCTGGACAACGAGACGTCCAATACGGGCCACCGGCGGCGAAGTAGTGCCGGTAAAGCACTTGAGATTATGAGGTGAGGATGGGACTATAGCCTGCATAGTGTGTGAATTATGTATGCACAAAAACAGAGAAGATGATCAAGAGAAAACCAAAAGAAGAAAAATGGAGTAATGGTGGTTGAGAGAGAAAGTGAAAACTAAAGCTAAGGCTGAAGGTAAGGAAGAGGAAAGCTTGGTGTTCTCTGAACTGAGAAACGTCAAGCTGAGAAAATAGGGGGGTTTGTGAGGGTCTATATATATGAGAAAGAAGAAGAAGAAAAGGTGGTGAGGCTGGACGTGTGCGTTGGTGGTTCGGTCAATCTCACACCTACCCCCCCTCTTCCCTTTCTCTCCCCTTTCTTCTGTTCTTTATTTTTTTCATTCATATTCAAATATATATTTATTCTATATATATATATATATATAGTTTTTATTGTTTTACAATATCTAGCTCCTTTTTTGACTCAATTGACACACATTATGGATTTTAATTTTTTTAACAAAGTTATACTTGGAGTGAAAAAGACAGAGATACCTAAAATGAAAAGTTTACAATATTCATCAAATATATTATTATTTTAAAATAATAATGTATTTGATGAATATTGTAAAATTTTTTCCCCTTCCAGTTTTTCTTCTTTTTTTTTATTTGCATTCATAATTGAATTACATAAAATTAATCTCATAAATTTATATATATATATATTAAAATAATTCATAAAATTATAAAATTATAAAATTAATATAACGAATCATATAAAATTATATCAATTTATAAAATATTTATTATGTAACTCTTTATGACTGTTGAATTTTTTTTAATAACATTCATAAAACCCCAAACTTGTAAAAATACACATTTACCATTTTTCATCTAAATTTCACATCCTCCTCAAAAAGGAAGAGAAAAAGGGGCAAACTTTCTAAGTTTTTAAAGTGTATTACATCATTGCAAAGAAACATCTCTTCAATTATGCAATCTTGAAGAGACCTAAACAAGTATTAAGTTAGATCCATAAAAACATGACACGTGTCTTCAACAATAAGACCCAACACATCATGGGTGCATGGTGGAGCTCCCGTTCCCCTCTTGAGAGGTGGAGGTGGGATGTGGATAGGGTTGTTCAGCCAAACTGTTTCGGCCTGATAATGAATGTTCCGACCCGACTTGACTTTGTCAGCATACTATTTATCTTCTTTTTCATCGGCCCCATCGTCATCGTCTTCTTCACCTCGTTTATTTTCAGACTTTTCATTCTCTTCTTCTACTTCATCTAAAATGGCATCTTCAAACCCTTAATTTTTGTGATTTACTGATTTTGGTTTTTCTTTTTGTTTTAGAAAAGGCATCTCAAATAGAAATATTTGGAGAAAAATACATATTTGAGAATAAACGCCCAAATCAACAAATACCAAATGCTAAAATAAAAAATCTATTTGAAATCACAAATAACTGCAAAAACCAAAATAAAAATACATATTTAAAGTTCAACACACCAAATCAAAAAAATCAAATACCAAAATAAAAATCCATCTGAAATCACAAATAAATTCAAAATAGTGATTCTTCAAATGAAATCGCAAACCCAAAAATCGAAGCTTTTATGAGAAATGGACTCGAAGCTTTTCTAAATAGGGAGCACAAGATTAGGTGGTTAAATTTGTGAGGGAGAGGAGAAGAAAATAAAATCTGGAGCAGTTGATCAAACTCGAGCAAAAAAGATGAGAAAATCAACAAAAAAATCACAAATAAACCTTACCTTCTGTGATGGCGAAAGTGAGTTGCGAGGGAGAGAGTAAAGACTCGAGCAAGAGAGATAAATCAGAAGATTCGAAACTAGGCAGTCGAGTGAGAGAGGAGAAATCAGAAATCGGTTATCGAGTATTTACCCGATTAAAAACAAAACGGGTCGAAAACAATATCGAATAAGAAATTTCCAATTAAAATGCAAACGAGTCGGTCATTTCAGTATAGGTCGGTTCGGAAAATCGGTCAATTCAAAACGATGACTTTTTTGTTCACTCCTAGGCATGGGGAAGGGAGGAAATATGCTCTATTATTAGTCATTGATATATTCACTATGCACTTTTTTTTACTTAGTTTTTTAGGTGGACTAAATTTGATGGAGAGGCGCGGGAAGGGGATTTTGAAAGCATCAACTTCAAGAGGTTTGGAGCTCTAGTTCCTTATTGCAGTTAATTTGTCCCTTTTAAGGAAAAATAAAAACGTTTGGTGGAAGAAAAAAAATATATCTTTTTAAGATGATTGTAGTATCAATATACTTGGACAATAAAATCTATTACTATTAGTTGCTAAACTTAATAATTATCTTTCCACTTAAAATTGACATTGGATGCAGAGTCTATCTTTGAGGACGATGAATCCTATATTAGATGCACAACCTATCTTGGAGGATGATGAAAGATAAAAATGAAATGAGATAAGATAAGATAAGTGTGGAACTCATATATCTGACAAAAAATAAAATAAAATAACAAAGATTTTAATTGGTCAAATAAGTTTAGAAACCACCTGATATTCCTCTTCAAAACCTTTAACTTAAACTTAATGTTAGCAATATGCATGTTGTGCTTTTAATATCGTGCATGTGGGGATGGATAGAGATGTCCTTGTTTTCATCCTATTTCCATTTTTATTATGTCAAATAACTCCATTTTATTAAAAATACTATTACACATAGGGTTAAGTACCAACAATGTCAGAGCCGGAATGCCCTATCTCTAACTTCGAATTTGACTTTATCATAGGTCAAATCCGACCTCTAATTCTAATTCACGTAACCTATGATCTGACTCCAACTCCAACTTGTCGAAATGGAGTCGGATTTGGATTTTTATTGGGCTTTTTAGTCTATCTAAAATTTCAATTTGACAATTTTGAGTTCTTTCTAATCGGATTGAGCTTCTAGATTTCAATTTTTGTTTTTAAATATTTTTTCAAATTTGGTAAAATATAACCAAAATTATAAAAAAAATCACTAAAAAAATTTAATATTATTATACATTAGCATTATATGTTATTATATATTAATATTTATACAATACTAGTATTATGTGTTATATATTTCTAGTACATGTATTTGAATTCTTATACATTAATATTACATGTTATTATAAATTTATATATGTGTTGATATATAATACATTATTATTAAATGTTGTTATACATTAATTATCATATAATTAGTATTGCATGTTATTATATATTAGTTGCTATTATACATTAGTGTTACATGGTAGTAATAGTTAATAGTATATGTTTACATATACTAAACTATTATTAATCAATTTAGTCTATTTGTATTATAGTATAAGTATATTATTTTATAATATAAAATTTGTTCAATCTAGTATATTATTGAATTTAACTAACTAATAATTTATAGTTATATAAAATATATATGTGATTAACATATAAAAAATAGATAAATTTTTATATAATATGTACAATATGTGGGAGTTGGAGTCTGAGCGAATTTGTACACTGCTAACTTCGACTCCAACTCTACTTCTGACTTTTTTGATAAAAAGATTCTAACTTAGACTCTGATTTATAGGAGTATAAGTGAAGTTAAAGTAAAATCAAAATCAGAGTCGAAATCAAAATTTTAAATTTTTGCTCAGTCCTAATTGCACTTCATGCTTTATTTTGTTATTTTTCCTCTTTGTTTTGAAAAGGAATTATAACAATAATAAAATTCCTTTTTTGTTGAATATCTATCTCATTAATTTGCTCAATTTTCTTGAATATCTATCTCATTAATCATCAAATAATTCAATTGATTTGAACTTCCCCCCTCTCAAAACTTTCATTTCTTTGCAATATATCCACTGTACCACCAATGTTGATCATACTAATTTGAATAATGAGTTGACCTCGTAAAGATTTGACAATAAAAACTGAGGAAAATGAGTGACATGGTATAATCTTAACAACAGGGTCTCGAAACCGCAAGTGAATTTCTAAATTAAGAATCTTGTGTATCTTGATAAATACTTTAATTACAAACAAATTATATAAAATAAATCTATAAAATGATGTAACTTAATATATAACATTCATCATTTTATAAAATTATTTTTATTATAAAATAAATCTTACAAACTTACAATCACATAAATTAATCACATTTGTTTATGAGTTTATTATGTAATTCATTTGCATCTAGATTGTAGCACTTTGATCATCTTTATCGTATTATAACTATATATGCTATGAACGTGGCATCTTCAATACATCCTACTTAAAGTTAGCTTAATTAATGTCTAAACCCCGTGAAGACAGACTTTGTTAAAGAATTCCTTTCTAGATTAAAAAACAAAAGACTACTACAATTTAGCCTCGATTTGTTTTTAACATTAGGTTTTACTATTCACAACTCATTTCGTACTTACAATTTATCTCAATCACTCATTTTAAATTTTATTTTATTTCAACCACTCATTTTATAACTATTCATAACTTATCTCATCTTTGAATTCAAACAAACTTTATCACCTATTTCCGTGCATCGAACCATTTTTCAGAAAAATATTGTCCTTTAAGGATATAAATTAATTGGTTTGTTTTTTTCCCAAATTAGCTGGAGGAAGCGGTCAAGAACTCATGGTGTTTGATGGAAATTTCTGGAAGAAGTAGATGAAAAAGGGTTTAATGATATTGTCAATAAAATAATAATAATATTAGCTACAAGTAGTATATAACCAATAATAAATAAAATATAAGATAGGTTCGTAATTTCTTTTCCTCATACTTATGTCCAGTTAACATTGTAAAATAATATGTCAGATTTATAATATAATATATGTCAGATTTATATTATAATATAATATATGTCAGATTTATAATATAATATAATATAATATAATATATCTTACCCATTAATTTGTAAGTATATTTTTATAAAATTTCTAATTTGTAAATGAAGTAATTATATATATATATATATATATTTAATTTGAAGTAGATCAAATTTATATCCATGACTTACATTATATGATTTCTCCATATTAAGTATGACATCATGCATAAATTACTTCATTATTTTGGTTTTAACCAAAATAATACATTTAAATTCTGCCAGTATATTATTTCTTTTTTGGGACATCTGGTCTGGTGATCTGCACTATTAATGTTGATATTCTAAATTACAGACTAACATTCAATATATAACAGCACTAATGTTGATACTCTAAATTACTCTATAATAGGGACTCAATCTCACCCTTTTATTAAAAAGATAGAACTCAACCTTAACAGATAAACCGTGTCTGAGAGATGAATTTTTTTTATATTATTTTATTGAGTTACGTAAACCTTGAAATATAAGGAATATTAATTTACCAACTTTGCCGACATAAGTGAGTTACGTAATTAACCCGAAATAAAGAAGATTGGATTGCTGTGCAAGTTAGTTAAACTAGTTCCACGTACGCTGTGAAAATTCAAGCAATTAAGTAACATTTACTTGTTGCATTATTATATTTATATACTATATCTTGCAGTGACAACAAGCTAGGTAAAACACACTACAATTCTATCCATTATTGGTTGGGAGATTTCATGCAGTTTAGATGATCAGGCGCTACTTAATTAGTTAATTATGGATATATATGTTAATATAATAATTATTTATTAAGACGAAACTCATTTTCCATGCCTTAATATAATTTCTTATTGCTCATAATTAAAAACCTTAAATTAAACTCCTTACGGCCTTAAATAATTAATTATAAGCTGAGACCACATAATTTTTCTGAAACGCATCAATTAATAATTGATACCACAAATCTAAAACAAGTACGCATGATGATCATCATCATGTGCGCCGGGTATACTGTTTATAACGTACGTATTTTGGTTTGTGTGTGTGTGTGTGTGTGTGTGTGTGTGTTTTTTTTTAATATTCCTGAAAATCTGGTCGATGGCTCCTTGGCATGCTAATAGTTCACGCTAGCTTGCAGCCGGGGAGCCTGAAAATTAAAGCCAGTTCCATACGCAAAAGTGACGCATAAACTTTCCAAAATAAATGTGGAAATTAAGCTTAAGTCCACGAATTCTTAAATATAGAACTTACGAGCTTTATAGGTTACGTTTCTCTTAACACTCTTTCATATGAATTTGCTTACACCTACGTTTAATTTCGTAACGTTTTCTTATATTATTCAAACGTACCCGACAATATGTAGGTATAACTATATTATTAATATAAGAAAAGTGAATATTTATTATGTGTTATTTGCGATAAAAATTATTAGTCGTGATGAGAATAAACTTATATTAATTTTAATAAGAAATAATCAATTTTAACAAAAAAAAAATAACTAATATCAAATAAGCGATTTTCTTATAATCATGATATAAGTAATGGTTCCACTCGATCAAGATTTGACCGGTTAGAACCCATTTATCTTTTAATGGTTTTATTTACGTACAAATCATGCATACTACCAAAACGTTTTACTTCATCTTGTATTTGTAATGCCAAGTACGATCGATGTGCTAGCCTCGTGCCACATCCTTTTAGAAAAGTGGAGTTCACGGCCATTATAAAAATTATTTTTCTTGGAATTTTAAATTTATCTAATTTTTTTAAAGGATAGAAAATGTATATTCTAAGAGTACAAATGTCAGATTTTTAATAATTTTTTAGAGATAGCTTGCAGGATGAACTATATTGTGGACCGGCGTTTGTCCTGCAGCTGGTACAAGTTAGACGCCTAGTTAATTGTTGTAATTTCCAAAACATTAGAGCTGTTGAATGTTAATTTGATAAAAACCCTTAGTCCTTTGAATCATAACAAATAATACTAATCGTTTCTTTACTCAATTAGGAGTAACTTTAGAAGGGATTAATATCCTCTAGAGGGGTGTATTTCCATGATAAGCTGTCTCAATGCTTTCTTTCAAACTCATGAATGGCATGCAGCACCGACATTCAGTATTATGCAACATTAGGATCTGAATTCAAGTTCCATTTTCTGTATATGGTAAATGATAAAATTATGATAAGTAGTTAGGTTTTAACCCACCAATAAAGAAGCTGATCAGAGGCGCAATTGTTGAGGCTAGGTTTAACAAAAGCCCCGGCCTGATAGATTAATAATTACCTTATAATCACTCTAGAAGATCATCTTCTAGCTCTTTAAGAAAGTCCAATTAAATCTAATCTTTCTCTCCCTCTCTCTCTATATATATATGTGTGTGTATATAGTAATTATATATATTTATATATTTATATTAATATAGGGGCAGAACTACAAGCTACAACGACGTTCCTTACCGAGAAATTCTCCCGACATGGCCAAAAGTTCATTTTTATATATTGTTGAAGTGCATATTTAGAATTGTGATGGGAAATATAACTAATAACTATAAGACTTATAACTTATAACTTAAATAATAAATTCTATACTTCAAAAAAGTTTACTATTTGATAAATATGTATTTAAAACACTTTCAAAATTAATTACAGTTATCTGTATAAGCTTTTTGATAAAAGCTTCAAATTGTACATGCTTTTTAAAAAAGTAGACTTCAGCTTTTTTAAGTGATTAAAATATTTTTTTATAAATTTATCAAATATATCATTTTTTTAAAGAATTCTTAAACAATAAAAAATACTTTTTAAGTTTTAAAACGGATCCCCAAACATAGCCTAAATCTCCTTAAAACTTATTTTTTAAAATCACAAAATCATTAAAAAATACTTTCCTTAATCATCAAATAAAAGAATTGGTCGGGATCCACTTTCAGTGGGATGTCTCGGTAAGAATAGTATTTTCTTTAATATAGTACTTTAAGTAGGATTAGTTTAAGAATTAGTTGCATGCATAACACATGTTGCATGATGTACCCAAATTGATTGCAACTCAAACTAGTCTTACTCCTTTGGTAAGGATTGACTTTAGCCTTTAAGCGATAGGGGTGTTGTGAATATTGAAACTCGTCTTTTCTTTGTTTGTATCACCAAATACAATCAATAAAGTAATTTATCCATTTTTTTTTTGTTTTTTGTTTTTTTGCACCGATCCTATATATAATATTTCAATCTTTTGAAAACTCCATATATTATTCAAATGATCGGCAGTGAAAGACTACTCTTTTACAACAAATATAAAACAAGTACTATTTCTAAATGGATCACACTTTTGTACGTGTAGAATAAGGGACATGATTTTTAAAATTCTATTAATGCAACAATATATATATATATATATATATATATATTCCATTTAATTAGAACATAATAATTGTAAAAAATATTTATAAATACGATCGAGGTCATGCATCTTTATCATTCAGCTCCCATTAACAGTAGCAATTTGCTAACTACTCATGATTAATCATCCTCCATTATTCTATTGCAAAAGGTACTTACGTAGTATTATTTTGACCGTGGATTATTATAACACTAGCCGATACGCCATGAGTGTAGGATCCAATATTTATGAGGTTTTAGAACATAATTTAGGTGGCTTGATTTGTTTTCAGATATGAGATGAGATTAGTTAAAAGTTTAAAAAAGAATAAAATATTATTATAATATATATTTTTTAATATAATTAGTTTTGTTTTGAAATTTGAAAAAATGATTTTGGAATTTGAAAAGGCTAAATTTTTTTATTATATTTTGCATGGAAATTTTAAAAAATATAATAATAAATTTGAGAAGAGTTTAAAATTTTTAATTTTATCTTCCAAAGCAAACAAGGCCTAAGTTCGCGCTCGGTGATCAGACTATATATATATTTATAATGTGTAGATGTATTAATCTAGCTAATTAAGATGCATGATGCAGCAAAAATAAGTAAACCCCACGAATTTCTTATGAGAAAATTTGGGATTAAGGCCCCGGATTTTTTTTTTATAAAAAAAAATAATTAAGAATGTAAATTTAATTAATTAATATATATTATATATATAATTTTGTTAAAAGTCATATTTTTCAAGTAATTCTTAGAAGCGTGAGATTAATTGTATGTAGTACTTGAAGGTAGGTGATTCTTAGCTTTTAAATTACACGACAATATTAGAGGTAGGAAGTAGGTGAGAACCATGATTGAGACAAATTATTTCTTGCCAACTACCAATTAGCAAGCTCGTTCGTTCGCTCGCTCGCTCGCTCTCTGCATCATGATCATGAATATTTGATCCTTTTAGTACAATATTACAAATAATAATTTAGAAATGTCTATCATCGTCGTCATCACCCACCTACAAAATAGAACTACCAAAATTACACGTTTTACATGCAGTTTGTATAGTTGATTTTCCAAACACCACTTTCACTACACGTGCTCGCATGCCATTTAATTCGATCACAACTGATGATCTCTTCGATCCATGCATGCCGCGTCAAGCTGGAAGAAAGTTTGGTTTCATGGTCAAAGAATTATATATAAAAAGAATAATAATATTAAATATAATTGTAAATATGTAAACATCGTAAAATTCTTTTAAAAAAATATACGACATTTATATATAATTTTTACAACTATAAATATTATGTTTCGAATAAGAAACCATGGGACGTAATTGCATGGTGGGGGAGGCTGGGGAGCTAGCTAGCACTATATATGGCAATGGCGGCCCCCAAAGATAAATTAGATCATCGAGGTCCCGGCGCCCGTGGTCAAGTCATCATGTTTTTGGTTCTGTCGCCCCTCAAAGTTGAATTTTGTAATATTGGCGACTTGCATGCATGCATGTGGGACATTTTTTTTTTCCCCGTCTTCGATATACGCGATCGATATAAATTAATTATCAATTTCACTTTATAATTTCACGTGTAGTAGTATATTATAAATAAGTAATATTACTTTTTATTCATTTATTTATTATATATTGGTTTTTATCATTTTCAGTCCATCGGTTGTTGATGTGACTAATTCATAGAACCATCACTTAAATATTAAAGAGCCACTTAAAGTTTAAAACCAATATTAACTAATTAATCATCAATCATACTGTACTTAAAATGACAAAAGTTAAGATTACAAAAAAAAAAATATATTCTCTCTCCGTATATGCATTTATATATATAGATATATATAATATCAGGTATCTATGATCTGTTGTTTTAATCGGTTATATAAATATATAAATATATATATGTTATGTAATGTACAAGTGTATATAGATATATATATATATGTATGTATGTATATGATCATCCATATCATTGCTATATATGATCATATGATATGATCATTGCTATACTACTCGTGAATTCCCTTTAGAGATTAATTCATGATTATTAGTTCGGTATTGTTTTGATGAACATAAAAAAGAAAAATAATATTTGTATTCGTGAGTGTGTAAATGTTGTACAAATACTTAAAAAAAGTGAATAAATGTGGGGTCCATATAAAAAGAATTACTTTTTAATATTGGACCACATTTTTCTTCAAAGCGAATAGTACACGTACTACAAGAAAAAATGATATTTATGATATTTTAATTGCAACTGGAATGATTATTTACGATAAGAACAGATTATTTTCATCACAAATAGTCATATTAATTGTAATTAAAATGTTGCAAATACTTGTTTAAATGTTTTCGTCGT
Organism: Platycarya strobilacea; assembly: GCA_036898215.1. Lineage (NCBI taxonomy): Eukaryota > Viridiplantae > Streptophyta > Magnoliopsida > Fagales > Juglandaceae > Platycarya > Platycarya strobilacea. Next base: position 32,827,367 of record CM072550.1, read on the forward strand.
AAATAATCATTTTGGTTTAAAAAAAGTCATAAATACCTATTTTTCTTATAATGATTATGCTTACGCATTACGTGATCAGTATACGTGCCATTACTCCATAAAAAAATAACAAAGTGAAGTTATATTTTTACTTTTGAGAGTTCATATATATATATATATATGCATGTATGTACGTATCGATTAATATTAATTAAAAAAATAGAAGGTGGCAGCATGTGCTAGCTAGCTAGCTAGCGAGCTGCATGGGTGCACATGCATGACTGAATATATATCCATCTGTGGGTTTAGAATGTGATGAGAAAGACTTGCAGTTGGTCAACGATATTTGTTAGATGATATCAACATATATCATGTTCTACATGAGATCATACTTGCATGTCAACCATGCACAGCCCTACGACGTATAACCTATCTTCGTATTGATCGATCGTCATCCCATTACTTAATTAATGATCTGCATATACATACATACATACATATATGTTATATGTATACGCAAACTCGATCAGGCAGCTTGTACATTCTTAGGATGGTAAATGTCGGAAATCTCTCTAAATTGTGCCGTTTTTAGTCATATTTATTAATTGATGCATAATAATTTCAATGTTTTTTAAAATATATATATATATATATAAAAGTACTGATCATCATCAATTTATAAAACTATTTAAATATGTTATGTGATCAGTTGGCGTGACTGCAAATAATAAAAAGTTAATATAAAAACTAGCTAGCACCATTAATAAATAATGCTAACTAGGTTATTTTGAAAAAAAAATTAAACGAAAACAAGCTAGCTAGTTCTGAGCCCTTGGAATGGCAGTTGGTAATTATTATAGGAATAAAATTCTATTTCTTCATGCCCATGCATGTGAACCATACATCTATCTACATATATATATATATGGATTTTACTATGTACAAACAAATTCATGGATCGATCTATATACTAATACCCCTACTTTCATATCCAGAATTCAAATTCGTACTGTTTTAAAAGTTTGACTTTCTAACCAATTACGTTAGATAAGTCCGTATATTGATGCGCAAAATCATTTGCAACTAGATTATAAATATATATATATATATATCATGTGTATGCAGTATAAGTACTCTTACATTATCATAATATATTAACTAAAAGGTAAAACATTATTGATTAACTAAAAGCACTACAAAATCCCATGTACATTACAGGATATTAACTAACGTTACAATTACATATAATAACGTTATAAATTTATTGATGCCTTCATAATATCACCATTTTTTTTCAATAAGATACTTCGATTCATACATAATTGACATGAAATTATATTATATATAATAATAAGATAGCTTAAATTTATTGTATAATAAAAATAATTATATAATTTTTATTTTAAATCATGTCGATTTATATATATCATGCACTTAGCAATTTTAGCAAGTCACGTTTTCTATGATAAAAAGAAAAGAAGATTAATTTAAGGAAAAAGAAAACACATAGATCTTTAATTTAAACGCATGCATGTGCCGCCTCCTCTTACTTTGCTCTTAGATGATCTCTTCTCTTGGCTATAATATATATATATATATATATATATATATAAATGTATATGTATGTATGATGTATGTATGCATGCATACATGCAAGCTGTTAAGAGGGAGTTTCTTTTTTTCTTTTTTCTTTTTAAAAAAAATGCTCAATCCTCTAATTAGCAGTTAATTTATATATAAGTGATCGTCACGTTTTAATTCCATCAAGCAAAAAGAACTTAAAGAGAGAAGAAAAATTAATTATTTCATTAAAAAAGGAGAGCTGATCATGACTTGGGCAGCAGCAACAATGGCGGAATAAAGATGGGTTTCTGTAATATTAGCGCGGGGAGGGATATGAACGTTAAGGCCGTGCGTTTAATTGGAATCTTTAGATAGTGAGATGAGATCATAAGATAGGTTTAGATAAAAGTTAAAAATTTAATAAAATATTCTTAGATTTTATTTTTTTATATTATTATTTTATTTTTAATTTAAAAAAGTTAAATTCTTAATTATATTTTATGTAAAAATTTAAAAAGATTATAATTGTGAGACAAAATGATCAATTATTCTCACTATAAAAACTTGTTAAAAATGGAAAGAAACCAAATATATTATTATATATAAATATAAATATATATATATATATATAATATTTGTCTATGCAATAAAGTACTAGTCATTAAGGCTACATTTGAATATTGAGCTGAGTTAAATTCTTTATTAATTTTAAAAAAAACCCATATTGAATATAAACTTTTATTTTAAAATATTTATAAGATAAATATATATATATATATGTTATAATAAATTAGAGTTTTTGTTATCTTCGTAAAAAATCAAAGCTAGATCAAGGGGAGAGAGAGCCATGACTCTTTTAGTACCCCAGCCACCTCTAGTTCTGTCTCAGATAATTATGAATTATATATCTCACTATAAAATCGATCATAACTGAACTCTAAATTTAATTTAATTATAAAAGAGCTTTATTTTTTACTAAATCTTATAATAAACTTGCTCTCACTTTATAATTATAAGTCTACATTTTTAACAGGATTAAGATCTTTGCAAATGGTGAATCTAAGAAATTAAATGTCCAAATAACAGTATTTTGATCTTGAATACATTAGTATGGATCAAGATAAAAAATAATGATGATCATAATTAACACATGATTATAGTCTTCTCAAATAAAATTTCTAAATTTATCAATAACAGTTAAAATTATATATATTAATTTCAAATTTATATTTTCATCGAATTAATAAAACTACGCCAAAAAAATAATATCACACAAATATAAGAAAAAAATTATTTAATTATATTACCCAAATGACTAACACAAGAGGGTGGGTGAATTGAGTTATAAAAAAAATTAACACTTATAAACTAAATACACAATATAAAATATAAATAAAATACGAAGTAGCAGGAAATATAAAGAATAGGGGCAAGAAGAAGTAAACTCAGTATTTTAACGAGGTTCAGCCCCACTGCCTACGTTCTCGCCTCAAGCTATCCCTTGAGGATTCCAAATTCACTATTCAATCTCCTTCAAGTGAAAATAGAAATCTATTACACATTTGAGCAAAACCGCTACAAAGAATCCGTGTACAATACCCTCTACATTTGCAATCACATCACACTTGGTGATTCAACTATTTCCTGTGTAGAACACATTCTACACACAAGGATTATATGCACTCTCTTACAAATATAAGAGCTGATAGTGGGTAGATTATCATATTACACTCCTCAATGAGTGAAATAAGAACAATACAACGCAACATATATCTCTATTAAAATGAATAAAAATTAAGGCACAAAACTTAGAGAAAAGAGAATGAGAGTTTTGAAAGAATAATGTAAAATTTAGCAATTGATGTGTAAGCTCTTATTCATGCATAGATAACTTGAGTTTGAGTCTTGAATTTATTTGTTATCATCAAAATCTATACGTAGACACGAGACTTGAAATCTTGGATTCTACAATCTCTCTGTTTTTTATGATGACAAATATTTAGTAGAAATCTGCGACCTGCAGTAATACTTAAACTCCCTCTGAAAATATGCGTTAAATTTTCAAATTAAATTTAAATATGATTCTAGCCTATATAATAGGGTAGTATAATACTAGTATAAGATTTCCCCCCTTTTAGCATCATTAAAAAGGAACCGCAATTGGTTTCAGTAAGATTTCTTCCTACAATAACCAATAACCAAATAAAATGGTGCTTTAGTAGAAACTGTAGAGAGTTGAATAATTAGAACCACCCGTGTCCAGCAAAAGCTTCAAAGGTTAAGGCCTAATTTTATCGTTTCGGTGCAGAAGAAGACTCAAATTCGCTTGATGTTATTGACAAATTAGATGTTGCAGAAATTTGAAGTTGAATAATTGGAGCCATCCGTATTTGACAAAGGCTGCAAAGGCTGAGACCTAGTTCTATCGTCTTGATACAGAGATTTGAAATCATCTTGATGTTATTGACAAATAAGATATAACCGAGATTTGATGTGGAAGGAGATTTCTTCTCGCATCTGTGTCCAACAAAATCTGCAAAGGCTAGAGGCCTAGCTCTGATAATTTGGTGTGGAATGAGATTTTGTAGAGAGTTGAATAATTAGAGTTACCCGTATCCGACAAAACCTGCAAAGGTTGGAGGCCTAACTCTGGAAATTCAATGTGGAAAAATATTCAAATTCACTTGATATCGTTGACAAACGAGATCTTGTAGAGATTTGAAAGTTTTCGATTTCTGTTTAAATGACTATTTTCACCCATCAAATACTCATAAGAAAAATCTCTTATTCCTCATTGATCAAATATCTGTTTATCCAAAACGACAGAATAACGGAAAAAATTTCTTCTAATAATCTTTCGGATTTGAACCAAGAACCGTCTTAATCAGTCATCTCTCCCGTCTCATTCAGTATATCTTGTAAGTTTGACTAAGTAAAATTTGAAAAAATAATAGTGTGTTTTGTTCTTATTTCCATCTCTATAAGAGCAATTCTTAATTTTATCTAATTCATATCAAATTTTCTTCTCATTTTTCCAATTCGCCTGCCAACTCATTCTACAAATTTTTAATGGCTCGTCAATTTCCCTTCAATACTTCTCCTGATCAATCTATTTCTGCATTTGTCGTAGGTGCCATGAAACAACAAGAGATTGATTTAGCTAAAAAATCAGATCATGATGTCATTTATGACCTTATGGGTCTCGAAACTCAATACTCATATCATGCATTATTGTTTTTTCCGTTTTGTTGTAGTCCAAAACTCGCGAAATTGAGAAGTTTAGCGAAACTGTCTCTGTATTTCAACGAATTGTTTATGAGTCAAATAAAAAAATAGTAGAGTTAAAACAACAAAATAAAGATTTAAAATCCTTACTTGTTTCTTCATTTCGACTGCCTAATCTTTTAAATGAGAATAACATGTCGATCTATGAAGAGCAAATGCAATTGAAAGATGAGGTTAAAAGTCTCAAGTTTTTGTAAGTAATTTGAGATAATGGAATAAAAATATTTAACAGATATTCATGATATGTATCATTCTTATTTCTCTTATAATCATGCATAATCTACCTTCTGAATCTCTGATTGAGATTTTGTGAAAATGTCCGCCAATTGTTCGTGTGTGTTTGTGAATTCTAATACAATATCCCCATTTTGCACATGATCTCTAAGAAGATGATATCTAATTTCAATATGTTTAGTTCTAGAATATTGTATTGGATTCTTTGAAAAACTTATAACACTTGTATTATCACATTTGATTGGAATGTGATTGTACATAAATTTCAAATCTTCAAGTTGTTGTTTCATATAAAGAACTTGAGCACAACAACTACCTGCAGTAACATACTCTGCCTCAACAGTAGATAATGCAACAAAATTTTATTTTTTACTAAACCATGAAACAAGTGCATGACCTAAGAAATGACATGTTTCACTAGTGTTTTTTCGATCAATTTTGCGACCAGCATAATTTACATTTGTATAACTGATAAAATTGAAAGAAATGTACTTAGGATACTATAATCCGAAGTCAACGATACCGGCAAGATATCTAAAAATATGCTTGACTACAATCAAATGAGATTGTTTTGGAGATAATTGAAATGTGCACATAAACATACACTGAACATAATATCAGGTTTACTAGCTGTTAAATATAATAAACTACTAATCATATATTGATATACCTTTGATTCAACTGGTTTACTACTTTCATCTTTATCAAGTTTGGTGGTTGGACTCATTGGTGTTCCAATTACCTTCGCACATTCTATCTCAAACTTTTTGAGTAACTCTTTAATATATTTTGATTGAATAATGAATGTTATACTTTTTACTTGCTTGATTTGCAATCCAAAAAAAAAAATAAGTTCTCTCATCATGCTCATTTCAAATTCTTCCTGCATACTCTTAACAAAATCTTGGCACATATTTTCATTAGTAGCACTAAATATTATATCATCCACATAAATTTGAACTAGAAGAATATCATTCTGTTCATATTTGATGAAAAATTTTGTATTGATTTTTCCTCTTGAAAAACATTTTTTCAATTAAAAAACCACTAAATCTTTCATACCAAACTCTAGGAGCTTGTTTGAGTCCATATAATATTTTTGTGAGCTTAAAAACATGATTAGAAGATATATGATTTTCAAAACCTAGAGGTTGCTCAACATATATCTCTTCATTTATAAAACTATTTAAGAAAGCACTTTTATCATCCATTTGAAAAAACTTGAAATCTTTATAACATGCACATGCAAGTAACATTCAAATAGTTTCTAATCTTGCAACTGGTGCATACGTTTTATCATAATCGATTCCTTTCTCTTGATTGAAACACTGGGCTACAAGTCGAGTTTTATTTTTAGTGATGATTCTAGACTCATTTTTCTTATTTCTAAAAGTCCATTTTGTTCCAATAACAGCATGATTTTTGGGTCTAGGAACAAGTGTTCATACATAATTTATTTTTAATTGATTTATCTCTTTTTGCATAGCTAAAAGTCATGATTCATCAATAAGTGCTTCATCAATATTTTGGGTTCAATTTGAAATAGAAAAACAGTGTGATTACAAATAATTCTAAGAGATGATCGAGTCTTTACACCTCGTGAAGGTTCTCCTAAAATCTGTTCCACTAGATGATCTTTCACATGTTTCCATTGTTTGGTTACATCTTGTACTAAGTCTTGATGATCTTTTCTGATATCTCCATGTTGGATTTTTTCTATTGTATTTTTTTTGTTGAGATGGAGACTATTTGTATTATTTGTACCTTCTGATTCTTCATCAATAAATTTCTTAAAGAGTAGAGGGTTAAATTCATCAAATACTACATGTATAGATTCTTGTACATTCAAAATATTTTTATTAATAGTCTATAAGTTTTACTATTTGTTGAATACCCAAGAAAGATACTTTAATCAGATTTTGCATCAAACTTTCCTAAATTATCTCTATCATTAAGTACAAAACATTTACATCCAAATATATGAAAGTAACCAATATTGGGTGTTTTCTCATTCTAAAATTCATAAGGAGTTTTATCTAAATTAGACCTTAACATAACTCTATTTATAACATAACATGCAGAACTTAACGCTTCGTCCAAAAAATAACAAGGTAAACTATTTTCATTAAGTATTGTTCTTGTCATTTCTTGAAAAGATCTATTCTTTCTCTCTACTATCCTATTTTGTTGAGGAATTCGAGGAGCAGAGAAATTATGTAGAAAACTAGTTTCATCACAAAAAGACTCAATATCTTTATTGACAAATTATTTCCCTTATCACTTCGAATGTTTGAAATAGTATAGCCATTTTCATTTTGAATTCTCTTGCATAACTTGGTAAATGCATTATGTACCTCATCTTTATGAGCGAAAAAGATGACTCAAGTATATCTAGAGAAATCATCAACAATAACAAATGCATAATATTTTTCTCCCAAACTTGCAACTCTATTTAATCCAAAAAGGTCCATGTGTATTAGTTGCAAAAGGTCTAACAATGGAAATATGTTTTTTGATTTTAAAATAAATTTTTGTTTGTTTACCAAACTAGCATGCATTACAGATTTTGTCTTTAAAAAAGTTTGCTTCTGGCAAACTTCTCACAAGATCATTTTTTGAAAATTGAAAAATAAGTTTCATGTTTGTATGACCTAACCTTATATGTCATAACCAACTATTTTCATATTAAATTGATAAACAAATAGCATATTGTGAGGTAATTTCTTCAAATTCGTTTGTATATACATTATTGTTTCTAAGAGCAATAAAACAAATATTGCAATCATAATTATTCAAAATAATGCACTTATCATTTTTTAAAGTAACTGTAAATCTTTTATCACATAATTGACTTATACTAAAAAAATTATGCTTTAAACCATCAACAAGTAGAACATTTTCAATTATGAGAGAAGATTTCTTACTAACTTTACATATTCTCATGATATTCCTTTTTAAATTGTCTCCAAATGTCACGTGTCCTTCTTCTTTAGAAGTGAGGTCAATGAATTTAATTTTGTCTCCTGTCATGTGTCTTGAGCAACCGCTGTCTAAAAACTATTTACTTTTACTTATGGAGTACTTCATGCATACCTGTAAAAGCAATTAAAATAATTTTTTTGGTACCGAAGTTCTTTGGGTCCTTTATTTATTAATATTAAAAAAAACAAGATTCTTTAATACCCATATGGCCCTAATAGTCATTGTATGTCTTCTTCTAATAGGGCAAACATGATAATTATGATTATTTCTATTGCAAAAATTACAAATAACATGTGACATATTTGAAAATCTTGAGTGATAATATTTTTTTTTTAAAGTTATTTTTATGAAAAGAATTTTGAAAATCTGATTTTGATTTAATCGGTTTATCAAAAAATTTTATAGGATTTTAGTTTTTCTTTTGGCATGTATCCCAAACCACCTTATCAAAAATATATATTTGACTACCAAGAAATTTTTCAAAATTTCTTTTTCCATTTGTAAAATTTTCAATAATCTTTTCTAAATCAGTCACTTTCTTTTTCAACTCATCATTTTCATCTTTTGAAACTATATTTTCTTTTCTTAAAACATCAATTTCATTTGTTAAAGAAGAATTTTTCTTTTTCAAAGCGATATACTTGATACCCAATTTTTCAAATTCCCCATATACCTCTTCCAAAAAATTTTGCAACTTTTTATAAGAAAAATTTTCAATATTTTCATAATTTGTTACTTCAAGATCATCTTTAGCCATGAGACAAAGATTTACAGATTTTTCATTGCTTGTATCACTGTCTGAGCTATTTGAATCGCCATCCCATGTAGTTTTCGTTATTTTATTGTCTTTGTATCGATTTTTCTTTAACAGGAGACAATCTACTTTGATATGTCCAAACTTTTTACATTTATAACAAGTTGAGAAGTCATTTTTACTTGTATCTTTATTGAAAAACTTTTTGAAAGATTTTCTTAAATGAGATTTATTTTTCTTTAAGAATTTCTGAAATCTTCTTGTGATCATTATAATTTTTTCATTTTTGTTATCGCTTTCCTCATTTTCGTCGCTTTCACTTTTATGGGGAACAGTTTTGAGTGCCAAGCTCTTCTTTTGCTTTCCTTCTTCTTCTCCTATTTTTAATGTGTATTCATGAGTAATAAGTAACCCGATGAGTTCATTTATTTCAAGTTTTTTGAAATCTTTAGTTTCAAAAATCGCCGTCACTTTTGATTTCCAACGTTTTGGCAGAGAGTTGAGAATTTTCTTTGTTATCTCCAAGTTAGAATAAACTTTTTCAAAGGCTATCAAGCTATTTATAATGTTAGTAAAATGACTATACATAGAAGAAATATATTCATCATCAATCATTTTAAACACTTCATATTCATGCGTAAGAATATAAATTATTGATTTTTTGACTTACGAAGTTCTTTCATAAGTTACTTCCAAGTTATTCTAAATTTTCTTTGATGTCCTACAAGTCATTATTCTGTTAAATTCATTGTCATTGAGAGTATTATATAGTAAATTCATAACCATTATATTCACTGTATAAAGTCTATTATCTTCACGATCAAATTCTTCTTCTTTCTTGTTAACCTTTACTCCATCAACAACTTTTGTTGGAATATAAGATCCATTAACAATACATTTACAGATTTCTCAACCTTGAGATTGAAAAAATATTTTCATTTTAACTTTCCAGAAAGTATAATTATCTCCACAAAATAGCGGAGGCCGACTACTGGATTGACTTTCAGCGAATGTAACTGCAATCTTAGCCATATGATCTTAACTCAACAGATAATTAATCCTATAATAGAGTTATTGTTCTAATACCAATTGTTACCTAGATGATTAATACAAGAGGGGGATAGATTAGATTATAAAAAAAAATTAACACTTATAAACAAAATATACAATATAAAATATAAATAAAATACAAAACAGCAGGAAATATAAAGAGTAAGAGCAAGAAGAAGCAAACTCAGTATTTTAATGAGGTTCAGCCCCACTGCCTACGTCCTCGCCTCAAGCTACCTCTTGAGGATCCCAAATTCACTATTCAACCTCTTTCAGGTGGAGATAGAAACCTATTATACCTTTGAACAACACCGCTACAAAGAATCCTTGTAAAACATCCTCTACATTTGCAATCACCTCACACCTGGTGATTCAGCTATTTTCTATGTAAAACACCTTCTACACACAAGGGTTATACATACCCTTTTATAAATAAGAGCTGATAGTGGGTAGATTATCAAAGTATACTCCTCAATGAGTGAAATAAGAACAATACAGCGTAACTTATATCTTTCTCAAAATGAACAACGTTTAAGGCACAAAACTTAGAGAAGAGAGAATGGGGACTTTAAAAGAATGATGCAAAATTTAGCAATTGATATATAAACTCTTATTCATACGTAGACAACTTAAGTTTGAGTTTTGAATTTATTTGTTATCATCAAAATGTATACGTAAATATGAGACTTGAAATCTTGAGTTCTACAAATTAAAATCTCAATAAAATTAGATTTGGTTTTTATAAAGCTAGCATATTGATGCATGATCCTAATTAGTATATTATATAGGTTGGGATTGATATTTATGTTTTTCTACGCCTATTATAAGTTTGATTAATGTCAAGTGAAGGTAGCAGCTGCATCATGTGTAGCTGGCATATGCATATATTGCTGGCAGTTAGTTGATCCGACCATTTTGAAATCTAACAATTAATTGTGAATTAAAATACAACCATCAAGATATTTATAATAAGCCCTACTAATTAATCCGCAATACAAAAAAAATAAACATTTGTGATATTTTAATTGCAGCTAAAATTACTGTTTTTGCTAGAAATACTTTTTTGCGACCTTTTTTCTACTTTTTACGACAAAACCTAATATCGCAAAAATTCGATTTTCTTGTAGTGCCGACGCATGCAGACAATTAATTCTAATTACCTTAATCATGAAGTAATTAGTTTCAAATTTACAAGAAAATGATCATTTATGACGAGGTATTTACAATAAAAATAACGACTTATGACAAGAATATATAGATTCATTGACAAGACATAATCATTTTAATAAGAAATAACTATTCACAAATAAGTGATTTTATTTTAGAAAATGACTGAGCGGACCAGCCAGCTAGGGCATGCATGCATACTTTCAAGATTTTAGGGGGGGGGGGGAGAGAGAGAGAGAGAGAGAGAGATGTTGAAAATTAAACTATATGAAGGAAAATAAGTGAGAACTGTATGAACATGAGAGAATCATGTCGAAGCAATCATGCATGGCTGCAACAGCTAGCTAGCATATGATCTAATAAGATTGGGTGAATTTACTTTGGAGAATTAAATCAAGGAATTTCTCTGTCTTTTTCCCCCTTTTTTTTTTAAATACGGTTGATCACAACAACCTCAGGACAACAGAAGTTGTTGAAACAAGAAGAAAAAAACATTATGAAACTCAACTACAAATAAGGCATGGGACAAAGATGTTTAGATAATTAATTAAGAAGCTTGTTCATCAGCTCACTACAACACATACTGTCATTTGTTGCGTTTTAACTTGTGGCGAGGTTAGTTGGCTGCAGTTGGATGGCTTTATGGTTCCCATTGCATAATTTGCGACAAGCAACAGAGGCGCAGTTAATCACAAACTTATTTGCGGTGAATTTTGGTCGTAGCAAATTTAACTGCTGCAAATGAAGAAGGCCAGTGCGACGATTTCAATGCTCGCGGTTAGTGGAATTTGTTGCTGCGATCTAGTCCCGCTGTCATATGTTCAGGCATGAAAAAACGCAGCAAAAAAATGGTTTATTGTGCTGCCATAAAGGGACGTGGGTCCACTACAGGGGCTTGTAGTGTACTGCTTTTAGGAATGAGGCAGTATATACATCATTACAGGGGCTTGAAAATGAACGTGTACTGCTTTTGTATCTTGATCTTCCCTGTTATTTCCAAAGTGCTGAGATAAACTGAGAAGAATCGACTAGCTCCTTTGTATCTGTTTTTACAAAAGCTTGCTGAATATCTGAAGGTTAACCATTTTCCTTTTGGCTTAGACTTTGTCAAATTGGTAGGCCCTTTCGTTTATTCTCTATTTGTCTCCTAGAATACTCTATTTTCCAGCAAGCTTTTTACTCTGTCTCCTAGAGTACTCTGTTTTCCAGCAAGCCTTTTACTCTCTATTGTCAAATTGGTAGACCCTTTCGCTTAGTCTCCATATACATTTCCAGCAAGCTTTTTACTCTCTGTTTTCCCAAAGTAGTTGTTATTAAGCTAAGTAGTTGTTATTAAGCTAAGAAATATGGTGCAAAGGAACCATCGAACATCTAGTAGCAAGATACAAAATTTACCAAATATATATTTAACTCTTCGCTTAACCCAAAGTTACCAAACTAAGAAATATTTAACTCCTCTGTATCTGGTTCTAGTATTTAACTCTTCAAATCATTATCTGATAAAAAATCTAATGGCTGGTGGAAACACGATTAAAAAGTCTGTACCAAAAAATTTGAATCTAAGAAACATGCAAAAGAGTCATTCCGGGGGAAAATCTCAACATCCAGAAATTTGAATCACAGATCATTAACGACGGTGTAAGTGTCGAGATTTGAACTTGTTGCGGTTTTGACGTCGCCGAGCTAGATATTGGATTGTCGGCGCTTAAATTGACTTTAGGAGCCATCAATTGCAGCAGTTGCCATTGATGGCTTTGTCGGCGAGAAGAACGCCGTGAATAGCTAGTTCATTCTCAGCGTTGTCATTGCGGAGACAAACAGAGCACATGTCACGCTTAGTTTTCGGCATTTCACCTGCGAGCAAATAAACGTGGCTGAAGCATTTTTACCGCAATTTACTTCGTATTTGTGGTGAATTATGCTCACCGTAAAAGTTATGAAATGTTGTAGTGGCTGTCTTATTGGCAATGGACAACAGACAATGCCAGGAGGTTGTTATGCTTGACATCAAGGAAATTATTATCATGAAATTGTTTAGGAAACCATTTACAAAATGTAAGTCAAACATACAATTATTTAAGGAAGAAGCCCATGCAGAACTTAAACAAGGACTCATAATAGAAACCAATGATAAAAGAATGAACTATCCGTAAGCCCAAAAAAATGATATTTGCAGTCGTGAGTACGTAAACATATGCAAATATTTAAAAAAAAAAACAAAAACTGAATAAGTACAGCACTTACATAGAAAGAATTAATTTTTTAATAGTAGATCACACTCTTTTTTAAAGCGATACATGGTATTTATGCACTTTACAATCGTGAATAGAAAATCATGTACCTAAAAACCCTAATTTTAAACGCCTCAATTAACTTTATTTATTTACGTGGCTTGATTGTTTTTTAATCACTGAATCATGGGACGGAGAGCAGAAAAAGAAAAGATCCGAATCCTCTGCACTACATGATCGATGCATGGATGCATTATTGGGTGCATCTCCTTTGGACCCACATTTTTTTTTAATCTCTTTTGGATCTCCTGCATGTCTTTTAAATTTTTAAGCAGTGTCTCAATTTTGTGTAACTTTTAGGTATTTGTTAGCAGAGAATCGAGAAGGATCGCTTAAGAACAAAACGGAAAATACCACGGCTATATAGCCTGCATCAAGTACAACCAACCAACGGTATACTTCTTCTAGTCTATTGTTTAAAACATGTTATGTCTTTTTTTGAAGTAGATGATGATGGGTACGATGAGGGAAGAGAGTGAAGAACGAGAAAGACGAGACAATGGTTGTTGCAGGTTTCCTTGACCCATTCTGGCCGTTTGGTTTGAAATAGAGGTTTCAAAATTAAGGGCTTTGACTCAAATTCTGGGGACTTCTCCAAAAACCTCAACAAAATTTGGACTGGAAACTAGAAGGTATAGCACGAGATATGAGGTATTATTCAAAACCGATTGAACAAGAGAAGTTTATATATTATTTATAAATATTTTCAAGATCTTTTCCATAGATAATGTGGGGCTTAATCCTTAACAATGTGCATATTTAATTGCGCAATAGGCCGTAACCAACAATTGATCAAAGTTTCGTAATGTCTCTGAAATTTCATTGTGGCAAGATTCACCCATCTAGTTGTATTTATACTTATCTTTATCTCTCTGTTTATTGCCTATTGTACTAAGGACAGTTGATATTAATGAAGATTATTAGTTGGCAGAAAAAGAAAATCTGGGGACATTTTAAAGTTCATGGTAAGAGGATGGGATGATATTTTTATCATTCTGGCTTTGTATATGAATTTAGGTTGTTTCCACAGAGATTATCTTTAACATTTTGATTGATTGAGGGTGGTTCAAAGTCGGAGATAGATAGATGTACATAACATTGATAGGAAATTATTGTAGTCCCCAAAAATAAAATATTTCATACGAACATTGTTTTTTAAACCTGGCTAAGTAACCTTATTTTATAAAAATATCCTCATTTTACAACATTATTGTGAAATGTGTTATATATATAAAAAAAAAAAAAAAGTATTGAGTATGTATCAATACTCAACAACTGCAACACAGCACAAAGCTCATCACAAATTGGAGTCTCCTCTCAGATACATAGAAGACAACATTCTTCTCATCCTTCAACAAGCACCCATACTGTACCAAATACGAAGATTGAAATGCTCTTTTTTTATGCAATATTGATAGATCGATCTTGTCTAAAAAGAACACCAACTGTTATCAAAACACCATATGGGGAAAACAAATGTCTTGTACGGTTGTACCGCTCCCACTGACATGGCTTTTATGTTTTGACATTGCTCTCACTTGCTGCATCCATGGCTTTGGCATGCTGTCTTGAGCACAATATTATTTTTCCTCCTGTCGAGGTTACTTCTGAATGGAACTTATAAATACCATATTCGTAATGGTACATGAAAATGCATCCTTGCTCCGTTCATTCCTTTATTTCACAATGAACCCACCAGATTAAGAACCCAACATTCCTGAAGCTGGCTTAAGATATAGGGTGAAAACACAACCATATATATATATGAACAAAGATCGGTTCTCATAGCTTGCTCCAATGCGAAGAAAAGAAAAATGTCCAAGTGGACATTCTCAATGACTCAAAACTAGATACAATGTTTACGATCTAAAATTACAACACAAAGGGATCCCCCGCTGGATCCTGAAATGTACAAAAATATCTCTATAAGACCTATAGTCCCTCTTAGTTGGACTCTGTCGGAAAATCGGATATCAGACTGATATTTTACTCTAGGAGCCTGAGGCAGAGGGAGTCAGGTTTCAAATCACAGAGCCACAACCATTCTCCGATAATGAACCGCAAAAGCTTGATGATTCCACGGCGACCAACACCTGGCATCAAAGACCTTCTTTCTCAAAGCCCAACCCATTTCACCCATCTAAAAACCTGACCAACCCTGAACGGCAACTCGTAGTCTTTGGTAATGGCAGGTTCCCTCCTTACAGCATCAGGTTCAGACCAAGTGTAAACACCGCGTTCCTGCCAACTACCAGGTACAGTGTTGTCCAGAATGAGAGCCACCAGGAATGCAATTACCATGTGCAATGACAGTATTGTGTTCAGGACATAGTTCACCTGCACAAAAACCATATGAAATAAAATTTTCCGGATGTAAGTAATCTCTTTTATACCGGAACATGAGAATGAGTTTGCATTTAGAAGATTCATGAGTAATAGACTAATTGTGGTTGAAACGGATTGGGCTCCCACACTGAGATAAAAATGTAGCTCAACTTACTGGAACCATCAACTGCATAATGGTGCCGTGCAGCTTGCTCTGCTTTTAATATAAACACACAGACACACGTATATAGTGTTTATATGCATGAATCTTTGTATATACGTGTGCAGGTTTCTCTTTACATTTATGCCCATATAAATTTGAGGAAAAAAAGGAGCAACAACCGCTACATGGAATCCTCAAGATTCCATCCAGAAGATTGCACAGTGAGCAGTTAAACTGATGGAACCTATGATTAATAATTCCAAGTATATCCAGGCAGATTCCAAAGTAAAAGAGAGTATTTTTTACTTTCTTCCATGCTGGGATTTTCTGTGGAAAAGAAGTAAAACAAGGCAGAAAGAAATATAACGATTGTCCCCCATCTAGACACACATGATAGTAATGTTGGTGGATGGAAGGAGATAGAACATGTATTAAGTGCAGCATTTGCTAGCATTCGATAGATACTATTGTTTAACATGCCATAAGAAATAGATGAGACTGACCAAGTAAAAGATGTTTTCTTCTTACAAAAAGGTCACCAAGAAGCATACCCCTCCATTTTTGCTGCGGAAAGGCCCATGGGAAGCCACAATGTATGGCTCCAAATATTTTGGGACAGAGAAGTTGCCATTTGGAGACACACCATACTGCTGAAAGTAGGCTGGAATTGAAAGAGAGAAAAATAAAGATAATCCAACAATTATAATATTCCGAGAGCTTCCAGCCTCACTATAACGTAGATTTGACAAGCCCAAAGCTGTAAGCATTGCCCACATGAAGCACAATAATGCAGCAACCATGACTTCAGGGATTGATGCTATAAAGCCTCCAACTTTACCTGTGTACCACAGACATAGAGCAAAGATAAGCGAAGAAAATGAAAAACAAGAAGCTTTATGGTGTGTGTTGTTGTAAACTTCATTCAATGACAATTTGTCATAGTAAGACAAAAAGTGGTATCCCTACACAACCTGTATTCCCAGATTGTTCAAGTGGTAATGGAATCTCAGTGTTGCAGTGATACATAATTTTTAATCCCTCCCTAGACAAACAAACTTTGAATATAAAAATGGTAGACAAGCACGATGATGATATACCAATCTCAGTAGTGTTGGGGTCATAAATTGGTATATATAGCCAAATTGAAAACCTCAGGTGCAAATTTAGCAAGATATTTCACATACAACATTTGGCAGGGTGTGCTATCTTTGCAAGTCATTTTACTTTGTGGTATCCCAAGTAAACATTATACATTTCAGCTCCACTGCTTTCCTAGTGTTGACATTAGCATCAAACTAGCACTTGTTTGTGTCATTAGCTAAAAAGACTAATTACTAAAGTTGCTTGTATCATCCAACACATAACAATCTCAGTTGTGATGGGGTCATAAAAAAAGCTTCAGCTCCCCAATCATCACTCATCAGTCCTTGAGCATAATGTAACACATTAATCAGCATTTAGCTACAAACGCTGTATTTGATGAGATAACTTGAGTATTGGATAAAGATGGAGGTTTGAAAATCTTAAAATCCTAAACTTGGAGGAAGACCATGTTTTCTGGAATTCTAAAGAAGAGTTAGGGCCCGTTTGGATACTTAGAATATCTCAGTATATATGTGAATAGTAGTGAAATGGTTTGAGTTAAGATATTTTATTGAGTTTTGGAAAAGATGAGAGAAAAAATTGAATAAAAATATTATAAAGTTAAAAAATTGTTTGAATATAATTTTTCAATATAATTTTTGTTTTGAAATTTGAAAAAGTAGCATTGTTTTTAGTGTTTTGTTTGAAAGTTTGGAAAGTTGTAATGATTAGATGAAAAAGTTGATGAATTGAAATTGAAAAGTGTTTGTGTGAGTGATGTTTGGGAAGGAACTATCTGAGAATACTTAAGAACTAGTGTTGCCAAACAAACCCTTAGTGTTTCAGTAGGAACCTGTCATGCCAGGCCATCTGCAGATTTTCAAGAATGCAATTTTGAAATTTAAAAAGAGTTTGATCAATGTAAGTACCCTTCTAGGAGCACGAAATTGGCCTATAAAGTCTTACCCAAACAGATATTGATATTGCAACCAAAATGTGCCAAGAGAGAGTTTTGGGACTCTTACAAGAATTATATATCTTGTAGCTTTTGGAAACCACATAAAATACAAGGATAATGATAGTGTGATTTGAGGGGAGTTCAACCACCAAATGTTCCTGGAGAAGAATTTGAGTTTGACGATTGTCAGAGGTTCTGCACTTCTGCTTACTACTGCAGTAGGGACAAAATGACATGTTTTGTCATGGCAAATAAGGGATTCATATTATAAAGGATTTGTACGAAAACTAACTGTATAACCTCCAAGTAGAGGAATTGGTTTGTTCAAGGTAGGCTGCCCCGAAGTAGTTTTATGCTAAAAAGAGTTCTTTAAAAGATTTTCCTTCATCACCAAAATATTTGCCTTCTGGTTGGCTTGTTTTGCTCTGTTGTTCATATTTATACGTCTGCAATTTTGTGAGTTGATGTATGTCAGCTGATTCTATATTTAATAAATATTGCCAGTATTTGACATGGATTCAAATTGGTAAGAAGATTGTGAGTTACACCTATTCACCCCCCTCTAGGTGTTATTTAGGGTCAATGTTGTAATTTCAGGAACTTCTAAACCTAGACACAAGTTTAGAAGCTAGCCAAGATATGCCAGTCTCACTCGTTATCCATTAAACCAACTTGACTTGGTTTCGATTACAGCAGCAAGAAGACGAACCGATACATCATTAGAAAGACAAATGCATGTCAAAGTACAGTGCATATTATAACGATTATAAATATTTGCTGAGAAAATAAAGGGGGTATGTACCCAAAATGCACCAAAAAGAAAACTTCACTGCAGTTACCACCTGTACACATTCAGCTTACAGTTTATTTGCTATGATGCACGCATCTAATTAGTTGAACCATTGACTAGCAATGAAAGAAGATTCAAATTTCATTTCTACTTTGTTGTCAATAGAAATTGGAAACAGAAAACAGATACTCACCTACAAGGGATAAGACTATCAAAATGCATGCACCTAATTCAACTGCTCTACGGCTTCCCATTTTGGTCACAGCAATGGTATGTAAATTTTCAGTTAAGGTGGTGGACCCTGTTCCTGTACCCCAAAGACCAGCCAAGATGCTGGAAAGACCTTCCAGACCAATCCCTCGGCTAAGAACACCTGGGGTTGGAGGTCTTGATGCCACCAATAATGAAGATGCATGGTATGATCCCACCTAATCAGTTTAAAACAGAAAACAATATTCACAAACAGAATCAGGCAGGCAAACCATATAATTCTGCAAGACGCATCAATGAGTAGATTTCTACAAGAATATGCAATAAAATTGGTTAAAAATAAATCTTGAAATTATATACAAATTTGTGTACAAAACTAATGTGAAATTTTTTATTCAGTCATCAATTGGTTGTCCAAGATAATTTTATGATGGGAAAAATAAAAAAAACTCCCCAGAATTTTGCAGAAAAAGCAGAACCAATTGTAATGTTCAACCTGTGAAATTTTTAAACAGTTTTGCACATAGTTTTTTATCCTGCAACTAAATTCATACAAGCAAGCTTATCAAAGTGCAGACAAACAATAATTGAGCATTACTTTTTCAAGCAATGCTCAATTAAAAAAATCCCCCCTGCCCCTTTTTCTGTAGGTCATTAGCCAAATCTTTTTAAGTACAACTTGTCTATTTAGGAAAATAGACATATCATACCATATGGAAAGTCTAGAATCTCTCATTTTGATAATTACTAATAGTCTATATAAATTATGAATCCCCACAAGATATTTCACTGTGAGCTACTTACACAGAAATAATCAAATGAAAAAATCTACAAGGGGAACATAAGTCAATAAATGACAGGAAACTAACCGAATCTACTGATGAGATAATGGACACCACACACATAACAAGAGCCATTTTCCAGTGGAAGACAGGAGTACCCCATTGTAATGGATAAGGAAATCTGAACCATGGAGATGATCTTAATGCATGTGAGGTATCAACTCGACAATGTTTCATCCTTGAGAGATGTTTTCTGCAGTGCTCAGAGATTATATTTGAAGCAGGCACATTTACATCACACCCTTTGAAACTATAGGCTCCAGCTTCAGTAAGCAAGAAAGCAGCAGCCCATGTGATTGCCAGGCCCAATGGAACCTAACAATAAGAACCAAATTATAGTACAAGATAAATGTAAAATATTGTTTACATATAAAGTAGTATCAATAAATAAGTGCAGGAATTACTTATATATATAAAAAAAAACTACGAAAAGTAATAAAAATATGAACTTGTAACTCTTAACTTACCGCATATATTAAGAATATACGATGACCAAAAACAGAGATCTTACGAAGATACTGCAAAAAATAAGGAAACAAAATCCAATCACAAAGAAATGCCAGATATTATGACATTTTCAGCAGAGATGAAAATAAATTACGATGAAATAGCAAAAGCAATAAACTACTAAAATTTAACATAAATCTATAGTAGTTTTACCATACTTACAAGAGAAAAAATAATGACCAGCAATATCTGCACCAATCCAACCTCAAGACACGTACCAACTAGTGGGAAACCATAGCCAAAAAAAGAAAGTCCAACAGCAGCAATAGTTGGGGACACAACAACTGGATTGATCAACCTGAAAAGGGAGGGCAAATGAACTGAGGTGGAGTCATTGGGTGTATTGTACAAAAGGCATGACACCTCAAAATAACATTATAACATAAGACAGAAAGAAGTGACACTAGTGAAAAACCAACACTCATGCTATACACTCAAGTATAACAGTATATAAATTCTACATGCATGTTAATGACTTGCAGTGAAAATTTATGTTCCTTCCTGAACAACTTTGAACCAAGAAAATAATATATAATTTAATTATATATATAAACTATATATATAATTTAATTATTTCAATGCTAATGCTCCCCCCCAAATATAAATTTTTGGATCCACCACTGTCTCCACTCTTCTTGCACATATAACACTAGTCCATTACAATCATGCATCTCTTTCTTAAATTATCCATGAAGAGAATTTTCCCTGGAGAGGCCATCCAAGCAAACAACACCGCTCTCGAATGAGCAGTGTTGTTTAGAATATTCTCTCAAGCACCTAACTTTTTTTTTTTTGATAAGTAAGCAAGTTTTATTAATCAAAGATGGCAAAATGCCCAGTTACAAGTACAAGAGGCCCTAATTAAGAAGGACAAGCACCTAACTTGTAAAGTGTTTAGAATTAGTTTTGGATATTCACAAGAGCTTCGTTGACTATAAACCTAACTTGTAATTCCCATGAGCGGCCCACCTGATACTTGTAACATGGCAGCTCTTGAACTTCGGCCTCTTCAAGAACATCCCACTAGCAACCTCATTCGCTTCTCTAGAACCCCAGCAGCACTCACAAACTCACCAACACTAATCTAAGCAATCCAATCACATGGATACTGAAAAGAACAGCAAAGTATAGGTCTATGTATAAGGAGAGAAAACTATATGGCTTGAAGGCACTCAACCTCACATAGGGTTTTCTCACTCAGAGTGCTCAAAAAAACTTTAGAAAAATAACCATTCCAATTAAAAATAAGTATAAGAAACCCTATATAGGTAGGCCTAAATACAGATTGGTCTAGGAATTCATTTTAATGCGAAATTGTGAAAATCTCAGTTTGATCAATCCAGGTGTCTAGGATATGCCAATTGAAGCATCTAGCTAGTTTAAAATTGCAAATTCTGCTCAACAAAACATCTAGTGAAATCTCTGTTTTTCCATATTTTTAATCCGATCTCATCCTCGCCACCAAACATAATTACAACTCAAATGGACAACGTTTTGCCATTGAATAATTTGTATACTAATATGGACAAATATTTTAGGCAAACACATTGTATAGCATGTTCTCTTCTCATAAAAAAATGTTTTCTAATTTATATATATATTGATAAGTAAGAAAAATTTATTGATCCTCGTAATTAGGCAAAGCCCAAGTACACACGTAGTATACAAGAGAGATATACCTAATTACAGTCTAGTAGCAAAAAATTTAATTTTATATTAATATGGACAAATGTTTTAGGCAAACACATTGTATAGCATGTTCTCTTCTAACTTATAAAAGAAATGTTTTCTTCTACTTTTATTTGGATAATTTCCTGAAGTCAGATCGAGCAACTTATTGAGAGAAAACTGAAAAGTTAGCACCCTATTGGGCTATCCAAAGGGCAACTTAGCACCAGTTAGCCAATCTTAAGCTACAATAGGGTAAACTATTCTTATGTTTATTGAAAGGGAACCAACATTAGTTGAGGCAACCAAAGAATTGCACCAGTGCTGCATATATGACACCGGTCATTTTTGTTCTTTTTCTAGAGTGGGAAGGGAAGTGAGTGGGCAAACCTATTAATTTATACCTTAACGGGAACCACCCCTCATATTTAAGCCATAAGTGATATAGTCAACATAATTGATATAAATATATTCTATATAGCTATTTATGAAACTATTAGAATTTTTTTACTAGCTAATCGAAAACTTTAATGAACAAAGTAAAAGTCTAGTCCGAGTACACATGATGCATACAAGAATAACACATAATTAGAAACGGAAAAGAAATGGCACATAACTCAACTTTAAGGAATCAGCTCTTATTTTGTGATAAGTAAAAGTAAATGAGGAATCATCTCATCAATGCACCAATTAAAGAAGCTTTTCCCAATCCACCTTCAAGCTTCCAAAATTACCAATTCTCATTCAGTAATTGGAATGGAAAGCATTTGCTAATAATGAATTTGAAATCTGCAGGGATATAAGGATACCGGAATCATACCTTAATAATATAGACATCAGTCCACTATATCCAAGTATTGCTTGAAAGGTTGAAGCTATGATTATAGCCCCCTGTAGCTCCTTCATAATATGCTTGAATTTCTGAATGTTAAGTGATTCTCAAGTCTTTAAAAAATTCAACAGAATAAAAGTACTAGAATATTGAATAATTAAAAAATGAATTAAACAAATGGATAAGGGATTTATTTTCAGTGGCTGATAAATTTTTATAAGTTTCATACACAACTAAACCCTAAAAAAAAAAAACTAAACCCTAAACCCTAAACCCTAAACACTAAAACTATTGCAACTGAAAGTTTATATACAACAGCCAATTAGTTCTTAATTTCCTTGTTTCTAGGCGCCTTCTTAAGAGGGCATGTATGCTTATTGTAACTGGTTTTGATGCCACTCCATTTATTAATAAGATCTTTTACTTATCAAAAAAAAAACTTATTAAATTGTTGAATACAGGCAGTAACATAGCATTTCTAACAATTTAAACACTTACACCACCTAAAGTCTTAAATAAACAAGTTAGCAGTTTGAAAATAATGCATTAGTTGACACTTTCGACAATTTTTTTTTTCAGGCCGCACCCGGGGCCAGGACAAAGCCAAGATTATAACTTTGGAGGGGCCAAGTATTTTAGGTTTGAAGAAATGGTTCAATTGGATCTTTAAAGGAACACCACGAACACAACGATAATAAATAATAAAATGAAAGCGATTAAAGAGTAGGAAATAAATAGATAAATTCAAAATCTAAGGAAAAGAGACCTTTAACAAAAATCAACAAGAAAAAAGTTTACATTAAGCTTTAATTAAAAATTTTATGCATAAAGTTTAAGCAAACATCAAAATTAAAATTATGGTGAAAATCTTCACAAAGTTTTTAGATTCATAAATGATGACTACAAATAAAAAATTTATATATATCTTCTCCTATTCTTAAATGTGTTTAAAATAAATATTATTTTTCTAATAAATCTCTCTAAGAAATGATATTCTGTCAAAATATTATATGAAATAAAGTTAAATGGGAAAGAATATAGCTGAATTATTAAATCTTAGTTTGCTTGGATTGAAATAGTATAGTCAAAAGTTGCATGGGCAAAAACAGGGGTGTCAAAGCAATTTTTGTTTAGAGCCTTGGGGGGCCAGGGCCCCCTTGGCCTGCCTTGGCTTTGCCCATGCCTGGGGCATTTTGCCATGTAGTAGACTATTAATCTTAAATTCTCTAAAGCTGCTATGTCCTTCTTTTCTTGTTAACAAGGCTGCTTGTGTAAGTGATCAAAATGGAAAAAATTGTCTTCTTCCTTGTTCAATCATTAGTCCTCTGAGAACTACCAAAAGATCTAATAATATCCAAATTGCACTATCAGATTCAAAAATAGTATGATCTAAACACCTTACTAAGGTGAGAGAAAAAAAAAAGCAACAATCTGTTAATGGCTGCATTTCTTTTGAGACTCTCAAGATGTTAAGAAATAAGCCAAGTAAACATTCTGTGAGTGAAAGAACATAAGTAGCTTTACGCCTGTAGCCATAACTAAGATATTCCATGTACTTTATGATCTAACTAGATGACTTTATGAAGTTTATTATCTATCAGTCAATTGATAATGTAAATGTGCAATGTGTGTGTCTATATATTAATATAAATGTGCATGTACATCTTACACATACTAAGGGCCAATTTTTCTGTTTTGGTTCCACAATTAATGGGAATAAACCAAGACAAACACAAAAGGTCTGTCACTAGTCACCAACCCATGATTCAACCAGAGCATGAAAAGAGAAGCTTACATTATCATTGAGTCCTTGAAACTCTGGGGAGTTGATGATTGCCAATGCTGGAGCCAGGAAAACAAATGATGGACCCTGTATCAGGGGTAGCCTCGACCCAAAAGTCGTATGTAAAAGAGTAGTTACTCCCGACATAAAGAGGACTGTTGATACCACATTCGAAGTATCCTCCTAAACCCACTAAATCCAATCAGACCAAGCTACGCAACATTTTTTTTCTATCAATACTAAAGAAGAAAGTCAAGTAGAAAATTCAATTGAGAAAACAACCGTAGCTACTCACATAAGTTCCACCCATTGCGGGAACAATGACGAGCGGAATGAGAATTAAGGAACCCAGCATCGAAATATAATGCTGGAATCCGTAAAGACCAATGGGAACTGAAAGTTTACAGAAACAAACATAAGCAGGAAGAACTTTAATATAAAGATCTTTTAAAGAAACAAAAATAACTACAACAGGCAACTATTACCCACAAACCGAAAAAAAAAAAAAAGTTTGCTGAATTATTCACAAAACATTTAAAATCACTTTCTAATGAACCCTGAAAATATCTAAGTTTCACAATTATGCAACGAGAACCCAGAAACATCGCCCAAGAAAAGCATAAACTGTTTCCAGCTATTAGTCAAATATATAGCATTTGACAAAGAGAACAATATAAAAAGAACATCTTTATCTGTAAATGATATAAATAATAATAATAATAATACCAGACTAGTAAACAAGTGGGAAACTAACCAAGACCAGGTGTATCTCTGAGCTCATACTTCATATGCATGCGCCTACCCACAAACCCATCATCGTCGTCCACACTGCGTGGCAACACATCCACCACTTCCTCGCTCCTCGCGGGCCGCCTTGACCCCTGCTCCGTGGCCGCGCCGGGGTCCTGACCGTTCGAGACCGTACTCTTAGGCGGTCTGTCAGAGTCCCTCCGTTTCTTCACCGTCCGATCCTTATCCGTCTGCGGCTTCGGTGGCGTTGGAGGAACAACCTTTTCGTTCTCCCGCTCACCGTTCACGGCCCTACCGCGACCCGCTTCGAGATCCGGCTGAGCCTGATCCGGTTCTCTGGGCTTGAGCGACGGAGCTATCACCTGGCTCGAATCGCTGGCATTGGTCTCGCCGGAGAACTTTGGCCTGAACCCAGTCCGCTTGGCCCAGGAAGAAGGCGGCATTGCGGGGGACTCCGGAGTCGGCGGCAATGGACTCGGACGCTGCGGCTGTTTCGGGTTGGAGATCGACATCCTCACACCAAGAACAACCAAGAAACGAAAAATCAGTAGTTTCCCATAGCTCAGGCAATGTGTACACACACACACACACACGCAGATCTGATCTCTCCGTTCAGAGCTTCAAGTAGTGTACAAAGTACAAGAAAGGGAGCTCCAAGATCTTCCCCAACCTAGAGCTAGAGAGAGGACTTCATGTGTGAGAGTGAGTGCACAGGATGAGAGAGAGAGAGAGAGAGAGATGGTGGGGTTAGGGAGACACAGACCGAGGTAAAAGCCCAAAGGATGACAGCGAAGGCCGAAGGTAATGGCGCCGTAGTTTTATTTATTTATTAGTTTTCTAATTCAGGCAATATTAAAACACTCAAATATGTAAAAACATTTGTCTTTTAAATTAATAATTTAAAACTATTGTTTTCTATTTTGTGAAAAGTATTATTACATACGAGTTGTACGGATAATTATAATATACAAGTTGTCTTTTATGTTTTTTTTCCGTATATTTTTCTAATATGATTATTGCATGTTTTTTTAATATAAAAGAATTATTTTGATTAATAACATTAATGAAATATATAAAGAGTATAGAAAAATAATCATATATAACATAGCTCTATTATTCACATCTCATTTATTATTATTTTATTATTTTATTATTACTTTTTCTCTTCAAATTTAGATTAAAAATCTCAAAATATAATATTTTTGTATAATTTTAAAAAATAAATTCAATAAACTAACATAATCATATAATTTAATAAAGAAATCAACTTTATGAAAATTGATATTCATTATTCATTGGGTCAGTGCATTCTCAAAACTTTTTTTATCTTTTTTTTAAAAAATATATCAATAAAATCTATTTTTATATTAATTTTTATAATATGCCATGCATCAACTTATATATATTTTTTTATATCATTTAAATATTATTTTTTAAATATTTTCTTTATTATCAATAACATCTTTTTATCTTTTTATAACTTTTTAATGGTGAAAAAAGAAACTTACAAGAGAGAAAAAAATCATTTAGATATTTTTGAGTTATGAATAGCATCCTCTACATTTAAAATAATTAATGTAGCAAAGTGTACAATTAAGATAAAATATAAAATACATTAAAATGAACCTTTGAGCCACTTTCTTTATATTTCAAAAAATATTTATATTTTATAAAGCTGTTGTGAACGCACTTATTTTTATAAAATTGAATTTAGTTTTAATTAAATTATATGGTTATATGAATTGATTAAAATTCTTTTTTTCTAAATTATCCAATAATGTCATATTTTGAGATTTTTAATTCATATTTAAATAATAACAGGAAAATTAATAATTAGATGGTAAAACGATAATAAAGAATGTGTAAGGATATGATAACCCAGTTTTAGATTTACAACTTATTTATAAGAGAGGCGCTTTGGATTGGTGTCATCGTTTATGTTATCTATCAAAAGCCAATCCAGATGCAATACTGTCAAAATTCCAAGGCAGGAGGTCATGGGTCATGCTTTGACAAGCACCCTAACGTGCCTAGACAACATATCAGAAGCACTGTTGGCGTCGTTTGATTGTCCACAGACCAAGCCCTCAAGCAGGCAGTGCATAGTTGGCGTGCTCAAAACTTGCACGCGCGCGCAAGCGAGGTTGTCAGACCATGCTCAACGCGCGGCCAATCTGCATGTAGCGATGGGGTCCTCGATCAAAACACCATACACGTAAGGATTCCTCCTTATTTCGGGTTGCTCCTCAATGACCGAAAAGGACTCCTAACTTGGTGTTGATCACGTGAATGGTGATAGGGTTGAAGTGGGGTTAAGATATATGGAGTAAAGGGTTAAGTGTTTAGGTGATGAAGGGTTCGGCTAAGTGGGTTTTGTGTGTCACGGCAATGGAGCTAAAGGGTTTGCACGAAAATGACTTGTTTTGGGAGATTTGATGGCTGAATATGGGGTTAAGGTAAATGAGTGTTTTGGCCAAGTGAGGGTTTAGGAAAGTGGATTAGGGTTTGGGAATTAAATGGAAGATATTTGGTGGATGAAATCTAGAAAATCTGATGAAAGTATATGTGGCCGGTTTTGGGAATGAGTAGGATTTGATTTTATTTTACTTGGGGAATTGGAGATTTGATTAAATCAATTAGGAAAGTATTGATTAATCAAATAAGGAGAGAATAATCTGAATTGGTGAGGTGGAAGAATGGATTTTCAAACTAGGCAAGTTGCCTTAGTCGAATGGGTTCTAATTTGGAAAGTGGGGTGAACACTTTGACAAGTTTGAAAGGGTTTGAGGTGGCTGCCTTGGGGGGCACTCGCAGAGCATGTCTAGGAATGTTTAAGGAAGGTTTAGGTCTGATTTGGTGGAGGAAATAAGGCAATTTCATGATAGGCAAGTTTCCTTATACGAAATGGTGCAAATCTGAAAACTAGGAAAACTGTTTTGGAAAGTCTTGTGTGTTTAGAAGGAAAGTTTGGGGCTACTTTGTGGGGACTAACCAGACCTCGACCAGGGGTTTTAGGGTGTTTTAGGTCTGATTTAATGATGAAAATATATTAAGTAGAGTTAGGATTTAGTGGCTAGTTGGTGGAAAAGCAAGGGGGCGAAATTGGGCAACACACCAACTAGGTTTGGTATAATGTTGCCGTGGCTTGTGTGGGCTGTATGGGGCTGCTTGAATTCGTGTTTGGGGCAAAGAAAACTTCAAGATAATAGAATGAACATCCAAGAAAATAGATGATCACTCAAGGGAGAAGAAGAACACACCAACCACTCCAAGCTCCAAGTGGTTCGGCCAACACAACTCACACAACACTCCACTCTTTCTTCAATAGTTTTCAAGAACACTTTCTCACTCAACTCTCAAGGGAATTTCGAAATTCACAATGGTTGTGAATTAAGAAATCCTCTTGAACACTCACACACTCTTTCTCAAATCCACAAGTGGTATGGATTTGGCCTCACCAAGAACACTCACTCAAGAACACAATACATAACTCCAAGAACACAAACACACAAACTCAGGAACACCAATACACAAACTCAAGAACACCAAGAACACTCCAAACCAAAACACCAATTGAATAAACCTCAAAAATATTATTAATACTCAAATGAAAAACAAGATAAATGTGGAACAAACCGATTCACGAATTATACGGTTTGATCCTCTTCAAAAGGGATTCACGAATTGCACCCTTAAGAAGTCCAAGTGCTCAAAGCACAGAATGAAATCATAACCACTATGGAGTGGCCGACCTAACCCTTTCCAGAGCAATGTTCTAGCTTTCTCAATTGTCCAAAAATTGTTAAATGAAAGCCTAATGGTCCTATTTATAGAGCTAACAAGTTGGAAACCTCCAATAAGTCTCTTATTAAAATAAATAAATGACTAACACGTATTAATGCAATTTAAATAAATAAATAAAATAAATAAAAGAAGAACAAACATGATAGGCGCCCAAGTGGTGGTGTGGTCGTGGGTTGCATGTGTCCATGGTGGGCTATGGTGCTGCAATGTCCACGGGTGGGCATGTCTGCATGGTGCGGTGGTGCGTGAGCATGGCTCTGTGCAAGGCTAACTAATTGTGGTCATGGCAGTGTGCCATGCATGGTCATGGTGGTAGGCACAGAGTCAAACCACATCGCTCAGGAGTGGCCCAGTCAAGGTGCTTGGGCGGTGGTCCTGCATAGTTCGGGCTGGATGCTAGGGTGATGTGCATGCATAGACAAGCTGACGGTCTGGACATCGGCTGCATGGCGCGGGTTAGTGCCGCGCACTGAATGGCATGCATGGTGTGCATGCCATTGGCCTGCTTTGCAAGGCATGGGCTAGAGCCATGCGCTGGATGGCATACATGGTGTGCATGCCACTAGCCTGCTCTGCAATGCGCAAGTTGGTGCCGCACGCTGGATGGCGTGCCTGTGAAGACACGCCACTAGCCTCGCTAAGGTGTGATGGGGCGTGCAGGTGATGGGACGCATGTGCACACACAAGCGTGCGCGCATGGCTGTGCGCACGATCGATAGCCTCACTGGGCGCCTGCTGCGTGTCAAGGCATGCATGCAGGCTAACTAAGGGACTGTCCTGGCCCTTAGATGACTCAGTCAAGGCATGATCCTGAGCAATCCTCCTAGGGGTTCTGACATGCATGCCTAGTGCGCGCGCGCAGCGTTCATGCATGGGCTGCGAACAAGCATAAGGCGTATGCATGGCCTGGGCATTAACGCAGCGCGTGCATGCACGCCTCTGGAATTGACGGTGCAGTTGCCCAGCATGCTTATGCAGGCTGGCATGCCGCTCAACGCCCTGGCCTTGGCCAAGGCCTTGCTGATCAACGCCCAGGCTCTACAGCTAGGGCCATGCTGATCAACGCCCAGGCCCTACAGCCTGGCCCATGTAGACCAACACTCAGGCACCTACAGCCTAGGCCATGCAGCGGCCTGCCACACTCAAACCCACCAAGGTCCAACCCACTCCATCAACGCCCAGCTCACACAACCTGGGCCACACATGCATGGACCATCCAATCCGAGCAAACCCAGCAGGACACCCTGAAAACCCAAGCATACCAATAGACAACCCATGTTGTAGACTCCAAGGCCCACCGATGACATGAGGCCCCCATCAAGAGGCGTGGATCCAACAACTGTTATCCATTGTTTGAATCCATTTGTAATTTAAATTCGAGTATATGTAAGGCACTAGGCCAGAACAATAGTTATCTTTGGAACATTTTTCTTATCTTGGGACAACTTAGCTTATAAGCCATAAAGGCAAACTTGTGATTCGTCACAAAAGCTCCATTGGGCGTAATTCGTGAAACCCAAAAGAGAAAGGTTATCCCTGTGCAATTCATGAATCAGGGTAATTTATTGTTTCTTTGTTCTTCCTATGTTAATTCATTCTCGAGGTTATTCATTATTCAGTGTCTATACCTTGCTTTGCATTGCATTCGATATTGCTTGTTGATTATTTTGCATTGTCGGAATGGGGCAACGCATAAGGCAGTCCAAAGTTACCATTGGAGAGCATTCGGCCTGTGCACCAAGCCTCCATGGACGAGTCAGGGAGCAAGGTCAGGGACAAGCACGACAATTACTGCTAACTGCCCCCATTCGCCCCACATACGCCATCTGTCCACCAATAACCGCTCCCACACGCCCAGCATAAGCTATCTGTCCACCAATAAATGCTCCCACACGCCCAGCATAAGCCATCTGTCCAACCAAAACTGCCCCACATGCCAGAATTAGCTACCTATCTAGCCATAACTGCCCAATTGCCAATCACATAACTACCCACCCACATGCTCGACCAACCTACATAACCGTCCATTCAACTGCTGCACGTGCATGCTTGCTGATGCACGCCTATGAGCATAGCATTCAGCATTCCTTTGACGCACTCAAGATAACCACAACTAACCTTAGCCAATACCCGTGAGAACTCATTCGAACCCATTCAGCACAAGCCATAGCCATCACACTCAAACAAGTGGCACATCTATTCGGTCAGCAAAGAACAAGGAAGGGCGTGATAGCTTGGTGTCTAGGGTATTGACCGAGGACCTTATCACAATACGTAAAGGAGTAGATGAAAGGAAGAAAGAGCCACGTCACATGTGATTCGTGACCTCTCTTTTCTCTTCGGCTTCCTCGAGCAATTTGTCATTGCTTAAAGCTCAAGCAAAGGATTCTCATGGCATGGTGAGGCTAATCTGCAAGATATTAAAAATCATTTTCTGTCATATTGGGTTTTGCTTTGTTGATTATTGCTTGACCATAGCAATTTTGTGGGTTTTGATTTTCAAAATGTTTAATTTTTTTTTTCCTTTCAAGGAGAAAAATTGGTAGCTAAGGCAACGGATTGATCTCCATTTACTGGAATACACCTCCAGAGCAAACAAAGCAATGCCCAAGATCAATTCCAATTTGCGTTCATCCCTTCGTCCATTTTTTTCATTGTCGCGTTTCCGTCCAATTCCATCACCTTCTTTGCATTCGTCCCTTCGTCTTCGCAAACAAAGCAACTGTGCAATGCACGAGATCAATTAAACGTTGGCTTCCTAGTTGGTGTCCTGGAAGCAAATAAACGTTGGCTTCCTTGGCTTCCTGAAAGAAATCCAACCATGAGAAACAATTAAACATTGGTTTCCTGGAAATAAACATTGAATAGCAAAACCCAATTTGAAAGGAAAACTGTGAGAGCTTCATGAGTTTCTTTTTCCGCCATCTTCCTCTCCATATATTGTGGTGGTGTTGAAAAATACGGTGGATGTTTTTCATGGGTTTGATTGTAAAAGATTTTCTGTAGCAATCAAAGTCGAGTATTTCTAGAGCTTGAAGGTCAAGGAGAGAGGGGGAAATTGAGGGGAGGGAGGGGGACGGATTTCCAGTGTCTCAATTCACACACAAATTTCTATTTTTCTTCACTAATCCAACATGGCAGAGTATAATTTGCTTCCGATAACCTCTATTTAGAGGTGATACAGGTCCAAATATTTTTCCTTTTTATAAACCATTTTTATAAAAATGTAATCTTAAAAAAATCTATGATGGAATCTATTTTTTGGAAAAAAAAAATGTATAAAATTTGTAAGTTTCATTTGTATATATTATTTCTTTTTTGAAAAATCTAACGATAGAATTTTCAACTTTGTTTTCAAAAGAACTGTTATTTTCATAATTCAATAACTTAACTCTTGTCTTTCTTGCGACCTTCCTCCCATATAGATTGTTTTGTTTTTCAATTGGCACATTAAACTATTAAAAAAATAGGAAAATATTTATCGATATTAAAAAAAAAAATGTTATTATATCGCTTCACTTTGTCCACTTATTTTGACTGTTCATGTTTTTTTTTTTTTTTGCTAAATAGTTAAGGAAATAACTATTAGTGTATTAGTATTTTTTTTTTAAAAAAAACATTTGAAATAAAAATATAAAAAATATAAAAATGCAAATTGCATTAGGAGGCACTCCATTTAAGTAAATTGAAAAGACATAGTAGCACTACTCTAAAATTAAAACACTATTGTCAAATGCATCGACCCTAGGGTCCTTAAATTATTAATATTCATAATTGAGTTTTTTTTTTTAGGAAAAGCATTCCAAACTTTACCAATAATAAAAGGAGTTACAAAGATAATAACACTGATCTAGAGACCAATTTTATCTCATCCCCAGTTAGCATACAAGATTCTCTTGTTAGACAGTGAGCAACAGAGTCATTGCTCTTTTTTACAAAATTAGCTTGTCAAATCACAGATCTCATTTATAATACCTCTATATGATTTTAATTTTTGAGTCTTTCATTATAAATATCTGAGTGTCATTGTTAAAAAAAGAAGTTTGGAACTCTTGTTGAAATATTATTTGTTTTCAGACATGGAGCTTAATTTCTTTCATTTTCTAGTCAATTATTATATTTATGACAATGAGTCTTTTTCTTGTTTAGTATTATTAAGAAGTAGGACTAGGAGGCGTGGTTCTTATATTTATGACATAGGCATCTTTTTCTTGCTGAACACGAATCAGTCAACCTTTCATGTACATAGGTCATTAATTATCTCTCCTTTACTCTCAGTTTTGTTTAACTCAAGTTAGGATACTTGATAATAGATGAAAATGACAAAGATGCAATTTTGTTTTTATAAAAAATATCTTTCATTTAAAATATAATTATAAAAAATTGTGAAATGTTGTAATTATAATCTTCCGATTCTCTCAACCGTAGGTAATTAACATATAAAAATATGCATTTGATAGTTCCTAAATTTAGTGAACTTGCTATTGTTGGTGCTTTACTTGATCTATTTTTTATAATTATGTAGGAGTATACAAGAACATGAATGTCTAGGTTTCATAAAATGTTGTTACATTTGCGACACTTATTTTTGCTAGATCAGAGGATTCAACATGAGTCCATATACACGTAGTGCGAGAGGCAAAAAGTAGTACTTAATATATCTATTGTGGCAAGACAACTAGAGATGGCAAAGTCACAAGGTTGAAATATCATTTAGGTAGGATTTCAGGTGATTAACAGGTATCTGCTGATATAAAATGGCAAATGAAGGAGTTGGTCAATGTAATGAAAAAAACAAAGAGAAGAAAAGAAAGAAAAATCACAGATTGGAAGCCTTGTAAATTTATCATATGATGATATTGATGTTGATGTTGATGTTGATGATGATGATGATGAGGGACACATTTATGATTCAAAAGGGAAGTGAAAAGAGAAAGTAGGCAGAAAATCATCAACGGGGGGATTAAGTAAAGGGAAATGCTAGTTATCCATTTAAAAAGTGTCCCGATCCATCTCGTTTTGGGATTTTTTTTTTCAGTTTTAGATTTATTTTACATGATTTTTTTAACATCTTAAAATATTTTTTAAAATTTTAAAAAAATCATAATATTTTTTAAAAACACCTACTTAAAAATCATGTAAAAAAATTGAAAAAAATAAATAAAATCCCAAAACGGGATGGATCAAGACACTTTTTAAAGGGATAACTAGCATTTTCCTTAAGTAAAATTTTTTACTCCAAGAACAACTCTTGGGTCTCAACCTTCTATTAAAAGTGCTATGTGTACAAATGAGATAATGATAAAGCAAATATGGCTATAGTAATTTGGTGGTATGATTCTAATTTACATTTCAATGCATCTCAATCCACGTTTTATCAACGAGCTATAAATACCTTAGTTGCCATTAGGTCAGGATTCAGTAGTCATTCTTTGTATGAGTTGAGAGGAAATCTGTTGAAAAATTTTATGACTGAGGTTTAGAAATATTTTTTAGATATTAAAACATCTTGGGGGTGAGTAGTTATTCACTAATGGCAGATGGTTAGACAAACCAGAGACAACAACCAATAATTAACTTTTTAATTTATTGTCCAATAGATACAATATTTTTTAAGTCTATTGATACATATGGCCTTGGAAAAGATTTTGAAACACTATTTAACTTTTTTGATGAAATTGTTCGAGAAGTTGGGGTTGAAAATGTTGTGTAGTTCTTAACGGGCAATGATGCAAGTTACATGGCTATAGGAAAAAACTTACAGCATAAGCATGATTCCTTCTTATGGTCTCCTTGTGCAGCTCATTGTATAAATCTGATGTTAGAGAACTTTTGTTATCCCAGACATTTTCCTATTGATGATGAAACTATAAATAAGGCAAGGAAGATAACAAAATTCATTTACAACCATACTTGAGTTTTGGCCTTGATGAGAAAAGACTTTACCAAAAGTTGTGATTTATGTCACCCTGTAGTCACAAGGTTTGCTACAAATTTTATAAATATCCAATACTTACTTTTGTTTAATAAAGAGCTTAGACAAGTATTTACATGTGATAAATGGGTTGTATCAAGTTATTCTAAAAGCAATTTAGAGAAGGAGATAGCCAGGATTTTTTTAAAAGATTGAGAGTTTTGGACTCAATGTCAGTTTATTGTAAAAGTCAGCGAATCTTTGGTTAGAGTATTACAACTTGCTGATGGGAAAAGAAACATGCAATAGGATATTTGTATAATGCAATGGAGAAAGCCAAAGAGAATATAAATGCAAGATTGAAGAACAAAGTTAATGCATTTATGTCATTCATCTGGATCATTGATTTTAGGTGGGATAAACAGCTTCGTAATCCACTACATGCGATAGATTATTTTCTTAATTCTGGAATATACTTCAACCTTTACTTTAAAAGTAAAAATGATGCTTTAAGAGGATTTATAAGTTGTGTAATCATGGAATAAGTTGAATTGTATAAAAATGCAAACAGTGATTTTATACAACTTTAAGCAATCCACCAGTTTGGAAAAATTAGTCTAGATAACCTCAATACTCTTTGTTAATTCTTTTATTTAATTTGAAGTAATAATTTATGATTTTGTTTTTGCTATAGTTGCATGGTGGACTAATTATGGAATTGAAATTCCAACTCTTCAAAAATATACAGTTCGCATACTAAGTAAGATTGTAGTGCAATTGGTTGTGAAAGAAATTGGAGCACATTTGAGTTTATTCGTTCAAAGAAGATGAATAGATTAGAGCATAAACGTTTGAATAATCTAGTATTTATTCATTATAACTTGAAAATGCATGAGAAGTGAATTTTTTTACAAAATAATAATTCTTTTATTGCTAAAACATATGTAACACTTTCACTTATATGTGACTTTTATTTTGGCAGAAATATAGAAAGGGGAAGAGATGCTTGGAATCCAATAAACTTTGGGAATATTGATTTGATAGAAGAATGGGTTGGTGAAGAATTAGAGCTTATTGATGGAAAAGACTTGGATTGGGAAGGTATTAAGGGGCCATTAACATCACTAAGTTTAGAGGATAGTGATAATTTTGGTCTTGATCTTGATGATGATGGTGATGATATTGAAAAAAATGTTTTGAATAATGTTTCAAATATTGATCCTCATTGTCATATTGATGAAGATGAATGATTATTTCTTTTAACTGTTGGATTAATAACATATGATATTGTATTAGATTTTATAAATATGTGTTTAAGACTTGTATTGATTATTGAGAAGTATTATTAAGTTTATTTGGCATATATGCTTTTAAAATTTATATGGGTTTTATTTTAGAATATAGTTAATATATATTTAATTTATTCATATAATGTCTATTCCAAAACGACACATCAGAATGGACTGGTACTAAAATATTATGTTCCAATATTTCAACTAAAACGGTCATTGGAACGATTCGAAATTGTGCTTTTTACATGAATGATGCCATCTTTAGTGCCTAACCATATCAGTATATTCTTGGCTTCATAGATACAAATTGGGATCTTTGTGATTATGGCAACATTTTCAAGTCCAAATATAGGTTCTAGCAATTCAACTTTCCATTTCTTGGTTTCCCTATTAATTAGATTAGCAACCCGAGTCTCTTCATGTAGTAAATGGACTGAATATTTAACTTTATAGCTTGTAGGTCGAGATGGCCATATGCTATTCCATATACCTATGTCTTGGTCATTGCCAACTCTTCATAAGGATTCTTGTTTAATAAGGTTTCTAGTAGCAAATAGAATTTTTCAAGTTAGAGAGAGTCTTCATTCTATTTTTTCATTCAAAACAATTGCTTGAGGGAAGTACTTCATTTTAAACACTTGAGTTGCCAAATAGTTAGGGACATGAATTGTTCTTCATCCCGGTTAAGTAAAAGCTTTCAAAGTCTCTAAATCCAAGACCACCAGCCCCCTTTACCTTTTCCATTTGACCCCAAGCCACCTAATGCATTTTCTTTTCATTCTTCCTAGAGCTACAACAAAACTGATACATAAGCTTGTTGATTTCACATAATAAAGTCTTGGGCAATTTGAAAACCCCCATACAATAGGTTGGGATAGATTGTACCACTGCTTTCAATAGTATTTCTTTCCCTACCTAAGATAGGAATTTGATTTCCCAATCACACATCCTACCTTTGATCCTGTCTAAAATCTCTTTAAAAGCTACTTGCTTAGATCTGCCTGCAAGAGCAGGTAATCTTAGATAGTTTTCATAAGATGAGGTTGCTCTAGTTCCAACTATGTTGAGGATATATTATCTTATTTTCCTCCCCGTGTTGGAACTAAAAAAGATAAAAGTTTTGGTCTTGTTGAGTTATTACGTGAAGCTGATTCATTAATGATCAATAAGCTACTAATAGAGGCCCATTTTCTTTCATTTGCTCTATAGAATAGTAGACTATTGTCTATTAAAAAAAAAAGAGGTGGTTTAAGCTTAACCTCCCTTTGTAGATAGAGAAACCATGAATCTTCTTGGCTATTTCAGTTTAGTTCAATAAACTAACACTTCAACCACAAACAAAAAAAGATAGAGAGAGAGAGAAAGAGAGTTTCCCTGTCTTATACCCCTAGAAGGCAACAAATTTTCTTAAGGAAAACCATTGATTAAAATTGAGTAAGTCATATTTGAAACATAGCTCAGGACTAAATTGACCCACCTCTCACTGAAACTCAACTTTAAAAGAGTCATTCTACCCTATTATAAGTCTTATTCATGTTTAGTTTGATTGCCATGTGTCCTTGCTTCCCTTTTCCTTTTGTGGTCATGGAGTGTAAGGCTTTAAAAGTTATGATGACATTATCTTGAATTATTCTTCCAGGGACAAATACACTTTGAGTTGAGGAGATGATATGGTCCGGCATGCTTTTGAGTCAGTTTGAGATTGCTTTTGAGACCACTTTATATAGAACATTACATGGGGATATTGGTCTATAATCTGAGACTAATTGGGGATGTTTCAGCTTGGGAATTAGGACAATGAAAGTATCATTAAACGCCTTAACGTCACCTCCATGATTCAACACCTCTAGGACTACCTTTGTAACATCATTCCCACTATGTCCTAATGGGATTGGTAGAACATTGCAGAGAACCCATTTGGACATGGAGAGCCTAATAAATTCAATTGGAAAAATGTTTCTTTTACCTCTTCAACCGTGTACCTTCTAGACAGTTTTATTTTTATGTCCTCAGTCACTTTAGGTTGAACAATTTTAATG
This sequence comes from Platycarya strobilacea, assembly GCA_036898215.1. Classification (NCBI taxonomy): domain Eukaryota; kingdom Viridiplantae; phylum Streptophyta; class Magnoliopsida; order Fagales; family Juglandaceae; genus Platycarya; species Platycarya strobilacea. The sequence continues at coordinate 32,865,632 of CM072550.1, forward strand.
CAATCTTCAATGTTGTTAGGCAGTTGTGAAGAAAAAAGGGATTGAAAAAATTGGTAAAATACCTCAGTGATCTCTTGGTAGTCTTTGACTCTCAGCCATCTTCATTTGTGATCTTTTTTATCTCATTAATTTTCTTTTTTTGGTTGGCACATCTGTGGAAGTATTTAGATTTTTGGTCTCCATTTTTTGTCACACCTGTTTTGCCCTTTGTTGCTATTTAATGTTTTCCTCCTCGAATAATTTGTCTTTGTCCCTCTAAAGTGCCTTACTAGCCCCATTTAGAAGTGAGAAACGGGTATTCGCATCAGTGTCACGCCCGACTTTCGTCTCGCCTTGCACAGCGGGGCCGGGTCCCCACCCAAGTTTGCATTACAACTTTTCAAAATGACAAAATCCAATCACCAATGTTTAATGTTATGATTCATTTTTCTTATGATTTTGTAAATTGTAATGTTAGTAGTTAATAACACAATTTGTAATTTGTATGATTAATTTGTATTATTTTAAATTTGTAAATTATAAACTTGTATTATTAGTAACTAGTTTAGTAGTCTTTACTTTTAAGTTTTAACTTTTATGTTTTAGACTTTTAGATTTTTAGTGATAATTTTTTTAAAATAACTTTATTCTTTAGTAATAATTATTACTTAGTATTTAATATAATGACATTTTTTAATATGTAATTAAATCAGGTTTAATAGTTTTGGGGTAAAAAATGGCCTAGAAATTTGATTTTGGCAAAAAATGGCCCATAAATGTGAACTGGGCCAAGGCTCTAGAAAGGTGGTGGCAGGGGGCGGGTGGATGGACCCCCATCTCCACCCGCCCCCCACCCTTGCTACCCCACTGCGGGACAGGGTACCTCACTCCTGTGTAGGCGGAGGCGAGGGGCGAAAGTAGGGGGACCTCGCCTTCGATAGGACGAGGATCACCCCTAGTCGCATTGCTTGAGCCTGTGTTTGAATTCAGTAGAGCAGTCAACTGAGAAAGCTTTCTATGGGTATCTTTTGTATTTTTCTTGAGGAAACTTACTCTATTGCTTAAGAGAGTTCCTGCAGTTATTGAGTTTGCCTTATACAACTTGTATGTTAAGACCCTGTTGAGAATTCATATTGTTTCAACTTGATTTAATGATGCTATTACACTCATCTTGGAGATTGCAATTCAAAATTTTGAATATTGTATCGGTGAGTATACTGGTTAAGACACTGAAACGAAATATTTCAATATCGATATCGTTTCGTATATCATTTCAAGATAATCTACATAAAAAAATTATATATATAAATACATATATAAATTATATTTCAAAATAATAGTCAATATATGAATAATTATATATAAAAATATATAAATATAATTAGTCTAGTATTAATTGAAGTAAAAAATAGCAAAACAATGAAAAAAATAAAATAAAATTGAATGGCCGAAATCAAAAATCCGATACGGCAAGTACCGGTCGAAATATTGATTGGTATGAGATCGGTACTGGCTGAAATATTGGTCGATACGGTCAATATTTTGGCTGAAACGGTATACCCCTAAACTATGTATCGGAGAACAGACCAATACGACATATTTTGGCCGTACCAACTGATACGATATAGAATTAAACAAATTGTTCCAACTTTCTTCAAATATGAAAATCTTCTCTTTGTTTCTGTCCTCTTTCCTCAATACTCTTCCTCTCCTTTCCCTTATAATAAGATGGGCCTGGTCAGAGGTTTAACCATTAAAGTTGTTATATTTTCTAGTTTCAATAGTTTAAACGATTAATGTAAATGTGTAATTAACAGTTTTGACACTTTAAATGGTGAATACAAAATATTTATTTATAGAGCCAATATGAGATTTTTTTAATAATATAATGCTTTTAAATTTCATTAACAGTTTGTAATTAGTCTAATGATTCGTTTGAATGTGATATTTCAGAATATATGTAAATTATAGTAAAATAATTTGTAAATAATAATAAATTAATTTGTAAATAATAGTAAAATAGTTTAAATTCAAATGTTTTATTGACTTTTGAAAAAAAGTTAAATAAAAGTATTATAAATTTAAAAAATTATTTGTATACTATCTTTGTAATATTATTTTTATTTACAAATTTGAAAAATTATATTATCTTTTTTAGAAGTTTGAGTAGTTGTATATGATTTTGCTTTAGTTAAGTAATGATTAGTTAAAAATTAAAATTAAAAAATATTTCATGTTTAATCAATGTTTAAAATAGTTGAAAATATATGAGAATAGCCCAATATTCAAAGCAGCCCTAAAATTTAAATGCTTGTGGGTTTAATGTGTCTGCACCAATTGAATAGTTTTCAATGGCCCACGTTTTGGTTTGTAAAGAAATTTCATGAATAAAATGGATAGATTGATGTGATTATGATGTATTAGATTATAATTTTTTTTAAATAAAATAAATTTAAACTATCACATTTAATCAAATCAGTTTATAAAATTACTTCGATAAAATCTTTTTATTAATCAGAAGGGCTAAAAAGAAAAGGAAACAAATTGATAGAATTCCATAGATAAAGACATCAATAGCAAAACATAGATTACATAATAGAGCACGTCGAAATAAACTTAATTTATAACCTACTGTGGTTAAATGGGGCCCACTGGAATCATTGGAGTGAAACGAGGAAGAACAAGGATTTTGGTGAAAAAGATGTTTGATTTGATACGAATATAAATCCACCAATTGCCACTTCTTTATTTTTCAAAGAGGGCCGAGAGAATCATAGTTAAGCAAATATTACTGTTTCGAAGAATAAAACCCGATTCAAAAATTAGATGAGATAAATTTAGATGAATTGAAATAAATTTATTTTTTAATATTATTATTATTTTGAGATTTAAAAAAATTATCTTGAGAATTAAAAAAACTATATTAAAATTTAAAAAAGTAGTATTAAAATTTATATTTTATATAAAAATATAAAAAAATGTAATGATGAATTTGAGATGAGCTGAGATCACTCACAAATACAAACTGGACTTAATTGTTTTCTTATATCTTGAGATTATTTAATTATTATTTATTATTATTTTATTACTATTCATAAATCAATTAAATTATTCTTAAAATACAAATAGATCTGTTTGAAGATAAAATAAATAGATTTCACAATCTTAAATTTAATTGTATTGTTGCACTTTGAAAATTGTCTTCAATGTATAAATATGAATGTAAGAGCATTCTTATTAAATTAGGCATTTGTATTTTTCAAAAAATACAATTTTATATACATATTAAAAATTTTTGGTTATATTTGATTAAAAATAGAGAGAAAAATTAAGGAGAATGGAATAAAATACATCTTCACTTCAAAAATGAATAGCAATCTTTCAAATTGGATGCAAATGCCTAATCCAATAAGAATGCTCTAAATCGGTCTGGTTCAATCTAATTCAAGGATAATAAACTCATCATTTTCTCGATATCGAAACTATTTTTAAATGGAGGCCCAATTACACAAAAAAGCATATCATTCTTGAATTATATACGTGTAACATTTGCTCTTTTTTCTTTTCTCTAAGGCTTAGTGATCTTGAAGAAATGACGTGACATCTCATTTATCTCTCATTCGATTGAGACGAGTCTTGATGCACGTATCATGTCTTGATGACGTGTTTTTAATTGATAATGTTGATTTTAAATTACGCATAATGTTTTAATACTCTTAAGTATTTTAAATGATTGAAAATATTATATGAGGTATTTCTAGTATTGTTGGACCCAAACCAGATTTATAAGAAATGCAATTATAATATGATGAAGCGCTACAAATATTATAATTGTACAAAATTATTTTATTAGCCTGATTTAGTTATTTAAAATATTGTGAGATTTTAATTATGCTTTCAATTTCTAATTTAAATATATTGCTTTTATTCTTTTGAAAAATTAGTAAAGTTTCTTCATTTTAATTAATGATGAGGAATATTATTTTATAAATTAAAGTTAAATTAAAATGATATTCTATTTAACTCATCTCAGTATTTTAAATTAAATTGATTTTACGTATTTTCAAATCAATGTTTTAAGCTCACCGTTTACCTGTTTGAAGACCCGAAGTGTTGGGCTTATAAATATCCTAAGAGGAAGTCCAAACCTTTCACTTTCTCCTCTCTCTTTTTCTCTATTCTCTCTCCTTCCTCTATGGTGCGACAGACACCCCCTTTCTTGTCCGTTTGGCATCAACCTAAACCAATGCCCCTATAGACCATCAAGCCTCATTGCCAGTCACTCTTGAACCGCTAGCCATCGGCGGTGTCATCTCCGACAGCCCCGAATGGGTCTCTCACATGCTCTCTCTTCGTTTCTGACACCACCATCGGCCACCATGGCCCCCAACCACGCCGGCAACTTCACCACACCACCGGCGACCATTCCCAAACCACCATGACCCCTCCCTCCTCCTCCATTGACTGGAGCAAGTAACCCACAAAATAGGTTTTGAAACCCACGAGTTTCACTTCGTTGCGCTGCCACCGGCCACCGCAATCACCAAAAGCTCCCCCTACTTCCACTGACCTCCCACCTAGCTCCACTCCACAAATCATGGGCCCACCTCCCGTGTACAAGCATAAACCCGAAATGGGTTTCCATACATTTCCAAGCTAGATCCGCCACCTTTCGATGGTTGCATCACCTCACTACCACCACCACGAGATTCTTCTTCATCCAATAAGTATTCCCTTGGCTTCCGGTGTCAAACCGAGCATTCTAGTTCAAACTGTCATGTTACGTGATTGACGTCATAGTGCGCGGTGTTAGCTGTAATGTACTACCATTCCACCGTCACCTACGAACTCTCCATCATACTGGTTACCCTCACATGACCCAGATTTAATAACTAAAACTTTATATTTGAACCCCAAGGTATTCCCATTTTGAGATCACGACACTGACCTCGACGAAGCGGTTAATGCTAAAATGAGTGGCTTTCGACGCCACTAGTTGTACCAGGAAGCGAGCAATGTACATTTTTACCCCACTACGGTAAACCCTCTCTCCCTTATATTTATGATTAATTGATTGGTTGGTTATGATGTTAGTATGGTGGAGTTTGCCAGGTAGTCGTGTGAAGTTGTGGTTGTGTTCTAAAGTGTTGGGAACTGTACTATGAAGTAGAGTTGTGAACTGTGTTATATAGTATGGGAGTGCTTTGTGTCCAGCTATAGCATTGTGGCAGGCATTGTGAAAGGAGTATACATAGAGTATACTTTGTATGGTAGAGCGATGTACTGTGTTGTGCGCACCATATAGTGATGTGGAGCAGTGTTTTTATAGGGAGTACACGTAGAGTGTACTCCATGGGGTAAAGCAATGCATCGTATAACGTGTATCGTTTGGTACTTGACGTTGTGTATTGTGGAAAGAGTACATATAGAGTGTGCTCTACATGGATATTGTATGAGTAGAATGAAGTACGCATGATGTGTACTCCATGTATTGTAGTAGTAATGCACCGTAAGGCATGTTGATGATGGATGGTTGCATGATTGAAGGAAAATAGGGCTTATGAAATATTGAGGATTGTGGAATAGTGTCCCAGAGTAGTGATGTGATCGATAGCCCTAATGACGGCTGTCACTATGTAACTGTATTATATCTCGAAGTACCTGCGAAGCGATGGAGTTGCGTAATAGAATACTGGGAATGTGACGAGTACACGAGGAACCATACTCATGTCAATGTAGGAGTCACGTAATGTACTGCTACGTGAATTGGTGAATGATAAGAGAGCTCGATAGTAGTCTCGAACTACGTGATGCGAAGGATGTACATTTAAGATATATCTTATTGTGTTAGGTGTCCAGATGAACTTGTAAAGGGTCGAGAAGTAGAATTAGTCCTGCCAACCGATATTGAGAAAGTTACTATCGATGCATGGTGCTTGTTGCACCAGCAGATGATCAATGTATTCTATATTGATCTTGGGTAACGTGAAGGTAGGGTATATGTGTATCTGGTGATACGTGTATCAGACAAAATTACCATATATAAATGATACTCTGTCCCGAGTAAGGGTATGCGATGTTAAGCCATAAAACTTACCTAAAGTTTTATGGGATGCATGGTTGAGGATGATAAGGGCGATGATGATGACATGTAAGCTTGAATGTTATAGTGTCAGGTATGCTATATAGCATTGGGATGCGTGACTTAGTTGGTCTAAGTCATGCATTGGTATGAGGTCGTTTGGAAAGAGTACTATCAGTAAATTGATCCCCGAAGGTGAAGCCTAGTAAGAGTTATATGAGAGTTCAGGAATAGATGAGAAGTGTCTCGATATCCGCAAGTGGGTCCTTGATGGTCTTAGCATAGTGAGTAAGGACTCCAAGGACTTGTGGATAGTTGAAAAATGTCCGTAAGTGAGTCCCTGATGGTCTTAACATAGTAAGGACTCAAAGAATATAGAGATAATAGGAAAGTGTCCTAGTGAAGTATAAATTCTTCCTAATTTAATTGCTTGTATGCTAGATGTATATATTGATACTATTTGTGTGTATGCTTGTAGGTTGATTGCTATATGATACGATTGTAACTGGACTGCATGATATAAAAATAACATGGAGACTCAGTAACTGTTATGTTCATACACCTTAGAATTTATCGAATTTAGTAAAGAAAAGATAATAAGACTGAAAACGCTAATATATGTCGTATGTATAGCCATTCTTGGTTGTTCCTTTTTATCAAATCTTAAATGTGTAACTATATGTCTGTAATTGAATGCCTATATGTAGTAATTATTAGATGTATTCTCTGAAAAATATAAGATGAAATTTGATATTTCTATTGATTTTATGGAATAATGTCATGAACTGATGCTAGGCTATGATGCATGATGAAATGTATGTTATGCTACGATTCTAAAATGATGCATGATGCACGAACTGATATTATGCTATGATGTATAAAATTGCAGAAGGAGTCTAAAAGAATACCCAAGATCCAATACATATTTTAAGTAAAGAATGCAATAATCAGAATATAAATTATATATATATATATATATATATATCTTAACAAGCACATGCATGCATAGAACATGTAAACAATCATAATCTATTAGTTTGAAAAGATTCACAACTTTTAATATATGTAAGATTCAGTATTTGAATTATATAGAAATAACAAAAAAAAATATTTTGTTATAGTTTTAACTTTATATGACTCCACTTTAAAATGAAAAAATGGTTTCGTCGCTGGATGTGAAAGTATTGACTTTTTATTAAACTTATATTTTCTATCCAATTTTAAAAGAAATTTTAATAGAATCAATGTCAATGTTATTAATTTATAGCATAATTTTGTTGCTTATCATCTTTACATATTATATATTATTTTTTATTTCAAAACTAATCTAATTTTTTTACTTATCACTTAAACACCATATATTTAATAATAAAAAAATAAAAAAAAGGAAAAATTATATATGGTATGTGATATAAACATGATGAGTAAGTTTTTTGTTTTAAAAAACTTGCTCGAGGCCTTCTCACATCTATTTACAATAAAGTTGGCAGACACTTTGCCATCAAATAAAACATTACATGGTGTATCATCAAAGCAATTTGAGGGGCTGCTTGGATTCGGAAGTGGGTTGAGCTCATCTCAACTCACTTCCATTTCATCATTATATTTTTATAATTTTTTATACAAAACACAAATTTCTATACACATTTTTTAAATTTCAATACACATTTTTCAAATTCTAACACACGTTTTTCAAATCTCAAAATAATAATAATATTAAAAAATAAACCAAACTCATCTCAACTCATCTCATTTCCGAATCCAAGCGGGGCCAATCTTTTATAAGTAATCATCCAAACTTTTATATTAATAAATATTTTATTATATGTAAGCCAATTATCTCTCTTAATATAAGAGACGTGTCTTACTAGAAGGTGTAACGCGTCTATTTTAATAATTTAAGTTGAAAGTGCAATCCCAACATTAATTTTTAACTGCAAAGTACTGTACTTTTTTCCAACCTTTTTGCTTGTGCAGGCATTCTACAGTTGTATAATAAGAAAGAATAAGAAAGAAAGAATTTGAATCACGATATTTTATTAACTTTTAAAAAATAAGAAAGAAAGAATTATATAAAAATATAATAAAAGTACAGAATTATTTAATTATAATTTTTTTAAGTTGTAAAAATTTATTATTTTTTTAAAACTAAAAAGTATTTTATCTTTAATTGATGTTGGGAATGAAACTCTAAATTTGAAATTATGTGTCTAATTTTTGTGTGTCCAAAGGAACCTTAAAAATAAATTCAGTGCTTGAGCTTCACAAATAAATTAGATCATGCAGTTCAATAAAAAAATAATCTTATGCAGTAGTTGAGAATCAGGGGGGAAATGGGGAATTGGCCTTTATAGTGATTAAGAATCTCTTTTTATCTCCAGTAACTAAGGGAGGTTTAGATATCAAATTTATCTAAATTTATTTCATTTAATTTTATTTAATTATTATAAATTTTTTAAATTTCTAAATAAAATATAATAAACAAATTAAAAATTTCAAATTTTAAAATAAAAATAATATTTTATTCAACTTTCAATTTTTAATAATAAATTTAACAGATATTTTTTTTTTTGAGAAAATTGACTCAAGGGTAAAACAAAATGATAATTTCACCTTTTTTGTTATGTCATATGAGTTCATTTCCTTGGACCATGATCTTTGATTGCATGCGCATTGATTATTCATATTAATTAGCTGTAGAACTCTATCATGAAACAAACAAGCATAGTGTTTTCCCGTGCTTGATGTGTCAATGCACAACCACCTTTTGCCTGTCATGCTATTTTCCTTCCACAATATTAAGATCTGGATTATTTTTAGAAATAAGATTGAAATAAAATAAGATAAATTAAAACTAAAATAAAAAATTACATAAAAAATTATTATAATATAAGTTTTAATATAATTTTTGTAATAGAATTTAAAAATATTAAATTATTTATATTATTTTATATTAAAATTTGAAAAATATATAATGATTAGATAAAATGAGATAAGATCATATTTTTTTTTATAAACAAACCGGGCCTAAGTTATTGTTTTAAACTCGCAACAAGAGATAGATTTATTTATTTTTAAAATTTTATCTATGCAAATCAAATTGCCCCAAAATTTACCAATATGAGAGACATTTTTATTAAACGGATCAGTTTAAAGTGCTGAATTAGAATACAAATCCAAAACCTTTCCTGATCTAAGACTAGTTTGGATGTTGAAATCATATCAAGTGATTTAAGCCTAGTTTGGATGTTGAAATCTATCAAATGATTTGTAAATAGTAGTTAAAAAATAATAAATAATAATAAATTAGTAATTAACTTTTATAGGATGAGTTTAATGAATAGGTTGAAATGTATTAATAGATATAAGGTTTAATAACTTTTTGGCTCTCTTATAGTAAATATCAACTGTCAAACTATTTCCTGAAATTATCGTAGTCTTTTTTGTAGCACTATGGCTATGATGGTAATGATTGAAATACATAGAACCTCTTGCAGTGTACTTTTTGGAAGGGAATAAATACAATTCCTCTTTTGGTTTTCAAAAACTAATTTGAAAACTGATGTAGGTGGAAGATGCTAAATATGCTATTGCCGTTTTATATAATAGTGACACAATTGGCTGATGTTGGATCCACATTGCTTTCCTTATTCATTGATGGGAGGAATAGTTCAAGTCTTAACTACTGTTAGAGGTCCCTAGCCTAGCCTAGACTAGCCTAGTCTAGCCTATAATAAATTAAGGGCATGTTGTACACATCAGTGCAATAATCAAAAGGCATAAGCCAGAAGATCCTCTTCCTACTCGCGTTGAAAATGTTATTTTCTTCAAGTGAGTTTTCGTTTAGGCTCTGCCGCTCTTGTTCATTCTTGAATTACCAGGGCAGGAGGTATGTGTTATTTTATTTCCGCCGCTGTCTATATTAATTTTATATTCAGTATATTTTAATATTACAAATATGCTCTATATATACAAAAGAATATTTAGGATAGATAACAAATTAGCAATGATGTTTTCTTCAGTTTGCTCCTTCGCTAGTTAAAACGAGATGAAGCCTGACAATATTGGGAATGAGGAGAGGCCCTTCACCATGATTGGAGTATCAATGAGATCGTGGTTGAGATCATTTGGGCTTTGTGCAAAGGTACAAAATGCTAGTTTTTGTTCTTGCGTTTTGACTTTATCAGAAAAGGGTTGTTGCTACCATGATATTTGACTAGCAATGGAATTTTGAGATTACCTACTTGGGACATAAATATTTCTTCAGAAAATGCTAAATACTGACTAATAATATCACCACAAATAACCATTTTTTACAAGACCATATAGTCAACTTTTCTTTCCCATATCATAAATTGACAGGAGTATACGGAAAATTTGTTTAAATTAAGCTTGGTTTGTTTTTATATATAAAATGAAATAAAAGTTAAAAATATATATATATTTTTGTAATATATTTTTTTAGAATTAATTTTATTTTGAAAAAAGTTATTTTGAAATTTAAAAAAATTTAATTGTTTATTTTATTTTATATAAAAATTTTAAAAAATAAAATAATAAATTTAAAATAAAATAATTTACGAAAACAAATCAGACCTTAATTTCAAACTTTGCTTTTCTGATTGCTTCTAGTATATATGTTGGAATTGCTAACACAAATAGCCTTACCACATTGCACATTAGGGGATAAAATTATATTTTGAGAATGAACTACCGTTTAACCACAACTTATGCAACAATTAGTGCCCACAATTAAACCATCAATTATCCAGGATGTACCACTAATACCCGATCAATTCCTAATTGAAGCTTGAGATTCAAAATCTGTCTTAAGCCGTGAACTTCAATGCTAGTCAGTTATATTCAAAATATGGCATGATTCCAAAATATGAAATATTCAAGTTGTAGTCCTGAGTAGAAGATTATATTGCAGTCTCATTAATAAATAAGGATAAAAAATACATTTAAAAAAAAAATACATTTTACTTTTTTTTTTTTTTAACTAGACTTCCATTACAGTTACCAAACTGGGAACTATATGTAACATTGCTCCCAAAACAACACAGAAGTCTTCATATATATCCAGATGCATATATTGATATGGTCTATTATGTCATTTGCATATATGTCACCAACATTCATATATTTACATCAAACATGCATTGAAGCAGAATACAAAATATATAATGCATGTATTAATCCGAACACACTTTTGCAATTCATAAAAGGTTTAGTAGTTGATTCTATATTTTTGGTGGAGCATTCTTCTTAAAGCTGCATGCATGGAGGCTTGGATTTACAAGTTTGTTCTGCTCAGGCACTATCATCACCCTTGGGATCTTTAGTCCCTATAACTGATAGCTGCAACCAGGAAAATGCAGATTGTCAATGACAGTGTACACTGATAAGAGTCAAATGCAAGTCCCACAACCACTCTATTCCAAACTTCTGCACATTATCACACCAGTAATCATGTCCTATTCCACACAGATAGCCTAAATAACAAAACTTCAACTCCTCGCTAATAATTAATCTTCGCAACAGAGGAGGTATAATGAAAGAGTAAAATCAGCACGTGCATTGGCTGTGCGTTGGATGATTATAATGATCAACATGATAGAGAACTTAAAAAAGAGAGGAGTCCATTTGTGAAAAAACATGCATTTTTGAAACACATTAATCTCTGTTTTAATTCTACTAGCACAGTTACATAGTCAAGCACATTTATCAAATCAGTATTGAGTGGCCATCGTTCAATTTTGTATAGCAATTATTCTGCTATACAGGAAAAAGTACACCAAATAATCTATAAAGATTATGGAGTTTTTTAACATTTTCTAGTTTTAACATGCAAGTAAAATAGCAGTGACTAACCACAGGGGAAATTCATTAACTAACTATGAGAGCAACAGTTCAAAAATATTATACCTGTACCATGTTCTTAAGGCCACTTCGCTAATCTTTCTCCCATATGCAAAAGGTCTACTGTCAAAAGGATACATGCTCTTAACTATCTTTGTCCAGGCAGAAATAAGTCCATCCAACCAAATCCTCACAAAAAGAGCAACCAACTAGCTCAACAAAACGATGCTCTTATACTTGTACTCCAGCAAGTTCAAAAAATGTCACAAAGTTCAAAAAAATTTCCAAATTTCTAGAGGATGCCTACGCATCTCTTAAAGTCTCATGTTGAGACTCCCTCTGGGACTTCAATTCTGTAAAACGACTATTGATTCTGTCAAAACAAGTCCTCATTTTTTCCACTGAACTCACACATAACTCCAATTTCCTCCTGAAGCCCTCCGCCTCAGCCTTGTTCTTCTCATTCTCCTCCCTAAGACGTTGAAACTCCCTATTGGAGACCAATGATTGAGATGGTTCAGGTATAACCATGTTGCCTAAACCTTTAGCATAGCCCGGGCAAGTTTCCAAAACCTCCTCAATTGTGTGGTGCTTTCTCTAATTCTTACATACTCATCCATAAGATCTGATGTTACCCCATATGCAAGCATCCTAATTGTTGCAGTAATCTTTTGAAGGGAAGACAATCCAAGCCTCCCGCTAGCGTCTCTCTTTTGGACGAAATAATCGTCATGAGCCTCAACTGCAAATTGTATGCGAAAGAAAAGATCACGAGTCATTCGAAACCTCCTCCTAAAAAGGCGTGGTGAATATAATGGAGGCTGAGTAAAGTAATCATTCTAAAGGCGAACATGACCCTCCAATGTGTTACGTTGAATGAACCTACGGGGTGGAGAATTAGAACGACTTGAAGCAGATGCTCCATCAGCTATATGTTGTTTTCTATGTAGGACCATTGCTTCTATCATAAAATCTTCATGATCAAAATAGTCTTCATCTAACATATGAAGATCATTTTGAAAGGAATCCATAGGAAATTGAGAGGGAAAATTTTAAAATGTTGAAAGAAGAAAACTTGGGTATTGATGCGTTGGAAGTAGTCCTTGGTAGTCTATTTATAATGATTAATTTGAGACCGTTAGCTCCAAATAAAAATCTCAAGACTATTAATTACAACTAAAATCCAAGTTTTTGTTAGCTACAACTAAAAATCTTGCCAAAAGAAGAACAGTTGGCTACATCTACATATTGATTTGAAGAATCATAGATATGAATATTAAATATTGTACATGATAGATAAAATTTGTTTATTATATTTTTTAAATTTTAGTTTTATTAAAAATTATTGAAAATAATAATTTAAATATCAAATTAAATCATTAATATACATATACTTACTATAATTATAAGATATGAAAAAAAATTAAAAATATTCTTTTTAAAAAAATATTATTATATTATTATTTTGATGAGTCTAATAATGAGTCCAATGTAAAGTTATGGTGAGTATAGTGTGTTCATTTCATCACACAAGTACTTCTCATCAAATTTTGATGAGTCATTTGGTGAGACCAATGTGAATTCTTTTACGCAGCAACTATCCTTTCATATGACACTAGAAAGTTAGTTTAAGAGCATTGATATTAGTTTCATCAATTTTTATTTTTAAATTTTGGTAGAAGGTATAAGTTTGATAAAAATTTAATACTTTCACATCCATAATTTCATATTAGATTCATCATTAGATTTATTAAAATACTAATATAATATACAATTTATGAAACAACAAATACATCCATATTAAAAGGTAATAAAAAATTATTTTGATGAATGAATAATAGGCCTTCATATTTAAAAGATGAAATGAAGTTACTGTAACTCAAAACTTTCCATAATTTTATTTGATAGATATAATGTAAAAATGTTTTAAGTCAATACATCAAAGTTATATTTTCATTAATTTTTTATGGAGTCAATTTCAATGCTCTAAGGCCTTGTCTAATTGTATATTGAGATCAATATAGTTCATTTTAATTTTAAATTAAATCTAATATCTAAATACTCAATTCTCATATCATTAAATTCATTTTAAGTTAAAACTTATTTACATATGAGATTTCAATTCAACATTTCTTTATATACAAAATTCATAAATTTTTAAAATTTTATAAATATATCTAAATTTATTATAATATTAAAATATATTAAAGTTCATTTGAAATAAATCTCATAAAACTTATTTTATTATCTTAATTTATTATTATTTATTAAAAAAAATCATTTTATCTCAAATCAGCTTCAACCATTAAACGCAGTTACGCAAGTTAAAATATAAAAAGTTATTCCCTATCCATGCGTAGTAAACTCAAAAAGATTATGTGGAAAACTCAAATATTTGGCTCCATTATCAAAGAGCGTGCACATTAGACAGCTATATGACTAATGAATTGATTACTTGCCAAGTCTACCATACATGTTAATAAGCATGGTTGTTTCTTCGTAAGAAATACAGAAATGGTAGACTCAAAATTGAAACCTGAGGGTTCCAAACTTACAGTTTCAGAACAAAATCGTTTCCTCAGGGCTGTCGAAGACCAATATCTAGTGAGTCCTCCATTACCTTTATCTTCACTCTGCAAAAAAATAAAAAATAGATTTTAACAATGTATTTTGCTATTACAAAAGGTTTCAAAGAGGCGTTTATTAGCAAGAAAAAAAATATGTTCTTTGCCACAAATCTGGGTATACTTGTGCCAAGTGTGATTTTGTGGGAAAGTTGGGTCATGAATGCTTTTATTTGCCCAAAAAAAGCTCATTTCTTTCCCTCGATATAAGTTCATTTCAACTTTAGCTGTGTGAGTGTTCTCTGGACTATATATACAAATCTCATCTTTTTGCCCAATATTCCAAATGGTTTAAGGATGCTAAGCTACGTTCATATGATCATGATATCTTGAGTTTCTCTATTTCTAAAGTCTCTATGTTAGGCCAATATATTAGAAAGTGAAATATTTTTGGATCAACCACGTTTATCTGGGCCCTCTATATATTTCATGACCGATGGATATTTGTTTTGAGATTTAGCAACAAGGGTTCTTGCATGAGAAGATTCACTCTATGTTATGCAGTTTGCATTTAGCCAACTTTACTAGTGATGTTATATTTTAACAATAGCCAAGACTTCACTACTCTAATAATGTTGCTTGAAACTACCCATTTGAGAAAAGTTATAGTTGTAATTAAACTATGTCTCTACACTTTGGGTGGTGGAAGTGGTCAGAATATTTTCTGCTTTCGACATTGTTAGATATATACAAAAATGGCGTATATGTGTGTGTGTATATGTATATATATATGTATATATCACTTGGTTAGTCACTCTCCTAGTTTCTAGTTGTTAAAGTGGTAACAAAAAACCATGTTCTTTATTTGTATCTAAAATCAAACTTGACAAGTAATTTTAAAAATGGTGCAGCCTATGACAGGAAGAAAGAATTCACGAGGTGGAGGTGCTGGCACATCAGCTCATGGTAGCGGCCAAGCAACACAGCCTCCAGCATGCAACCTAATAGACGAGGCACCTTCATTCTCAGATGATTCCACTCAAACACCGAGTGTCGGCCTAGAGTGACACATTTCCTGCCAATGAGGCTGAAATGTCTAAAATGGATGTTGCAGGTAAATCATATCTGTCTGCTTCTATATATTTGTTTCTAGTAATGTTAAATAGACAGCCAACTATACTTGTGTTAATAATATTATAATAATGTTGTGGTGTATTTTTCTTTAGCACCACCCACTCAGAAACGTGGACGGGGGACTAGCAAGGTGTGCAATGTTTGACCGCATTCGTAAGTTTGGGAAAATTACACTGGAGATTGAGGATGGCCAAAGGGGAGTATCATGTCAGAATGCGACAATATTTTTAACATGAGTGACATGGATTGTCAAACTATACACAGACATGAGGCATGCAAGCTGGAGGCGTGTTCCTAAACAGAAAAAAGATGAGCTAATGGATCATGTCCGGGTACTAATTGTGGCAAATTCAGCAACACTTAATTCCCCGTTTATTTATCAAACTTTATTCACACTAACATCTTGGGCGTAGGCTGATTTTGAATTGGATTGGACCAAAAACAACCATAGAGAGACAGTGGCAATGGCACTTGCACAAAAGTATAATGATTTTCGCTGCCTATTACATTGCAAGTACTTGGAGTATGAAACACAGGATGCAGCTATTTTTGGAGGGAAAAAGCTGGTTGACAAAGTCGTTTGGGAACGTTTATGTGAAAGATGGGTGAGGGAAAACCTTAAGGTAACAGCTTAACAATCATATTTTTATGGACTTTATTAGCTGATTTTGATTATTAATGATCCAGATCAGTGTAGGTTTGATCATTTCATACAATAATAATATTCAACTTGGGTAAATTCTAGAACCTATTAAGGCAGAACAAAAATAATAGGCAAAATCAAAGGATAAATCACACTGGTGGTAGGAAGTCTTTTGTTAGGCTAATGGAGGAAAATGTAAAATTAGAAATTCATACTTCAGCCTATGTTTAATTTCTTTCTCATAAAGAAGAATGGGTTGACAAGGTTTGTTAATTCATTGAAGCGAGAACAAGCACCAAATTACGTTGCCTTTTATAGAGAGGTGCATTGGTACTACAAAGAATAGGAGATTTATTACTGAAGCTACTGTGTACAATTACATGAGTGAAAACAACTATGTTGTTATTTTTTTTTATCGAAATATATAGAGAATAAGCTTTTAATGAGGATTATTGAAATGTTTTTTTTTCTAATGTAGAATATGATGGTTGAGCGTTTGAATGAGATAGACCCAGAAGATAACATGGATAATTCAGCAAATGCTGTCTTCAATCTTTGGCGATTGTGTCAATCTTTGGCAATGAGTACTTGAGGTCGCCAACCAGCAGTGATATAGCGAGACTACTAGAAGTCGGACAAGCTCGAGGGTTTTCAGGAATGTTGGGTAATATTGATTGCATGCACTGGAAATAGAAGAATTGTCATAATGCATGGAAAGATATGTACTCTGGTCACGTAACTGAATCAACTATTATTTTGGAAGCAATAACGTCTCACGATCTTTAGAAATTTGGCATGCCTTTTTTGGTTTGTCTGGGTCTTATAATGACATCAATGTACTCGATCACTCTTTTGTTTTTGCTACTTTGGCTAAAGGCCGTGCTCCTCCGTGCAACTATACTATCAATGGTCATAAATACACAATGAGATATTATTTTAGTGATAGTATATATCTTTCATGGGTAACATTAGTGAAAACAATTCCTGCTCCACATGGAAGAAAGAAAAAACATTTTGCTGCTTGCCAGGAGTCTGCAAGAAAAGATGTTGAGCACGCCTTCGGAGTACTTCAAGCTAGATTTGCAATTGTGCGTGGACCTGGTAGGTATTTCCATCCTGACTTCTAAAAGATTATGTATGCATGCATTATCTTGCATAATATGATTGTTGAAAATAAGCGTCATGGATATCTTGGGGCTGACCAATACAACTATGAACATTTAGAAGGTATTTCATTTGATCCAGTTTCACATGATAATATACCTGAATTCAAGGAATTTATTGTGCAACATCATTGTCTTAGAGATAGAGGCATGCATTCTCAACTCCAAGATGACCTTATCGAGCATTTATAGAATATGCATAGAGAAGCATAATTTTGAACACAAGGAGTATAAGAACTCTTGGAGTGTAAGTTGTGTCATTTAATTTGTGATTTTTACTTTCGTTGTGTCCTTTAGTTTGGAATTTAATTCCTCTGTGTCCTTTAATTTAGTCAACAACTTTAATTTGTAATTTGTAATTTCATCTTTCTACATCTTTCGTAAGAATGACACTAGCAAACAAAGTAAACACTAAACTGAATATATAGAGGTAATTCGAAATTGGCTTTAATAATCTGAATATATGTTTCATGTCTGGAAATACACCTTCTAGGGACTCATGTGAATTCTCTTGCGACATAGTAATTGTTGGCAAGTCAAATACAATACTACAACTTTGGTTAGTTATGTAGGTGTATTTCAAATATTGACATATTGGTGCATATCTACTCATTTTTTTAACTAATGCCCAAAATGTCTCATTCAACTAACAGCCACATTCAAATCAGTCAAGCAAATTAATAAACCCGCTATTCACCTCCATAGCCACAAGTAAATTAATAAACTTGCTTCTCTTTAAATTGAACTACTAGCAAAACAAATACAACCACATTTAACTAATGCCCAAAAGGTCTCATTCAACTAACAGCCACATTCAAGTCAATCAAGCAAATTAGTAATCCTGCTATCCACCTCCATAGCCACAAGTAAATTAATAAACATGCTTCTCTTTAAATTCAACTACCAGCTAAACAAATACAACCACATTTAACTAATGCCCAAAAGGTCTCATTCAACTAATAGCCACATTCAAGTCAATCAAGCAAATTAATAATCCTACTATTCACCTCCATAGCCACAAGTAAATGAAAAAACCTGCTTCTCTTTAAATTCAACTACCAGCAAAACAAATACAACTACATTTAATTAATGCTCAAAATGTCTCATTCAACTAACAGCCACTTCAAGTCAATCAAGCAAATTAATAATCCTACTATTCACCTCCATAGCTACAAGTAAATTAATAAACCTGCTTCTCTTTAAATTCAACTATTAGCAAAACAAATACAAACACATTTAACTTCCAAAAAGTCATGTTCATTTCATCTAACTAACCAACTAACTTCCAAACTATTACTGACCACCAATGTAAGTAATATTTAAAAAAAAAAAGGTCTGTTCTCATAGTGGTTGCCTAGCCACATGCTTTATAAAAAAGTCTTCTTGTTAGGCAACCACCTGAAGATGGAAGGTCACATTAACTCTGATGTACCTTGCTCATCAACTTCAGATGTCAAAAATCCTCTTTTGAAGCCTATGAAAGTAGGCTTGCTGCATGGGACTCAGTTGTCCAAGATCTTACTCATGATCTCCGCCTCGAACTTCCTCTTATCAATTTTCTGTTGTGCACTCCTATCCTGATCAGCCTTTAATTGCCATTTTCTCCTCTCTGCCATGAAAAATTGTCTATCCTTAGTCATTCTAGCTAATGCTATGTTGAACTTAGCATCCAATGAGTCTTGGGCTTTCCTTTCCCTCAAGTTTTCTTCCGCAACTTTCTTGCTTATAGGCCTCTCAATATTCACCTCCTCAGTGTTATCAATAACTTCACATCTGTACTCCACATTGGGTTGGTGTTTATCTTGTGGCCTTCTCTTGTAATTCAGCAAAGGTCTGTATTAAATCCACTTGGGTTGGTATCTCAAAAGTACCCAACAATGATCCATTGTGAAGTAAGTAGGAGGGTCTGAAGTCGTTTTGTACAATGCTTTTTCCTTTTCAATTTAAAAGGCCAATGAAAGCAAACCAGGAAATTAAAAAATAGATAAGTAAATACATAATTATAGGAGAATCTTGCATACCTTGTCTTGCTCATTCACACCGTTAGGGTGCGATGACTCTATTTGCAATATAGCTGCACAAAATTTATTGGTGCATTTCTAGATCAAACTCCATCGATTTTGCATTGATCCGCTCGTTCGGTTCCCAAAATCAGGTTTTTTATATTCATGATAATAATCAGAAATTCTCTCCCACATTTGAGATGATTTTTGATCAGTACCTCGTATGGAATCCTGGCTAATATTGAGCCAAGCATCGATAAACAAGTTGTCATTCTCTATGGTGAAAGATGCACCTCTTGGCAATTTTTTTGTTGGAAACCTCTTTTTACCGCGAAGGAGGGTGGATTGGACCCTAACATTCGAATGTTGTGTGGATATTAGAGTGCTATTAGGACCATCTACACCATCTTGTAAGATAGTGGTGTAAAGAGAAATGTCCTCATCAAATTGATTGTCCATCCTTTAATAATCATAATATATATAATGTCAGTCAAGGATGCAGAAAACATGCAATATATATATACACATGATCAGCAAGAAAAATGTAATTGAGATGGTACTTCCTGCACTTTCTTAATAAAATTTGATCCAAGTCAACCAAACAAATCAATCGGGAACTCCAAGGTTAGAATTTTCTTTTTTAAAATTCCTTCACTTCCTTGGAAATAGAACACGTTGCTAAAAACATATTATTTGTTCAATAAAGTGAAGAAAAGAAGCTCTATAATGGAAACCAATGGACTCAAAAATTTCCTTTCATTTCTTTCATGTGGTACTCATTTCCTCCTAATTTGTACTTCCAAATAGAGTGATGGATATAACTAAATAAATGAACATAATATCAATACCTTATTGACAGCAACAACTAAAACGATGACTCTAACCATAGAAAAAACAAATATTCTAGCCCAGCTTTAATAACCGAGTCCATAAGTATGAAGAACACTTCTTAGTAACTGAGGGATTAATTCTACAGACTCCCAACTATTAGTAACCCCCTGAAAACCCACTCTTAAGAGAAAATCAGCCGCAAAATTTTCCTAACTATAGATATGCTGAATACTGAAAGTAAATTGGTATAAAAGATCCATAAGCTCCTCCCAAAATTCCTCTAAATACCAAACACCAGAAGCTAATGATTTAATCCAAGTAATAACCACTTGGTTGTCCATCTCTATATCTACTTGTGTAATATTCTTTGGTCTAATAATTCTGAGTCCATATAAGAAGTGATAAAAAAACATTACTTACAAATACAAAACATCTTCTGAATCAAAGAAAATAACCAATCATACAAGAAATGAATCCATTAACAGAATAATGAGATGATTTGATCCGAGAACTAAGTTTGGTTCAAAGAAAAGACGACATATTCATCACTTCTCACCATTTCTGCAACTTCAAAGAACTAATGTTGGTTCTCAAATCGTTTACTGCAAGAAAAATAAATCAGAACTTAAAAAAAGCTTGGATTTTTGCTTCGAATCTTACTTAGGAGGGAAAGTCTTTTCCTTTCACAAAATTGAGTAGACGGAAGGAGAAAAGAACACAATGACCGATTTAAGGCTGGGGGACGATTTAGGGAAGGAGAAGAGAAATGTGAGATGATTTAAGGCTGGGGGACGATTTTGGGAAGGAGAAGAGACATATAACGACACAGGGGAAAATATGGGGGACGATTTTTGGGATGGACGATTTCAAGACTCGTCTGGGAAGGAGAAGAGAAACGAAATGCGGGGGATGATTTCTGGGAGACGAAACAAAGGGGAAAGTGTTGAAGGATGATCAAAGGGGGGATGAGTTCAGTGAGATGAATGCAGGGGAAAATGTGGGTGCGAGAAAGGTATTTGGAGCGCGGGAGAGAAAGGAAAAAGAAAAAGAAAATGAGGGAAATAAATGAGGAAGTAAAATATATTAAATAAATACAATAATGAGTGAATAGTAGTCTTTTATATTTGAAAGGTTGGCTTATTTTTATTGTAGCTGAAAGTTAAAAAAATGTGTTTTGATGAGACCAATGTGGAGGCATTTTAAGCACAAATCATCAAATACATATTTGATGGGCCATTTGGTGAGACCAATGTGAATGCTCTAAGAGCACTCCTAATAGAGTGCTAAATTTTTTCTTTAAAATTGTATTTCATTTGAAGAAAAATTTAACTTTACTATTTACTTTTAAAAATAAAGTGTACTTTTTAACTTTTTTCAATAATTTTTTAGTAGCTTTTGATCAAATATGATATAATTTTTTAGGAAGTTGTGCAAAAAGTGTAATTTTAAAGAAAAATTTTAGCTACTCCATTAGGAGTGCTCTAAACATCTGCCCTGCATAGTTGTGGGCCATATGATTATCTTGGACTTATATTACGACCATAGGACACTAGGCTTCTTATTGGGATTTTTTTTTTTATTTTAAGTAAAATATATTTATATAAAAAGAGTGATAGATGACGAGGGAGTGAGGTTCTCCAACAAACACTTCAAAATAATAAATTATAGTGCAAAAGTGGTGTAAAAAAGAAAAAATAAAAGCAAATTTATTTGGAATAAATAGTTTGGTCCATACCCATGTCCTTTCAGAGGACATTTTCTTACATAAAAACGAGTAAAATGTTTGCAAAAAAGCGAATAAAGGAATCACCATTGAGGCAATGGATTTGCCGCACGAGGTGATGAAGGTGACAGGTGCGTTGTTACTTGTTGTCTGAAAGTATTTGTTGAAGAAGTCCGCAATCCCTGTCACAAGATAACTGGTTAGGGAAAGCAGTAACATAATGAACCTGAAATCTAGATCGAATTGTCGGTAAAGGACTAACGGCGATGGTGACATATGCATCACACGTGCTACCGAAAAAGGAAAGTAGTAATTAGATTCGAGAGACTTGAGGCCGCAAAAGTCACCGGTGCCGCGCGTGGTCTCCAGAATACCTTTATACATGTGTGGTCAGGGTTACGCGTGCGACATACACGCATGATAGAGATACAAAGTCTTCCTCTTGAACTTGAAGATCGGCATTTGTAGTAGCTTAAGAGGCAGCACATGTTGGTCAATGACTGGAAACAGTTCATACACACTATAATGAAAACTACCAAATACTAGTAAAATGGATGGAAAAGTAGTGAAAAAGGCGATGAAAAAGAAAAAAGGAACAAATGGAGGTGGTCAGAGCTAGGTCTTCGACCAACCCCCGCCAGAAGAAAGGAGGAGTCTTCTGGTTATGGGACGTTGGATATCACCTGAGTCTGAGAGAGTTTATAGGAGAGAGAGGAGGAATCTTCTTATTTTGAATTTCAGTAATGTAAATATCTTTGAATGTCATTTTTTTAGCAATTTTTGCTCTATAAAACATGGAGAAACTACCACAATTATTAATTAGCTGGTCAAATTATTTAACTTTAATCTAAAAGACACATGAAACTTGTCAAGCCATGAAATAAAAAAAAAACATTATTTTTAATTATAGGTGAGAAGTCTTCAGAGTCCACATTGGTTATTGACTAGCACTATCTAACGGATGGTCTAAAATTAAATAAATACAGAATTAATATGCGAGAAATCTAAACATAGAGAGCAAATTCCCCAATTTATACATTTGTGTGCAAAAAAAATTAAAATTAAATATAGACCATTTATTGTTATGTACATGATATAGTAGAGGAAAATAGATATAAGTCTTCATTTGGCATGGTAAAACACTTTTTAGTTAAAAATAGAAATGCCAGTTTTCCAACAAACCATTAAATAACGAACAACATTATTAAAACTGACTTTTTTCCAAGCACTCATTCCAATATAGGAGAAGCTAAGGCAAATCTCATAAGCATTCAAGAAGTAGAGCACATTGGTTTGAAGAAAATATAGGTGTTTGGACTTTGGAGATTCAAATGTACAAGCTATAGCCAACAACTCTTCAGTCTCAGATTGGGTTCTACAAACCATCATTAGCGATATCATGTACCACATAAACTTTTTTGATTATTTTTTTGATGACGGACTAGTAGTGTAAAATTCTTTGACTTAAAAATCGATACATGAAGCGCACACAACATGGCATAATGGATACGTCAACTTATGGGAACGCTCCTTTAATCCAACATTTCCTATGAAGGTCTCGTTTAGATTCGAAAATGAGATGATTTGAGATGACTTTAGTTTATTTTTTAATATTATTATTATTTTGGGATCTGAAAAGTTGAATTAGGATTTGAAAAATGTGTATTGAGATTTGAAAAATGCGTATAAGAATTTATGTTTTGTATATGAAATTAAAAAAATGTAATAATGAAATGAAAATAAGTTGAGATGAGTTGTGAATCCAAACCGGGCCTTAGACTTCCACAATGGCAAGGATCCATCTCAATAATCCATTTTGTTTTATTGTTATCCTATATTAACAACTCTATAATTTGTAAAGTTCACTTTTATTAATGAAAGCTTGATTAAAAAGAAAACCAACAACATTATTTTTTATTAAGAAAAAAAACCAAAAGCATTATTAAATTTGTTATTTTGTAGAAACATTCTTATATGCCATTACCATGGGGCAATAATTAAATGTCTTGTTTCTGACTTCATCTGGGTTTCATCATAACTTTTCCTATTGCATTAATTTCCTTAAATTGAACACATTGGTATGGAGCCATTGAAAATTTTTGTTCAGTGATTGTTCACGCTGCACGTAACCTCTGCTAGGGTTATTGTTCATGCCTCATAAGGTTTCGCTTATGTTGGACTATATGGCAGCCTTGGGCAGCATCCTTTGACAACCCCAGTGGTTTTTGTGCTGCGTTCTCCAAAGATGATTGATGGTGAAGTTTACTTTCAAGTTTCCAAGGAAGGGATAAGTAAATTCGCGGAGCCTTTTAGTTATTCCATTGTTCTTAAGTTTCTGAAACAACGCCCTTCTCCGGACACGGTGCAAGCCTACATTCATAGTCATTTAGGTCTTTTGGCCACCCCTGTTGTTTCCTCTATGCAGCACCCACGCAATGTCTTTGTTCGAATGTTTAATGAAGTGGATTTCGTGAAAGCTTTCTCAAGAAAATCATGTGAGATCAAAAGAACTCTTTATCATATTTTTCTTTGGACTCTTGATTTCAAGGAAGATGAGGAACCTTCTAGGATTCCAGTGTGGATTTTTTTGTCGGAATTCCCCCTAATTATTATCAAAAGCCCTTCTTGAATATTTTCATGGCGCCTATTGGAAAGTTCGTCCGAAGGGATAATCCCACATGTTTTGCAATGAAAATAGATGCCGCAAGGTTGTGTGTGGAGATGAATGCATCCAAGGACCCTCTTTCCCATTTTTGGATTGGCCCCCCAGGTCATCCTTTGAGTCATAAACAAGAGGTAGTGTATGAAATCCTACCTGTGCTCTATGGTAATTGCATGATGCAAGGACATAATTTCTGGACATATAGAGATGGAAAAGATGGAAAAAAAGTGGCTGGTGAAAAAAATAGATGCATAAAAAAAATTCATTAAAGGTAGAAGATGTGGTTGAACCCTCGAACTCTGCCAGGCATGAGGATGATATTGCGCCTATTCATCAAGGGGTTGAGTCTAATAACGAGAAAGGTCAACTAAGAAAAAAATATAGAGGAAGCTCAAATCCCAGATGCACAAATCGTTGACCTTCTTCCCAAGTTAGAGTCTATTTTTGCGGCAATTGAATGGGTGGTTTATGTCCCTCAAGCATCTATGGGGCAGGGTGTATAAGATTAATCTTAGGTGCAAAATGCAGAAAATACATCTCACAACAATGTCATTGGGCTTGATCAAGTTCAAGTCACATGTGATACTGATATGTCTCTTCTGAAACCAGAACTAGAGTTACAAATAGGGAAAATTGAGACCAAAGAGAATGGATTGTTTTAGAGGATGTTGTGACGTTGGAACTAGAACCTGAGACCATTTACGAAGTCATCCCATAAGACAAGGAATATCATACTGAATAAAAAAAAATGAAGAGAGAAAAAAATATAAAAAGAAGCACTTTGTGAAAATAAGAAGCTCCACTCAAGTTGTTGCCCGTTCAAATAACCCATCTCAATGATTAATCACATCCTTGTATGGAATATTAGAGTAGTTGACACCTCGAAACACAGGCTAAAAACGTTGATTGGTAAGTACAAGCCCAAAGTTGTTACTCTTTTAGAACCTTTTCAAATTTTGATATGGCTAATCAATTCATGAGATTTTTGAATTTTGATAATGTTATTTCCAATGAAGCTTTGGGTGGCAGAATTTGGATTTTCTGGGATGGTATTCTGGACGTTCAAGTAGTTCATCAAGGAATGCAATTTATTTCTATTCGTATTAAGGGAGAAGATAGTTTCTTTTTATGTAATGTCATATATGCAAAATGCAATATGGTTGAAAGAAGAATCCTGTGAGATGATCTTTGTATTAATAATACAGTAATGAAGCCGTGCCTTTTTGTTGGCGATTTTAATATTATCCGTTGACTCTAAAAGGAGAAGAGAGAGATCTCATCCTAGATTGGCAATGGATGAATTCAACAATTGAATTCATCAAGGCTGCTTGCTTGAAATGGATGCGAAAGGAAATATTTTGTTATGGTGTAATGGCCAATCTGGTCTGGCTCAGTCATGGGCAAGACTTGATATAGCCTTAGTTGATTTATTCTGACATTGTATCCTAATACTTTATGTTCTCTTTTGTCGAGGTCTTCATTTGATTATTCGTCGATACTCCTAGAACTCAAGCTTGGTCCGGACATGTGGAAGGCTCGTCCATTCAAAGATTAGTGACAAAGCTCAAAATTACTAAAGTGGCTCTGCGAGAGTGGAATAGAAGAGTTTTTGGAAACACTCCGGGGCAAAAGGGAGTTGCAACTTGCTCACTCAGAGTTGGCTTTATGGCGTCATCGAGAAGAAACCCGTTTGACACAAATGACAAAGTTAAAATGAAAAATAGAGGGGGACCATAATTCTAAATTCTTCCATGCTTGTCTGGCTAATAAAAGGCGCAGAATAGTTGTAGAAATGCGTTCACCAAATGACCAAGTTTTTGCGACTCTGTAAAGCATATATCAAGATGCTGTGGATTTTTTCTCTCTTCGTCTCCAAAAAGACCCACCAAGTAAACAGCTGAATCTTTCTCAACTCATTGCTCTGATAATTTCAATGGATGAAAATGTCTCCCTCTGTCAAGTATTGAATATGGAGGAAGTGCTCCCAACTTTATCTCTATTCCCATAAATAGCACTTCAGGTCCTGATGGTTTCAAGTTTGGCTTTTATAAAAGTTGTTGGGATGTGGTGAAGCTCGATGTCTTGGCACTTGGCAACTATTTCAGAATTTCTTGGCTCGAAACAGCTTCTGAAGTTCTTTATAGCCTCTTATTTGGTCTTATTTCCAAAAATTGATTTGCCAATGAGTTTTGATAAATTTCGTCCCATTAGCTTATGCTCTATTTTTTATAAAATTTGTTCCAAAATTATTGTTAATCGTCTGACAGGTTTTTTTTTTACCTTGAATGATCTCTAAAAAACAATGTGTTCTTTTACTTGGACAAAGTATCTTTGAGAATATTAGGCTCATCCAAGAAATGATTCATTCCATTACTAAAAAGAGCCATGGCGAAAACATTATGTTCAAAATAAATATGGCTAAAGCCTATGATCAATTGGATTGAAACTTCTTGATTGTGGTACTTAAAAATTTCGACTTCGCCTCCTCATTTTGTAATCTGATCTATTTTTGTATCTCTCATCCTTGGTATTCAATAATGATGAATGGAACCATCAATTTTTTTTTCTTTTTCCAATGGGAGGGGTTGGAGACAGGACGGTCCTTTGTCACCATATCTTTTCTTATTCAACAAGAGGTTCTTTCAAGAATGATTAATCTCAGTGTGGCAGAAAAAAGCTTTGGTCAATTCTATCAATCTCGAGGTACTACCATTGTTTCTCACTTACTCTATGCTAATGATGTGATTATTTCACTAATGGTAGCCAGCAATCTATTTGAGAATTGTGTCATATTTTAGGCCAATATGAAATCTGGTCAGGTCAGAGTATTAACAAGGAGAATACGACCATTTACTGCTTTAAAAAAAATCAATTTGCTGCACATGAGGAATCTTCTCCAGAGTACAAGTTTCATGGAGGGTTCGTTCCCATTCAAATATTTGGGAGTGCCTATTATCCAGGGCTATCTTAAACATGTCCATCTTGAGGAGATGATAACCAAAGTGAAAAATAAAATCAATGGATGAAAGATAGAGCTTTTCGCTGCGATAAGGAGACTTATTACTATGGCATGTCTTATGTAGTATGGCGTTACACCTATTTGTCGTATTAAAGGTTCCTAAATCTGTCGTTAAAGCAAGTAATAGATTGTTGAGTTCTTTTTTTGGGGAGGAGGCTAATGGTCAAGATATAAAAAAAAAATGGATTGCATCAAAGAATATTGGTTATTCAATTGAGGAAAGGGGACTTGAATTGAGATATCTTAATGATATGCAAATAGCTCTCCACATGAAGTTTGTTTGGAATTTACTTCAAGGTAATTCCTTATGGGCTAAGTTTTTCAAAGCCAAGTATGTAGGCTCTAAACCTTGGCTTTTGATTAATCCTTGCAAAGGTACAAGATTCTGGAAAATGCTTGTCATTTGTTTTCCTATCCTCTTGACTAATTCTTAATGGAAATTGTTGAGTTATAACAATGTGACTAAGATGCCTCGTGTTCTTCAAGGATTAGTTCGCATGGATTACTCTGACTTTCCTTCTTTGAGGTTGTCGTAGGTTTTGAGTTTTTGTTTATTGGATTAGGCATGTTTAGTTTCCTTTTCCTTGCTATTTTCGGTTTTGTTTATTGAGATTAAGTATTTTTGGACATTTGGATTTGGTTTTATTATGGTTTCTTATTGTCTAACCTCCAAGTGTTAAGTTGTTATTACGGTATTCTTCCACCACAAGTGAGGGTTTTATTAATAAAATTAGAGTATATGGGCCATTATTGAACATGTGGGTCCGACTCTTCTCTTAACAAAAAAGGCATGGGGCAATTTTTAAATCTCATGGCTATTGCAAATGCATTTTATGCGCAGTGGAGAAGGTAAAATAAATATAGCAATAAATGTTTTTTATAAACCCATACCACTTCTAATATCCAGTCTTATTTTATCTTCTAAGTTCCAAAATGGAATATTGACCCATGTACCATGGTAAATTTTCCATAGTGTTTTTATTTCAAAGCATATTAGTAGTTTTAAGCTAACCCTCCATTAGGATAGAAACACATAAATTCAAATTAAAGTTCACCAACAATCAAAGTTGGAAATGGTCCCAGGCAAATTGAAATGACCATGTTCATAACATGATAACTAATAAACAATTTTAAATTGGCAAAAAGAAACTTGTGCAGGTTTAAGGAACTTGAACAAAGGGGCAATCTGAAAGTACAACTAAGGATCACTTGAAGCACAATATCAATTTTTCTAATAACTAGGAAAAACATATGACCTAATAGAAAAGAGATAGCCCAAATACATCAAGCCTACACTATTTTTTTGATACGTTTTAAGCAAGAGAACTTAAAATTGAATAAGTACAATACCTCACACCTCTAATAGAATGGTTATGCCAATCACATTAAAGGCAAATGACATATTAGGAGTATATTACCTCAAACAAGAAAATAATTTGTATTTTCAAAATTCACTCTATGCAAGACTTATCCTAGTTTCTCAAAAAACTTTCATACTTGATCAATATAACAAGACTGCATATTATTCAATAGGACTATCTCCAAACATGCATTCCCTTAAAAAGTGGCATGCAATGCAAAAAAATCATTGACTCGTTTTGATCATAGAAGAATATCTCTATATTTCTCATCTATATATGATCTTTTCACAAATATATGAAAAACACAAAAACGTATGGCTAATAGCAAGGCAATTTTTATTGGCAAACATACCGCATCCTTATAACTAAAAATATGGCATATTGCCAGTCTACAAATTACAAGCTATTGCAAATCCAATTCAAAGAGATATATTAAAATATGCAAATTATGATCATTTCAAATTATTTTGTTAAGGTAACTTTTATTGAAAATCTGTCTTCCATGTGGCTGCAAATCTAAAAGAAAATATTCAACACAACATAATTATCATTTCCATACACATAAAATAATTGGTTGACCATTTTTAAAGGCAATATAATAGTTTTGTTACGTTTCTAATATGATCCACCCACATCCAAAAGCTATTTTAGCAAACTATGTAGATAGTGTGGTATTTGAATACAACTACTCAAAAGTTTTCTTGAACTTACAAATGGTAAGCCCTATGATGAGTAGGAAAAATACAATCTTTTTTCAACAGTAGTTCTGCCCTTGTAGGCAAATATGTTGAGAGAAACCTACGTAACAAACAAACAACCAACATTCATATATCGAGCTCTACTTTAAAAGTATAAAAATTTATTCTAATTATATGATGCAAGCCTAGTAGTAATTCATTGAAACATACATTAGTCAAAGTCTACTTCTGAATTTGATTGCAAGTCTTCCTCATTGCCAGACTCATGATGGTCAATATTGGAATCATCGCCAAAATAGTTAGCATCCACATTATCATCAATAAAAGTATGGTTGGCATCATTAGGACATGCGCGGTATAACATAGTTACCTGATTACGCCCAAAGAATAACGCGGTCGTTTGCAGTATAGCTTTGGGGTGTCGATTCCACAGGGAGATGGATTGAGAAATTGAAGAACAGTAACGAAATTAACAAAAAGATTTAGATGAGTGCGAAAAGTAAAGAATCGGGAATCCTTTGTATATAATTGGTATTTTAATTATTTTCGATTAATTAATAACTCAATTGAAAATTCTATGTCCAAATTTTCAATCGGAAAATAAAACATTAATAACCAGATTTAAATCAAATGTAATCTTTTGAAAAATCATTCGTCACAATATAAGAACAGGAATTGTTATCGATATTAAAGAAATTCAACGTCGACAATATACTCGTAGAGCAATATTGCAGCAGAGAATTAAATTAAAATAGATAACCAATTGAACCAAACATAATCAAAGAATTATTGCATTTAATAGAAAAAGCATGACTGAATCTATAAATGAAATAAATTCTAAGATTATTTGGTGACGAAAACATTTATAATAAATTTCGAATGACTAAACAAAAGAGTTTAATATTTGAAGAACACATATATGAATCAAAAACAATTACAAATACCATCATATATACAAATTCATCCCTAGCTCTACTAGAAAATTAGTTACACATATTGAAAATATGCAACAAAAATTCTTCAAGGGATAATATGGAAGAGCCAACCATTATTTTTTTCTCTCTTCTTTAATTTTTCTTTTCTTTTCTCAAGCTCTCAAACAATGTATCTTCCAAGGCATCCAAGCACACTAAGCATTCTCCCACACTAAGCATTGTCCTAGAACACACACCCCTCCCTTCTATTTATAAGCATCCTTCATGCAAGTTGTCATGACAAAATCATCACAATTTCAACTTGTTTTGCCATGTGCCATTCTTGAATCCAAGTGATTTGTGAGTTGTCATTTTGATCATTTGTTTTCCCACCATGCATGAGGTGGATTTTGCTTGTAGGTTAAGTGTTTCAATTTTGCTTCTCTATCCATTAGTTGTCTTGTATGACTTAATATCTTGTGGTCAAATAATTTGTCTACAAGAAACTTGAGTGCACTTCATCTTGCATATGAATTGATCATTGAATTTCCAAGTTGGTGTAGGAGTGCTTGCTAGAAAATATTATGATGACATTTGGATTTGATGCAAGTGGCTGAAAAATATCCAGGAACGTCAAGTGCAGGTGCGTCCACTTGATGGTCGATTTTGTCTTAGATTGAGTGGATATCTCTTCAAACACAAAACATAAAAGTTCTAGATATTTCTCTTGTGGTTCTAGATCATCTTGAATCAGCTCAATCGGAGATTGGATGAGAGAGTTATGCCCATATTACGAAAAGATGTCAAAACTGTCTGAAATTCCGCAATTATCTTCATTTGCTCCTAATGTCTCCATTTGTGTCCTAAATCAAAATATAAGAATAATGAGTATATTTAGGCATCAAATAAGAATAAAGTATTAAACATTAAGAGAGGAAAATATGGCATTTTATATTCTCATCAATATATTAAATCATGCTTATATCTATTTCAAGATAAATGACCATTAATTTTAATAACATGAGTTATATCCATTATTTTCTCATTTCTTTTAGTCTTTAAATAGAGTATTTAGAGTGCATTTTTGTGCACTCATCACACCCCCCAACTTACTCATTGCTAGTCCCTAGCAATTTTCATGCAAAATGATGAGAAAGACCAAAGAAAATCACACATAGGGGCCATCAAGACACATTTTGCAAATTTACATATCAAAACAATCTTAGAAATTCAATAACCCTTTCACAAGTAATTCAAATATAGCAATCCACAGAGTGTGTATGTGTTCCAAACTATTTTTATCAAATCAGAGGTTTCGACACATGCAACATTAGAATATCTTAAGCAAAAAGGTTCAACTCCATAACTCACGGGTATAGAAGTGTTTCATGTATGGGTTCTCTCTATGGAGTTGACAAAGGTGTACATTTACTCTCATGGAAATTTAGCCAATTATCTATAAGTAATAAGTAAACATTGATCTTATGATAGGAATACTAACAAATGAGATTTCCACCATTCTTTCCACAAGCATACTTAGGATCGGAAAAATCAACACAAAGGGTTGTAATGTGGTTTAGGGTTGGGGTTCATAAGAAGAAAAGGTGAAGAGATTTCAAAAACTTCCAAGTATACACAAAAGGGAATCTGTTAAATTTTTCAGTAGACTATACTTTCCTTTTGATGTACTTTTCAATTTTTTAGATTTTTGACTAAGTACACTTTTCCATCTTCTTTTGCCACTGGTGTCTTCGCAATTTGATGAACTCTTTCATGAATAATTTGATGGACACATCTAGCACCATGCCATTTTTGTCATGGTTTTCTTTTTTTTTTTTTTTAAATGATAATTTCACACCTAGTACATACTTGGAAGTAAAATGGTAGGAAAATATAGTGTATAAGCTATACTCCAATGTGGAGAGGTATGGATGATATAGATATGAAAAGAAAAGGCCATATGTGTATATTGGCTCAAAATTGGCTGCTAGGGATCTATGATGAAAAGGTTCAGCTTGAAAGGCTCAGACGTTAATCCTAAGTTGACTTTCGTTATATCCCAAGTATATCCAGCATCTTACCACAAACCATGTAATGATATTCTCAAAAGAAGTGTCAAATTCAACAGATCAATGGATACTTATCACAATTTCTATATTTGTAAGCTCTCAATTCTCACAAAATTCACATGAATATTTGAGCAAAATAATTCTTTAGTTACATGTGTCAAATCACCATATTACCACAAAGTTTGGATAAGTGCATAAAAAATTTTCTGTGGATGCTTTAGCAAAATGATTTAAGTTGGGTTTGTTGAATTCGCCAAGATGATTATGAATGAGCATGAGTATCATGTATGAAAAGATGCCTGTGTGAAAAAAATTTGACAATTTTTTATATATTGATTGAAATATGCCACAGAGTTTAAATAACAGATTTGTATTTCCACCCCCCAACTTAAATGAAACATTGTCCTCAATGTTTAATAATCAAAATTGGATGGGGAGTAACTAAAAAGGGTAGGATACACCTGATGTGTGATGTAGATAGCTCGCTAAGCGTCAAAAGTAGTGATCTGAAATGACAAAATGATACTATCCTGCAAACAAAAATAAAGAAAACAATAGTAAATAAAAACAAAACAAAAAAAATAAGATGATAATAATAATAATAATGATGATAATAATTATAATAATAATAATAATTATTGTTGCATGCTGTGGTCAAAGTTGGTAGACCAAGTTTACAACCGGACTATCTTCCACTTCTTGAACTATTCCTCCTGGGTCAAAAACGAAACGCTTATTTGCCCAATAAACTCGGTGCTTGAACTTCACAGGTGGGTGGCAAGGTTTAAGATTAACTTTGGTTACTTGCCCACTTGAAGGAATCTGTTTTTCATTTTTCTCAAGAAACTCCTCAAACTTCGGTTGCCAAGCCCGTGTGCTATAATCTTGAGTATTGTCAAAAATTGCACAAATATTAGCTACATCAGATGAATCACTGATAGGATTATACTCAAAATCAACAATAAAATTCTCAAGGGGATCAGAATCATGAGTTGTGAAAACTTCCCTGTCTATGAGTGAGTCAATCATATATATCTGCTGGCACTCGTGATTCTTCACAGTTTCTTGTGTCATATGTTGACCATGAGGTACAGACTGAGCTTGAGAAGGGAACTTACCTTGCTCATTTACACTCAAGAAACTCGTTATTTTAGACACCTGGCTCTTTATCTCCTTTTGTTCTTCAACAACCTGCATAATTAAAGACTCAAATTTTTGGTTAGTCTTACCCTGTACTTCAATAAATGCATGCAAAGTGTCTTCTAAAGAATTTATAAAAGATTGAGGTGCATGGTATGGTGCAGGATATGATCTAGAAGGTTGTGCAGGCTGTTGGTTTTCAGACTTCCAGCTGAAGTTGGGGTGATTATGCCATCCTCTCATGTTAGCATGTGTATGACACTCTTGGGAATGATGATCTATCCCACCACAGACAACACATGGCCCAAAAGATTCTGCATGATTAGCCATGTGTGTTGGCTTTGAGTTTTTCGATTTCAATAACTCTAATTCTCTGGTGAGCATTTCAACCTTAACCCTAAGGTTATCCTCTACCCTTAGATGGTAAATACCACCACTCAAGTTTCTTGTAGGTCGTGACCTGTTTGTGCTATCAGTAGCACTAGGTCCAGTCCAAGTATGAGCTTTTTCAGCAAGCTCATGGAGGTACTCTATGGCCTCATCGGGATTTTTCTGTAAAAATTCTCCATTGCACATCATTTCCACGAATTGACGTTCCCTAGGCGTAAGCCCTTCATAAAAATAACTCACTAAGCGCCAATTCTCATATCCATGGTGGGGACACATACTCAGTAATTCTTTAAATCTTTCCCAAGACTGGTACAAAGTCTCACTATCCTTTTGTGCAAAGGTAGAGATTTGTCTTTTTAAAGCATTGGTCTTATGTTGGGGAAAGTATTTATTGAAAAACACTTGAGTCATCTCACTCCATGTTCCAATAGACCGTGGTCTTAGTGAGTACAACCAACTCTTAGCTTTATCTTTCAAAGAAAAAGGAAAGAACTTTAGTCTTACCGTGTCGTCAGTGGTATTTTGACTGTGAAATGTTGCAACTACTTCCTCAAATTCCCTAATATGAACATAGGGGTTTTCATTTTCTAGACCATGGAAAGTCGGAAGTAATTGTATCATTCCCGTTTTAAAATCTACATGACGAACATTAGGTGAGAACATAATACAGGATGGTGTGGCTGTTCGTGCGGGATGAAGATAATCTTGGAGGGTTCTAACAGGTTGGTCCACGTGTTCACTCATCGCGTCAGAATTGGAAGAATTATCAAACAAGCGACAAGAAAAATTAGATTCTGAATCTGATTCTAGCACGGGTCTACTAGCAAACCGTCCAAAAGCGTCTCTGTACCTGCGCATGCAAAGTAAAGAAAAGCATAATACTGAAAAAAAAAAATTACGAAAAGAAAAGTAAAATAAAATAAAGATGCAGAAAGATAAAAAGAAAATGAACGAAGCTACCGCTCTCTTTTTTTTTTTTACAAATTACTAAAAAAACTACAAATTCTTCTACCGTCTCCCCGGCAACGGCGCCAAAATTTGATTACGCCCAAAGAATAACGCGGTCGTTTGCAGTATAGCTTTGGGGTGTCGATTCCACAGGGAGATGGATTGAGAAATTGAAGAACAGTAACGAAATTAACAAAAAGATTTAGATGAGTGCGAAAAGTAAAGAATCGGGAATCCTTTGTATATAATTGGTATTTTAATTATTTTCGATTAATTAATAACTCAATTGAAAATTCTATGTCCAAATTTTCAATCGGAAAATAAAACATTAATAACCAGATTTAAATCAAATGTAATCTTTTGAAAAATCATTCGTCACAATATAAGAACAGGAATTGTTATCGATATTAAAGAAATTCAACGTCGACAATATACTCGTAGAGCAATATTGCAGCAGAGAATTAAATTAAAATAGATAACCAATTGAACCAAACATAATCAAAGAATTATTGCATTTAATAGAAAAAGCATGACTGAATCTATAAATGAAATAAATTCTAAGATTATTTGGTGACGAAAACATTTATAATAAATTTCGAATGACTAAACAAAAGAGTTTAATATTTGAAGAACACATATATGAATCAAAAACAATTACAAATACCATCATATATACAAATTCATCCCTAGCTCTACTAGAAAATTAGTTACACATATTGAAAATATGCAACAAAAATTCTTCAAGGGATAATATGGAAGAGCCAACCATTATTTTTTTCTCTCTTCTTTAGTTTTTCTTTTCTTTTCTCAAGCTCTCAAACAATGTATCTTCCAAGGCATCCAAGCACACTAAGCATTCTCCCACACTAAGCATTGTCCTAGAACACACACCCCTCCCTTCTATTTATAAGCATCCTTCATGCAAGTTGTCATGACAAAATCATCACAATTTCAACTTGTTTTGCCATGTGCCATTCTTGAATCCAAGTGATTTGTGAGTTGTCATTTTGATCATTTGTTTTCCCACCATGCATGAGGTGGATTTTGCTTGTAGGTTAAGTGTTTCAATTTTGCTTCTCTATCCATTAGTTGTCTTGTATGACTTAATATCTTGTGGTCAAATAATTTGTCTACAAGAAACTTGAGTGCACTTCATCTTGCATATGAATTGATCATTGAATTTCCAAGTTGGTGTAGGAGTGCTTGCTAGAAAATATTATGATGACATTTGGATTTGATGCAAGTGGCTGAAAAATATCCAGGAACGTCAAGTGCAGGTGCGTCCACTTGATGGTCGATTTTGTCTTAGATTGAGTGGATATCTCTTCAAACACAAAACATAAAAGTTCTAGATATTTCTCTTGTGGTTCTAGATCATCTTGAATCAGCTCAATCGGAGATTGGATGAGAGAGTTATGCCCATATTACGAAAAGATGTCAAAACTGTCTGAAATTCCGCAATTATCTTCATTTGCTCCTAATGTCTCCATTTGTGTCCTAAATCAAAATATAAGAATAATGAGTATATTTAGGCATCAAATAAGAATAAAGTATTAAACATTAAGAGAGGAAAATATGGCATTTTATATTCTCATCAATATATTAAATCATGCTTATATCTATTTCAAGATAAATGACCATTAATTTTAATAACATGAGTTATATCCATTATTTTCTCATTTCTTTTAGTCTTTAAATAGAGTATTTAGAGTGCATTTTTGTGCACTCATCATTACCTCATTAATTGTAACTGGTTCTTCATCCTCTCAATGCAATTGATTCACAAAGCCACCATCACTTTGATTCACTGGACCATCTTTGTTGACAACATCTTCATCTTGATATGCAACACCACTAAAGAAGTCCTCACCATCGTTTAATGCCGTTGGGATGGGTGGAATGTCATACACATTCCTATTAGTTATTTTTTGTACCAATTGCCAATTCCCCACCAAACTCAGATCTTTTAAGTAAAATAGTTGTGAGTACTGACATTCTAAGGCGAAAGACTTGTCTTGAAACCATATAGTAGTTAAGATTTGGACTTTTGTGTGAAATAAATTTTGCAATCTGAAATCTACATTGATTCAAGTTCAAAATGTCATAACTTACATGCTCCTTGAACCACTTAGGGAATATGTTTGGTGCATACAATTAATGTTGTTTATGTAATTTGCTTTAATCTTGTTATAGTGCTGACTACACATATAGACAATGAACATTAAAATTAATAAAACTAGGATTTTGCATGGAAGATTGCTTATGATAGGTTTGAATTTAGGGTACTATTCTTACTCTAGGTAGTATTCAATCTCAGAATATTGTTGAGTACATACCACTTCGCTTTTACAAATAGAGGATCATCAACTGAACCCTATGGGAGAAAATAGTCATACTTCCTTGTTGATGGTCTTGACCCATGTCCACATTTCATTCTTCTACATTAAAAGTTATCTCAATATCATGGAGATACAATGAATAAAATGTAAGACACTTGACATAAACATAGGCCTCGAGAATTGAGCCTTTCAGACGATCTTTATTTTTTAACATAACGCTTGAATTTTTCTAAATACCTACATTTCAAAAGGATATATCCACCGATACTGCACAAATCTCGCAAACAATTCTTCTTGTGGCAAATGAATAGCGAGATACACCAATATATCAAAGAATGTATATAGAAATATCATTTCCAGCTTATAAAGAATAATAGAGATATTCATTTGTAGTCTCTGCTTGACATCAATGTTTAATGCCCACGTACAAAGTTTTATAAATAATGTACTTAACTCAATCAAAGTCTGTTGAACATCACTAGTAAAATATCCATTAATCATAACTGGCAGCAATCTTTGCATGAGAATATGACCATCATGACTTTCCATGCCTAATATCTTTGATTCACTATATTAACACATCGGGTAAATGTTTACGACAAATCGGGGACTTAACATTTGCTACCCACTCGTAAAAAGATCTTTTCTCATATTTATTTAACATGTAACATGCCAACCTCATAGAAATACGATACCATCTTGTTATAAGTGTAATTATTTTTGTATGCCTAGGTTGGCCAAATCCCTATGTGCATTATCAATATCTATCAAAGTTTCCAATATGCTATCACTTATATTCTTCTCAATGTGTATGATGTTTAGGTTATATCTCAATTCCAAATATGACCAATAAGATAGCTAAAAAAATTTTTTTTGGTCCATTCAATTCATTAGCTGTGTGTTTCGTCTTCTTTAAAGCTTCATAAAACTTTACATCTGTCACTTCTTTCAATTATTCTAGATAATCTCTCTCGATAAATATATTAGTGGTTTCTTATGGTTGGTATTGCCATTAAAATTATTCATTTTAGATCTCCACCTATGCATGGACAACAACCACTGGCAATGATTCATGTAACAATGCTTTCACCCATGGACAAACCACAATGTATCTATAATCGGCATATAATCGAAACACATGTGATGCAGAGGCATAGTATGTATCAACAACAACTTCTCATAAAAATTTTAGTTCATCGATTAAAGGACGTAGATAGGCATCGATATCGTTACCAGGTGCTTTTGGGCTAAGAATCAGTAAGGAAAACATAAGGTATGGATCTTTTGTGCATAACCAAGGGGGCAAGTTATAAGGCACGAGTCCCACTAGCCATATACTGTAAGATTTACTTATATTGTTAAATGGATCAAAACATCATTCGCTAAACTAATTCTCACATTACGAGAACTGAAGAATACTATATATCAAGATTTTTTATACCTTTAAATTTGCATGATGCCTCATGACATTACTATTGTTGATGTGTTTATTTTCATGTTATCTCATTGCCATGACAGTCTTATTTGACACAAATAGTCTTTGCAATCTTGGGATCAAAGAGAAATGTCTTAACACTTTACGTGAGATTTTCTTTTGTTTAGTACGGCTTAACACCCACCTCGGTGTGTTCATTTAGGACACTTATCTTTATCAGAATGTTACTTTAAAATAATACACAATCATTCAAATAAGCATCTATCTTGTGTAATGAAAGTCAAGATTAAAGGTGTTCAAGCAGATCACGTATTTTCTCGACCTGGTCCAAAACCTAAAAAATCATATTTCGATTCCTGTTTTTGACTTGGATTAATCCTGAACCGGTTTCCACTTTTTTTAAACCTAGGCTATGAGGCCCAGATACAGTCTTTATAGCCTGGGTATCGCTTATAAATTCAGTAATTGGATTTAATATAAATTCATTGTTTCTTCTCCCTGTGACTTGATGACCTAACACCCCCAATTGCAAGTCTGACCTTTTTCTACTCTCTCTCTGCTCTGCGAAGTGTGATGACCTATGCCTCCCCCCCGATTCCTTTCTCTCATCTACTGTCTCTCTCGCTTTGCAATGCCTAGCCCCTTTTAAAATCTCTCAAGTCTCATATTCTCTCTCTCTCTTTCTCTACGAAGACTGCAATGCCCTATGCCTCCTTTCTCCCCGTTTCCTTTCTCTCATATGATCTCTCTCTGCTCTGCGTTTGCTGCCCTAGCCCCTCCCAACATCACTCTCTCATTTGCTCTCTCTCTCTCTCTCTCTCTCTCTCTCTCTCTCTACTATATGCGATGTTGAACATTGGAAGTGCTTAAGCTTGGGAACCATGAGATTAGAACGTATTTCCGTTTGGGTATGTTTTCTTTCTTCCCTTTGCTTTGTTCTCTATTTGTTGATTTTGGGTTTTTTCTACGAGAATGCTTGAATGTTTGAGGAGTATTTTTTATGGGTTAGATCCGTTTAGTTGAACATTTCTCTAAGCACCATAAGATTGGGGTTTTTTGCCATGCACTTTATGAAATCCCTTGTGTTTTGCATGTAGAAACTGAACAAGGGATAACAAAGGCCATCATCCGTTTTGTCCATTGATTTTAAAAGAGACCCTTGGCCTAGAGTCACAGACAACGCAAAGGCCCTTATGAAGAAAATGCTTTAAGGGTAACGATCTTGATTGACTTTATAGGAAGATACAAATGTTTAATATATATTAGTAGTATGTATTTGTTTTTTTATTGAAATATTTATTCTCTGTTTATTGATTTTGGGTTCGTTGTCTATTTGTTGATTTTGAGTATTTTCTTATTGTTCTTTGGGTATTAGATTATATCTTATATTTTTTTTACTATATCCGGACTTAATTTTCCCTTAGCATCCCTTGGGTTAGTTTCTGAACTCGTACATTCTAAATCTGTCCAAATCTTGTTTATATAATATGTTTTGCATAGTTTGCTAGGAAAATTTTGAGATGTACAGACCCATATCATTTTCGTATCATGTGCTCTATTTTGTGTACCTCATAGTGGTTGGAAAAGTTGTCTTTTATGTATTTAATATTTATTTTTATGATGCAGTTATCTTTTATCCAGCAAGATGTCTTTTATCCAACAGAGCTTTCAAAGGTACATATTACTTTTTTTTTAAGAGGAAAGTAATAATCCATTTATTAATAACGGACATTACAAACGAACTTGAAAGATATATTACAAGTTAATTAAACGACGATTTGTAGTTCTCCAATACACTAAAAATGATTGATATTTTTTAGCTCTAGCTGCAAAACTCTCCAGAACACAGTCTGAGAGATAGCCCTAACTTTATTTTAAAATAGAGTGACAACCAACCAAACCAAATCCCACTTCTGTACTAAGATGGACTAGAGGACAAACTCTAAAGACCACAAGTCCTAAAGACTAGATTTTTTTTTCTTTCTGGTTTTTATTAAAATTAACAGACAGGAATTAAAACTAAAATTGGGAAAATCACATCCTAATGATCTATTTTCAACCTTGGAGTAATTTAAAGAACAAACAACAAAAACAAAAATAGGAAAAACAAAAAAATATATAAAAAAAAAAATAGGTGGCTGCTGCTGTCAGTGGCGTGTGAGATTGCGCACTGCCTCTGGAAAGTTGCGAAAATCCGATGTTCTGGGTACGATGGCTTCGCTTGTGGCTGCGAAGAACTCTTGCAATTGTGGCGCATAGAAAGTAACCATCCACTATGAAGCACGCGTTCCTCCAATCGGCGCGATCCCGCCGAAGTAGGTAGATTGGTGCCCTAGAGGATCATGACAGGATGCATGTGAGGACCAAAATGCCGGGAGCCGTTGCATCAATCGACCTCTAAAAACCAAACCCTTGCAAAACAAAACAAAAACACAACCCACTAAAAATAAATAGAAGAAGAAACGGAGAAGAAAGAGAGGAGGGTCGAAAGAAACCGGCAACAGCAATAGAATGTAGATGGAAAAGAAAAAGAAAAACTAGAGAAAAATGAAAAGGAATGGAAAGAAAAAGGAGGGGGATGATGGAGAAAGAGAAGGAAAGGGGGGGGGGGGGGCGTGGAGGGGCAGCTCACACCTCGTAGCAGCACTAATGGAGATGTGAGACTTAGGGTTTTCTCTTTAGTGAGAGAGTACAAGCAGACGAGAGCCAAGGAATCTTGGCCTGTAGCCTTTTGATGTTGAGAATTTGACTCCAAAGGTACATATTACTTGGCATCTCTAAAGCCACTGGTAGATTGAGTTGTCTATTTCATGAAGGTACTTGTGGGAGTTCTTTAATAATGCTTAGACTAGCACAACCTAATATGAATCTTTAAAATATCACAATTTCAAGCATGAACGCTGTCTATCTCTTCAATAATGCATTAGTTGGCATTAATACTTGTCCTTTGAAGGGAGGCTTTAGCAGATGTGATAATAATGTTGCAGTGTTTCAAATTTTGCACCATCAAACTTCAGATTTTTTCTTAGGTACTTATACAAAAAATATTTTTTCTTTGGTTATGATTCTCTTCAAATTTGGTCTCTCAGTACAAGGAAAGGGTCATCTTAGTTGAGTGCTGCGAAGCTGATTTGAGTTAGTATGGCCCAATTTTAGATGGTAGGTCATTCAAACAAAACTGTTCCTTCCTAAGGATGACTTGCATGTTTTGTCATGTGTTTCAATCCCATTTCAGATGTATAAGACAATGTCTTCAACATGATATTTTCTGATGGCTTAGGTCTGTAGTCATATTGTCGATATTAAGAAAAATCATCAGAGTATAGTACAAACTTCCATTTACTTTTGGGGCTTGTATATAACTCTTTTGGATTTGGATAAAGCTGATTAAGTCTATCTACTTTGATTGTTCTTTTTTTTTTTTTATACCATTTTGTAGTAATTGTTTCAGGTTGTTCTACGGAAGCGCTTCAACAATACTATTGGAAAGAATGGTGTCGGTTTGACATTTGAATCCCTAGGAATACATTTGCATTATTAGATTTCCCATATGTTTAAAGTAATGTATGTATTTTGTAATGTAATGGATTTTAATTAAAGTAATATATATATTTTGTAATGTTCTAATGCAAATTAGTTCGAACAATGTAATATGTAGTATTTTTTAGTAAGAAAGTTAATTAG
This sequence comes from Platycarya strobilacea, assembly GCA_036898215.1. Classification (NCBI taxonomy): domain Eukaryota; kingdom Viridiplantae; phylum Streptophyta; class Magnoliopsida; order Fagales; family Juglandaceae; genus Platycarya; species Platycarya strobilacea. The sequence continues at coordinate 32,908,275 of CM072550.1, forward strand.
TTGTTTATAGCCTTGCAATTTTGAACATAAATTTAGTTTTATATTTTGATATTTTTTTATCATTATGGTTCATAGATAATGATACAAAATTATTTTCAAAATTGCTTCTTGGAAAAATTGAAATAAAATAAAATATTTTTGATAAATATTTTTTCAATAATTTTTTCTGGTAAGAAAGAACACAGACTTCAAAAAAAAAAAAAGATTTAAATCTAGAATCCAGATTTCTGAATTTTCAGAACTCGAATAGATCAGCCCGGATTCCAACTCAGGTGAATCTGGTCTGGAACCAGACCGAATTGGAGGCATGGGTTTCAAGATGGGCTACTTTGATTCTAAGTCCGAAACCTACTTGAATACCTCTACTCAAGACCACCTACTTGAATACCCCTACTCAAGACCACGTTCCAAGTAGCATGCCTCATTGTATGAGTATGGGGAAGAGCGTTAGGAATAAGTGTGTAAATTTAATCCAAAAACTAAAGAATTGATCAAACTAGACCAAAGATTCTGGTTTTGAATCGATTTGGTCTAGTACTGGTTTTAGAAATTGAGGAACTGGATATAACTGGTTCGATTTCGGTTCTAGTTATTTTAAGACCGAACCAGATCGATCCTATTTACTTTTATTTTTTTTATATTTTGAAGTATAATTATATGATATTTTTTATTATATATATAATATATATAATAATATAAATTATAATTAGATATAAGATAATGTTGTAACAAATAAAAATGTAATTATAATCTTTAGACTTTTAGAATTTAAACTTTAATTTGTGAGGCTCTTGGACTTGTAAAATCAGATTTTTATTGCAATTTTTATTCTTTTTTTTTATAAATCATTTTTTTATATTTTGTAATAGCTTTTTTATTACAGACTTTTTTTTTTACTAAAACATATTTTTGTAATGGATTACAATTTCTTTTACTAAAACATATTTTTAAACCAGTTTTTTTTTAAAAAAAGATTTGGTTTTTATAAATTTATATTTTATTAAAACTATAAAACCGGACTGTAATTGAGAAAATTGGTAATTTTTAGGGTTAGTCGGGACGTAATCGATTTTAAGAAATGTAAAACCAGTTATACCGGTTCGGTTCTTAATTTTGTCCGAAATTGGACTGAATCAGACTGGTTACACCTCTAGCCCCTATTAAGAAAATGCATATTTCAAGAACTTGATAACTATGTTAAAGGATTTAACACTCTAACCATCAATTATCTTGATATGAAACAACTTTAGGATAAATGATAACTTTAAAAACTTCAAGCATGATGGATAGAGTGGACATTGTGCATCTTCCAACAATTTAGAAAAACTTGTAGAAGAACCACCTTCTGTCACACCATCAAAAGGTCTTTTTTGAGTGGTCCATAGAGACTCTAGGCTGAATGTTATCTAACATCTCATTCATATTATCAATATTGACATGATTTTTGCTTGCCTCAGAATGATATTATGAGAAACTAACATACACTACTTCCTCATCACCGTAAAATATTTAGTCCTTATAAGTAGGACCAATCTCTATAATAAACAAATGATCAACGACACAAATCTATCTTCAATTACATCCACGTCTTGTCTATCTAAACATGATACCATAAATGAAAGTGTGGAATCTATTTTCATTTGATGAAGATACAAATCCATTCAAGCGAAAATTATAATTTAACCGAAGAGATATTTTATAGAAAACAAGATGCAAATTTTACAACTTTGCAATGCGCACAGAAAAGAGAGAGGGAGAGAGATTTTAAGAGAGAGATATCAGAGGTAGAGAACATAAACTGAAGACATTAAGAAAAAGAAAAGAATACAACTAGTTGTACTAGAGATAGTGTACATCCTATTTGGCATATACGATTAATGGATTTATCCATATTTGATGGTCTTGGATCAGGTTGAATTCTAAAAAATGTTAAAGTTTTGTTTGTACGACTGAAGTGTGTAATCCAAGATTTGAGGTCCCTCCAGTCCACAAATTATTACTGAAGAATGTGCTCGAATTGACCACATATGCAAGGGAAACAAGTTTAAAAAAGACAAAGGGTCAATGTAGTATGTGAATTCCATAATATTTGATCGTTTATCGAATAAGCATTGACTAGATTATTTGCTTGTTTAGTCGAATGCGAGTTTGTGGTGAAGTAGAGTTCTGAGGTACTTTTTAAGATATCCCTTAAGTACGGAAGAGATTTCATAACTTAGGAAAGGGCTGGTAATATTATAGTAATCTATGCCCATTCACAAATTTGGCATATAGTTTGAGGAAGCAAACTATGATTTACTTACTAGCAAATTTCAAAAATGTTCAGCAAAATCCCAACCTTTATTGTAGCTAGATTTTGTAGCTTCTTGTGCATTTTCTGTTTTATGAAACCTATAATTGGTAGAATAATGTGAAATGATATGTTGTGACTATGTTAATGAAAGGAAGTGTATATTACGTCAAATGGTTCTGGAAGTCCTACTTCTTGTTAGAAATATTTTTAAAATAATATCTATATTATATTTATTATTCATAATATTTTTAAAAATTTATTTTCCGAAACTATGAATTATTGAAAAGAGAGAAATAAGTCAAGTTTATATGGATTAGATAATTTTCGGTTAAATGTATCATAAGCCGTTGAATGGTACTGATGCCATTTCTTTACCCAAAGGGCCTGGGGCTTGAGCCACACCCATGTCAAAGAGGGAGTTATTAATTTTTATTATATGTAGAAAGGATGGCCCTTACTACGGGCCTTGGGGTGCAAGGCCCAACCGGCTCAAGGTGCCATAGCGCACAAGAAGGATTTTCAGCGGTAAGGAAGCCGCGCAACCGTTGGACCAAATATAGCCTTTGTGTTTCTTAGTAATAGGCATAATTAATATATCTGTTTGCTTTAGATTATAGAGAAAAAAAAAAGAAGAAGAAAAGTTGTAACTTTCATTCACATCTTTTAGTCTTCTATAAATAGACTCATTCGCCTAGGAATTTAAGAATTAAAAGAAGCCAATTTCAAAATCCTCTTGTTCCAAAAAGTTCTCATTTTTTCAAAACTTACTATTAGGATTTAGTCATTTTGCAGAGAAAAAATTTCTAATATCTTGATTGAATAGTAAAATTTAAGAGTATTTAAAATCTAATTTCGTTTGTGCTTAATGCAATTAATCAAACAGACTTATTTTAAACTTTATTGTATTTTGGAGATAAATTTACTTATAACCCATATGCATACAGTTATTAGTATATGTGAATATGATTTTAAGGAAAGTGATATTTGTAATACGCCTCGAAGCAAATTTCTTTCACTATTTTTTGTTTTGCAGCCCTTTGCACCAACACTTCTCCTAGTTGTGTTGAATATGTTAGTGTATGTCAATTAAAATGCAAAACATAGGCAAGCTGAGTTGGACTAAACAGAATAAGAAAAATTTTAGTACACATTGATCATCCAATTCCAATACGTCTTCATAGAGAAAAGAAATGTGAAAAAAAAAACTCTAGAAAAAAAAAATTGATTGCTTTCACGTTCATATAATGAGACTGATTTGCTTACCATTCAAGCTGGTCACTTTATGTTAAACAACTCTCACATTAGTAAAATTAGCTCAGGAAGCAAGGAGTTAAGAGTAGCTTGCTAATTAATGGTTTCACAAAATGTGGGTCCAGTCCATAATTATGTAGGGAATAACCATAAGTAATCTTTTTCAACAAATAAAGGCGAGAAATATCAAAAGCCATTTCCCCTAGGAGATTTCCCACTTTGGTAAGAGTCCATCAAGATGGAAGTGGTAAAAAATACCATAAATATAGTATCTATCGACAACTAAAAGTGAACCTGGTTTCTCTGTTCTTACTTGGATGCATAGGTAAATAACAATTGACATCAAAGAAAGATTTAGTAAATTCTATAGGAATCAAGTCCAACGCCAACACCCAGACCATCAAAACAAATAGGCCTAAAGTTCCCATTTTCCCAAAACATCTGAAACACAATAGTTCTCATAACAAATAACCACCATAGATTAAATGACAAACCAATGGCCCAATGACAAACAAATGAACATAGGCCTCGGTAAAATCCATCAAAATATGAAAGCAGATCTCAACTCACAAAATATATTGCCAGCAAATTTTTTATGTAAGATGTGAATGTTGTGGGAATAAATATTTAATTCTCACAATTTTTATATCGTGACAAAGAAAATGATCAGATATAACTTAGTTGATTCTTCAATTTTTTTCGACCACATGAATTTGGTGGCAGTACTTAAAATTTTGCTATCAAATTTGGATTTAAAGGAAGCACTATTGTCACAAAAAAGTGGCAAATTCTAATAGCTGAAAATTTGAAAACAAGGATACGAAAATGTAAATAATCGATTTTTTTTCCTAAAAGGGGTAGAAGCACTAACTGGTCCTTTAACCATAGCCTCGCAAGCGAGCCTTAGCAACTAGGTGGGCTGAAGCGTTCAGGGGACTCGATTAATTGCTGTCGATTTGAGCAATGACCTAACCAGGGGGCTTGAGTGGGGGAAGGAGTTTCAGTGTAAAGGGTAAGTGAGAATGGGTAATCGGTTTGTTATCAGGGAAGTGTGGCAATGAGTATTGGGAGAAGTTTTTGAATTGAGGAATTATGGAGAACAGGGATGGTTGGTGCAAATAGCTGCTAATGAATAGTGGCATAAGAGAGGTTAATGCATGTTTTAGTGTGAAATTTTTCCTTTGTAGGAGGGCAACTTTCACGAGAGATAAAAAGGCAGAGGGGAGAGCAAAAACGTGGGGGAGAGTTATAACTATTAAAACCTGACTTAATTCGGCGACAATAGCTACCACAATAAGTGAGTGCACAAATAATTTTTTGAGTATCGGCAAACTTTCACCTTAACAACTTCTGTATCGTCGTAATAGTTTTTCCTGTCCAAATTTTTTACAACGATGATTTTTTCTCCTGGCACTTTGTTGAGGTGACAAAAGCACGATGTCATAATAGGAAAAAAAACACTTTTTACAGATTATTTTAGTTGCTGGAAATAATTTTGGCCTCAAAAGCCACTTTTTGTTATAGTGTGGGTAGGTTGTAGATTAGTTAGGTTTAAACTCAAGATTTCTGTTTTGATATCATGTGAAATCACAGTTTATTTCATAAGTTTAAGTTGATAGGAAAATGTAGATAGATTTTATTATTTATATTTATCTGAACATATATATCCAATGATGTTGGTGTGAAGGATAAATTCAGTTAGGGAGGCCACGGGCCTTGGGCCTAGGGGGAAACCTAGAGAAGGCCCTGCCCCAAGGAAGGCCCAACATCGCCCTCTTAGGAAGGCGAGAGGGAAAGGTCCACTAGCTACGAAACGAGAGCCACACCCGATCTAACTACCAGGCGAGAGGCGAAATTAAGCTAGGGGGCTCGAGAACACCCGTGCCCCACCAAAAGTAAAGACGCCTAACATGACGGCACGTCGCATTAAATGCTGAAATCTGCCGTTGGGCACATCGCATTAAATCTCGAAGTCTGCCCCAGGCACGTCTAGATAACCCTGAAGCATTAAATGCACAGCTAGAGTCCCTCACTGCATTTAATACGGGCAGGAGCCCTGCCCCAGAGTTAAATCAGAGATTGACGCAATGGGGACAAATCACCCGTACAGTTAGGATGCGATGGGAAGACCGCCAATACATGGCAAAGAGAATGATAATCTGGAGTGACAGGATAGCCGGCCCATTCCCCCCGGATGTTTAGCGCTCACCAAGACCTATAAATAGCTTGAGATACCACGAATCACAGGTGAATAACTTCATCTTTCTAATATTTATCTCAATTCCTTTACTCTCACTAACTTTGGCATCGGAGTAGCCTCAGGGTTCCACCGCCTCCCCTTCATTCTACAATTGTGCAGGTCCGGATCGTTTGGATGTTGCCGACTAGTCCAACCTGCTAAACACGGCATCAACAGTGCCACCGTCTGTGAGACGACATAGCGTGTGCTTTGTATGCTGGCTATGACGCGATCCCAAACTACCTATCGAGAGGAAACCAATGGCCACACAATGGAAGCCAGGGTTGCAACAATGGAGGAAACTATTAAGAAACTGAAGGAGGAAAATGCAAGACTGCAGAAGGATGGCGAAAAGACACAACCCACCACTTCCCATTCGGCCAACGAACATACGAGCTCACATCAGGAAGATGAACCAAACTGGGGGGAGGATGAAAGGCGTATGGTGCACTCGGAGCTAAAAAAACTTGGTGATAAGTATGAGGAAATGGCCAAACGAATTGAGGCACCTTCCATCATGGGATAGATGCGCAACAATTCGGGAACCTCCTACAGTGCCAGCATGATGGCCATACTCCTCCCACCCAAGTTTTGGGTACCCCAGATGGAGTTTTATGATGGGGGTTAGGACCCATTTGAGCACCTAGAGGCATTTAAGACACACATGAGTCTGCACAACTACCCGGGCGAGGTGACGTGCAGGGCATTCTCGCTCACTTTAAGGGGAGCAGCCAAGACATGGTTTAGAACCATCCCTACTGGGATCGTCGACGGCTTCGATTGCCTAGCTCGCCTATTCCTAACCTAATTCCTTGGGATCCGCAAGAGGAAGCGCCCGGCCGCCTACCTTCTCATCGTAAATCAGCACAATCGCAAAAATTTGAAAAGCTACATCTCTCGATTCAACAGAGAGCGTATGACCACAGACGATCATGACAAGAAAATTACCTTGGCTGCCCTCCTGAGCGGAGTATGGCCTAGAAACCCCTTCATGGCGAAGATTGCGCGAAAAGCCCCCGCTATCTTGGTGGAGTTCATGGATAGTGCTGATGGATACATAAATGCTGAGGACATGCTTTAGGCCCTAATCACGCCCCGGTGCGATGAGATGGAGCATGCAGACAGAATGGTTGCCAGCCAACAAGAGGGACCTTCAAGGACAATAAGAAGAAAGACGATAACGACTCCCGTGAAAAGCAAGTCCGAGACAACCGGCTATCCCATCCTCATCTCCACGCCAACTTGGCGGTCGAAAGCAGCTAGGAACGAAGGCCGTCCCAAGGACAACTAGGGAGATCAGACACGGGGATATAATATGAATACCATTGCATGAACTGGCACAACACTTGGGATTGCCGGATCCTCATAAGGATCAGGAGGGAAGAGGAGGAACGACGAGGCAGCCTGTAAGGTAGAGGACTCCCAACCAACCAACCAACGCAGTTGGAGCCCCCGTAGATACCAACATTGGGATGAGAATCGTAGGGGCCCACCTGGCTCAAGGGACCCCTAGGCAAAATTCAAACAATCGTGGAGGGCGTACCAAAGAGGGAGACCTCTTCCTCTAGAAAGGTGTACGCATGAGAAGCGCACTACGATGAAGTCTTCACCACACAAAATGTCTGCATAGGGGCTCAACCACCAAGGAACCCTCTAATTACTTTTGACAAGTGAGATGAGGAAAGAGCAGTGTTTCAAATACCGTACCGTACCGGCTGGTATGGACAGAATTTTCCGTATCGGCTGGTCGGCTAGTACAGATAAATAGGTATTTCGTTTTGGCCGATTTTTCGGCCGTACCGACGGGTACGACCGAAATCGACCGAAAAATGTCTGTACCGGCCGTACCGGATTTCGGTCTTCCAGGTTTTTTTTTTTAAATTTTTTATTATGTTTTAATCTCAATTTAGACTAAATTAATTACATATATATATATTTATATGTATAATTTATTTGTATATTGACTATTATTTTAAAATATAATTTATAATTGTATTTGTATATATAATTTATTTATGTATAAATTATTCTGAAATGGTACACGAAACGATACCGGTATTGAAATACTTCGTTTCAATGACTTGACCGGTACTAGTACGGGTACTGTATTCAAAACATTGGGAAAGACTCCTTCACCCCCAAGATGATGCCCTGGTGGTGAGTCTCCAAATTGCGAACTTCACTACTAGGAGGATCCTGGTTGACAATGGTAGCTCCACGAACATCATTTACTGGGAGGCTGTTAGTAAGATGGGCATCGGGTTGGACAGGTTACGATCAACCCTTACCCCCCTCAAAGGTTTCACAGGCGACGTGATCTAGCCGGAAGGTCTGATCACCCTCCCCGTCTCAATTGGGGTGGTGCCTGGAACAACGACGATCATGATCGACTTCTTGGTGGTCAAAGCCCCATCCTTGTACAACAAAATTTTGGAGTGCCCTGCCCTAAACTGCCTAAGAGCAGTCACCTCGACGTTCCACCTCAAGATGAAATCCCCGACCCGCGAGGGAACATGTGAGGTCAAAGGTGAGCAAATCTCGACATGGGAATGCTATTTTCTTGAGTACACTTAACCGACCGTTGCCTACCCTTCTTCAAGGTTCTCAGGAAGGTCTAAAATTGGGATGTGGCCTGTGAAGAGGCATTCCATAAATTAAAAGAATATTTGACTCATCCCCCCTTGCAAAGCCAAACCAAGCCAGGTGAGGTATTAACTGTCTACTTGACACTTTCACCAAGTGCGACGTCGGCAGTTCTAGTGAAGGACTCAGTTGAGGGGTAGCGGCCTATGTATTACATCAGTCGAGCCTTTCGTGAAGTAGAGTCCAGGTACCCACGAATGGAAATGATGGCCTTCGCCCTAGTCGTCGCATCTAGACGGCTTCGACCGTACTTCCAGACCCACACTATAAAGGTGCTTACTGACCAGCCCCTAAAAGTCATATTGAAAAAGCCCGACACCTCAAGAAGGTTGGTTAAGTAGGCCATAGAACTCAAGGAGTTTGACCTAGAGTACGCCCCCAGGATGACGATCAAAGGGCAAGCTTTGGTAGTTTTTGTGGCGGAACTCACAGACTTTTTGGAAGAAGTCCCATAAACCCCCCAAGGTGCACCTTGGATTGTTTACGTCGATGGGTCAGCTTGCAAAGACGGTGGAGGCACGGGGGTACACATCTTAACTAGCAGGGAGAAACAACATGACTACTTAATGAGGCTCACTTTCAAAGTCACCAACAATGAGATTGGGTATGAAGCCCTCTTGACTGGCCTAACTACTGCCTGCCTCCTAGGGGCCAAGGAAGTTGAAGTACGCACCGATTTCCAGGTTGCAGTCAATCAGGTATTGGGAATCTTCACCACAAAGGGGGAGCGATTGAAAAATACCTCTAGCTAGTATGCAAGGCGCGAGACCGCTTTCGATATTTCCACATCCAATAGATACCAAGATCAGCCAATTGGCAGGTTGACTGGCTGGCGAGGGCTGCCTTGGGACGGGAGGACTTTCCTTTACCAGAGCATGCAGAAGCTAGGGAAGTCGATATGGCCGCCATCAGAATGGAAGTACTACACACTGTGACGTCCCTTCTCAAGTGGACGTGAGACATCGTGGAATACCTACAGGAGGGCAAGCTACCCGCCATCTTAGATGAAACAAGGAAGGTTAAGTATAGAGCTTCAAGGTTCACACTAGTAAAATGGGTGTTGTACAGAAGAGACTTCTCTGAGCCACTCCTTAGGTGTCTATCAGCTGATGAGTTCCAGTACATGCCTATGGCAGACACTTAGGGGATGAGCCTTGGCTGCAAAAGTAACTCGGGCAGGATATTATTGGCCGAATGCCCTCCGGGACGCAAAAAGGTTCGCCAAGAGATGCCCTAAGTGCTAAGAGCATGTGCTCGTGCCCTACCTCCCGTCGGAAGAACTCTCATCCATCATAGTACCCTGACTCTTTGCCTAGTGGGGGTTAGATCTCATAGACCCCTTCCCAATCACCAGGAGGGGGCCAAGTTTGTCATGGTTGCGGTTGACTATTTTACCAAATGGGTCGAAGCCAAAACCCTAACAAGTATCACCTCCTAGGCCATCACCAAGTTCCTGTGAAAATCGATTGTGTGTCAATTTAGGATACCTCAGAGTTTTGTATTAGATAACGGAAGATAGTTCGATTGTTTCCACTATAGACAATGGTGCGCAAAGTTGAGGATCCAAATAAAGTACACGTCACCTGGCCACCTGCAAGCCAACGGCTAGGTGGAAGCAATGAACAACACCCTCATCTCCATACTTAAAAAGAAGCTTTGGGGGCGAAAATAGGCGTGGGCGGACGAACTCCCAAGCATGCTCTGGGCTTACAAAACAACGACCTGAACTCCAACTGGGGAAACACCATTTGCCCTTACTTATGGTAGCGAAGCAGTCATACCTGCAAAAATAGGGGTGCCCACCCTTCAACTACAATGCTTCGAACCCTCTGCCAACAACAAAAAACTAAGGAGCAACTGGACCTCCTAGACGAGAAAAAGGTAGACGCAGCAGTACGAGTGGTGTATCACAAATGCATGGCTGAGCAATACTTCAACAAATGAGTCAGGCCACAAAGGGTCTGGCCCACTCCCTCTACTAACGATTCGCCCGTCAAGGGGTATGTCTTTGAAGTGGTTGCTTGCGAATCTTGGGGTTGAGTCCTGGTTCCAGCCCACTGCCCTTCCTAACGATTCGTCTGCCATGAAGGTCACCCCTAAATGATTGCTTGCCAAATCGCGGGGTCGATTCTAGGTCCGCCTATTCCCCATTGTAGCGATTCGCCCACTATGGGGATGAGGCTCAAGGGCACCAGCTTAAGTACACTTATAAACCCCCAACTTTTTCATGGTTGCTTGCGAATCGAGGGTTGAGTCATGGGTCCGGTCCACTCCCTCTCCCAACGATTCATCCGCCATGAAGGCCACCCCCCTAAATGGCTGCTTGCAAAATCACGGGGTCGAATCCTGGGTCTGGTCCACTCCCCCTCTTAGCAATTCGCCCACCAGGGGGTCCAGTGGTCACGACGTGGTTCTAGTACTCAAGCTCACCATGGGATCCCCCGCCTCTCACTCAAGTCTTCACGTGCAAGTTAGGCAAGTCAGCCCCTCAAGGTAACATCCATTTGGCGAGCCTCTGACTCTTGGTAAAATCCCTACCAAATGTTCTTTAATAGGAATTTGCAGGGTATTGTGAGGGAAAAATCTGGCCAGGGAGGCCACAGGCCTTGGGGGAAACCTAGAGAAGGCTTGGCCTTAAGGAAGGCCCAACATAGCCCTCCCAAAAGGGCGAGAAGGGAAGGTCCACTAGCTATGAAACGAGAGCCATGCCCGAGCCAATTACCAGGCGAGAGGTGAGACCGAGCTAGGGGGCTTGGGAACACTTGTGCCCTACCAAAAGTAAAGACACTTGACATGACGGCACGTCGCATCAAATGCAGGAGTCTGCCCCAAACACGTTGCATCAAATGTCGAAGTTTGCCCCAAGCACGTCACATTAAATGCCGAAGTCTGCCCCAGGCACGTCTAGCTAATCCCAAAGCATTAAATACGCAGCCAGGGCCTTTCACCGCATTTAATACGGGTCAGGAGCCCTGGCACACGCCAGGGCTAAAGCATAGACTGACGCCATGTCGTAAAGGGGACAAATCGCCCGCACAGTCAGGATGCGATAGAAAAGACCGCCAATACACGGCAAAGAGAATGTGAACCTAGATTGACAGGACAGTCGACCTGTCCCCCTGGGATGCTCAATGCTCATCGAGACCTATAAATAGCCCAAAACACCACGAATCATAGGTGAATAACTTCATATTTCTAATCTTTACCTCACTTCCCCTACTCTCTCTAACTTTGGCATCGGAGTGGCCTCAGCGCTCCACTGCCTCCCCTTCATTCTACAATTTTGCAGGTTCGGTTCGTTTGGATATTACCGACTAGTCCAAGCTGCGGAACATGACATCAACAATTGGTATACTTCATATCTATGTTTTATAATTTGTACCAATAATTAGTAATATAATTTAATAATTTCATATACTAGTATATGAGAATCACATATAAAATAGATATATGCTATCATTTTATGTGTATGTATTAATGATATATGTATGCATATAATTTATTGTTATTATGGATAAATATCAACTAGTTAAATATTAATTATTTATAAAATTTTAAAATTTTATAATTCAATAGAGATTGTACTTGTTAGTTGTACAAACTCAATATTAGATTTATTTTATTTTATTTTATCTAATTTATTAACTAGTAATTAGTAATTATTATTTAAAAATAAAGAATAAACAATCGGTGCTCGTACTCGAGTCAGCTTGTTTGTGGGTTGAGTTGAGAGTTTAGCTTACCGAGTCGGGTTTGAACAAAAAATAAATAAAAATCTCGAACTCGAACTCCAGCACGAGTATTTTGAGTCGAGTTGAATTCACAAAAGACCAGCTCAACTCGACTCGATTACAACCCTAGTGGGAGCAATTGGAGGTGGTCTATCTACTTGGGCTTGACCACAATAACATTTTACTCATTGCAAACCAGGTAATATGGGTCTAAATTATGAGAAGCTTCATGTGCTCCATTGCAAACTCGTCACGGTGAGAAGATACATGCGCTCCCTAAAGTCGGGTTTGAACTTTAGTCTAGAGCCTAATACCCACTACAACAAAAAGAGTTTTTTGGCCACACATTTGTAGATAATAAAATCCCAATTTAAGCTTATTTCGGTAAAAGTCCAATTTATCACAAAATAATATATCTATTACGGCAACTCCATTTGTTGCTAATAAGAGAAACATTTGTCAAAAATATGGCTATCAGGTCATTGAGAAGTGTACAATAAACTTAATTGGTGCAAGTTATGTGGCAACAAAATATTTTTTGCATCAAGAAATTCTATCAATATTTAATTTTTGCTACAAATAAAAATCGCTGCAAAAAAATAATTGTGACAAAAATAATTATTGATAATAGCTTTTCTCTTCAAATAGTTTCCACGATTCATTGAAGCCTCTATAAACACGTTATTCTGGTAAAAAAAAGAATTTTGACGCAAAAAAAAAAATTTGTGACAATAATTTTTGTCAATATTTTTTTTCTCTACAAACATTTTGTCAAAAATAATCTATTCTTGGTAAAAAAATATTTGTGGCCATATTATGTTGCCGCAAATAGAAAAAAAAATTAAAAAAAAGTTATAGATTATAGAATCGGTGAATTGAGAATGAGTTCAAAAGTAGAAAATAATTTTATTTTATAATATAAACCTTAAAACATAAATATGAAAGCAATGGAGATCCAAATTCAACAAAATATCATATAACAATCTCAAACAAACATGTACAATCTGTTTTCACCAACTCAAATGTTATCAAAATAACTCTGGTTCATACAAACATAAACTCATGTTCCAAAACCCCTAAGCAAACCCAATAGAATTCCCAATCATTCAAACAAATCCTTACAATGGCTATTTTATGACATTCACCACTTCCACATAAAGAAATGTAATTATCATCTTATCTTTTGGTCAATCTTGCAAACATAATAAAAATAGAATAAAGAAAATCTATTGAGTCCAAGGTTCTAGCTCAAGCATATATCTAAATATGGTCACTTCTATTAATCAACCATTCAGATGAGGAATGCTTAGAAACCAAACTAATCCTTATGTGCATTGTCTATATTCAGAATAACAGAATCCTTATCCATGTCAAACATAGAATATGTATGAAGAAATGGTCAACCAACCCTCATGACTTTTCTTTTAAATCTGTTCATCATTGAGAACTGCTTAAGCCTTGACTTGACGACGTCTCGAAGTGGAACATTTGGAGCCTTTTAAGCATTTTGGAGCCAAGGATGCTCTGTAAATAGAATATATACAATGGGTGAAACATAATCAATATTTATCAGACATGTTCATATCTGTCAAAACCAAAGTCTATAATATATTTATTCCATATATCATAATTTTTCATCCAAAATGACTAATGGATGTTTCTTTTTGCAAAGAATTTACCATTCATGGTTTGCAGAAAAATATTGTCAAGTAGTTTTGACACAATGTCAAAATCAATCAAGCATAACTAAAGTTAGCCCAAATTCAGCATGAAAAGCAACATTAGAGTCCACTCTAATCTATGCCTAGTTTTCCTTATATATTTGCCTAGTTTTTAAAATGAGACTTGAAAGTCTCAAATTTCTATCACCTTGTCAAGATAGCTATCACAAACTACTGTCTTATAGATATACATCATCTAGCTACCTAATATTGTCGATTTGTCACATAACAAACAATAAATATATTAATATGACCAACAAGGTTATTTATTTTTCGTAGCACCCATCTACAAAGTTTTATGAGAAAAGGGAGTCTCTTATTTTCATATTAATTCTTCAAAACTTAAGCTCTAGCAAAAGTGGCTGAGTTCCTTCTGTTAACTTCTAGTTTGTGTTCTTTGCTTCCTTTGTTAATTTAATGAGAGTAGAGATATATAGCATGAGCATATATTTTTTAAGTTCTGGACTGCTGAATGGACATGGATCAAAGTACCATGTTGAAATGAGAAAAAAGCAAGTAAAAAAGTTTGATTATGATGCATTTGCCAAATGTCATGTAATTTTTTTTATAAGTATTTACCAAACTTCATGTAATGAATCCTTATCATGTAATAATATGATCAGCACAAAAGTGATGAAGAATACCGAGCACTTGTTTTGTAGTAAGTCGAAGTTTAGGGTCTGGCTCCAACATTTGCTTTACCAGAATCTTAGCTCTCTTTGAAATATTAGGCCAAGGATCCCATTTGAAATCTATTAGCCCACGAAGAATGGCCTGTGCAACACTTTGTTCGGACTCTGCACTTGAAATACATTGTGTTTAGGTCAATACTCATGGCCCAAAGGTTTGATTCATGAATATTGTGTGCTGCATGCATACACACGCACAGATAGCCATCCCTAAACACATAAAAACACACATACAGAGCGAGGAAGGCAAGCAAAGAGAGTTACTATGAATATAATTACCTGCCTAGAATGGGGGAACCCCACAAAGTAAAATATAGAGAATAACTCTTGCACTCCATATATCTATCTCCAGCCCATAGTTCCGCTTGAGCACCTCGAGAGCCATGTAATATGGACTTCCAACAATTTCTGAGAATCTCTCTCCTAATGTCAAAATCAAATAGTCAGCAATGATAAGCCTCACAACATTTGTCGATGAAGATAAGAGAATCTCAAATAAATAAAATAGAACTTTTATGCTCTTCATAAGTTATCCAAGTTTACAGATATTTCATTTCCAAGCAAAATGTTGAGGAGAACCTTAGCCTCCAATCTCTTGTACCTAAGTCTCTCAACAAGACTCCATACCAATTAACCAAACAGATCTTTGCTAATATATTAGTGTAACTATGGTAAAACAAATGAAATAGTAAAAATCAAAAATGGATAGTCCAAGTCTCAAAGATTTAATCATATATGACAATCACCAGGTGCATGTATGCCTGACAATTTGATTACGGAATATATTTTACTAGTTCTAAAACTTACTCAGGATTAGAGATATAAAAACAAAGTGAATTAATAAAACAAAAACCCTACCATCTTATCAAGGCATGTAGGCATAGACACTTGAATCCACACATGCACATAACACACTTGTGTTGGCACACATGCACAAACTTAGTTAAACAATAAGAAGGATGAGAGAGACATTTAGGAAATCAATTAATTAAATTCTACTTCCTGTGTAGTTGGAGATATAGGTCTTTGTTAAAAACTTTCCAGATTTCACACAGTTAGGGTTTTTAGCAGTCTATATAAATTAGCCTCTGAAATCAGAGTATGTTATCAAACTGATAGTATTTAGCACTTCGATTAAATAAAATACTCGCAACTCTACTTCAGGCTCCTTCATCAGTACGTTTTTTGCAATTACATGAAAACAACTTCGACATTGAATCCTTCTTTTTCAAACATCTCAAAGCGGAGATTAGACCACAAAGCAAGCACCAATTTAAACATTATGCTTCCCAACGCATATCACAAACGAATATTTATAAGGAAAGCACAGATCAGCCAACAAGAGAGTGAGAGATGAACAGAGAGGGAGAAATGAGAGAGAAACTACCTGTTAAGCGAGATGACTATGATGACGGCATGGTGACGGCGAAGGGGTGGCACAATCACAAAGAGAAAGAGAGAGAAATTAAGTTGTGGGGGAGAATTCGCCAAAAGGGGAGAGAGATATTAGGTTTTGGGGGAGAATTTGATCGGGGGGTAGTCTATTTTTAAAAGACTATTCCAGTGCTTGGGAAGCGCCGAAATAGCTATTAAAGTTGCTGCAAAAACTAAATTTGCCCAGTTATTTTGCTACCAAATTAAAATTGCCGTTATAATCATTCAATGTGTCGACTTCAATTGTGGCAGCCTTAAAAATGCAATAGCAACATGATTTTTTTTATTTGTAGTAAATCGGTTATAGACTCACTTGTCATTTTTTTTCATTAATAAAAGGGATTAGTAATTGTGGAAAGAAAAAAACGTGACAATAGATGACTTTTTTTTGATAAAAAATAACTTTTACTTAAACTTTTATTTGCGGCAATAGTTTTTTGTAGATAAAAACAATTATTATTGACACAAACTTGCCTTATTATCTGCAACGTAAATGTGGTGAGTAAAAAGTGACTTATTGTGGCAAGTTTTTGATTGTGGCAAAAAAGTTGGCGACAAATGGACTTATATGTTGTAGTGACCATTAAAGAGTTCAATTGATCCTTAGGCGACTAATATTAATAATCTAAGGCGAACCAATATTTGAATCAAATCTACGATCTAATATATGTCTAACCTCATGGAGTAACTCAAGAATCATTGATTTCCTACCTTTGATGTGATAAAAGCAACCTAGTAAGATGAATGCCACTAGTTACATGAACGGTACGAAAGAAATTTCTAGCTAGGTTTTTTTTTATCTTTCTTGAGTCTTTGTTTTTTGGTTTGCAAAAAATATAGATTAGGGGTGTAAGAAAAAAAGAAAAATTGAAAAACCGGACCTGATCGGTCCAAACCGGCGGAATCGGTCTGATTTTGATTCGATATCAGTCTGGAATCGGTTCCTGTAATGTTAAAATCGGTGGATACCGATTCGGTTCTGGTTATAAACTTTTTAAAATCGGACCGGTTCAATATAATACATATTTATATCAAACTTTTTAATATTATATGTAATATAAAATAATATTTTTTTATATTATATATAATATTGTATCCATTAGTATATAATGTAAATTAGTTACAATTTATATTTTATGGTTTAATACTAATAGTTTAATACTATATTACTGTTAGTAATATATTTTAAGTCTATATATAAATTATTATATATAATAATTATCTATAAAATAATGATATAGTAATATTAATATTTTTTTTTATAAGAAGTAATACTAATATTATTAGTATTATATTAATACTATCACTATTAATGATACAGTTATAAAAGATCGAACTTACTATAAGAAATATTAATATATAATTATTCGAATTACTATAACTAATACTAATAGTTTAATAGATTAAAATATATTAATTTAAAACTAGAAAACTGGACCGAACCAGACTGAAACTGGTAAAACTAGTACAATCGATCTTAGGGTGTAACTAGTGCGTAATCGGTTTTAAAAAATACAAAATCGATTGTACCGGTTTGATTTTAAATTTTGTTCAAAACTGGCCCGAACCGGACCGGTTACACCCCTAATATAGATGCATTTTGTATTTAGACATGCTTTAATTATATAGAAATTTTATAAAAGTAAATCGATAATTAAATTAATTTAATTTGATATAGTATATTAGATGATAAATTTAATTTTCTTATAAAGTAGCTAGATATAATGTATCATATGCATGTATGCCAATTTATAAATTTTTTTTGTGATTATAGTACTTTTCTTTTGTATTTTGTTTCACCTCATGGATATTCTGAAGACTTGAATGTTAAGAAACAAGACCATCCAAATTAATAGGTGTAAAACACTAAAATATATAAATTCATCTTTTAACAAAAAATTTATGACAAAAAGTCAGAAATAGTTTCCTTTTTTTTTTCTTACTCTATACTTAATGGATGTGGAAAAGGTCCACTACCCATCATGGAAAAAGGGAAAATACTATTGCAATTAAAACAAATAACGTAAAACACAAGAGACAGAGAATAAATTTCCTTTGGTTTATTGGCTTTCATTGATGGTTTCTTCTGATAACGTAGCATATCTTTTGAATGAAAGTGAAAGGAGATTCTTTGTTTCCTGAAAGTCCTTTTTTTTTTCCAGCAAAAGATGATATCTTGATATTTGATCTATCAAAAGATAGAAAGGAGGAGAATCCGACGACCATTGTTGATTCAATTATTACACGGCAAGAAAATGATTAGGGGAAAAATTAGGTTTGGCTTTTATTAGGTGTAGAGGGTAATTTGCTCAAAAACCCAATCTATTTAATTTTCAACCTATATATATATTTTTATAAACTATATGCATGATTAATAATTGTAGTACTTAATTAGCCTAAGTTAATGGAATGATTTTCTCTATCTGGGTCCCTCAAAATTCTCATATAAATTTTGGTATATTGGATATATGTTTTGTTTTTATCAATTCTTATAAACCTCACATCATGTGAGTTGATTTTATATAATTTGCCCTTCTAGAAATTTTGGGTTGAGCAGTGCTACTATATTGTTTGAGTAGCATCGTTCTTTTTGATCGAGGCAAAATCTTGTATTTTATTATTTTTTATATTTTAAAATTATTTTTAAAATCTTATATTTTATATTTTATATTAGTTTAAAAAATATATAAAGCAAATTAATTTTTTAATAACCACTTTCTTAATTTTTAAATAAAAAAAATTAAAAAAAATTAAAATACAAAAAGTATCAAAATGGACGGACATACTAACATTTTAATTTGTTTTAGATTTGATTGGCGTGTACGTGTGTTTAGCGTTGATATTCTCTTTAATTCAAACTTTGATCTTGATTTGGCTTATACTTTGAAAGTTTTTAACGAGAAACTTGATCATAATTTCATTTTGGAAAAATAGAATGTTTTTCACGAAAAATGTAAGATAATATCCCCCTAACGCTTTCATTTTTTGATTCAAGATAAGATTATGTAGTATATGTCTGAGCAACCCCATTAAGCCCTCCAAGATAAGAGAAGTTTTGGATTTATCTCTCTGACAAGTAGGTTCAGTCCCATATTCTTGACAAGCTAAGAAGTAAGAGGTAATTAATTCACTGGTTGTATTGATCAGAAATCTCTGACAAGTGGTGGATTTTGCGTCAGGGTTGTTTAAAATGGCATGTTATATATGCTAATTCATAATAAAATATATTTTACGTCATTTCAGTTTATAATTTTTTATTTATTTATTAAGGTAATCTTATTTACTAAAAAAAATATGTAAATATTAAGTAATTATTTTAAAAAAGAGTAAAATTTATTATTAAATAATTAATTATTTTTTTATGTAGATCTTATTTTACTAATTTTTAAATAAATAATTATACAATATTTACACGCTCTACGTAATAAATATTATTATAATAAATATTATTATTATTGTTATTATTCTATCAGTACTTAACATAAATCTAATTAATATGTCATATTGTGATTGTAGTTAAATTTGACAAGATCTAGGATGAATTATAATAATATTTCTCACGTAAAAACGAAACGTAATTTTGATACTCAAGATTTGATTAGGATGTTTTAGGCTTTTAGCCAAGATTTTGCAAGTGAAAGGGTCTCATTTGCAAGTGAGTAATGGTAGATGATTCTCTACAATTTGGTTTGTGTTTGTGTATTTAATAATTAATGGTGGAAAGTGTAGCTGAATTCATTTGCTGATCCAATTGTAACTCCATATGGATGCATGACAGAACCGAAAGATTAAATATTTATAAATTGTAGATTGTCAACGTAAGAAACTCACCGACAAAAGATATGTACATATCGGAGTAAGCATCATTCACATATATATATATATATATATATATATATATATATAATGATACTGGAATTTCAAGTGTCGTTTTCATCATCAATTAATTTGAGTTTTCTGTTAACAAAGAAAATCAATTGCATGATAATTTCCAAGACACAAGAATCCAACACTCTTTTATTTTTCTAGTATTTATTTTATGTATATATAATAAAGCATTTGACTACGTATAAGATAATATCTTTATTGTACCGATCGATGCTTACACAATCCATTTGAAGTTGAATATATTATAGTTCTACTTGTTCCAAGCCAGTCTCAGAGTACCTATTGTGTGACATGTTCCTTATGGGCTTGCTTTTCATGTAATGTAGGTAATATATTAATTTATATGTCCAATTACCGGGGGTCCAATTATTATATGCTTTTTTTTTTTTGAAGGAGTTTTATGTGCTTATGATTACAGGAGAAGTTATTATAAGTACTTGAAAAAACTTTATTAAGTACTAAATGGTTAGAATCATCATCAATTTGTTATATCTGCATTAGTAATAAATTAATTGTTGCTAAATTGTGTATTCTTATATATAGGGTATTAATTAATAAGTACCACCAAGTATATAATAAAAATAAAAATAAAAATATATTATATTCACAGAAGATTGCAAAGTCTATCTTGCGCATTCCCTTAATGTAGTAAGTAGTTTTGTTGGTGGCTCAAAGTCTATCTTGAAGGCTCTCTCATTACAAGAAAATAACCTTATTACAAAATAAATGGACTTTTGTAGTATTTTAATTGTAACAAAAAGATTATTTGTATCCAATTTTAATTGTAAGAGTATTGATATTGGTCTCACTAAAATAAATCATTAAATTTATATTTTTTACACACTTTTCAAAAAAATCTGGTCATATTCGATTAAAAGTGGGGAGAAGAATTGTGAAAAAATGCTTTCACTCATAAAAAATGAGTAGATTCATCAAAAGTTTCTTCAAATTTGAAGAAACTTTAATTTGAAGAAATTTTTGATGAGTTTACTCACTTTTGATGACAAAAAGTACTTTTTCACATTTTTTCACAATTTTTTTTCTACTTTTGATCATATATGATCGGATTTTTTTGAAAAATGTAAAAAGTATAAATTTGATGATTTATTTTGGTAAGACCAATACCAATGCTCTAAATAATTATTTTGTTTGTATTAACTGGCTACAAATAAACGGATTCTTGTAGTACTAAGCTAATTTTTGCTTTGCCTAATTAAATCAGCACAAAAAGCATGATTAGCACGACAAATATTTTTTAGCATCGCTTATGGATCGATGCAAGATATACAGTCAATAATACTCGGTTTCAAAAACTTTTTGCATCAAAATGAAAGATCGGCGCAGAAATTGTGTACATTGGCGGCAAATGTATATATATAATCTATGCTACAAAAAGAATCTTGGGACCTGTATATGATCTATCCCGGATGAGCTAAAATGCTTTATGAAGTACTTTTTCGTTCCACTTGAATAATGCTGAGGTGATTTTAGAGGATTTGTGAAAAGTAGTGACAAAGTAGTTAATAGTTTATGAATAATAATGAATAATTTGTGAATAGTAATGAGAGACTACTGTATTTGCTAAACGGTACAGCCTAAAGAAGGAGGAAATGAAAATTTTAGTACTTTTTCCTTCACACATAATTTTAGTAGTTAATACTTATCATTCATGTTTATCCTTGAAAGCAAAGGATATATACCACCCAAATAAATTTGAAGTACTTTAATACTGTAGATTTCTTCCCATATATGATCGGTTGCAGTATCGAACTTGACAGTTCAACATAAAGTTTGAATTTGGAAAAATTTATTATTTGATCATTTGGTAGTTCAACTTCCACTTCCATTGATTTTACCCTATTTAAAGTCTTCCACCGTAGTATTGTTATACGATTGGCTAGGTTGTCATATATCTTTCATAACGGTTATCTACCCTTCATTCTCTGCCTTTAATTTCATGGATGCCTCTTTATGATTTGGCAGGCAATTGAGCGGTGCTAAGTTTGAGTTGAAAGTACTCACACTAGTTAATTCATTCTTCCTAGACATGCAGCTAGCATAGGACCTATGATAGGGGATTAGGGATTATTCCTTGTAATCATCGAGGCATTGAATTAAAAACTCATGAATACAAGAGTGGATGAGGCATCCCAAACAAAAACGATCGAGTTCAACCTAATCAACACAGTATATTATAAAAAAAAAAAAATAGAAAAGTGGATAAAAGATTAAAATTCCGTGGTTTATTCTTTTGGCAGAATCAATGAACTAGGGATGGTCAAAAGAGTCGATTTTGCTGATGTCCATCATGCAATTAGTAAACTATGATAGTAATTAAATTAGGTAAAAAGTTTAATATCGTTCCATGCAATCAGTACATTCATATTCAATGCTATATTTGTGACTTGATTATGTTTGGACCTTGATATGAGTTTAATTGAGTTGTGAATAGTTGTATTTTGTAGGTTCTATTGAGATGAGTTTAATATTTTTAAGGTTCAAATGAATTTAGCATTTTTAGGTCTTTAAAATATATAAAGTGGGTTGAATATTTGAGTTTAACATTTTTATAGGAAGTTGAAAAAGTAGAGAATCTTGTCAATAATAATAATTAGTTTAAGATGAGTACTGGAGTTTGATTCAATAACGAAACACAATCTTAAGACTCCTTAGATGCTCAACTCAGCAATCTCTCTCTCTGAAATCAGCAATTGGTTAAGATCTAAAGAAACAGGCACTTTCGATACTTTTTCCATTCTAATGTACTTTTCGATGATGATTTATCTGCATGCACGTCTTAATTAATGATTCTCTTCAACTAGTTAATTTTTTAAGAATTATGTCAGCTTCTACTTATTATATATATATATATATATGCATATTATATAGAACAGTTGGCCATGAGGGTTTACCTTGCAAGTTGCAAGTTCCAAACATATATATGCATTACTTAATGTTCTTGTTTTAAACAGATATATATATACATTCGATTCTTAGTAGGCTCTACACACATTCCATTACCTACTTAATTATGAATATATAATCCCATCTCATACGTATTTACTCTTTTTTTTTTTGAAAGATTAGGATCGTGGTATCTCAATTTTATTAATAATTCTCACTTATGACAGATAAATATATATTTTATATAAAAAGAACTCAGGATTACATTCAAAATCTCAAAACCAAACTTCTAAAAGCTACGTACATGAAAATGATTAAAACAACAATAGATTCATAAACAGAAATCTAAAATAGAAACAAACAATGAATGCCCGCATGATCCAAAGCACAAGACCAACAATATGTTTAGAAAGTTGTAAAATGCAAAAGGAAATAAAAGAAAGCATAAGAGCAAATTTAAAGTAACACCTAGACCATTTAGATTGATTAGTACTTTTTTTTTATTGATTAATGATTGAAATTAATAAACTGTCCAAGTGGGTTCTCTCAGGAGTCCTTCCCGGCCACTTGCTTAAGCTTCTAGGGAGGAGAATTTCAAAGCTGATGATCATGTAGTACTGGGAATCTGAAGATCAGTCCCTAGCTAGGGTACTTGTATATATATATATATATATATGAATGCATATAATTGAGGGCAATATCTATATGGAAGATGCTTGTGTTTGGTGGGTGAGATAATCTGAAAATTGAGTAAAGCACCAAAAGAAAAAGAGAAGAATTAAATTACCTTTTGGGATTCCCATCTTCTTTTGCGCTGTTGCTCGCACGTCTCATGTGTTTTAGGTAAGTGAAGGGGCCGATCGACTTTTGTGCATATATCCATAGCTTTATCTTTCTTTCTTTTTGGTATATTATCATTAAGGAAAAGCAAAGAAAACGTTTGTTATCCAATGATCTGTCTTCTCAACTACCAAATGAAGAGTAAAGTTGTGCATTGAACGACCTGATCCTCATGCCAACAAGGAAATATAATCTGTGATTCATTAATTTTTTGATCATTGCTTAATGATGACATGATGTCAACTCCATCTCCCAAATTAGATCTTTTTATCAACATTTTGAGTGCTAGAAATGCTATATCTCATTGGGATGATAAATAAATGCTTATATTGTAGTTGGTTATTTGCTACAAAATAATTACTTTTTATCGAATTGAGTCTATTCTCACTACACATAATTCATTACGAATAAATATTTTTTTTTATAGTATGAGTAAGCTCGGCCGAAGATTAATTTTAATACAAGTTAAATACGAGTTAATATGTGCTCCGAAAATATTAATAAAACATTGATCTATCTCATTTTTATCCTATTATATTGAGATGATACTGTAAATAAAAGTAGATTAACTCAGAGAAATATATTAATAAATAAAAAAAAACTTCTTGTTATATAAAAGGGAGAAAAAGAAAAAGAAAATTATGTTATTTCATCAGTACGATATATTATGTTATTTGAGTCCAAATTTAAAAGCTGCAGTTACGGGCATCCTTGATCTTTGTTTTAGATGCTCAAACTCCATTGAAAGGACTTTTTTGCCTTGCAATATTAAAGAGGGGAACAGCATGCCCTAGAATCAGAGCTTCTGGGGTCCATAACCAAGAAGCATCGATCACTCACTCCAAAATTGGCATGATTTGTTGAATTATTTCTTGTGACATTCCTCATCTCCTATTTAATCTCAATGAAATCTTGCTTCATCTCTTTCATTTCTCATTATATGTTACGTCTCATGAGCACTCAATGCTAACATGTTATCTACGTCTACATGTGCTAATCATAAGATACAGATAGATAGTAAAATGAGATTAAATGATTTTAAATTAAAATTAAAAAATAAATATAATATTATTAGAATATTATTTTTAATAATAATATTATTATTTTGATATTTAAAAAGTTAAATTATTTATTATATTTGTATGAAAATTTAGAACAATTACAATAGTGATCGATAAGATGAGATGGGATAAAATTATTTTTATATCTGAATAATATGTAGTCTTTTATCCTCTATTTCATCTTACTCATCTTAAATTATACAAATCATGATTATCTACTTTCTTTTAATCCAAATAATTTTCTACAATTTGGATATATATATATATATATAATACATACATTTTACATTATTTAATGTATTTTTTATACTATTTTATTGTTAGAAAAATAATATATATAAATCTCAAATATACAAATCTCGTATATATAATTAAGTTGCACACTCCAAATGTTTAACATTGTACTATCTAAGACGGTATCTATTTTTTTTTTTACATAGATTTTATATATAAAAAAAGAGTTTTCATGTAAATTTCATCGCATATTCCAAAGATAAGAAATATGAGAACGAGATCCAAAAGACTCTAAGCTCAAAGGAAAGGAGGAGTGTTGACCTAGAACTTGATTAAGAAGGGTTCATAAACACGTCGATTTGGCCTGATTTATTTTAGTAATGAGATGAGATAAAATAAGATAAAAGTATAAAAAAAATATTATTATAATATATTTTTTTAATATTAATTTTATTTTGAGATTTAAAAAAGATTTTTTAGAATTTAAAAATATTGATTTTTTAATTATATTCTATAAAAAAATTTAAAAAAAATATAATAATAAATTTAAAATATATTTTAAAATTTTGATTTTGTCTCGAGTCCCAGATTCCTTCTTCCCCCAACTCCCCCACATGAATTAAATTTTAGCATTAAATTATGTAACAACTAGACCAATACATATTAAAATAGTCACATTCCTTTTCCTCTATATTAGATTGCGATTTTTTATTTTTTTTTATTATAGAGTATAAATTGGGAGACTAAGAAAGGACAAAAAAGGGAAAGCATGTACCTCACATTATGCCTAGCTTTTAATCATAGCTGTGTTGGGGGTACTCAGAGTAGGTGGGTCTACAGTACAAATTAAAGTTGTGGGCCAACCTCACTTTCATAATAATCTCACTGCCCCTTTCATTTTCAATTAAAAAGAAGATAAATTATAAAATTTAATACTTGTTCACCACTTATATCTAGAAAATTTAATTAAGAATGGAATTTAAATATGCAAGTTGTATATTTTTTTACAAGGTATTTATGAAATATCTCAAAATTCAAATTGATCCCACTAGTTTTTTCTTCATCCCATTAGAAAAAATATTATACTTATGGAATGTTAATATTTTTCTTATAATGTTTTATATTGATTATTATAATCAACAAAACATAATTATCAAAGCCATTATTATTATTTTTTTTTGAATTTTTTGTTTTATAACATTTAAATGAACCCAGCAATTTAGCATTTTATACAATTTCTTTTAATTTAAACTAAATTTATAATGAAAAATGGAACAAAATAAAAAAAAAATCTAATAATATAAAATATTATCTTTATATATATATATATTTCTTTAAAAGATTTACGTTTCACTATTTGAAAGACTAATGAAAAATTAACCGAAATTATAACGTATTCATAAATTCTTCCAAATTAATTACACCCGTTATAATTTGATAAATGAACAGAAAGCAAGGAAATGAAAAGCAAACATGATCATGTCACTAACAGTAATGCTGGAAATCAGACCAGTCCAAGACTCCAACTTCCTTTTATTCCTCTCTTAGGTTTTCTTTTGACTTTTAAATATATATATATATTATATGAACTGGCACAAGTGATTAAAGAAAGAAAGAAAGAGAACAAAACCCTGAAGATTTGTGCTTCAATCCTCTTCTTCTTTATTCTGATCTCGTCCGTCATCATAAGCTGCAGAATTACAAGGCGTGAAAGAAGAATCATACCTATTATATATGTGCTTGTCAGGATCCTGGATTTCGGATCCATGCCTTCCATTTTATCTCCATCTGAGTTTAGACTGTAGAAAAAACTCAAGAAACTGCAAGGAGAAAATTGAGAAAGATCCATTCTCCAAATTACCTCCAGATCTGTTTGTTTCTAGCTTTCTTTCTCACCCAGAAAATTGTTTTTTTTTTCATTCCTTCTCATTACAATGAGAGACATAGTTTCTTGTTTCAGCGAAAACGCAGTAAATGTGTCTCATCCTTCATGTTCTAGCTACTCAAACACATCTTGTATCAATCCGAACCAAACACCTTCTGTCCAAAACTCGGTTGCCTGTGTTTACAAGATTATCCTCGCGACCCAAAAGCAAGTCTTGATCACAGTCACTTGGTGCAGGAACAATTCAGCTCAAGGTCTAAGCATAAGCTTTGGAGATGAATCCTCGACAGTTCCAACCTTCAGACTCAACACGAATTCACGGTTCTTCAGGAAGAAGAAAGGGAGCAGATTGATCATGGAATCCGATGATTCAAGCTTTGAGATTTTCTGGGATCTCTCTAATGCAAAGTACGACACAGGACCTGAACCTGTTGAAAGCTTCTACGTGCTGGTAATTGCGGACTCGGAAATGGGTCTAATACTAGGTGACATGGCGGAAGAAGCTGCTGTAAAGAAGTTTAAAGCTACTTCTGTTGCGAAAGTCTCTCTCATTTCCCGGCGGGAGCATTGCTCCGGCAATACCCTTTATTCAACCAAGGCTCAGTTCTGTGATTCCGGCATTGCGCACGAGATTCTGATCAGGTGCGGCGGAGAAAGTGAAGGGCTAAGGTCGCCGGTTTTATCTGTGTGTATCGACAAGAAGACGGTGATTCGAGTAAAGAGGCTGCGATGGAATTTCAGAGGGAATCAGTCGATTTTTGTTGACAATTTGCTGGTTGATTTGATGTGGGATGTTCATGATTGGTTCTTTAATCCTGCATCTGGATATGCAGTGTTCATGTTCAGGACGAGAAGTGGAATGGATAGCCGGCTTTGGTTGGAGGAGAAGATGATGCAGAAAGACCAAGAAAGGGTTGAATTCTCCTTGTTGATCTATGCCTGTAAGAGTCAACAAAAATAAAGTTATATATATGTTGATTTGTTTTTTTTTTTCTGTTTTAATTTGCTTTTGGTTTTTTTTTTTCATTCTTTGCTCTTTGATTATGTTTTCCATTTTATTTTTCTTTTGCCTTTCTATTAGGAATGGAATAGATATTCTTTTGATTATATGAGGAACAAAATAGCACGTAGTTGCAGAGATGTTCATGTTTCCATGGATTGTACTGAAAACTTACTAAGGTGATAAAATCAAAGAGTATAGAAATATACTTGTGGTTGCTGGAAAGTTTGTGAATTGGGGTTATTTTATTTCTCTAGTAAATAAAAAAATAATTATTAAAAAGAAAGGAAAAAGAAGATGGGCAGACTAGCTTTTGGGGATTTTAAAGGATATCAAAGAAAATTTGTTCAAAGATGCCAACGCAGAGTGCTTTTACCCTGAAAGGGGAAACAAAAAAATAAAAGAAAATCGAGAATAATCAGTAGATTTTGACTAGAAATATAGTTTTGAATTTGTTCTGTTTCGATCGAAATGGTGCACTATAACTCTTTGTTGCGTTTCGGTCTAAATTCTGGCCTGTTCCAGTCATTCCAATCAAATTCCGTCTGTTTCGATCTAAATTCTGACCATTTTCAATCCCTATTCTGATTTAGATTATTTTTGTAATTTTTTTTGTAAATATATTTTTTTAAAATTTTAAATTAGATGGTATTTAATTAATTTTAAAATATAAAATATATTTATATACTTTGTAATTTTAAATACTTCATTTTTTAAATATCATTATTTTTTAATATTTTATCTATTTATTTATTTTTGCATCTCAACTCAAATTTGTATTTTTTTAATTTATAATCCTTTTATAAATCTTCAATTCTTCTAATATGTATACATATATATGATACATACTTACATATATATATATATATTTTATTAGTTGTTAGTTTATATATATATATATATATATATATTATAATATATAATTAATCCCAAAACGACACATCGAAATAGATCGATACCAAAATATGTCGTTCCAATGCCTCTATTGAAATGATCACTGAAGCGGAATTCAAAACTTTGCTAAAAAAAAGATAATAGTGATCTCATTATTTGTTGCCTTTTAGTCTAAAATAGAGTGTCTTGTAAGGTTTTGCTTCAAAGCAATTTAGGTAGCAAGCAGATGTATAATTTTCTTGGTTGGGTGGTGGCATGGGTTTGTGGATGTATATTAGGGTGGTTTTGGCGGTGCTTTGAAAAATCCTACTCGTTTTGAGATTGGAGAGAGCATAAAATTAGATTCTAACAGGATGTTTGATGTAGTGCACGTCCTTTGGAGTGGGTCTTTCTAGTATTATACAACATTGCAATTAAGGAGGTTTCAGTGGTAGATATATTGTCTTTTGATTATGGTGTCCCTATAGTGGAATATTTTATTCACTAAAGATAACCACAATTGGAAATTGCCTACTATTTCAGAGATTTTCAACTTGCTTTACTCCACAAAAAATATAATGTTGCATGGTGATAACATTCAGTGGCAGTCCATAGCTAGCAAGAAGTTCAATGTAAAAACCTATTACACAATCCTGAACTCCCAAGGTACCTATTACACAATCCTGAACTCCCAAGGTAATGTAGTTTTTCTATGGAAAAACATTTAGCGATCCAGTGCACCTTCCAAAGTGATCTTCTTTGTGTAGACTATTGCTCTTGAGAAAATTTTGACCACGAACAAACTTAAGAAGAGAGGAATCATCATAATAGATTGGTGTTGTTTGTGTGTAAATATGGTAAATCAGTAGACCGTCTTTTATTGCATTGTGAGGTGATACGAGCTTTGTGGAATGAGGTTTTCAATCGAGTAGATGTTGCTTGGGTTATGCTGACTAATGTAATTGATTTGCTTGCTTGCTTGTTGAAAGGGGATTAAAAGCTATTCACAAGTGAAAGCAGCATGAAAAATGATTTCATTATGCATTATGTGGTGTATTTGATTGGAAAGGAACATGCGTTGCTTTAAAGATAGAGAGCGAACCATGGAGGAGTTCCAAAAATTTTTTATACACACTCTCTTACTATGGTTTTTAGCCACTGTATTGAGCATTCATTGAATTGATTAAAAGCTAAATCTATTATATTTTTAATCAATAGACCTTAAAATAATGCTACATTGAATTGGTTAAAATTTTAAACAATGTGGCTTTAGCTACAGTGACGTTAAAACTTATTTCATCTATAGCAATCACTTTATATTGACCAAACGCATATTATATTAAATTTTTTTCTCTTATTCATATAAATGTCTATTTTATTAATTTCTTTAGCATAGAAGAAATGTTTATATTCATGCAAATATTTATTTTATTAAGTAGATTTTTTAAAATTATGAATTTAATTTAAATAAAATATGATTATTAATTAATATTAGAATATGATCATTAATTAATATATAATATGTAGAATGGTATAATATGATAAAATAAAATAAATTAATAATTACAAAAAGTAAAATATTTTTTTAATTATTAATTACTTGTTACTATATAATGAATAAATGAATAATCCAATATAAAGATTTAATGTGAATAGTTAAAGTTAAATTACTGTTATATTATTTTATTGTTAAATAATGAAAAAATAGTTAACCCAATATGAGGACTTATGTAAATATAATAGCTAAAAGTCAAATTCCTCTTTCATTAATTAAAATTTTCTTTTAACTTTAAACAATTTAATGAAGGCGCTCTTATAGAAGCAATATGCATAATTTCTTATCTTTAAATTCAAACTCTTAAAATGTATTTATGCGCTTTCTTTTATATACTTGTTGAACCCAATGTTTCAAGTTTCATGTAAATCTACAAATGGATTTTGATGATAACAAATGAATCCAAAGAATAAAGGAGTCTCAAGCTCAAGTTGTCCACACAATATAATCAAGCACATCAAGGAAGCAAGCATGAGCAAGAAGGAAACAAGTTCACATTAAAATCATAGAATTTGTAAATCTCTTAAAAATTCAAAATTAGGATTAAGGCTCAAAATTAATATTTTATCATAAAACATTAAAATACATTTTCCACATATGCATGAATATTTTAAAAATTAAATTTAAAAATTTTGAAAGATGATTGATTGTCATCTTTCACATGTGTATGACATGATTAAATGTTTGAATTTTGAAAATATTAAGATAATTGATTGTCATCTTTCACATGTGCATGACATGATTAAATGTTTGAACTTTGAAAATATTAAGATGATTGATTGTCATCTTTCACATGTGCATATTTTATTTGAATATTTTCAAAAGTGGTGGATGCTTTTCTTGACTTATGCAAAAGGTAGATATCTTTATTTGAAAATTTTAAAAAGTAAAGTGTGCTCCTTTTGTCATATGCAAAAAGTAAAAGATTATGTTTGAAATTTTTGAAAAATAAAGTGTGCTCCTTTTGTCACATGCAAAAAGTAAAAATATTAGATTTGAAATTTTTGAAAAGTAAATGATGATGTTTTTGACATGGGAATCTTTTCAAATTTGAAATTGAAAACTCATTTGCCTATAAATAGCTCACTTGAGTTTTGCAAAAAACATAACAAGAGCTTACACATCTATTGCTAAGTT
This sequence comes from Platycarya strobilacea, assembly GCA_036898215.1. NCBI lineage: Eukaryota > Viridiplantae > Streptophyta > Magnoliopsida > Fagales > Juglandaceae > Platycarya > Platycarya strobilacea. The sequence continues at coordinate 32,939,653 of CM072550.1, forward strand.
TTGCATCATTTCTTCAAAACTCTCATTCTCTCTTTTCTAAAGTTTTGAGCCTTAATTCTTGTTCTTGTTGAGAGAGATATAGGTTGCGCTGTATTGTTTCTATCTCACTCATTGAGGAGTGTACTTTGATAGTCTACCTACTATCAATTCTTGTATCAGTAAAAGGGTGTGTATAACCCTTGTGTGTGTAGAAGGTGTTCTACACGAGGAATAGTTAAATCACCAAGTGTAAGGTGATTGGAAGTGTAGAAGGTGTTCTACACGTGGAATAGTTAAATCACCAAGTGTGAGGTGATTGGAAGTGTAGAGGGTGTTCTACACGGATTCTTTGGAGCGGTGCTGCTCAAAGGTGTAATAGGTTTCTATCTCCACCTAAAGGAGATTGAATAGTGGATTTGGGGATTCTCAAGAGGTAGCTTGAGGCGAGGACGTAGGCAGTGGGGCCGAACTTCGTTAACATACTGAGTTTGTTTCTCTCTTACCCTTACTCTTTATATTTATTATTGTTTCATATTTTATTTATATTTTATATTATATATTTGATTTATAATTGTTATTTTTTTAAATACAACTCAATTCACCCCCCCTCTTGTGTTAGTCATCTGGGCAACAATACTTCCGTATATTGAGGCTATGACTATTTATATTTCCATTAATAAAATTGTTTTCCTACTTATCAAAAAAAGATGTAAAATTATCTTGACAAGCCAATATATGGCAGGTAATTATTTTGTATTTTAGGATAGTTAATTAATTGATGAAATAATCATTCCTCACATCATCCTAACCCATGCAAGCACTCTACTAGGTATGGTTTTTAAGTTTCGTTGACTTTTCTTTGGTAAACCGAGCTTTTATTTACCCAACGCTATAACCATTTTAATAAAACTATTCAAGATAAGATTTACCCAAATATTTTATAAAAAACATATTATCTAGTAATATAGTTTGATATACGTCCAGTTTGAGTTTAAAACTCTTTTTAACTTATTTTAATTTATTTTTATTTTATTATTATATTTTTTTAATTTTTTTTATATAAAATATATATTCTTATACACATTTTTCAAATTTCAATACGTTTTTTTTAAATCTCAATTCAATTTTTAAAAATTTTAAAATAATAATTATATTAAAAAATAAATTGAACTCGTCGAATCAAAACGAAATCTTAATATATTAAATTATTTATGATCGTATCACATCATGAGATGTCAATTTATAATTTTGTTTGCGTAAGATTCAAAGCAATTGAATGGGAACATTAGAAATCAATTGCTATAACCATGAAAATTTGATTTGGGATTTTTAGGTATAATCCGGTCCCACTTTAAGGATAAGAGATTCTAACAGGAAAAAAGGGGCTAATTTAATTTAATTAAAAAGAAAAAAGAGAAAACTTGATGAATAGAAGATTCATGGGTTTAAGGTGAAGTCAAGCTCCTCTGAAAATCAAAAGAATTAAGAATAAAGAATTCGACCAATATTTCTGCTCTCTGTGCTCTGTGGCATGGCAGCAGTCAACTGGTGTTCATAGAATTAACCATTGCTCATTGCTGTACGTTGTTTGAAGGTCCCCCCCATTGTCTTCAAATCATTACCATCTCACGAGCCAAGACAATGATGTTACCTCTACTGTCCCTAACACGTCTGAACCTCCACTATAATTGAACCTTGCTTCTTGGCCCCTTTACCCTTGTCCTAATGTTTACAACTTTACAGGACAGTAGCATTAATACTGCTCAAAATTTGTCTCTAATGACGAGGAAATTTCTACCCAAATACTCTTTTACATCCAAATTTGGAAAGATTAAAATCAGATCTAATTTATTTTTTAAGATGAAATGAGATGAGTTGAAATAAAATTAAAAATTGAATAAAATATTATTAAATTATATTTTTTAATATTATTTTTATTTTAAGATTTGAAAAGATTGAATTATTTATTATATTTTGTATAAAAATTTGAAGAAGTTATAATAATTAGATTAGATAAAATGAGTTGAGATAAATTATAAAAACAAAAGCATTTAATGTTAAAACCATTTCTATTTGACTAATGCTATATACAAGGGCGGACGCAGCTTACACGTTGGGGAGGCTATGGCCCCCCCAAAGTTTTTAAAAATTTAGTTTATAATATAAATATATAATTAAACTTTTCTCTTAAATTAAAAATAAATAAAAATTGCCCCCTTCAAATTTTTTTTTACTAAAATTATTTATCTAAATCTTAATATATATCTATTTATATTTATATTTTTAATTTTTACTTAAACTCAAATTTCAACTCGCATAAGCTCACAGTTATTCAACTAACAGTCTAATTCTAATAAAAAAATTGATTATAAATTTATATGATTGTAAAATTGATTGATTATACTCACTTATTTAATTTCAGACTAACTTTAATGATTATGAGATATAATTTGTTAAAAATTTAATAGTGTTACATCATTACTTATTAGAAAATTCTCAAATTTATTTTTAATCTATAAATTTTTCTTAAATCATAGAAAAATATAAGCAAGTACTTAAAAATAATTAATTTTTTTTATAAAAAAAGACTTGAACAAAAAATTAATATACATTTAGAGAACTTAGTAATAACAAAACATGACAATTTTATTACTGATAATCATCTTTATAAAATTTATATTTATTACACATTTTATCGATCGCCCCTCCAAACACAAAATTCTGGTTACGCCCCTGGCTATATACCACACTAAAATCTTATTTTCATCCTTGATACTATTAAATAAGATGTAATGCATTTATTGCTATTGGATGATAAAAAAATATGTAATAAATGGTCATTCATCTTACTTAATAGAATGAAAATAAGATAATAATATAGCTGAAAATAAGATAATAATATAGCGTATAGAAATTTTCTTATTGTTTATGAGGGTCCTAGCATTTGGATCCTCTCAAACTTTACAACAGTTTATGATAGTTCATTATTGCAGAAGGCATGCCATTATTTATAGTCCATAATAAATGGAACAAACTCATTGCTTTGATGAGAGAATTGCATATCTGAAAATGGACTTTAAAGCACGCACCCATATATCATTAATATCAGTCGGTCGGTATAAAAAAAAACTTCTGTAGTTATTTAATTGCGATCAAATAATTATTTATAATCAATTTTAGTTATAAATAATCATTTGGTTGTAATTAAATGATCATAAATAAGTAATTTTTTTGTAACAGTAATGATTGGTGAATGAGTCATCTATATATCTATATATATATATATATATGAGAATTGATATAGACATAAATAAATTATATAAAATAAATTTATAAATTAATGTGACTTTATAAATTAATATGATTTTATGACATAACATATATCACCTCAAGTCATATTAATTTATAAGTTTATTTTTTTTGTAATTAAAATATTTTTTATGTAATAAATATAGAAGAGACAATTGACATATAATTGCAGAAGGTAACAATGATTCGCTAGGGACCTTCATAACTATTGCATTGGGCATTTATACATGCAGCCTCATAAGCTGATGAACGCAGTTTCGCTTCCTACAGTACAGTCTTGCCTTTTGGATTGAAAATGGGGTCAGACTGACTCTTGAGGTTGGAATAATATCCCAACTTTGGTTAAACAAAAGGATTTCTTGGTATACATTATTTCCTCTTGTGCCTTCATTTTTAACTCTATTTTGTTTTTCTTAGTGTGAGGTTCATTATTTCCTCTTGGGTTTGATTATGAGCAACAATAGGGACAACCTTTTTTTATAATTATTTTAAAATTTATTTTAACAGAAAATAATTTTATATAATAATGATAATTTTAGGACTCTGTTCTAAAAATAGATATAAAAAATAGTAATCTTTTATTGTCTAAGAAACAAAGGAAACTGGAGAGGATGAGACTTCTTCAATGAAAATGGGAGGTATAGCAGCTTTTTGTGAAGTGTGCAATTAAGGATAGGGAGCATTAATGATTGAAAAGCGCCTGAAAAGGATGATGATTCAAAGTAAAGCCGAGTCTCAATCAATATCTATTGTTGTGCCTTCTGTTTTCTTAAGATCTAAGCAAATCATACAGTGCATGCATGATGATCAGAGTGGTCCTAATTAACAAAACCTATTGGATGACACCTTTACTTTCTAAAGCACACGTTTCCTTCTCACATTAGACATCAGTCTATGCTTGATATTTTCGAATTGTGAACCAGCTTGTCGGCTAGCTCGATATATGTAAGATATTGAATAAATTTTAAGATCTAAAGCGATAAGTTAGCTAAACATTGTTTCAAATAAATTGCAGTATAGTTTTAGATAACACTAATTAAAAATGCTTGAGGTTAGTTTGATGTAGCATAGACAGTAGTGGCCTCGTTTAAGGCTGTGTAAAAAGGAAACTGACATGGGAACAAGCACGACGTGGGGGTGTTGTTCTCATGGGCTTGGCCCTCTAGGCCATTTCAAGAACTTTTGACCTTGCTAAAAAAAAATTATTTGGACTCGGTAGTGTATAAAGAAAATTAAACGGGCTGTTTTCTAAGTTTTGGACCTCGAATCCAACTCAAAAAAAATAATCCAACTTGTAAAAATTATCTTGGCCCATGAAAAGATTCTTAATCAATATTATCAAACCTAATAAGAAAAATAATAGTTAACCAAAACAGAGATTTTAGGTATGTAGCCTTTAAAAAAAAAACAAAAAAAATCGGAAAACTCAAATGACATTTTCGCACAAATAAAGATAAAAAATAAAACATTTTAGAAAGTAGAGTAGTGCTGGAACCGGATGTTACAATTATTATTATTTTAATGGATCAAGTATATATATGCATATATATATATATACCACTTTGCAATGAACATCAAATAAACGCATGCAATCGTTTATGCAATTAACACATAACACTACAACTTATGTTAAGTCACGAAGTAAGCAAGAGCTAGTTTTCCAGAAAATATGGTAGGAATGCAGCATGATCCAAGTGAAAGCTGGAAGCAGAAGCATCACTTTAGGTTAAACAAAGAGGGCGAAACTATACATTACATCAACATTGTTGGAAGAAAAATACAGATGTTCCTTTATTTTTATAAGTAAAATACAACTCTTCCTATTGATAAGTCAACTCTTCCTATTGTATGTGTTTTCTGAACAATCAAAACCTAACCCATATCTTATGTTGCCTATTTGTGTAGGCTGAGATGGTCGCCAAGATGGGAATGCTATGGGCGTTGGTCGCAAGGATTCTACTTGTTCTCTAAGAGGGTTAAACAAAACCACATGGTTATTATCACCAAGTTTTGTGAAACAAGACAACACACTACAACATTTTTGGTCATTTGCCGCAATTTTTTTATCCACAATTTAAAAGTTGCCGCAAATACATGATTTTATTCACAAAATTCAAGTCTTCGCAGAAGTTGTCAATAATAATTATTATTATTGAGAAAAACGTGTTGACAAAAATAAGGTGGCCATTATAAGTAAATTACGGCAATATTTTATTACTTATTGTGGAGACACACGGCCTGCCACTATTTTCTCCCTTTTATTTTGTTCACTAGTTCTTTGGGGAGAACAAAGTTTTTCCGATATAAGTGGGGGTTAAATAAATAGACTACTTATTTCTGCCCGCGAGATTTTTTCCTCTTTCCCACCTTCTTCGATCTTTTTCCCACTATTTTCTCCCTAAGTGGGTGATGGAAATGCGGAATTCATTTGGGCGAAACCCCCGATTCATGTGTCTGAGATTGTCCAAGTCCTAATCTACGTTCTCATTTTCGCTCGTGTTTCTCCTCTTACCTGTCAAGAAGCCATCCTTCAACCAAGTGAAGCCGTCTCGTCGGAAACAGCACAGAATACGCCGACGGTAAGTCCTCTTCTCTCCTCTGTCGCTTGAACCTCTTCTTCTACCGTGAAATCCCACTTCTGTCTTCAATCTCTCGCAGCCCAACCAGTGAAATCCCTAAAGTCCCAAACGGAAGCCCCCTATTTGATCCCTCATCTCATGGCCATGTAACAAGGTATATCTATTATGACGTTATTTGAATAGTTAAAAGGAAAATGACAATCGATTGTGAGTAGTGTTTTGTAGGGAATGCGTGGGTCGTCCTTTGCACCAGTCTTGCAAACAAAGAGAAAAAGAGTTGGAATTTATTCAAGTCCAAAACGAACTGAGGTAGGAGATAAGAAAGGTAAAGTGAATGGGTTGTGAAGATGAATACCTTTATTTTTGCAATGTTTTTCTAGTATTATTATCCTGTTAACCAGGCATTCTTTGGCCAAAAATTAACAAGTGGCTTTTGGGGCAATTGGTCAGCGACTCAGCTTGTTGGATAGTTTGCGAAGCTTTTGGGCTGCTATGTTGTTGGAAGTGCTGGAAGCAAAGACAAGGTAAGTCTACTGATTATAGGTGTTCAACATGTCAATTTAGTGTAACTTATTATTTTTTATTTTGATAAGTAATAACCTTTATTGAATTTAATTTAGCTTATTATGGTTGTGCTTGATCTAGCTAGCTATTAGTATCATTTAAATTATATGTTATGATGCGTAGTCTTTCTAATCTATCATTGTCTATAACATGAATTCCTAAATAAAGAACTCTCATCCTCTTAATGGCTAGATTAAATTATTTTTGTTATATCGAACACAAGTGGATTCAGATTTCTTGTCCACTCATTCCCACTAGTCATTTTCATTACTTGAAGATTTTTCCTTTATTTAATTAAAGGAAAAATCTTTAATCGTGGATACCCAACATTTTCACAACATTAGTGGATACTCAATGAGTAAAGTTTAGATTTTTCCTTTAATCGTGGAAAAATCTTTCCTTGCACAATTTAACTAATGTTGGGTATCATTTTCACAAGTGGATACCCAACATTAGTTCAGAGCTATCAAGGTGTTATGCCATTTTTTGGTATTTAATTAAAGGAAAAAAAAATATGGGCACACACACAAACACACACATATATATATGCATAATATATAATGAACTCTGTCATGTTTAAATAGAAGGGAGCAATCATTCTGATACATAATATTCATGTCAAAATTGACTTTTTATCACCTTTTCACTAGTCATAGCAGATACTTATATGTTTATTTAATCGTGGCCTGCCTACCTGATGAGAGATGGATTTATGATTGAATAATAGATTGGTTACAGACTTTATGAAGTTACCAAGGAGATGCAAGTTCCAAACGATCATCCCATTGACTAAGATTATAAGGATGCTCATTTGTTTTTCCAATGTCAACAGTTGAAGAAAATAACTGAAGTTATGTAATTCAAGAGGTTTTCTAATTTAAGTAGTATCAAGTTTATTAACCACCCCCTCCCCCTGAAAAAAAAAACCAAAAAGAAAAGTTGAAAGTGAAAAAAGATAAAATAAAGTTCTGAACCAGGTTTTAAATATGGGTATTTTGAATTTGGTTCAGAACCAATATGGAAAAGTATATCATTGCTTACGTATTTTTATTTTCCCTTATTGTGAAATTTCAGTTTTGATGCACATGCTCAATTATAAACATACTTCTTATGCGAGAAACATGCCCAAAAATGTTTTTTTATAAGTAGCATGCTCACAAATTTTACTTTGAGTGATATTGTTTTTCTGTTGATGAACCCATTGATGAAGCATTAAATTTCAACTTTTTTTTATAAATTCTTTTATACATTTAGCATGACCAAAGAGATTTTTTTGAAATATTTTTTTTGGGTATTGAACAAAATAGATATTTTTCAAGGTTCCCCTTCCATGTTGCCTTCTAATCCCCTGTGCAAAAGTAAAATTTAAATAGGGTTGAATGCTGAGACTTCTATTCAGCCTAATGGAGTTGAATATTGATTCTTTTTTTGTAAACAAAATAGCAAATTGATGTTTGTTTAAAACAAAAGTTATAAAAAAAATGTGTTGTAGCTCCAAGAATAGGGATGGATTTAAGTAGAGAAAATGTAAGCTATTAGGAAATGGATTAATAATATGAACCTGCTAAGCTCTCACTTCCTCCTTTATTTTGAATAGAAAAATATGGACTGCCCTTTCCATTATATTATGAATTAAGGGGGAACAAAAGCTGTTGATGCAATTATGGAAGCATAGGAATTGGAGAATGATAGCTTTGATCGATACCATGTACTTTTGTCTTTTGGCATATCAATTGCTTGTATTAGTATACATAGCATGACTTGAAGAATACCATTTATGTATATATTGAAGAAAAGGCTTACAGATTTCTCTAATTGGCAGAGTCCCAATATGTCAATTTAACAACTTCTATTCTTAAAGCAAGACACTTACTAATTCGATTCAATCTTTTTCCACCTCCATATGTATGTTTCTAACTACCATTCTTTGTACTTTAGGACTGTAATCCATGCCAATACGGAGAAATATGATTTTGTTTTCGTGAGTTGCTGGGGCAAAGGGATGTAAACTCCATAATCTTAGCAAATTCTCCAACATATAATTGGGAATGTTAAAATCCATCTCAAAAGCGCATTGCTCATTGTCACCAATTGATTGAAGAAAAAAATTAAAATCTTGGTGGATCTCTTGGTTTGTCTCTGTTATTTTTGGTTTTACATGGATTAAATAATCACATACCTTTATTAGCTTTTGGTATAGATGTGTGGGGGAAGAACAAGTTGGAATTGCTCAAATTAAAGTTGACTAGTGTCTTCAGTTATCTAAACCAAACATCTGAAGCATATATTTAGAGGATACCTAGTTTGTATTATATACTTGTCTATGGTGCTTGAGGATCTAGATCAGATAATAAAACATGCTAATATTGAAGATGGAAATCATATAGCATGGTACTATTATATACTTATTGCTTATTAGGTACTCTGTTTTGGGTATTCATAAGCTGTCATTTGATAAACCTCCTATAACATCTTATACCAAGCCAAGTGATTACAAATATTGGTTTTGGATGCCTTTGTATTAGATTATTGCACTATTTATAGTTCTTAATTGCTCTGTGGAAAAAATGACAGTAAAATAAAATTTGTAGCATAATGTTTTGATATTTACATCACATGCAGTAATTTGTTTACATATTGAATTTGAGTTGCTAACCTTAATAAATACTACTTTCCGTCTTCAGGAACTATTGAAAGCTCTCATTGGTTTTATAGATGTTGCTAGCCTTTATTTTGCCTTGACTCAGTTGACTCACAGGAACATTTCTCAGAATCATAAATTTCAAGCTGTTGGACTAGGTGAGTAAGACATTAAAATAATATGTTTGAGAAACCAGTGGTCTGAATAACTTTCAATCTCTTGTCATCTATACAATTTCTTTTATGTAACCACATATGTGAGGGTTATGATGCCTTTATCTTGTTGTTAGGGTGAGTTTCTGCATAGATTGGCACAACTTTGGTTGGGCACTCAAGGACTAGAATTTACATGGGATTACATTTTGCAGGGCATTGAAGCAAATGCAAATCTGGTATATCTATTTTTTCTTGTTTATCTTCTTTTATTTTGTTTTATCTTTTATTTTTCTTTTTTTTTTGTGGCTGCAACTTTCGACAATGTCCTTAGTCCCAAGTGGTTTTGAGGGCCAATAATGCCCATTTTAATAATCTAAAGATTCACATCATGAATGTTTATCAGATTTCAAAGGATTATCCATAGGCCATTCTTGTTGATGTGGAAACTTGGCTTTTATAATTTTTTGATTTTAATATGCATGTTAAGTTAATCTTTATATGGAAATTCATTATTTTTTCTACCTTTTATCAATATTTTGCTTCCTTTTTTTGAATTAAAGTGTTGAGTATATCCCTAGCCACATTGGGTTCTTTGATGTGGTTCTGGATAAACAAACCCACAACTCTGATTCCCATAATATACGCATGTGCAAGGATAGTGGCAACCATGCCATCTATTACAAGATCGTTTGATTAAATTTCTTATTGCTGCCTTATGTAGAAGTTGGTTTATATTTTTCCCAACTACAAAGGAAATATGGATAAATTACCCATGATTTACTTCATCTTGATTTTAAGACCTCAGCTTATATTTTTTATTTTAAAAAAATTACTCGAGCCATTATCCTCATTTATTGAACACTTTGTTACTCGTTACATCAATGTTTTAAATAGAAAATGTTGTCATTCGTGTGCTATCTAGTTTATCTCCTATCTCTTCTCTATATTTTTCTCTCTCAGGTCACAGGGGCCTACCTCCATGACCATGCGAAAGAGGCTCCTCAATGGCCATGGCCATGACCATGGAGTTTGAGAGAGGGAATAGAAGGTATTATTTTGAAATATAATTTATATACAAATAAGGGGGAGAGATGGAGAGGGGATAGAAAGAGGAAAGAGAAACTAAGGCGTCAATTGTAGAGAAAAAACTTTGTGTAAACATTACTAGAGAAAGGGACGATCTTGGTTTGTAAAGGACCAAAGTTCATTGATGAACTAGTGGGTTTGCATACCTGTTCAAGTTTCATCAGGACTAGTATAAGATAGAACATACCTGTTTTAAGTTGTTTAAACTGGTGGAGGCATGGAATTCGAAAAGAAGAATTGATTTTTCTGGTTTCATGGTAATGATTAAGGAAAGAAAGAAAATAAAGGGTTAATCAACAGATTATTGGAGCTTTATAATTCCCTTTGATTGCTGTCAACTTTATGTACATGGTCCATCTTCTGGTCAATTTGTGATTTTTTTGTTAGCTCTAGCCAATATACTAGTTTGGTAACTTGCGGCAACTCCTCAAAGATAACTTGGTTTTAGGTTATGTTTATCAATTAGACATTCATAAAAGAATAAGGTTTTTCTCATTTTGCACATCCATTCACTTGTAAGCATACAATAGATATTGGTGGTAATGAAAATTCCTCTTCCAAAATTTTCCTGCCTTTTTTATTCCTTCCAAATAGTTTTTTGATGTAAATGTCTTCTATTGAGTCCTATATTTGGGCTTCCCCTAGATTGCTATTAATAAAATTTTTACTTATAAATATAATTGTTACAGTCTTAATTTTGTGTAATGTCTGGTAAGTTATGCATGCCTTAATTAATAGAATGAAGCTTTTTTATGTAATCTTTTTTATGAACTATTTTCTGCTCATTGGGGGAACTCCTCTTGTATATCTTAACAAGAGTCATTGAATTGTGTGGAGCTTACTAGAAATGATGCAACCCACTACTAGCATCAAACGTAGGATGCATATCCCCCCCCCCCCCCCCACCCCCCAAAAAAAAAAGCTTTGTCTTGTTATCGTAATGTAATACATATATTTACCACAGTTCTAATATAAAATATGAATTGTAGTTGCTTGTTTCTATCACCAAACCAACACTTGCCATATTAGCAGATGCAAAAAAGAAAAACTGTTGTTTGAGTGGGGAAGGTCACTAGACCAGTACTTGCTATTACTTTTGTATGTGTAATTATTTTTGTTACTACTGCTCTTGCTAATACTTTTCTTTTCTAAAATTGTGTACTTTGAATATTATGCTAATCTGTTTAGATTAGTTTCCAAAATGACTTTATAGTTAGTGACTTTGTATCCTATTTCTATAGTGATATATGGGTTTTATTCTTTTAATGGATGAAGCTAAAGTTGCTTATAAGTAATATAAATTATTGATGGAGTTAAAGTTGCTTATAAATAATATAAGTTATTGATGGAGGTAAAGTTGCTTATAAATTATATAAGTTGGGGCGACACCAAAGTCACTAAAAAAAAACCTTGATTAGTATAAAGAATTAAGAGGATTTTATTCACTTCTACAACAAATCCTTTATTTTTATTCTGAAGTGTTGTCATTTTAAATTGCTCGAAATTCTCAAATGTACCCAACATATTTTAAGTATCACAATGATAAGTTATTTTCATTATAAGCTCACCAAAGAATTCATCCACTGGTGTGTAAAATATTGGTTCCAATCAAAGACTCAAACATATCCACAATATCTCTTAAGAAGGGCCACCCCATATAAGATGGAGTGTGTAAGATTGAAATTAAAATATGGGTTTTCAACTATAGTTCTTTTGTTGTTTGTTTCTCTATTTTGGGTTTATGTATTCCACTGTTTGGCTTTTATGTTTCTCTATTTTTCTCGTTATTTCTCAATTGTGCTTATGTCTTAAGAAACTTGTGAGATTGTTGATAATCCATCATGTTGTAAATTACATGCTTCTTCTACACATTTAGAAGGAAGCAGGGCTCCAAAATTAAAGTTGTTGGAGCCGCATCTATTGTAATTATGTTGTACTTAATTTTGCAAGATTATGAATGCTTGAAACTTGTCTTTAATGAATCATTTCATTCAAATGTAACATACTTATCCAAAAAAAAAAAATCATTCAAATGTAACATGCAGCTAATGATCACAAAATTTCCGAGCTTCACTTTCTAGGAAAGTCAATGAAAATTGAGCCACATATTTGACTCAGATACATGGCAGAAAGAGAATAGAAGCAAGTAAGATAATTCAAAATAAGTGACTGTTTTAGAGGTAAATCTTGCATAATTTTCTTTCAACCACCGTATATTCATGTTTATTTATGTTTCTTTTTATTCTTGATATGGGTTAAGACAAAAAAATTCTCAAATCGCAAATTAGCAATACTTATACTATTAAATGCAATGGAATGATGAATTGGGATTGTAACTTGCTCTTTCTATACCATGTAGAGAGTTACCAACAATGTCAAAAATGGGGGGACAACTTTAGCTCCTAATTGCTCGTAGGAAGACAATATTACACTTATTAGCTTTGCATCATTTCTTTCACCACCTGGTGATGCATCAAAGAAGTTACGTGTGTGCTGTTTAGTGACGATTTAATATTATTCTACATGGTATGCTTATTATCAGTTCCTTCTTTTGTTTCAATATATATATATATATATATTTTTTTTAATGTTTTTGTTGAAAATAAAAGATTGCAGTGAATGAATGCATTTTTTATGTATATATGATAATATAGTTGATCTACATGCTCATGATTTTAAACAATCAAGCATCTTAAGCTTTCTCCATTGAATTCACTTGTAGTTTTAATTACCAGAGAGAGGTCATTTTGATAAGTGAATCTAGGCCTCTTGGTTACATTTGTTCTTCTAGTTGGTTTCTCCTTTATAGCAAAGTATTATAGGTTTAATTGGAATAGAATATGAATGAAATTTTCGTTTATGTGTAAATTAATAAAGTCAGGCATATCAGAAGAATCTGAGTCTAAGTAAAATTTAGAAAAAACTAAAGACTTTAACTTTGTGTATATTACTCTATTTCAAAAACTTGTATCAAGTTATGGTTTATTTTGATGGGTGCTTGCAGGAAATCATTCAAAATATGTTCGGGTACAGTGAAATCATGCACACCCTATGCTAATTAGTTGCGTGTCTAATTACTGGTGAGTTAACATTTCTAATTATACTTTAACTATTTTAATCAGTCAGGAAGTTTTTTAACATATCTTAACGTATTGTTATTAGAGATCACACCCAAGTCTCAAACCCCTATGTGTTTTTCTAGTCTTTTGGTATTTTCATTTTTGACCACTTTTATGCACTTATCCTTATTGGTTCACTATATTTTGTATGGGGTGAATGCCAAAACTGCATGGTTGTCTTTTTTCCTACATCTCATCTTTCCTTTAAGTAATCAATACACTATTTGGTGTGTGTTAGTTGGTATTTCATGAAGTCATATTTTTAAAGAATGATATCCTTTGACTTAAAAATCAAGTTGATTTGATTTTCTTTTTAATTAATTTTGGTGATTTATTAGGTTGAAAGGAATTGCTTCAATATATCTGCATTAGCCTCAACCAACTGCAGGTTATGACTTCTCCCTCCCTATTCATGTGTCCTATCACATATGAACACTAATACGTATATTAAAATGCAATGACTTAGTGTTTGGACAAATAAATTCAATTGAAGGAAATGGGCCATTAGGAACTGTGGAGTAATGATATTAGGCTTATTTGATAGGTTTTCAAAAATTTAAAGGCTTAATATAGATTATATTCAAACAAAAGGTCCAACTGATTGTATAAAAACATTATATGTAACAGTGTAATTTGTTGTTGTCGTAAGCATGAATATAAAACCAAAATTGCATGGTAAATATGTATTTATTATGAGGCAAATAAAGTTTATATCATCCGCACTTGATAATATCATTACGTCTATTTAAAGGACAAATACAACCTAAAATTCAAACAAAAAGGTCCCACATATCGTGAAAGATTTATTGCAAATGTGTTGAGATTGTTATTGTTGTCTTCACTATGAAATCAGTATTGAAAGGGGAATATGTATGTATTATCAAGCAAATAAATTCAATCCAGGCTGCTTTGGGCTAATTGAAAATGTGAAGTAATAATATTATGATTGTATTGATAGGCCAATTACGTATATTCTAACCCCTAATACAACATAATTCAAACAAAAGGCCCCACTGATTACATATAAAAGTTGTATTCATAAAAGGCCCCATTGATGTGGAGTTTGTGGTTGCTCTCTTCACTCTAAATCCTTGAGTTGCTGGTAAAATAGGTATTTATGAACAAGCAAATAAACTCAATCCTTTATGCTATCGGCTAATTGCCAATGTGAACAATGATAGTATGGGAACTTGGTAGTGAGGCATGAATGACCAGTTTTAATACAACATTTTAATTCAAACAAAAGTTCCCATTGATTGCATATAAAATCTGTAGCAAAGGAGTTGAGAGTCTTTTTGTTGCTATCTTCACTATAAAATCAATAAGGTGTTCAAATTGTTTAGCACAATTTGACTGCATGTTTGAACGTAATGTGACAAATGATTCAGCAAAATATTGAAAAAATACATATGGCAGGTTTATTGTAAGAATCTGATGTATGTTTCAGCCTATAACAAAAGGGGCTTAGTAGGTGGACAAATCAATTGATCAATTTGTATGATAAAGCAAAAAAATTGTGTCATGAAAGTTTTAGACAAGGACAAATTAATAAAGTCCATACAACTTATCTATGAACGTGCTATCTTCACTATAAAACGAATAAGGTGTTCAAATTGTTTAGCACAATTTGACCGCATATTCGAATGTAATATGACAAATGATTCAACAAAATATTGAAAGAATGCATATGGCAGGTTTATTGTAAGAATTTGATGTATGTTTCAGCCTATAACAAAGGGGGTTTAGGTGGACATATCAATTGGTCAATTTGTATGATAAAGCAAAAAAATTGTGTCATGAAAGTTTTAGACAAGGACAAATTAATACATGCATAATAATCGATTGATAAGTGGTAATTGCTTATCTATGAATAAACAAATGATAATAATAACAAATATATCATATATACTATCTTGATGTTGCAAAATTTGGCTCGACCCTCTACATGGTATAGGACCTTCTTTTTTATTATCTAGTTGACAAGATAAAATTCTGGACAAAAACCAATATGTTGTATGCTAAATACAAGAACTTTGCAAAACATGCTTATATGATGGGGCACATAGAATGAAATATTGACAAGTGCATAGTTCAGTTGGGAAAAAAAAAAGAGGTGATAAAACAAAATTAAAACTCCAAATTACAGGATATAAGTACTACTAATCAGCCATCACGTCCATTTTGATGGGGAAATAAAATTATCATGATTAATCTCATGGGCGGGAAAACACCCAAAACAGGCGGGATGCAGCTGAGATGGTTAGTATAACTTTTAGTTTTTTTGAAACATCAACTCCCAAAAAATCTGTCCTTTCCTACCAACCCCTAAGTAGACTAAACCCAACGACATCTGCAAAACAAAGACAACAACGTGCAAAATAGCCATTTTGCTCTAACAATTTCAGGTCTAGTGGTTCTCTGGAAACAAGAATCAGAGGAGACTTAGCAGGAGATTTTAGCTGAGAACAAAAATTATAGTATTGCATGTCCAGAGGCCCTGCTTTCCAGATCAGTGGGTGCATCACAAGATCCTGGTTTGAGTTCTTCTATCTGCTGTCACTCTCTCATCTCTCCTCTCTGTCTCTCTCTGACCTGTCTCATCATTTATTTTTCTATTTTTTCTTGTCCTTCTCTCACTCTAATTGCTGTGACTGCTTTGCTTTAACTGTCATTTTTTCTTTTTCACATAATAGAGAGGGAGATGCATGTCACTGCATCTCTCTATATTAGCTGCCCTCTTGGGATTTTTTTTTTTTGAAAAGCATGTGAGTTTGAATATTTATGAAGGCTAGAGGGCTGGTGCAGTCGGGTTATTGACTTCCAAGATTTTATTTTTTTTATTTGATTTTATTTTTTAAAAGCATGTGAGGGTGATGCATGTTACTACATCTCTCTGTATTTGCATCCAATTCTGTGAATTTTTTGTATCATGCATTGTGACTCTGATTATATATGAAGCCCAGACTAGCTAGATTTGGTGCAGTATTTTTAATGACTTTCAACCCCCTTTTATTTTATTTATTTTTTTGAGATTGGGTTTTCTAGTTGCTCGCACATGCATGCAGAATTAAACATCAAATGTATTGAAAAATTGTAACTGCTTTAGTTGAATGTCTTTTTTCTTTTTTAAATAACAGAGAGGGAGATCCATGTTACTGCATGGTTGTATATTTGCTGCCCTCTTGGGATATTTTATTTTATTTTATTTTATTTTGCAGAGCATGTGAGTCTGATTATCTATGAAGCTAGGCTAAAGGGTTGGTGCAGTTGGGTTATTGACTTGTCGAATTGATATACATGATTTTTTATTTTTAAACAGAAAGGTGATGCCTGTTTTGCATAGTATTTTGTAACCATATCAACTCATGTATGAAGTCCTATCTTTCTAGATACTTGGTGCAATATTTTTAATGACTTTAAACCCCCTTTCATTTTATTTTTTTTTTAGGTTGGTTTTTCTAGATACACATGTTGCAAGGTTAAGCATGCATCGAATTTAATGTAAACTATTGTTTAAGCATTGAGTGAACACATTGCTCACTTTAAAATATGGGTTAGAAAGTGAGCACCATCCGAATGAAATTAGTGCATGTGGAAGTGATGCGTTGTGAATGTTTGAACTTTTATCAATATGTGTGTTGATAGCAAGATGACAATAGCATATCAAATGTAACAAAAAGGTCAGAAATAAGTCCATTTAGGGAGTAAGCTATCCACTTCAGCCATCATTTTCTCAACATATGTTAAGGCTGGAAATGGTCACACAATCTCTTGCAAGGTATTCAATGTATGTTACTTGATGCTCCTCTTTAATTGTAACAAGCTGCTCCATCCATTCTTTATTTTTAATCTAGCAAGTGTGTCCTATTATTTATTAAGCGCGGCTGCCAAACTAGTGGAGTGGGGTTAATAAATTGTAACTTGTTCAATCTATTTAATTTTTCTCCCATTCTACATACTACACATGCATGCAGAACTTAGCTTTAATGAGCCTAATGGTTTATAGCATTACTTGAATACATTTGAGGTTTAAGTTGTATGAACAAATTGTAATAAAAGTTAGCAGTTAAGTCCATTTTGTGAGGATGGATATAAGTAACCAGGTTTCTGGATTTGTTATGGGTAGTTTGTAGTTAGTTGCAATTCAACATGTTGAACATACCATGCATAGGCATTCACAAGGGCAACATATTCATGCATCACAAATATGATAACTTTCATGTGGGTGATACACTTAGTTTATTACCATGAATATATATTTTAAGCATTACTAACTCACTGGTACTCAATTTAGTTGGAAAACTTCATCTTGTATTGACAATGGTGAGATGGGTTAGAGGAAGACTAGGTGGAGCACGAGGTGGACGTGGTGGCCATCTTGCACCATCCTTGAGGTTCTCAAAATTTCGTCATGGGCCCCCATTACTGCGTGATGTAGAAGATACAGAACAACAAGAAGCTCTAGATGATTCGATTCAACTACCAAATGCGGGGCATCATGTGGAGGAGGCCAGGGAAGAAGCCAATGAGGGGCTAAGGGCATTAACTGATGCACGTAAGTTGATTGTTGACTCTTAAGGCCACTTGTAAATTGTTATTTTCAATTTTTATTCCTTTGCCAATAAATGTCTAATTGAACTAATCATATAGGGGGGTTAGCAGGTACAAATCAGCCCACTAAAAAACGTGGCCGAGGTTCAGCGAAAGACACACTATTTGAACGCCTTCGTAAATTTGGTTCGATACCGTTGACCATCAAGGATGGACAACGAGGACCATCGTGTGAGAATTACAACATATTTTCTGGACGAGTGACCACGATAGTGAGGTTTCATGCAGACATACGACACGCAAGCTGGAAAGCGGTACCAAGAGAGGAGAAGGAAGAGTTGATTAATAGGGTGAAGGTAATACATCTGATATGCTAAAATTGGTTTTTCCTCATCCAACTTATGCATGTCATTATATAATGCATAAATAATTAAAATTGCCTTAATTTTTATGTGTCATAGGTCGATTTTATATTGGATCTAGCACAAATTTCCCATCGGGAGTGTGTGACAAATGCACTTGCTCGGAAATACAATGCATTCCACTATTTTCTACGGAAGCAATACTTGAGGTATGAGTCACACGAAGCGGAAATATCTGGTGGGACTTCTTGGGCGGAGAAGCCTGTGTGGGAGCACTTATGTGCGCACTGGTCCAGTAAAGGCTTCCAGGTATATGTTAATGTGTTTTAAGTTATATCACATTTTGATGATACATATATGTATATATATATATCAACATATAACAGTTGAATCCGTGATAGTGAGTCTTGTCTCCATTATATTTAAGTTGTTGATATTTGTTTATTGTTTGACTTCATTAAATTGTAGAGAATGTCGAAGAGGAATATAAAGAATAGGGAAAAACAACGGGTCAATCATACAAGTGGCCGAAAGCCATTTGTTAGGATAATGGAGGAAATGGTAAGATGTAGATATTTCTATTCATATATCCTCAAAGTCTAAAATCTGTTTTTATCTGAATGTGAAAGTAGATGCTAAAACAATGCTATTTTTCCATCTTCAAGAATGACGAAGGCACAAACTTGATAGCTTTGTATAGAGCTATGCATTGGTCACGCAAGAAGGATCGATTTATCACCGATATGGCTGAACGCAACTATGTAAGTCACCCTTAGGAATATCAGTTGATGTAGCTCAAAAGAATTATGTACATTTTTTTACACTACTTTCATACATAAACATTAAGCAGCATATGAATTGTAAATAACTCAGCGTGTCAATATCTGTTGCATGTAGAATCTGATGCTAGAACGCTTGGAGGAGACCGAGGTGGATACATCTAACATTGATGAAGCTAGTAGTGTAGTTTTTAAGGAAGTTTTAGGACACCGAACAGGATATGCAATAGGGCTAGGACACTCTGTTATACCTGAACCCTCCATTGCAATTAGGAACAATAGGGATTATCAACGCATCGTTGAACAGAGTGAGAAGAACAAGAACGAGGCATCCATGTACAAGAGCCAGGTAGAAGTACTGAGAGAGGAAGTATTGGAATTCAAGAACCAATTTAAAGAGTATGTGAGCTTGATGAACACAAGGATGCTCGGTTTAGAGGGCCAAAGGGAGTCTCATCAGGAGACTTACCAAGATGCCCAAGATGCCTAGGCATCTTGGGTACATGCTAATCACCCCCTTTTTGGATTGGAGATTTTTTGAAGAGACATGCAATTATTTTGATGGGGAAGTATGCTATGTATTTTGACAACTTTTGGTGAGCAACTTGGCAACCATTTGGCTTAGTTGGAAACAGTAAGGAGACATTCAGCACTTGCACAATTTTGGACTCATGCACATTGGATTGTGGTCTGCAGACTTCCTCAATGATATGCACAAAATTTATTTTCTGTTATCTTGCGTAGTTGTGGAGTGTAGTACATATTTTATACACCAGATAATATGAGTAAGGTAAACTGAAATTTTATTAGTCTGGAACTGGTCTAAGCATATAGTATTGAACCTACCCCTGCTTTTTTAATACAAACAATACTAGTGCATATTAAGCTGCAAGTAGCCTCATTTTGACATGAGGCTGGGGACCATGCATCTCATGTTTCAGTTGGTGGATTCTGCCATTCTTGTATGTTTGCTATAAAGATTTGCATATGTGATATCTTATATTTTGTATCAAATGAGCAGTACCATGGGGAGTTGTGGGTAATGTGTCCTAAATTGAATATTAGGTAGCAAGTTTCTTTAATAAATAACAAACTGAAATATTTGAAAATTTTTGATGCATGAAAGCAACAACTGAGTCCTTGCCTTTTGGCTTGTTAGCTTGAATATCTATGGTGCTAGTGATAGTAATTGTTGGTTCTCTTGTAGGGATATCATGTTATGGCATAGTTCTTACACTAAGATTTAATTAATGTGACCTATAAGAAGTTTAGTCTTATTCTGGTTGCTGCATATAGATTTGAAAGTTTTCATGCTTATAAATACAAACAATGCATTAGATACATATCGGATGCTACATTATTTTGACACGAGGCTAGTTCACTTGCATGGAGGCTGAAAGTTGGTGGATTATTTTGCTCAAATTCTTGTATGATAGCTATAAAGAATGGCAAATATGCATGTCTTATATTAGTATCAATTGAGCACATAAACTTAATAGGGTGCTTTCTAGTAGTAATATGTTGGTTGTCTTGCACATTTTGTAGAGTTATTGCATAGTTCAACCTCTAAAGATTTAGGTAATGTGACTGCTAATAAGTTAAGTCTGCAAGTGGTTGTCCACTGTATAGATTTGTTCACTATACTTGCTTTCTTATATGATTAAATTATTTGCAATGGATCTTGACTGCAAGTTATATCATTTTGAAATGTGTCTAGGGGCCTTCCAATGGCTGAAAGTTGTTAGTTACGGACTATTTTATATTACTATACTGTTAGTTTATTTGATAAGGATTCTTATATTAATAAATTGAACAAAGATTTTGAAGGTTGTGGTTAATGTTTGAAAAACTGCATATATAACAGGTTCCTATAAGTATCAACAAGGGAACTTATGAAGAGAAATATGGTGCATATAAGCCACAATGATAACCATCCAAGAGATCAAAGGGCATTGGAGGTGGTTTGTGTACGTTTTTGATCCAAGACTTGCTCGATGTATTAGTAGGGAAGCAGGCCCCCACGTCTCTGGATTGACACCAGTTGTATGTCATGTATTGCATCTGGACTTGACAATTAAGATTGCAAATTTTGTGTATCCCTGGATGTAGTTTATGTCGGCTAGTGCACCTAGCTTATGTATCAAGTCTTTTGATGGCCATATATTATTTGTTTGCTGAGAAGATATCAATTATATGCCATATGTCAGCGAGTGCTAGTGATTTAAATTTGTTTTGGACTTGATGTGTAGAGATTGTCTCCATGATTATAATGATCAATGCATTCCCCATGTTATGATGAAGTAAAAACTAGGATTTTCATTTCTTGACATGTGGGTGATGGTTACTTCTCATAATATTGTTAAGCAAGTTGGATCAGTTGATATGGATCATTAATTAGCTCTATATTTTACACAACAAACAAAATAGGCACTAATATATATATATATATATATATATATATATGTATGTGAGGGGAACGAAACACTAGCCAGGTTCATGATCTTCAGGACCATGCAATTTCCAGGAACATGATGCATGTATGGCTACACTGTTTACATCTATATTTGCGGCAATATATCAGGCAGAAAATCTACTTTTATTGGCAATAAGTTAGGACATTGGCCAGTTGAATAAAATACCGTGTTTCTACATATACTTGTTGTGGAGAATAAACATAAATTTACATCAAATTTTAGCTAAATTGATGATCATAAAATGCAGGAATAGATTATTAGCGGCAAATTACGTTTACCAGTTTTCACTATTTACCAAGAAGAATAAGTGGAGCAATAGCCAATTTAAATGCAAAAACTGAGGGAATTGAACTTTAGCTACAAAATGATGAGGTCAAGACAAATACATTTCTGAAAAATAGCTTCATCACAAACCAAAAAAGGTGGCAAATTGTTGTTGCAGCAAATAAATATTATGAAAAAATACAACTTGCAAGCATAGAATATTTACTAAGAATGGTTTGGCAGCAAATTCATGTTATCGGTGGGTATGAATTGCCAAATGCTCCTTTGTCTACCAAGCATGAAAACATTGTTTTCGCCAAATGCTCATTATTGGCGTCAATTGTTGCCAATAATATACATCTACCACAATATTTAGTGGTTGTAATTTAGAAATAGTGATGGAATAGATTGACAATAAAAATGAATTACGGCTGTGTTCTGTGCAACAATTTGTTATATTGGTCAATCCTGAATGAATATGTAAGCACATTTGTGACAAAAAAAATTATATTACCCAAAAAACCTATTGCCATAATAAGTGTGCATTTGCTTCCACTTGTTGAGTTGCCGCTATATGTGGTATAATTGGCAATTCTTTATCCACAAAGATGTGGCAAACATAAATGGCCAATATTACATATTTTTGGCAATTTTTTCAGGTTTTTGTGGCAAAATGAATTGCAGATATAGGACTAAAATGTTGTAGTGACACATGATAATGACTGCACTCAAGATCATATTCTTTCAAAATTACCAACTTTGAAACTGACAGCAATCTGCATGTCCTTTGAGAATTCCCCTTCTCGTCTAAACATTACTTCTATTCTGTACATGGGATGGTGGAAAACTAAAACATCATGTTGTTCTACACATCAGGTTTGGTGCTTGTAAGCGAGGTATGAATAATCTATAATGCTGGTGTTATATTTAATTCTACAAATTGTGTTATTAAATATGTGAATTTAATGAATGAGAGTTATTATTTATTTCTTTAAATATTATCTTGAAGACTCACAATGGTTTAGCTAAATGATACAATGGTTAGACCAAAAGACACAATGGTTAGACCGAAAAAGCGCAATGGTTGGTTCGAAAAGACACAATGGTTGAACCGAAAAGACATGATGGTTGGTCCGAAAAGACCCAATGGTTGGTTTGAAAAGACATAATGGTTGGATTAAAAAGGCACGATGATTGGTTTGAAGAGCAATGATGGTTAGTGTGAAGAATCACGATAATTGGTCCGAAAAGACATAATGCTTGAGCCGAAGAGGCACAATGTTTGGCCGAAAAGACATGATACTTAGACCAAAGACATAAGTTAAAAGTTGTGATCTTTCACTTAGTGCCACTTCATTCTCTATAAATAGGGGATGAGACCCATAAATTTCATTCATTTCATTCTTTCATCTTTTAGTCACTTACACAATTTTGTAGAGAAACTCTGAAAGGAAAACTTTAGAATTGCTATATGCAGTTCGTGACTTTGTTGTATCCTGAAGGTGAATTGCTTGTAACCCGGTAGTAAACTCTTTCGAGTAGGGGCAATTATCACCTTAAAGATAGTGTTTTACACGCCTCAAAGTCGCATTTATTTTTCAGATTACTGTATCCACATAATTTTCTTCAACAATTGTAAGGTGATAATCAAAATGAGATCGAAATCTGATATAACGAATTTCAACATGATGAATCAAGACTTTGTTTAACTAGATAGGTTTGATGGAACAAATTTTACTCGTTAGAAAGACAAGTTGATGTTCGTTCTTACTATATTGAAGATTGCATATGTTTTGGATTCGAACTTGTCGGTACTTTCAGAACCCAAACCTAATGATAATGATCAAATAAAGGTAGCACGCAAGAAACGTGAAGAAAATGAAGTGGTATGTAGAGGACATATCCTAAATACACTTTCTGATCGTCTATACGACTTGTTTACATCAATTAAGTCACCAAAAAAGATTTGAGAGACATTGAAATTCAAGTATAAAACTGAAAAGTAAGGTACGGATAAATTTCTAATTATGAAATATTTTAAATTTACAATAAATGATAATAATTAATTGATGGATCAAGTCTATGAATTGCAAGTTTTAGTGAATAAACTTCGAGATCTAAATGTAGAAGTTTCTAAAGCTTTGCAAGTTTGGGCTATTATTGCCAAACTTCCTCCAAGTTGAAATAATTATAGAAAGAAACTTATGCACACAACAGAGGATTTCACTTTAAAGCAAATTCAAAAATATTTACGAATTGAAGATGAAACTCTAAGAAGTTATTTTCTCAAAATGACTCTAAGGTGAATTTTGTTTATGAGAAAAAGTAAGTTTCAAGGTAATTTTGGAGGAAATAAGAGAAAATATAATGATTTTTACAACAATGGTAACAAGTTTAAGAAAACAAAAACTTGTTACAATTGCAGAAAGAAGGGACACTTTAAGCATGAATGCATATACAAGAAGAGACAAAAGAAAGATAATGAGAATCCCAATACTACAAATCGGATCGAAAATGATAATTCAAAAATTGTGGTCATGGTCTCTGAAATGCATGTTAGCATGATTACAGAGTTAAATATAGCTACAATAACTGAATCATTTGATTGGTGGTATGATTCAGGCACTACCGTCCATGTTTGTAGTCAAATATCTCAATTCAAAAGTTACATTAAGGTTTACTTTTGTAAATGTTCATGAATGCTAGGATGGAGCACGTAAATTAGTGCAAATAATTGGTGAGTTATCTCGCTAAAATTGGATAGATTCATGTGTGTGGTATTTCCGTTCTTAATGTAAAAAGTTTTGGTTTAAACCTAGGCCACTATTGACATTGTTAGGAATTTGAGATACTTATACTAATTGAAAGTTTAAGTCGAGAGATACCTTCTTTTATGCATGAGAATATCAATATTTGACTAAAAAGTTAATATCGCAATCTAAGTGGGGGATTGTTATATTTAATTCTATAGATTGTGATATTAAATATGTGAATTTAATGAATGCGGGTTATTATTTATTTCTTAAAATACTATCTTGAAGAGGCACAATGGTTGGACCAAAGGACACAATGGTTAGATCGAAAAGGCACGATGGCTGGTCTGAAAGGACACAATGGTTGGTCCAAAAAAACACGATGGTTGGTCCGAAAAGGCACGATGATTGGTTCGAAGAGGTATGATGGTTGGTGTGAAAAGTCACGATGGTTGGTCCGAAAAGACACGATACTTGAGCCGAAGAGGTACAACGCTTAGCCGAAAAGACATGATGCTTAGACTAAAGACACAAGTTAAAAGTTGTAATCTTTTACTTGGTGCCACTTTATTCTCTATAAATAGGAGATGAGACCCACAAATTTTATTAATTTTATTCTTCCATATTTTAGTCACTTATATAATTTTGTAGAGAAATTTTGAAGGGAAAACTTTAGAGTTGCTATCTGCAGTTGGTGACTTTGTTGTATCCTAGAGGTGAATTACTTGTAATTCACTAGCAAACTCTTTTGAGTGAGGGCAATTATCACCTTATAGATAGTATTCTATACGTCTCAAAGTCATATTTATTTTTCGGATTACTATATTTGCATAATTTTCTTCAACAGCTGCAGCATACATAAGAGATGCATCTGTAGTTGGATATAACAAAGTCATAGAGAAGATCTGTAGGGAGGATTTCAGACGCCATGCTTGCTTGTTTGTCTGTCAAAATGGTGCCACGCCCCAAAGAAGAAGGAAAAATAAACTAAAGGGGGAAGGATTGTGCCAGGTGAACTTTTTACGAAGGAAAAGTAGGCCGGTTTTTATAAACTACTGGCACAGGCCTACAAGAAACCAAAAGGATCCCACTAATCCAAAATATTCGTAGTTTATAAATTAGTCCATTAGACATCAATGTGCTTTTAAAAATAAAAGTTAATAGGCCTAAGGGCATAAAAATTAAAAGGTTGTCGTCTTTGTGCAGCAGCACACCAGCAATCTAGCACATCACTTACATTTTTTTATTTTTATTTTTTGAAATCTCTTCAATGTGCCTTCAGGCCGTAGCCCGTGTTGCAGCCAATATTATTTCATGAATTAATATATGAAAATGGAATTAATATATCTCTAAAATAAGAGTATTGACCGTGCGACCCGTGCGACCCAAAAAGAAAAGAAAAAATGACTAGAGAAATTTCTAGTACTTCCTTTTAGATCGGGTTAGCTGCAAATATATTGAACATAAAATGAGCATAGGGACTGCTAGAGCCATTGCTAGTTGGGACTCGTTCTGAGTATCACTAGTTATATATATATATACATATATATTATTATTTTTACATATTTTTTTAATGTTTTTAAACATTTTTTTAAAAAGAAAAAAAACTTATAATATTATTAAATAATATTTCCTTAATCAATTAATAAGTCAAAATAAAAAAAAAAAAAAAAAAGGAAATGAGACTTGAAGCGAGATTCAAATAATGATGCCTTTATCATTTTTCAAATGAACAATGATATTTAGAGTCTTAAATGTGCAAATCCCGCACACTCTCCTTAAAACAATTGTTAAATCTAAGACTTACATGAAAAAAATTATTATTTTTAATAATAGACAATAATTTTTTTTAATAATAGACAATAATTTTTTAAAGGAGTATGTGGGGGTCTAATTTACACATTTTTAAAACTGTATATAACATTTTTACTCATTTATATTTTATTTATCTTTTAAGGCAGCATTACTCTTACTCTTATGTCAGAGCCTGGACTAGTAGTCATGGAAGTGTATTATATAGTTCTACTTTAGTTTTATACTAATTATTTGCAAGATATTATTTAGCGAGCGTATAGTAATATTAGTTCAAACTTTATATTAATCCTAATTGGGAGAGGGTTTAGGATTTAGAGATCGAACCTCGCAACTCAGCAACAAATATATTTAATATTTATGGTACCATGCTAATATTATTGAACTTTTTTTAGTGTCTTTTTATATAAATACTTGTATAAAAGATCCTGTTTATAAGCTGGCATCCAAACGGCCACAATTTTCATTTTATAGACGTGACAAGATTTGATCATTTACTAAAAAAAACCTTATACAATAACTAAAAGTTTTGGACATTTTTTAGGCTGGCAAAATAAGGATTATTTTGTAGGCTAGTTTTAATAGACGATTCACAAGAAATAATACAATAGAATATCCAAAAAAACAAAAAGAAAATGTTTTTAATGTTCAATTCGAAATTATCAAATCAAGCAATCTCCAAAATCAATCCACAAGTTAGACTATAAAGCCAAAATCGTTTGATTTATATATATTTGCAAAATTAGTAAAATCCCAATAATCGCAAAAAATCTAGCTCAAATTAGATTCAGAATCACTTACTAAACGAAGAATAAAATATTATTAAATAAGAAGAATAATAACTGAAATTAGGAATTCGGAAGGAAAAAGAGCGGATTTCAGTCTCAAAAACTTGCACATCGAGTGTAGTTGAGTGGTCACAATGTGCATCCCGAAAATAGCTTTCCGCATTTGGATCTTATGTGCGATTTTGATACCCGTAGTTAAAGTTATGGCCAAAATACTGAAATGTACTCAAAATGTCCAAATTAGAAAAATATCACGATCATTTGTCACATTTGTACTGATTTGCTAACTCAAGGTATTTCAGTATTATCAACGTGTAATCTAACAGTTTAGTATTATCTGACTCGGATCCCTCTATATCAATTTGTTATTCACTCAAAAATTAATTAGTTGTTGAACTTTGTAAGGCTTGCATGTATTAGATGGACACTTTGTGAGAGAACGATGTCATTTTTACGTAATATGCTCGAGAACGGAAATGATAATATAGAATAAAAAACAGTACTGCGGAACTTATTCTATATGTATGTATGCATAATGCATGTTATCAATTTGAACTTTAGGCGCAATATATATATATATAAATTAATTAGTCACGCTCAGTCCTGTGCAATAACATTTTTGACTTTTTATCACGAATTTTTGTAGTTCAGAATAGTATATGTAGTGTGAAAAATGCATTTGTTTTCACCAATTTCATTGATGAGAGGTTGGTAGCTTGATCATGTACTCTTAATAAAATTCGGGAAGATATAAAATATGAAAAAAATGACAAACAACAAAATAGAAAGTTAGTACAACTGAATAATTCAATGCTTTATTATTGATAAATTAATCCTCGAGCTAGATCATTCCCTTGCCATATTATTCAACAATCATTCTAATCGTTATAAAAAGATTATAATGTACAACGTTATTTAAATTAGAACACGCAGATGGAGAAGAAATGATCGTGATCAATCATCATCGATCTTAATTTCCTTATACAATATTAGTGGAGACCGTCAAAACACTGACACAACTAGCTAGCTAGATAGCGTTGATAAAATGATTGAACATTTTCGGCTAGCTGGATCGATCTAATATTTCTTCAGGAAATTCTTGAACTAATGAGTTGAAAGCTTTGGGTATCTTTTAAATTTATTTTTAAAATCTATGAAGTAGATGCCAAAACGAACAGTGTAACCTGAATTCCATTCGAAGTTGTCCAAGAAGGACCAAGTATCCCTTCACTCTCACGCCCTCTCTATTATATGCATGAGGCCGCCAGGGAAGGAAAAAAAGTTAAACAGAAACCGTACAATAGTTACTACATGTCGTTTAGCTATGAGCGTCCAGAATAGGCTGTTTTGTATTTTTCCATTTTTTGTTGTACATAGCCGTATAGAGTAGTGGATAGTTGAGGAGGTCTGTTATATAAAGTATATTTTAATTCATTGAATTAACAGAACACAGAACAATTTTCTCTACTCCTTGATGGTACAATCAACTTTTCATCCTTGATCGTCTTTCTGCTCTTGACTTTGTTACACGCACCTACCTTACCACCAGTTGATCAAGATGGGAACCTCCAACCAGAACACGAAGATCGAAGCTTTATTGGATAGACTTTGAGGCAAGTCCTAGAAGTAGATTGTAACCAATAAGAAATGTCATTACAACATGTCCAACACGCACCAGTTTAGGAGTGAATAACCACAGGTTTTGGTAGCATGACAACATGGGAAGAACCGGA
Source organism: Platycarya strobilacea (assembly GCA_036898215.1). NCBI lineage: Eukaryota > Viridiplantae > Streptophyta > Magnoliopsida > Fagales > Juglandaceae > Platycarya > Platycarya strobilacea. The sequence continues at coordinate 32,968,601 of CM072550.1, forward strand.
ACCATGCATGCTGGATAGGCACTCCAGATTGGCGAGGCGCATTACATCTCATTCGCAACACAAATCCTGCGCGTGCTGATAACGTGCCACTCCGTTAATCAAAAGCTAGATCAACGGCCAGGGAACACAACGGCCCTGCGTGTGGTGGACTTGGACCCTCCAACTACCTCAAATCTGCAAAATCCAAATTAACCCAAACAATCCGTAAACCACCACCAGCTATGGTGGCCAGGCCTACAAGAAACCGAAAGGAATCCCACTAATCTAAGATATCCATAGTGTAATAACCCTGCATTTTTAAAAGTCTTTCTTAGGTTAAGTATTTATTTTGAGATCATTTTAGCATTTAATGGGATTTTTAAAAACGTATGGTGTTGAGGTATTAAAATCCAAGTGAAAATATTTAAGCTATTAAGTGAAAAAAGTATGAATTATGGTCAAATGTTGAAAATTAGAATAAGGTAACAATTAGAGAATTTCAATTTGGAATTAGGAAGAGATGACTTTAAAAAATTTAAAGGGATATTTTAGAAAATTTGAAATTACAAGATCAACCACTTGGTGCGCTCGAATTGGTACTCTTGGGTTGATTCATTGAGTTTTAGTATATTAATCATAACTTTCTCATATGAACTCAGAATTAGGCGATTCAAAATCCTATAGAATCCTAAGAGGATGATCTAAAACCTTTATATTTTGATTTTTTGGAGAATCGAATTAAATAAAAGACTTATTGGGCCAAGAAGTGAACATGCCTAATAGGGGCGGACATATAATTTGATTTGGATTATCTTTATCACCTCAGACATATAGAAAAATCTAATTGGGTTTGTTAAGATTCTAGACATTTGGACAAGTGTGAGGGACAGGTGGCAAGATAGGGTAAAATCCTTAGGAGAATTGGAGGACACTTGGAGGGATAGATGGCCAGATCCCATCTCTTGGAGGCTTTTCTAGATTTTGCTACATCTTATATCCATGTGATGAAATTTTTGAACCATTGATCACCCTTAACTTCTAAATGGCAAGAATCTAACCATTATATGAGAATTAGAGACAGCTAAGTCTAAATATAGGCATGATCATGAAGGCTAAATGGGAAGATAGACATGTGTACATGCCATGGATGGGGATAACCGGTCATCCCATGCATTGCACCCATTTTGAACCCCTTGAGGGTGTCGCCTCTTGCATGTAAAAAGAGATAATTCCTCATCAATTCCCCTTTGTTAGCCCATGGTCACACATAGAAAAACTAAGAGTAAAACCCTTTTCAAACCCTTCATCCTCCAAACACTCAAAATAAACCACTTGAGTCTATTCAAGGAAAAGTTTTTAAAAGCTTATTTACTTCCAATACCAAGCCTTGGAGAATTTTTAAGTACATTATTTAACTTAATCTTGACATAGAATAATTGATTTGAAAGCTAGATCATGTTTGTTACTTATTTGATCTTATACTTTGTTTATATATTGAAATGAAATCTATTAAGTTTTGGATTAGTCTTTATTATGAAAAAATGCTAAGAAAAATTGTGAGAGCTTAGAAATATATTCTATTATGATATATGAAGAAGTTTAGGTAAAAATAAAAGGCTTTGATTAAAATGAGAAAATAACCGTAGGGTTTTTGATAGGGTTTTTGGTCCTAAATTTATCCAATTTATTTTTAATTATTTGGATGATATTTTAATAATTATGAGGAAATTAGAAACTCTAGTTTACTTAGAAAAATTTCAAGAATCATCATGCTATAAATTATTGAAGAAATAATTAAGAAAACAACATAATTAAACTTGATTTTGTTTTTGGAAAGTTAAGGAAAAATTTGGTATTTTGTAAATGAAGAGTTTGATTTTGTTTAAATAAAAGAAAAATAAGCTTTGAAATTATTTACGATTTAGCCAGCCATGTTTTTATATTATTTTATATTTGTTTAATTATTTAAACATTGTTTGTTATGTTTTGACGTTACGAGATGATGTGACATAAATGTACATGCACCTGACGCATATTATTGTGGTATGTATATACATGTCACAAGGATTATAAGGATATGATATATGCATGTTAAAAGTCAAAATTTGTGGTCATGTTGCATTTAGTCATATGCGTATCGTCATAAGTCATGATGTCGGTATTAAAGAAAATATGATAATAAAACTTTATAAGAACATGATAAGACTAAAGTCACATTATGACGGGGACGACAATACGTTACGTCTGTATGACTGACGTGTCGATGGAGACGGTGATATATAACACCTAGATGATTAACATGATTAGCGGGGATAGTGATACGTAATGCTCGCTATATTAAATATGTTCCATGTTACGTTGGGGACGACGATACGTAACGTTCGAAAGACTAATATAAGACTCGTCATGACAGGGACGGCGATACATAATGCCCAGACCACTAACGAGTTATATATGGCCAAGCTGACGTGTCATGCTAAGAGAATTTAGCGGGGACGGCGATACGTAACGCCCGTCGAGGTTATGTAGCAAGTAAGACCCACAAGATTAAGAAAAAAAATAAAAGAAATAAGAAATTTTAAGTATAAGATAGTGGGTCTATGAGAAGTATAAGTCGAGTCTTGCATGTGTCTCATTAAACATTTCATGAGTTATATGTGTGATAATTGTGATATATGTAAATATTCTTTCTTATCTATATTTCTTTAAGTTAGTTGTGTACTTACTGAAATTTTCTTGTATATTTCCATATCTTTGGGCATATAAATTTTTATTACAAGAGTTTATGATGGAAAAAAGCAAGGCCTTGATACTTCAGGAGGACCAAAGAAGCCCCGGGAGGCCCTCTGACTATTCTATTATTGATACTTTTGTCTCACCCATTTATGATATTTATGATCGTCCGATAAGAGTTTGGAGCCATGGTACATCAGAATTTTTAGAGGATTATCAGTGTACTAGATGTTGTTTGACGTTAGGTTTAGATGACTCGTTGTCTATATACGGGATCTATATGTCACCACATGGACAATATCTTTGTCAATATTTTTGCATTAGTTTGAATATGTTTCGTTATGGGAAAGAGCTTCCTAAAGTAAAGAAGGAGCCTAGGTGGCCTTAAAGTTATATTCTGATAAATCATGTATGTGTATATGACAAAGAAAACAAATTGAGTTATGTATATAATGGTACAACGTTAAGTTATGAATGTGATGATGTGGATGGTATGTTATATTTTATCATGTGATCATTAACTTATTCTGGGAATTTTTTTATTTAGACCTTCGACTGTTGCGAATTTCATTACATACACTAGTAAGTTTAGGTACATGTATCGAACTTCTTATACATATGGGGATAAGTGGCTGAATGTTACTTGCTGTGACTCTTTGATTTACGTTAAAATCCCAAGCGTAGATTGAGGATATTACACATAGATTATAAATTAGTCTATTAAACATCAATGTGCTAAAATAAAAAGATTTTATAGGCATGAAACCAATATTGCTCTGACATGAGAATATTTCTTCCAAACTATAGTTGGTGTAACGCTTCGATTCTAAAAGTTTGGAGAGTTAACTCATTCTTTTAAAATCATCTTTAATAATATAATTTATGTAGAAAATTTCATAGTTGCTCTTTTTTATAGTTTAGAAACAAAATGATAAAATAACTAATGTCTATATCAATCATGCCAGAAAATATTTTATTCTTATATAGAAATTCATGTATATGCTAAAACAAATAACTGAGTTTTTTTCCAAAAATTTCTTTTTGTGATTGAAATATGCATAATTTTTAAAATTGACCTCAACTCATATTTTTTAATACAAAGTCAAGCATAGAAATTTTACTTACTTGAACTTCTTAGCTTTTTAAAAATATTCTCAATAAAGTTGAACAAACTCAATCGTCACCTATAAAACAATCATGTATTTTCATAAATTATTAATTGATCACAAAATTCGTAAATAGAACTTAAGATATAAATTTTTAAGGCCTTGATTTAAAGTCGAAAGAATAATCTACCTTATTAAAAAAAATTATTTCGACCCATATCATATTTTTTTTAACATAATTATCAAAATAAATGAGAAAATTCATAGTTGACCAAAACAAAAATTTGAGGCCTATAGTCTATTGAAAAAAAAAAAAGAATTGAAAACTTAAATTGGCTTCTCGCACAACTAAAACAAAAAAATTTTGAAAGCAAAGTAATGCTAGATTCAAGTATTACATTCTCTCCCATTTGAAAAAATTTCATTTCCAAAATTTACTATACCTAAACTTTAGGGATGTTAAATTATGTCAACGGGTCATTTATGTAAATGTGTTGAATATGTCCAAAATTAATCCGTTTAACTTAATTAAACTTAGCATAATTTTATACAAATGTTAAAACCATAATATTTATAAAAATTATAATACTAACTATAAGTATGAATTACAATCTAAACAAAGAAAATATCAAAATTAAAATTCTAACAATTTTACTTTTAAATGTAAATGTATATTTATAATTTTGATTTTCTTAACGTATTATAACGTGTCATAACGAGTTAAAACAGGTTGACCCGCTATCAACCCGTTAAACAATCGTGTCTTAACGTGTCAACCTATTTTGACTTAAAACCCATTAAGACTAAATCCTAGCCCGCTATTATCGCGTCGTGTTCGTGTTGGGTTAACGGGTCGTGTAATATATTGCCACCCCTAACTTAAAGTCAAATCTCAAATACTTATTTTATGAACCTCATACAATTAGCAAAATAAACTCTCAAATTATCGAATCACCAAAACGCCACTTTCACTGCACATTCTTATTAACTTATAGTCTCAAATACATTGTACCTCAATCAAGTAACCAACCTCCACATTAGATTACAACTCTAATAACTCTAAAATATCATATTGACAAGTCTAAGCCTTCACTTCCTAATCAAAACTCATTCCACGATGTCAACCTAAAATTTAAACTTTTAAATATCATCCAGAAAGAAATTTATAAATTTCTCAAACCTTACAAAATTTCCAATCTCACATTTTCAAATTCTAAACCTGAAATTTTCATATAGTCATTTCCTAGTCATCAATTTTCTAAGCTTTAAATCTAGAGTCACTTTCTAAACCGGATATATCTAAAATCTCATATATAATCTCCAGAATCTCAAACCTAGCTCTTGATTAAATTCATGTCAATATCAAAATCTAAACCTTAAATCATATCTAAGTCATGTCCTATAGCCTACAGAATATTTAGGGTACCATTTTATAAGAAATACTTATATGAAAAACTCTATTCGGAAGCCAGCATCCAAAACACACCCTCCTTTTTATGGATATGATAAGGTTTGATTTTATATATAAAAAAAAAATTATAATTATACCATCAGTAATTAAAAAGTTTTGGACACTTTTGATAGAGAACCGTGATATTTAATTTTTAAAAAGTTTTGGACACTTTTGTTGGAGACTAGATTCAATCTTGATCATATCTTCATAAAACTCGAGAAAATATAAGATATGGGAAAAAATGAAAAATGCCAAAATAAAAAGTTAGGACAACAGACTAATCAGTGCTTTATTATTGATAAATTATTCCTCAAGCTGGTTCTTTCCTCACTCATATTATTCAAAAATCATTCTAATTATTACAGAAATATATCGTACGACATTCTTTAAAGAATTCACGTAGATGGAGAAGAAATGATCACGATCGATCATCATCGATCTTTTCCTTATTCATTAATGGAGACCGTCAAGATGTTGACACGCACTCCCTATTGTACGCATGTGGCTAGGGAAAAATTTAAATATATGCAGGTAGAATATTTGTGTGAGAGCGATATCAAAGCTATTGCGAATGTGTGTGTATATATATATATATATATACATATGATTTAGTAGTGCTTACTTTTTTATAATTTTAGCAAAGAATTAGGGTCATATTTTCAATAGCAGCTTTAATTCTAATTTTATTAATAAGATTTTTAATTTTTGTGGAGTAATAATGTAACATTCTAATCCTAAATTCTAGATTTATTCATTTATTTTATTTATTTATTTTATTTATTTGATTATTTTATATATTATTTTTGTAATTCTCTTATATAGCATTTTCTTTTGACTGGATTATAGATGAAGAAGGATGCTATTATCATCATCATTATTAATGTTGTTATTATTATTATTATTATTGTTATTATTATTAATTTATTGTTACTATATGTTATACGATACTTTGAAACAGTATTTTACAATTGATTAACTGCGGATCCATCGGTAATTTTGGTTTGGGTTTGAGTGTTTCCAAGTCAAACACTATTTTTTTTTAACTCAAAAGTCTTATTCTACAATCCTTATCCGAAACAAACTCACTCTTCCAAAAAAAAAAAAAAACATGCGTTAGGTGTAAACATCTATAAATATGTATGTAGTTCCCCTATACATGTACATTCGTCCCTTCCTCCCTCAAGCCGCCAGCCTCCATAGTAGATTAAATCCAAGATGCCTATCCATTGGTGATTTTGGTTTGGGTTTGAGTGTTTCCAAGTCAACCTCCAGCCTTTGATCCCCTACACGGCCAGTGTAACCCCATTTAGTGCACCACTTCCACGGTAGCTCACCTTCCACTAACTCTCCCTCTTGATTACGAGAGGAGTCACGAATGCCTAACGCATGAATACCAATAGCAACAACCAAAAACGTCGCGACTCGAAGATGGAACCACCACGGCGACTCCACTGCTCAAACGACCATGTAACCATCGGTAAACATTGCACGCCCCTCGGTCCCTCACGACAATCACCTTTTGGGTGTTGACTTATAACTCCTTTTATAATCCCACATCGGTGGGATTTGTAAATTGGGGCAAGTCCATTAGTTATAAAAGGAGGCCTAGCCTCCTTAGTTAATTACACCAGTCAAAAACTTATCTAGTAACTTTTGACTTTAGTAAAATTCATCTGTTGTCCTTTTTGTATGTAAAAGGAAGAGAGGTGAAAGTTAGAGTTTTACTAGTGGGAGAAGTTTTTTGTGGGTGTCGTTGGGTGAGGAGAAAAATTGTGTGATTGTAACAATTTTTCACATAGTGAATTTTCTTCTCTGGGTCTGGTGATTTTTCTCCTGTTTGGGAGTTTTCCACGTAAATTCTTGTGTTGTGTTTATTTCTTTATTTTTCTTATTATTCTATCAAAAGTAAATCTTGGTGGGGGGAATTTGGGAGGTCCAAGATTCCCAACAAGTGGTATCAGAGCCACTAGGTTCTTTTTGCAGAGTGGAGATTTGGTATGGTGTTGTGGATACGTACGGTCTAAGGAGGTTCTGTCTAGGAGATTGAAAATTTTAAGTGTGTTCGTTGTGACTTTCCAATCTTTCCTGGGAATTTTGAAGTTCTGTCTAGGAAAGATCAGTCTTTCCTGGGAATTTACTTAGTGGGTACTATTCATTTCTACGGTAAAATTTATCGAAACTATGTCAGGAGGTAGAGTTTCAAATCGTATCAGATTTAATGTGGAGAAATTTGATGGGAGAATCAATTTTGGCTTGTGGCAAGTGCATGTCAAGGATATCTTGATTCAATCAGGATTACACAAAGCGTTGAAAGGTAGACCAGTCCTTGAAGTCAGTAGCGGTCCAAGCACTACTGGTGAAACAAAGAGCAGATTTGGAATGAGCGATGAAGATTAGGAGGATTTGGATTTGAGAGCGGCAAGTGCAATTCATTTGTGCCTGGTCAAGAATGTTCTTGCAAATGTGCATGGAATATTCACGGCAAAGGGACTCTGGGAAAAGCTCAAAGAGTTGTATCAGACGAAAGGTGTCTCGAATCGAGTGTACATAAAGGAGCAGTTTCATACACTTTGGATGAGTGGATGTACGACTATTTCAAATCATTTAAGTGTTCTCAATGGCATTGTCTCTGAGCTGGAATATATTAGAGTTAAAATTGATGATGAGGATCAAGCCTTGAGGCTGATCTGGTCTCTTCCATCTTCCTATGAGCATATGAAGCCTATTTTGATATATGGAAAGGAGAAAATAATTTTTTCAGAGGTTACCAATAAACTTTTTTTTTAAAGAAAAAAGGCTAAGTGGTGGAAGTAATAGTTCACCTGAGAACTTAGTAATGGTGACAGTTGGTGATCGGAAGAGGAAGAACTCCATGAAGAAGAAAGTAGTCTGCTGAGTGTGTAGACAATCTGGGCACGTCAGAAGAAATTGTCCAAGAGGTGGATTAGGTTTGGCAAGAGCAAGTCAGTAAATGGAGATACTGACAATGAAACTAATATCATGTCTCTCTTTACAGAAGATGGTATCTGTTAAAAGGAGACATATACATCCTCATGGTATGTCACTAATCCCAAAGTTGTCATGATAAAGGATGTGTTAATGTTAGTTATTCCACAAGTTTACACACTGGCCCTCTGTTTTATACCACAAAAACAGAGCATCGAACCATTGAGTTTTCCACCAACAAACCTCCACACATGCCAGCCAGCCATCACTTCTCCTCCATGGACAAGCACCAACGCAACCTCTTGCCCTCATTTAAGCAAGATTTCTTGAAAGGGAAACACATTTGAGGAGGTAAGATAAAACTTAAGCTAATTCAAGTATAGAAACCTAAACAAATCAGACACCACACCAATGTTCTTGTTTTTGTAAAATATTCTCTTTAAAACCTTATGATTATAGTTTGTTCTAATGAAACATTTTATATATTTTCAGAGCTAATCTAATCCTACTAGGAGTATTGTAAGTATATCATTATCTTGCCTTTAGCATTTCTAGTATATTTTTAAGTGAATGTGATTATATTGTTTGATTTCTTACTTGATTATGCTAAGATAAATTTCTTTAGTAAGATGCTATGCTTAGCTAGTTAGAAATCCGTGCCTAGATCCTATGTTCTTTTAGGTTTGAAATTATAACATAATTGGTGGATTTGGCTAATTTGTTACATAGAAATCAACATGGTATATAGATTGATGAAATGCATGAATACTAAGGTTAAGCTTGTTGGATGTTGGATGATGTAGGTTAGATCACTTGAAGAAATGCTTTGTTTATTTAGTATCAAGAATCCATGCTTGGTTAATATATCTTGTTAGGTTAAAAGATTTATATTATATTGGTGGATGTAGAGACTTTGTTTCAAAGAATGAATGAAGCATGATTGACATGATAAATGCTGATAAAATGCATGTTTATTAAGATAAAGTTTGGGGTTTGAAAAAGGATTGAGTTCATGCAAATATGGGTTTTGGATGTGGGAACTTTTAAGGCTAATTTTTCCATAACATATTATTCTTTCATAAAATGATTAAGTTTTGAATGTTTGGAAAGCTTAGAAGCATGAAAACTAGGAGGATCTAATGGCATAATTTTTGGCTTTCTTATAGAAGAATAAGTATGCTATTTGAAGTGGGTAAGAAGCGATTAAAACATTAAACCTAAGGACTATAGGGTTCAGTCAACCCCATTTAGTGATGATAAAAATGTTTAGATAATCCTATCAAGGCTTAGTGAATACATGGAAGATGATGGAAGAATGTTAGGAGGTGGCGATGGAGGGTCTCGACCCAACCCTAGGGGGGAAGGTCGAGCGTCCCTTTTAGCATACTAAGCCTATTTGTGTGCTTTTAAAGAAAGAAGAATTTGAATTATGTGGTGAATGACTTGTGAAGGGGCATGGCCCTTTGTGCACTTGAAACCGTCTCACGTTTTGCATGCTTAGTATTAAGAGTTTGCATGTCCCATGCATGAAGCACGAAAATTAAGTTTTCAAGTCAAACGTGTTTTCAAAGAAAAGAAAAGAATTAAAGTTTTATAAGAACTCCAAATGCTGGGATGGGGTAGTGTCCCAATAAAACCTATGTTTCACTCAGGAGTAATTAAAGTCAAGTGAAAACCCCTGGGTCGATGAACAATAGTCGACAGACCGTCCATGACTCCAAAAGGTATCTGGAGCGTGGTCGCACCTAAAGCTAATGGGTGCCCAATGACGGTGTTGGCTTTTTTCTTGCCGTATAAGAACAAGCATGTAGTCACTCAGTTTGAGTAGTTACCGAGAGATGAAGAACGGTTGTCGTAATCATTTAGGCTTGAGGGGTTCAGCGGAAGATGCGAAAAGCACGTAACATATTTACTTAGTCTTAAGTGGTCGCCTGGTAATGCAGTAACTAGTAAGGAACACACGGTGCATAGGAGAATTGTGAGATGTCCAATAAGAAGTCATGACAAGAACGGTTTTAGAGCCTCAAGAATAATATGAATAAGTAAATGACGCCTAAGATAAGAAATGACGAAAAGTATACGAAAATGATGTCATTTAAAACTATGAGTCAAAAGCTTTTGTTACATGATTTTATAAGCAAGTGCACGAATTAAATTAAAGAAAAACAAGATGATGAAAGCTGACATGAGCATGTGCATCAGTTAAGTCACGAGTACCATAATGCATAGTATATGCACATTTGTTTGTTATTCGCTTAATGGTATGCTTGAGATGCTTTAGTTAAAATAATTATATACTTATTGAGATTTTTCGAAATCTCACCCTTTTATATTCTCATTATCTTTCTTTGTTGGAGATCGATAGAAGTAGTTGTAGGGGACGATGGCAACGAAGACAGCAATGATCGGGGAGACTCTCCAGATCCCTGATTCTCTGGTAATCTCTCCCCCCTTTGACATGGTGACCCCGGTTTTGTATGATCAACTGATAGCAGACATGCGATGGAGTGTACTGGCAGATGCTGTAGGTCACCAGTGCATAGGGTGCTACATGTCTCTGGGGATTGACAGGTCCTTGTTTATGGATCTTGTCTATACCTCGAAGGCATGGACTGGCCTCCTACTAGGTAGACGAGTAGGCCTGACTTAGTTTCTTTTTGGTCCTGGGTTGAAGGAAGTTAAGGACGACCCTTCTTCTAGATTAAGGATCGTGGGGTCAGCACCTAATTGATGTTGGTTCTTTATGTTTAAAGTATTTTGTGGCTTCCACTGTTTTGGAAGAAAGAACAATTTATGAAACTAATGCTTTGTGTTATTATTATCTTAATAAATCTATTTTGGGAAATTAGAATTTATTAAACCATGTGACGTGTATTTTAGAAAGGTTTGACTTTTTTCGCTGCGAAAACCTTTCTTTACAGCTCTTAATTAAAAAAATACATACAATATGACGAGGGGTGAACTTCCTTGTGTTGCTCATCCCCGACATCTTGATTTACATACTATCCCAAGCATGAGCAGGGGCGTCGACAGCGGTGGTATCAAAGCATTTAAGTCTCTAGGTAAAAACCACAAGTCCTAGGAAAGGAATCACATATGAGTGATAGCAACCTGAGTGATAAGATGGAAATCACAGAGTTAGGGTAACTCATGTGGAGGTTCTGTTCTTTCAAGAGAATTATGGTAGGAGGACGATGCCGTGCACCTACCTAAAGATCTGAAGCATCGCCAGTGGGGAACGTCTCGTGCCCTATCATGCCTACGACAAATAATACCCCACTACTCACTCCTCCTAGACCCAAGGTAAGGGAGGCACCGAATGCCCCAATGGACGGGGGACAAGCGATAGCTGAAACTATTCACCAAATAACAGAGCTCGTAAGAACTCAAATGGAGCAAGATAGATGCCATCAGAATGCTAGAGGAGGAACGTCAAGCTGCCCTTACGAGAAATTTTTGGTCTACTAATACCCAAACTTCATGGGGACGGAAGAAGCCATGAAGGCAGATCGATGGATTATGGATTTGGAACAAATCTTTGAGATCAGCGAGTGCACACAAACCCAGAAGGTGCACTATGTAGGCCACCTGCTGCAAATGGAGGCCAGGTTATGGTGGGACACCAAGAGAAAGCTACTGAAGCAGGAACTAGGAGAAAATGTGGTTCCCACCTAGGAACGATTCAAGATGGAGTTTGATGATCGCTTCTTCCTCAAGTCGGTCAAACAACTGAAAGCTATGGAATTCGTCACTCTGATCCAAGGGAGCATGACAGTAGATCAGTACGCTGTAAAATTCATGGAGTTGGCACGATTCGCTCCTCATTTGGTGGCAACTGAGAAAATGCGGGCGAAGAAATTCCAAGGTGGATTGCAGTCAAGGATTTGTAACCAAGTGGCCTGTCTGCGAATCGAAAACTTCCAAGAACTGGTGAATATGGCAGCCATCACCGAAGCAAAATAGAAGAGTCTGATCATGCAGACTTAAATGTATTAGAATAGAAGTTTTCCCTATTCCTCAGGGAAAGACGCGAGTAAGAGAAGGAATGTTCACCCTACAGATAAGGGAAAAGGTAAGATAAGCAATTCAGGAGTGCCGACAACGTAGCTGCCATGCAGAAGTTATGGGCGACCATTTAGAGGAGAATGTTTTGTGGCAATAGCAGCCTGCTTCCGATGTGGACAAGAGGGCCACATGATCTGTGACTACCCCCAGATGGCCTCCAGTGGAGCCACAGTGCCCGGAGGAAAGGCGAAGACCCCCACGACGGCGAAGCTGTATGCCATTACTCCGGGAGAGGTAAATGTGGAGGATGGGAAAGCCATCAATGCTGGCATCATTACTAATAATAATTTGACATTATTATAATTTAAAGTACAAGATGATTTTTTGCAAGGTAACAGTAGCAAATTTTATAGATGAGATTGTTTTGATGCATAATATGGTGTATACATTGTTTGACTCCGGCACGACAAAATCCTTCATTTCATATGATTGTGTATGAATGTGTAAGTTAGAAGTATAGCCGTTAGCTTAGAAGGTGTTGGTATCACTCCCTGACAGGAAAGCGATCGGATGTCAGTGAACAGTGAGGGACTGCCCGTTAGAGATTGCTGGTGTAAGGTTAAACGTAATATTGGGATTCAACTTGTTGGGATTCAACGTAATATTGGGCATGGATTGGTTGTCCTAGCATTACGCCAAGATCGATTGTCAAAAGAAGGAGATAACATTCGAGCTGCCTGAAGAAGAAAAGTTACGTTATGAAGGGGAGATAGTTAGTTCCATTTTCTCAATTATGACGGCAAAAAGAATAACGAAAAGTCTAAAAGGAGAAGCGAGAGTGTTTTTAATAATATCCTTGAACACATTGGAGAATGCCAAGGGTATTGAAGGGATCTCAGTAGTGAAAGACTTTCCTCAAATATTCTCAAACGATTTTCCTAGATTACCCCAAATCATGAAACCAAGTTCACAATTGAATTGGAACCTGCCATGCCTCAAGTTCATAAGGCACTGTATAGAATGGCGCCAATAGAGCTGAAGGAATTGAAGGTGCAGCTAAAGGAGCTGCTAGAGAAAGGGTTTATACGGCCTAGCTCATCGTCGTGGGGAGCCTCAGTCTTGTTTGTAAAGAAGAAGGATGCGACAATACGAATGCGCATCGACTACAGAGAACTTAATAAGGTCACCATCAAGAGCAAATATGTGTTACCTCGGATAGATGACCTATTGGATCAACTGCAAAGAGCAACGATATTCTCTAAGATTAATCTCAAGTCAGGTGTTGAATCCAAAACTTCAAGTTTCGTATCTACGTATAGATTTTGATGATAACAAATAAATTCAAATCTCAAACTCAAATTATCTACGCAATGAAACGAAGTACACATCAAGTATAAAAGAACAAGTTTACAAATGAAACTCAGATTATTTTTGTATATCTCTTGATAAAATTCGAAATTGGATTAAATCTCAAAATTAATTTTTTCTCATAAAGCATCAAATTACATTTTTTACATATGTATGACATCATTAAAATAGTTAATTTCAAAAATTATTTTTTCATTTGCATGACATATGCATGATGTCATTAAAAGTTTTAATTTCGAAAATTATTTATTGCAAATGCATGACATATGTAATGACTTCATCAAAACGTATGACATATACAATGATTTCATCAAATGCATGACATATGCAATGACTTCATCAAAACGTATGACATATGCAATGATTTCATCAAAATTTGAATTTTGAATTTGAAAGATGATTGAGTGGGACTCATTTGCCTATAAATAGCTCACTTGTATTTTGCAAAACTTACAACAACAAGAGCTTACACATTTATTGCTAAGTTTTGCATCATTCTTTCAAAACTCTCATTCTCTCTTTTCTAAAGTTTTGAGCCTTAATTTTTGTTCTTTTTTATAGAAATATAGGTTGTACTGTATTGTTTCTATCTCACTCATTGAGGAGTGTATTTTAATAGTCTACCCATTATCAACTCTTGTATCAGTAAGAGGGTGCGTATAACTCTTGTGTATGTAGAAGGTGTTCTACATAGGAAATAGTTGAATCACCAAGTGTGAAATGATTAGAAGTGTAGATGGTGTTCTACACGGATTCTTTGGAGCGGTGCTGTACAAAGGTATAATAAGTTTCTATCTATACCTAAATGAGATTGAATAGTGAATTTGGGATCCTTAAGGGGTAGCTTGAGGCGAAGACGTAGGCAGTGGGGCTGAACCTCGTAAAAATACCGAGTTTGCTTCTTCTTACCCTACTCTTTACATTTCTTACTACTTTATATTCTGTTTATATTTTATATTGTGTATTTGATTTATAAGTGTTAATTTTTATAATATAACCCAATTCACCCCCCTCTTGTGTTAGTCATCTGGACAACAATTAGTATTAGAGCAAGGGCTCTATTATAAGATTAACTATCTGTTGAGTTAAGATCATATGGCTAACATTGCAGCTACTTTTGCTGTAGGTCAATCCAGTAGTCTACCTCTACTATTTTGTGGAAATAATTATACTTTCTGGAAAGTTAAAATAAGAATATTTCTTCAGTCTCAAGGTTAAGAAATCTGGAAATGTATTGTAAATGAGTCTTATATTCCAATAAAAACTATTGATGGAGTAAAGGTAAAAAAGGAAGAGGAAGAGTTTGATCGCAAAGACGATAGACTTTATACTGTTAATGTAATGGCTATGAATTTTCTATGTAATGCTCTCAATGGTAATGAATTTAACAGAATATTGACTTGCAGAATAGCAAAGAAAATTTGGGACAACTTGGAAGTAACTTATGAAGGAATTTCGCAAGTCAAACAATCAAAACTTTATGTTCTTACGCATGAATATGAAATGTTCAAAATAAATGATGATGAACTATCTCTTCTATGTATACTCGTTTACTAATATTATAAATAGTTTAACATCTCTTGGTAAAGTTTATTCCAGCTTGGAGATAGTAAGGAAAATTCTCAACTCCTTACCAAAACGTTAGGAATCAAAAGTAACGACAATTCTTGAAACTAGAGATCTTAAAAAACTCGAAGTAAATGAACTCATCGGGTCACTTATTACTCATGAGTACACATTGAAAATAAGAGAAGAAGAAGGAAAGCAAAAGAAGAGCTTAGCACTCAAAACCATTCCTCATGAAAGTGAAAATGATGAAGATGAAGAAAGCGATGACGAAGAGATTGCAATGATCACAAGAAGATTTAAGAGATTCTTGTAAAATAAAACTCCTCTAAGGAAACCTTTCAAAAAATCTTCCAATAAAGATACATGTAAAAATGATTCATTAATTTGTTATAAATGTAAAAAGTCAGGAAATATCAAGGTAGATTGTCCCCTACTAAAGAAAGATCGATACAAAGGCAAGAAAGCAATGAAAGCTACATGGGATGATGATTCAAGTAGCTTAGATAGCGACGCAAGTAATGAAGAATTTGCAAATATTTGTCTTATGACTAAAGATGATCTTGAGGTATGTATGAAGTCTTTCGTAAGTAAAACAAGATAGTTTTTAGATAGCGGATACTCAAGACATATGACAAGAGATAAAACTGAATTCAATAATCTCACTCTTAAAGAAGAAGGACACGTGATATTTGGAGACAATTTTAAAGGAAAATTTGTGGGAATAGGTAAAGTTGGTAATAAGTATTCTCTCATAATTGAAAATATTCTACTTGTTGAAGGTCTAAAAGATAATCTTTTAAGTATAAATTAATTATGTGATAAAGGATTTACAGTTACTTTCAAAAAAGATAAGTGCATTATTTTCAATAATCATGATTGCAATGTTTGTTTTATTGCTCTTAGAAACAATAATGTTTATACAATTGAATTTGAAGAAATTGCCTCATAAGATACTATTTGTTTATCTGCTCAACATGAAAATAGTTGGTTATGGCATAGAAGGTTAGGTCATGTAAACATGAAACTTATTTTCAAACTTTCAAAAAATAATCTTGTGAGAGGTTTGCCAAAAGCAAACTTTTTTAAAGACAAAATCTGTGATGTATGCCAATTTAGTAAACAAACAAAAACTTCTTTCAAAATCAAGAAACATATTTCTACTACTAGACTTTTGCAACTAATACACATGGATCTTTTTTGACCAAATAGAGTTGCGAGTTTGGGAGGAAAATATTATGTATTTATTATTATTGATGATTTCTCTAAATATATTTGGGTCATATTTCTCGCTCATAAAGATAAGGTACATAATACCTCTACCAAGCTATGCAAGAGACTTCAAAATGAAAATCATATTATTTTAAACATCCGAAATAATAGGGGGAAAGAGTTTGTTAATAAAGATATTGAGTTTTTTTGTGATGAAAATGGTTTTTTGTATAATTTCTCTACTCCTTGAACTCCTCAACAAAATGGGGTAGTAAAGAGGAAAAATATATCTATTCAAGAAATGGCAAGAACAATGCTTAATGAAAATAGTTTACCTAGTTATTTTTTAGCCGAAGCGGTAAGTACTGCATGTTATGTTATAAATAGAGTTATGTTAAGGTGTAAATTGGATAAAACCCCTTATGAGCTTTGGAATGAGAAAAAACCTAACATTGGTTACTTTCATGTATTTGGATGCAAATGTTTTATACTCAATGACAGAAATAATTTAAAAAAGTTTGATGTAAAATCTGATGAATGTATCTTTTTTGGGTATTCAATAAATAGTAAAACTTATAGAGAATTCAATAGAAAGACTTTGACTGTACAAGAATCTATGCATGTAGTATTTGATGAACCTAACCCTCTACTCTCCAAGAAATCTATTGATGAAGAATCAAAAGGTACAAATAATATAAATAGTCTCAATCTCGACAAAGAGAATACAATGGAAGAACTCTAACATAGAGACATCAAGAAAGATCATCAAAATTTAGTACAAGATGCAACCAAACAGTGGAAACATATGAAAGATCATCCAATGGAACAAATTCTAGGAGAACTTTCACGAGGTGTAAGTACTCGATCATCTCTTATAATATTTGTAATCACACTGCTTTTCTATCTCAAATTGAACCCAAAAATATTGATGAATCACTTATTGATGAATCATGAATTCTAGCTATGCAAGGAAAGCTAAATCAATTTGAAAGAAATAATATATGGACACTTGTTCCTAGACTCAAAAATCATGCTGTTATTGGAACAAAATGGGTTTTTAGAATTAAGAAAGATGAGTCTGGAATCACTACTAGAAACAAAGCTCGACTTGTAGTTTAAGATTTCAATCAAGAGGAAGGAATCGATTATGATGAAATGTATACACCTGTCGCAAGATTAGAACTTATTCGAATGTTACTTGCATGTGCATATTATAAAAATTTCAGACTTTTTCAAATAGATATTAAAAGTGCTTTCTTAAATGGTTTTATAAATAAAGAGGTATATGTTGAGCAACCTCCAGGTTTTGAAAATCATATTTCTCCTAATCATGTTTTTAAGCTTGCAAAAGTATTATATGGACTCAAACAAATTCTTAGAGCTTAGTATGAGAGGCTTAATGATTTCTTGATTGAAAAAGGTTTTTCAAAAGGAAAGATCAATACAACTTTTTTCATCAAATATGAACATGATGATATTCTTCCAGTTCAAATTTATGTTGGTGATATAATATTTGGTTCTATTAATGAAAATATGTGCCAAGATTTTGCTAAGAGCATGCAGGAAGAATTTGAAATGAGCATGATGGAAAAACTTAATTTCTTTCTCGAATTGTAAATCAAGTAAAAAAAAAGTGGAACATTTGTTAATCAGTCAAAATATATCAAAGAGTTACTCAAAAAGTTTGAGATGGAATGTGCGAAGGTAATTAGAATACCAATGAGTCCAACCACTAAACTTGATAAAGATGAAAGCGGTAAACCAGTTGACTCAAAGGTATATCAATGTATGATTGGTAGTTTATTATATTTGAATGCTAGTGGACCTGATATTATATTTAGTGTATGTTTATATGCACGTTTTCAATCATCTTCAAAGCAATCTCATTTGATTGCAGTCAAGCGTATTTTTAGATATATTGCTGGTATCATTGACCTAGGGTTTTGGTATCCTAAGTACACTTCTTTCGATCTTATTAACTATTCAGATGCGGATTATGCTGGTTGCAAAGTTGATCGAAAAAGTACTAGTGAAACATGTCATTTTTTAGGTCATATACTTGCTTCATGGTTTAGTAAAAAACAAAATTCTGTTGCATTATCTACTGCTGAGGCAGAATATGTTGCTACAGGCAGTTGTTGTGCTCAAGTTCTTTACATGAAGTAACAACTTGAGGATTTTAAACTTATATACAATCATATTCCTATTAAATGTGATAATACTAGTGCTATAAATCTTTCAAAAAATCCAATACAACATTCTAGGACCAAGCATATTGAAATTAGATATTATTTTCTTAGAGATCATGTGCAGAATGGCGATATTATATTAGAATTCACTAGCACACATGATCAATTGGTAGATATTTTCACAAAGCCCTTACCAGCAGATAGACTATGCATGATTAGAAGAGAAATAGGAATGATGCATGCCATGAATATCTGCTAAATACTTTTATTCCATTATCTCAAATGACCTATAAAAACTTGAAACGTTTAGCCCAATCATTCAAATGTATTTGCTCCTCATAAATCATCATGTCATTCTTGTTTAAAGGATTAGGCAATCAAAATGAAGATGCAAGTAAGGATTTGAAATCCTTATTCTATTGTTTTAACTCTACTATTTTAAATCTGTTTCGCTAAGTTTCTCAACTTCGCGAGTTTTAGACTGCAACCAAGCGAAAAAAGCAACAATGGACGATGAGTATCGAGTTTTGAGACTCACAAGCTCGTAAATGGCATCATGATCTAATTTATTAGCCAAATTAGTGTTTTGTTACTTCATGGCACCTACAACAGATGCAGAAATAGTTTGATGTGAAGAATACCTCATATCTTAATCACGAGAAGCACTGAAGAAAAATTGATGAGCCATTGAAATTTTGTAGAGTGAGAATGAAGATGAACTACAGAGATGAGAAGAAGATTTGATGCGAATTAGATAAAACTAAGGATTGCTTTTATAAAAATGGAAATAAGTACAAGACAAACTATCATCTCTTCAAATTTTACTTAATCAAACTTACAAGATATGCTGGATGCATATTGTCAAAAGTTATCGAACTAAGCCAGTGAGATTAATTACAATTGTCCATATTTCTCTCATGAAACGTTGCCATTATCTACTAATGTTGACTCTGTGGTTGAACTCTCACTCGATCCGATTCCTCTATTCGAAGTTTCAAAACACGATCTAATTCCATCAAATCTTTATTTTCTTACTTTAACCTCTTATTCTTTCTACCTTTATTTGCAAACTTTTGATGCAGAACAGATATTTGATTGTTAAGTCGATCAATCTCATTTTCCCTCGCTAGTAATCTCCGAGATATGGTCGTAACAGAGGTATTGAGCACTGAGAGTTCTTGATGCTGCAACAATCTCAGAATCAGTCCTACAAAAAAAATGCATCTTTGCTTCTATCATGGTGTTGACAACCTCAAGAGAAAAAATGATTGGTGAGACAGTTCCGGATTCAAATCTGGAAGATTATTAGATGAAATTTTCTCCGTCATTCTATCATTTTGGATAAATAGATACTTGATCAATGAGCAATGTGAGATTTGTTTAACATTCGGTGGGTGAAAATGGTCATTTAAATAGAAACCAAAAACTTTCAAATCTCTACGTATTTTATTTGTCAACAACATCAAGCGGATTTGAATCTCCTTCCGCACCGAATTGCCAGAACTAGATCTCCAACCTTTGTCAGTTTTATCAAACACGCGTGGCTCCGCACCAAATTCTCTACAATCACTACTAATGCACCATTTTATTTGTCTATTGGTTATTGTAGGAATATGTTTTATTGAACTGATTATAATTCTTGTTTAATGATGCCAAAAAGGGGAGAAGTTTTAGACGTAAATATTTAGATTTTTAACTCTGTTATATATGCTGAAATTATGTTTATCTATTGTTTGAAAAACTAATGCATATTCTCAGAGGGAGCTTAAACATTACTACAAGTCTCAAAATTCTACTAAGTATTTGTCATCATTAAAAATGGGGAGAATGTTGAATCCAAGATTTCAAATTTCGTATCTACGTATAGATTTTGATGATAACAAATAAATTCAAGTTTCAAGCTCAAATTATCTACGTAATAAAGCAAAGTGCACATTAAGTATAAAATAACAAGTCTACGAATGAAGCTTATAGATTATTTTTGTACATCTCTTGATAAAATTTGAAATTGGATAAAGGCTAAAAATTAATATTTTCTCATAAATTATCAAATTGTATTTTTTACATATGCGTGACATCATTAAAATATTTAATTTCAAAAATTATTTTTTCCTGTGCATGACATATGCATGATGTCATTAAAAGTTTTAATTTCAAAAATTATTTATTGCAAATGCAAGACATATGCAATGATTTCATCAAAACGTATTACATATGCAATAACTTTATCAAATGCGTGACATATGCAATGACTTCATCAAAACATATGACATATGCAATGACTTCATCAAAATTTGAATTTTCAATTTGAAAGATGATTGAATGGGACTCATTTGCCTATAAATAACTTACTTGTGTTTTGCAAAAATCACAACAACAAGAGTTTACACATCTATTGCGAAGTTTTGCATCATTCTTTCAAAACTCTCATTCTCTCTTTTCTAAAATTTTGAGTCTTAATTTTTGTTTTTTTTTTTAGAGAGATATAGGTTGCACTGTATTATTTTTATCTCACTCATTGAGAAGTGTACTTTGATAGTCTACCCACTATCAACTCTTGTATCAGTAAGAGGGTGCGTATAACCCTTGTGTGTGTAGAAAGTGTTTTACACAGGAAATAGTTGAATTACCAAGTGTGAAGGATTGGAAGTGTAGAGGGTGTTCTACACGGATTCTTTGGAGCGGTGCTGCTCAAAGGTATAATAGGTTTCTATCTCCACCTAAAGGAGATTGAATAGTGAATTTGGGATCCTCAAGGGATAGCTTGAGGCGAAGACGTAGGCAGTAGGACTGAACCTCGTAAAAATACTAAATTTGCTTCTTCTTACCCTACTGTTTACATTTCTTGCTGCTTTATATTTTATTTATATTTTATATTGTGTATTTGATTTATAAGTGTTAATTTTTATAATATAACCGAATTCACCCCCCTCTTATGTTAGTCATCTGGGCAATATTAGGGTATCATCAGCTTAAGATCAAGGAGAAAGATGTGCCTAAAATTGCTTTCGAAATCGTTATGGACATTTCAAGTTCTTGGTTATGCCTTTTGGATTGACGAATGCCCCAGCAGCATTTATGGACCTGATGAATCGAATTCTTCAACAGTATCTGGACAGTTTTGTTGTGGTCTTCATCGACGACATTTTGGTATACTCTTGGAATGAAGAACACAAAGAGCACTTGAAGGTAGTGCTAAGTATTCTACAAGAGCACCAGCTATACACCAAATTTAGTAAGTGCGAGTTTTGGCTTTGAGAGATCAAGTTTCTGGGTCACATTATTTCCAGCAAAGGAGTGGCCGTGGGTCCAACTAAGATTGAGGCAGTGATATAATGGCAAATACCGACTACCACTCATAAGATACGTAGTTTCCTTGGGTTGACAGGATACTACAGGAGGTTCGTAGAAGGATTTTCTAAACTATCTGGTCTTTTAACAGCCTTGACTAAGAAGAACGCCAAGTACGTCTGGAGTGATCAGTCCGAGCAGAGTTTTTAAGAACTTAAAAAGAGATTAACTTCGGCATCAATATAAGCATTGTCAGAGCCCTACAAACCGTATGTGGTATATAGCGATGCCTCGAAGATGGGTTTAGGATGTGTTTTGAAGCAGGAAGGACGAGTAGTTGCCTACGCATCTCGACAACTTGAAGATCATGAACGAAGTTACCCCACTCATGACCTGAATTGGCGATAGTAGTGTTTACATTGAAGATCTGGAGACACTACTTGTATGGGGAAGAGTGTGAGATATACACGGATCATAAGAGTTTGAAGTATCTGTTCAGTCAGAAGAATATGAATATGAGGTAGAGAAGATCGGTTGAGACAATAAGTGATTTTTAGTGCGAGATCAATTACCACCTGGAAAAGCTAATGTAGTGACAGACGCTTTATGTTGGAAGACTCAAGCGGAGGAACCACCAATACTGACAGCGATGCAGGACATGCTGGTCAAGAACATGCCTCGAGAAGTGGTATTACTGGCAGTGCAAGAAATTGTTTCTTTGATGGAAGATGAAATCCGAGAAGGACAACGAAAGGATGCCAAATTGGAAAAGATCCGACAGCAATTGCTAGAAGGCATCAAGAAGGATGTGGCTACTTTCGTAGCTCAATGTTCAGTATGCCAACTAGTTAAAGCAGAACATTAACGGCCAGTGGGAATATTGCAACCCCTACCAATTCCAGAATGAAAATGGGAAGATTTATCTATTGACTTCGTAGTCGGATTTTCGAGAACATCGACAAGGAAGAACACAATTTGGGTAATAGTAGATAGGCTGACCAAGAGTATTCATTTCTTGCCGATAGCTAATATGGATTCAATGGAAAAGCTGGCACAAATTTATGTGAAAGAAATAGTTCGTTTGCATGGTGTACCCAAGACGATTATTTCAAACCGAGACCCTAGATTTACATCTCGCTTCTAGCAAAGCCTACAAAAGATAATGGGATCTAGTTTGAAATTCAACAGTGCTTATCATTCACAAATGGATGGTCAAACGGAACGGACTATTCAGACCTTAGAAGACATGTTGCGAGCTTATGTTTTAGACTCAAGCGGTGACTGGGAAGGTCTTTTACCTTTGATTGAGTTTGCCTACAACAATAATTTCCAAACTACTATTCAGATGGCACCCTATGAAGCGTTATATGGAAGGAAATGTAGGTCACCCTTATACTAGGATGAAGTAGGTGAAGGCAGGGTGTTAGAGCCTGAATATTTACAAGAAGTCAGAACCTAAGTAGAAATGATATGGGAAAGAATGAGAACTGCCCAGAGTAGACAAAAGAGCTACACAGATCAACGTAGAAGATCTTTGGATTTCGTAGTAGGTGACTGGGTATTATCAAGATTTCACCTATGAAGGAAGTAGCATGATTCGGCAAGAAAGGGAAGTTGAGTCCCCATTATGTTGGACCCTATGAGATTCTTGAGAAAGTCAGACCGATGGCTTACCGTTTAGACCTACCTATGAGCCTGCAAGGAGTTCACAATGTGTTTCATGTGTCGTCATTAAAGAAGAGTCTTGGTGAAGGATTGGCGACTGTAATGGACCCAAGCAGTATTAGATTGCACCCCAACCTAACTTATGAAGAATGGACAACACAGATTGACGATTGCAACGAACAGGAGTTGAGGAACTGTAAGATTTGTTTCGTTAAAGTATTGTGGAATAACTCGGCTTTTCAAGAGGCAACGTGGGAACATGAAGATGTTATGAGAACCAATTACCCTCATTTATTTGTAAACCAATAGTATAATTTTGTTTGCCTGGTTGAACCTTGTTATGATTGTGTGGATGTTTGTATATAAATATATGATTAAGTGATTGATATTTTGGTATCATATATTTCTTTAAACGTTTCCTAGAATCGTAACGATTTTGTGCGAATTTAATCAGGTCATGACTCAAACTAGAAGAAACTCTCGCATGTCAATATCTTCGGTAACCCAATTAAGAGAAAGAAAAAGAAATAGGCGAAGAATACTATGTAGAAGGCGAGAAAGAGAGAGAGAGTGCATAGGCTTAAATATTTGGATTGGTGTAAAAGGCATCGTACACATATTATCAATATAGACCTTAGAGGAGTGCCTATATGTCTTCGAACTATGCCACATGAAGAGAGACAACCACCTAGAAGATGGTTAAGAACAAAAAGAAAACAATTATGAAATTTGATTCAAGGAGAAGTAAGTGAACCTAGTATAGAGCCACTGAACTTTTCTGTACTTTAAATGAACGTATTAGACAGAAGGAGGAAGGAATACCTCGGATAGACACAGAAGATGAAATTATCCATAGGCTAAATGAGTTAAGAGCAAACATGTATTACATGTATTAAGATCCGGACGTAGATGTTGTGTTCTATTTTTCCCAGGATTCTGTGATAGAAGAAGATGACGTACCATCTTACTCGTCATCAGAAGAATCCACGCCACTAATGCCAGAGGTATAATATTTGATTTGACTAATGTCTAGTTATCGCATAAACGATTTTGAGGATGAAATCTTCTTTTTGGTAGGGGAGGAAGTGACGACCCAAAATTTTCGTTTTTTGCTATTTTATTTAATTATTTATTTTAATAACAATATTGGTATTTTATGTTGGTAAGGAATTGATAATGGGCTTAGAATTGGGCCTAGGAAAATATGGACTAGGTTATTGACCTAAAGTAGTGTATCAAAGCCCAAAGGCCCATAGAATGGATCCATGAATCAACCTAGCCCATGCATGAAGACACATGTCACTCTAGAAGAACTTTAGTAAGTCTTCAAAGACTTGTAGGTAGGAGAAAGAAACTACCAGTAGTTGGAGAGTTGACTAATTGTTTTCTTGGAGGAGAAAGTGTGAAAGTCAAGATGAGATTTTCTTATCGTTGGATTTGCTTGGGAGTCGTGTAAGGGAAAATAAGATCTTCCATTTTAGTCTCCTTAGGGTCATACCAAATCTAGTTATAAGAAACTTCCTAGATTTGTTGAAGATAAAAGTGGAAGAGTAGAAGTGTAGGGAGAAAACATGTTTCGAATAGTTGAGAGAGGGGGAGTGCCGAACCCCTATGAGATTTCCCAAGGGAGCAAATCCAAATATGGGATCTTGAAAGGACATGTGGAGGCACGGTAGATGATTGATTTAGTGAGGGAAGCATCATTGGAGAGAAGTGTGACCTAAGGTATGCAAGTGGTACTCGAGTGAGGTGTGGCCAGATGCACCATTTGTATATTCCTAGGGTTTTTGCTAAATCTAGGTGAATAGACAAGTTGGATTGTGTAAGAATGATGAGACTTGTGTGTGTAAGAGTGTAAGGTTGAGTGGTGATTGATAGAACACATGAGAGAAAGGAAAAACAAAGGGGGAAGAGAGATGAGTTTCGGTTGAACTTGGAAAAGGCCTAGCAGAAGGTTGCATGCTCCATTCCCCAAAAATTTGATCTTGCAATCTTAGAGAAGGACTTGTGAGGTGATGGGTGAGTATGTGAAGAGTGATGTGAAAGAAATGGAGGGCTTGATACCCTTGAGATGCGCCAGACATAGAAAGAAGAAATGAAAGGGTTTTCAACCTAAGTACAAGCTAGTTTAGGGCATAATGTTGGTTTAGTGATGTCGACGCTCCCGCTTAAGCTTGGGACTGCACGTAAATCGAGATGTCGGGAATGAGCAACACAAGGAAGTTAACCCATTGTCTTATTGTCCCCTTCGTTGTTTTTTTCTTTTATTTAAGAGCAGTTAAGAAAGGTTTTCGTAGGGAAAAATGTCAAGCCTATCTAAAACATACATCACATGGTTTAATAATTCTAATATCCCAAAATAGTTTCATTAAGATAGTAATAATATTCACAAAGCATTAGTTTCATAAATTGTTCTTTATTCCAAAATAGTGGAAGCCACAAAATATTTAGAGCATAAATAACCAACATCAACTAGTTGCTAAGCCCACGACCCTTAACTCAGAAAGAGGCTCATCCTTAATTTTCTTCAATTCGGGACCAAAAAGGAACTGGGTCAAGCCTACTCACCCGCCTAGTAGGAGGCACGCCCCTGCCTCTGAGGTGTAGACACGATCCATAAATAAGGACCCGTCAATCCCTAGAAACATGCAGCACCTTACACACTGACGATCTATGGCCTCTACCAGCACATTCCATCGCATGTCCACTTTCAGTTGATCAAACAAAATCGGGGTCACCATGTCAAAAGGGGGTGAGGTCACCAGACCATCAGGGGTTTGGGGAGTCTCCCCTGTCGTCATTGTCTCTGTCACCATCGTTCCCTGCAGTTACTTCTATCGTTTCCCAACAATGAACGATAGTGAGAATATAAATTGATGAGATTTTAAAAAATCTCATTAAGCAAATAATTATTTCAACAAAAGTATCTCAAGCATACCTTTAAGCGAATAACAAACAAACATACATACACTATGCATTATGGGACTCATGGCTTAACTGATGCACATGCTCATGTCGACTTTCATCATCTTGTCTTTCTTTAATGTAGTTCGTGCACTTGCTTATAAAATCACGTAACAAAAATCTCATGACTCATAATTTCAAAAGACATCATTTTCGTGTATTTTTCGTCATTTCTTATCTTAGACTCCATTAACTTATTCATATCTTTTTTGGGACTCGAAAGTCGTTCTTGTCATGACTTCTTTTTGGACACCTCACGGTTCCTCTATGTACTGTGTGGTCCTCGCTAGTTATCGTATTACCAGGCAATTACTCAAGTCTAAGTAAATACGTTACGCATTTGTCACGTCACCTGACGACCACTCAAGCCTAAGCGACTACGTAAAATGTTCTTCATCACTCGGTGACCACTCAAACCGAGCTACTGTATTCTTGTTCTTAAAGGGTAAAGCAAAAGCCAATATTGTCCTTGGGCACCCATTAGTTTTAGGTACGACCACATTCCAGACACCTTTTAGAGCCATACATGGTCCGCCGACTGTTCTTCATCGACCCAGGGGATTTCACTTGACTTTAATCACTTCTAAATAAACAGAGAGTTTTACTAGAACACTACCCCGTTCCAGCCTTTGGGATTTCTATAAAATTTTAATTCTTTTCTTTTCTTTGAAAACTCGTTTGACTCAAAAACCATGATTTTTGTGTTTCATGCATGGGACATGCAAACTCTTAGCACTTAGCATGCGAAATGTAATATGGGTTCAAGTGCACAAAGGGCCATGCTCATTCACAAGTCATTCATCACATGATTCCAATTCTTCCTTATTTAGAAGCACACAAATGGGTTTAGAAATCAAAAAGGGGTGCTTAGTCTTCCCCACTAGGGTTGGTCCGAGACCTTCCATGGCCACCTCCTAGGGTTTTCTTCTTCCATCATCCTCCATGTGCTCATTAAATCTTGATAGGATTATCTAAACATTTTTATTATCACTAAATGGGGTTCACCGAACCCTATAGTCCTTAGGCTTAATGTTTTAATCACTTCTCACTCACTCCAAATAACGTACTTGATCTTCTATAAGAAAGCCCAAAATCATGCCATTAGATCCTCCTAGTTTTAGGAGTGTCAAATCGTGTTAACGGGTCGTATTCATGTTATACCAAGACATATATATTATAATATAAAATTCATCCTTAACTCGACCCGTTAAGTTTATCGTGTCAAAATCTGAAACTCTAACATAAGCCATTAATATAACATGTCGTGTCAACCCATTATGATACATTAGGGATATTATGAAATAAACAAACACGAAAAAATATTATTCGTTTCAACCAGTTTATGTAAATGTGTTGAATATACCCGAAATTAATCCGTTTGATTTAATTAAACTTAGAATAATTTTATACAAATGTTAAAATCAAAATATCTATAAAAATTATAATACTAACTACAAGTATGAATTATAATATAAACAATAAAAATATTGAAATTAAGATTATAATAATTTTATTTTTAAATTTAAGTGTATACTTGTAATTTTAACTTTCTTAAGGTATCATAACGTGTCATAAAGGGTCAAAACAAGTTGACCCACTATCAACTCGTTAAGCAATCGTGTCATAACGGATCAACTCGTTTTGACCCAAAACTCATTAAGACTAAACCTTAACCCATTATTATCGTGTCGTGTTCGTGTTGGGTTAACGGATCGTGTAACATATTGCCACCCCTAGTTTTTAGCTTCTATGTTTTCTAAACATTCAAGACTAATCATTTCATGAAAGAATAATAAATTATGGAAAACTTAGCTCTAAAAGTTCCTACATCCGAAACCCATATATGCATCAACTCAATCCTCTTTCAAACCCCAAACTTTATCTTAATAAGCATGCATTTTATCACCTTCTACCATATGAATCCTTCTTCATTCATTCTTTGTAACAAGTATCCACATTCATCAATATAGAATAAGTATTTAACCTAACATGATACATTAACCAAGCATGGAATTTTGCTACTAGATAAACAAAGCATATCTTCTAGTAATCTAACCTACATCATCCAACATCCGACAAGCTTCACCTTAGTTATTCATGCATTTCATCAATCTATATACCAGCTAAGCATAGCATAGCATTTTAACTAGCTAAGCATAGATTTCTACAATCTACATCATATTATAATTTCAAACCTAAAGGGACATAGGATCTAGGCATGGATTTCTAACTAGCTAAGCATAGCATTTTACTAAAGAAATTTATCTTAGCATAGTCAAGCAAGAAATCAAACAATACAATCACATTCACCTAAGAATATACTAGAAATGCTAAAGGCAAGATAAGGATATACTTACAATACTCCTAGTAGGATTAGATTAGCTCTGAAAATATATGAAATATTTCATTAAAATATTTTATAAGCATGAAGTTGGAAAGAAAATCTTAAAGATACAAGCTTTGGTGTGTGTATGTGATTTATCCTAGAATATCTACACTTGAAATGGCTTAAAACTTATCTTACCACTTCAAAAGTGTTCCCACTCAAGGATGTTTATTCTAACTCCACTAAACTTAGGATAATCTTGTGTTTAGAAGGTAAAAGAAGGTGAAGCAAAATGAGAGTGGAGTGGGAGAGAGTGTGGCTAAGAGGTATGGGTGTGTGTGTGCTTGTGAGAAAGTAAAACAAGCAAAGGAGATGGGGCACGCATAAGGTCATTCCGCCATGGGATTACTAGGTGCCTTAGGCACTCATTTCCCTATTCTTGGAGTGACATTTGATGGGTTGAAAGACTTTTTAGATTGACTTATATCAATAGGGTATGATCATGCCTAAAACTAGGTTTTGAGTTGAAACCCTTCCCTCCTTCCTTCTTATGGCTGGCGCCCCCTTTGGTTTCTAACCACTCTTGCTCTTTTACATCACTCTTCACACCATCACCCTTCACTTCACATGTCAATTCACTAGGATTTGGAAGTGCTCCTTAGAAGAATGAGCCATGGAGTAGTCGGCCAAGGCCTCCCCTTGCTTCCACCAAATACCCTTCTCTTCTCCCATAGTTTTCTCTCCTCTCAAATATCTATCAATCAACTTTTCAAGTCACCACTCCTTCCTACACTCTTACACACATGTCCTTTACACTCTTACAAAAATCCCCTATTGTCCTTTCACCTAGATTTGTCAAACTCTAGGAAGACCAAAAATAAAGCCCACAGCAATGCTTACCCGAATGCCCTTTGTTTTCTTTTCATCTTCTTTTCCTCTCTCCAATGATACCACATCCTTCCATCACTTGTCAATTTTCTTGTCAACTCCTACTTACAAGATCTATCAATAGTCATTCATCTAGATTTGGAAGAGCTTGCATGGGAAAACCCAATGAAGGGTTCGGCCAAGGCTTCCACGGAAGCTCTCCTTTCTCCTCACTTCTATTTCCCATCACATGCCACACGTGTCACCCTCCTAGATATGGTATGCTCCTAGGAAGACTAAAATGTAAGATCTCTTCTTCCTTCACACTTCCCAAGTTATCCAAATGATGAGAGAATTCTAATTTTCACACTTCATCTTTCAAGAAAACTACTAGTCAACTCTTTGACTACTAGCATTTTTCTCTTCTTGTCTACTAGTCTTTGAAGACTTACTAGAGTTTTTCTAAAAATGACATATGTCCCTCGTATGGACTTGGTAGACTATGGGTCAATCCTATAGGCTTGTGGGCTTGTCATTCTTCTCTTGGCCCACTAACTTAGATTATGCTCTCAAAGCTTCAATTCTAACCCAACCTCAAGGGCTTACTAAATTAGACCACTAAGCTTACCCTTTTTAATAATCAATTAGTCAATTAAATTAAGGTATGAAATTCCGGATTGTCACACATAATTTTAATTAAATTACCATCCAATCATCTAAAATTTTAAAACTCAAAATACCTCTAGATTTTCTACTAGAATCGAACCCTTGCAAGTCTCAAAATTCAATTTCTTTTGTTAACCAAACTTCACCTATCAATTCTCTAAACTTCCATCCATAGTTCTTTAAAATAGACCCTTGCTTTACAAAGTATTTCCTCCATATATTTTCTTATTTTTTCATAGAATAACTTATCACAATCATAGATGAAATTAATCATTCACTAGGCATGATATTCACTCAAAGGGAACTACTAGTAACATGTTACATCTATATATATAGAAAAGTGCTAAAATAAGGTTAGATATGCGCTTACAAATTTCTCCAAGAAATTCTACTTGTGGAAGAACTTTGCCTTTAAAAACTCCTTTAAAACCACACCTAAAAGCCTTGAAAATGGATTGGTAGGGTAAGTAAGCGTATGAGGAAGTGGAGAGAGTTTTGTTCTTGTCTTTACCGTGAACTTGAAGGAGAAAGGGAGTGAACTCCCTAATGGCTTGGTCAACTACCTTTTACAGGATGGAGTGGAAAATGTTTCTAGAAACCACATGTTCCTCATTGCCGTGAGCCACTTGTCCCCTTTGGGTTTAGGTTAATCATTCCATCTTAGTTTAGACTTGGTTGGCAAGAAAACCATCCAATGACCCATTTAGTGACACTTAAGAGAAAAGCCAAATCATTAGATATACATGTGATCTTCCATTGAGCAACAAATCTAAGTTAAAACAAAATGATATTTGGCAACCCCAATTCCTTTTGCTTCCATCTGAAAACCATCTCAGGTTTAAGTCCCTAGAATGATATGTGTCCATACACATGTCAAGCTAATAGGTTGCTTAAAATTTCTAAGCCAAAGGTTAGAAGAAAATCCAAACACACTTGGATATACTATGTCGTGCCACATACCCCTCCTTTAAGTCTTAGGATACTCATTTCCGTTCTCTAACACTTAGTTAGCATATGACATGATCAAGGCTTATCTTAAGCTAAGTGGTGTCACTTGTCCTCACACATGCCATGTTACCATATGTTAGAAAAAATATATATTTTTTAAACCAAATAGAACACTAAGTCGGTTCAAGGGGTCAAAGTCGGTGCTCACCTTGTCTTCTTCCTCTCCTTTTCGTTGGCCTCATTTAGCTAGGTGACAAAAATATTTTCCTCATGCTTATTTGGTTCTAGACAAGTTTACCTCATGCCATGTGTCCTCCCTTGAGCTTGAACCAATTAGAAAATCCAATCAACTCCTCATAGCCAAAATTTATCCAAGAATAATTTCAAATGTTTTGATTCTTCTCTTCTTCCAATCATCACTTGCCACCTATGACTTCTTGTTTACCAAGTAAGATGAAGTAAAATAGATGAATATCATTGTCTACTAAGTCTAAATCGTAGCTCCCTTTTTGCTAAAAACAAACCACTCTTGTTTCACTTTTCAATTCCTGGTCAATAGTTTAATTTATGCCAAATGTTTCCATCTATTTTTATAAGGTCCAAAGAAACATGGAAAACATATTTCCAAGAAATTCCAACAAATAGACTAGAATAAATTCCAAAGTAACTATAACTACTCTAAGAATAGTAAAATCAAGAAAATAAATTGGGTCGTCCCAATTCATTTCCTGAAAAATGCTTTTTGGGATCTTATAAACACATGCTATAGGCTGTGAGAGTTTGGATGACAACCTTAATAAGTATTTCCTTCCTAACTTGAGATAAGTGTTTCATTTTCCAATTGTCGAGCTTGCTTCTAACTCGATCAAGAATGTTTTTGAAACTCCTGGTTCTATCCCTCCCCATCATTGTTGGAAGACCAAGGTATTTATCATAAGGTTGTGAAAAAACTAAAGTATTCTTACTGAAATCATCTTTAGCATTCTTGCTAAAAAAATCGAAGTTTTTTTTATTTATTCAACCTTTGACCATAACTTTTTTCATATGTTCCTAGCAAATTAAACAATTTGTTCAAATCAAAGGAGTTAGCCTTGCAAAAAAGAAGGCAATCATCAACATAAAATAGGTGAATAATGCCAATTCTGGATCAAGGAACAAGAACTCCTTTGATGACCCATCTATCTTCGACATCTTGTATGAGCCTACTAAGAACTTCAAAACCAATTATGAAAAGATAAGGTGCGATTAGATCACCTTGTCTTATTCCACGAGAACGTTTGAATAATTTTTAGGGATTCCATTAATGAGAACCAAAATGGCAGCGATTGCATCTAGTTTTATAGATTTGTTAATAGTTAATTTAATTTTCTACCCTTTAATATGAAAACTATGGTAGCAATAGCATCTGGTTTTGACTAGTGTTTTATGTTGATTTGTTTTCCTCAAGTGGGCTATTCTTAAGTCTAGTTATGTTTTACAATGGTTTGTATCTTGCTGTGCTCAATTTTTACTTTTACTGAATTGTTATAGAAAAATGTTAGTATGCCACCCACTTTGATATCTCATACATTTTAATTTTTCTTTTTTTAATGCTTAAGGAAGTGATTATTAGTGTATCGATATTTTTTAATATTTTTTAAAAATATTTTAAAATGATAAAAAAATATTAATAAAAAAATTTAAAAAATATAAAGTAAAACTTTGCCTAGCGATCAAAGTGAGAGGCAATAGAGTAACACCGCTCATTGTTATATTGTTTTATTTGGTCCACTTTTGTTTAGCCTATGAACTTGATTTTATAGAAATCTTATCTTTACTATAGAAAATAATTAAAGGACTGAAACCGTGTTATTTATTATTAATTTCACTATTTGATTTCAATAGTATCTATAAGTGTTAAACCTTTTATTACAAATACTTTATGTTCAATATCAATTATATGAGATGAATACTTAATATTATTATTTTAGACTATGATATTATTTATGCTATTAAACTCTTACTTTTAAATAAAGATATGTTTCACAAAAATATAAATGATGTTAGTATCTATTCACTTTCACGTAAGATTGAATAATTATCTTGATTATAGAAAGTACATCTATTTTAGGAATCTTGGTTTTTACGACTTGGTGAATGTAATTTTGATTATTTTACTAAGTATAATTTTAAAGGTACAAATTTGCTGATTATTTTAAATAATTTATGATATTAGAATTTATTGATTTTTCTATTAAACAGAATATCCATTTGGTTATTTACTACCGTATGAATTTAATTTAGCAGAACGTTACGACACGTTATTCTAAAATCTTAATGACGATTCATATTTTATTTTAGTATCGTCTCACTATGAAGGAGAACTTAAGAAGCCAAGCATTTCGATAAATAATTTAATCACAAATTAGAATATCACAGTTTAACTTATATGGATTATTATATCACCAGTTCTTTGACAGCCATTTTTATGTACCACTCACGCAAGTATATCATTTAGCACGGCACAACACTATCATGTCATTTAGCATCATATTCAGATTCAGAAATTTTATAGTTATTTAAATCAGATGTATATCAGGCATAGATCTCTTATACAAGACACGTAAGTTATCTTAAATTAATTAGATCTGTTAATCAGATAGGCATTCAAATGCATGGTACCAATGCAGTTTAGATAAGAGTAGATATGCAAGTTATGGACTCAAGCGTGATCCACCATAATATGCTAGAGTAATATCAGCAGCTCTCCTTACAGCAGCAGAATGTGGGGCCAATACACGACCTCGCACAAATGGTTAAATGTGTTCAATTCATTTTAGTTTATTTTATATTTTTAAACCATCCAATTCAGGATGATGATCAGTATGAATAGGCAGGTCAAGATTAGATTGAGCAATTAAATCTTGGGAATTAATTGTTTTATTATTTAGTTATTAAACCAATTTTTATTAAATCGAAAATCTCTTGTTGGGTTTATAAAGGGTCATCATCAAGCCATATTACATAGCTTCAAATACATAGATTTATCACTTAGACCATCCAAACTCATCATGATGATCAATGCTACTACTAAACACCATACTTTGATCAATTTAGAGACCCTCAATTGCCATAGTCAAGCCAAGGACAAGACGAGCTTTATTCGATTTTCACAATGAGAAGCAAGATAAAGGATCCTAATATTTAAGGACTTGACCAAAATTCCTAACACACATTTTTATGACATTATGCAGCTCACAACCCGAGAGTGGGCAAACAAAAGAGTTATGTAGAGTTAGATTGTCGTGGCTCGTGGACTATTGTTGCAACTTGCACGAGCATGGCCTCTCAAATGAAGAAAGCGCTACGAATCCAGCAGCACATTAATTCATATAATTAGTTTCTAATAAAATAGAAATACAAAGACATGGTAATTAGATGCAACGCTTAAGAAATAAATAGATAATAATAATACAAATCAATTTTAGATTAAAAAAGCTTCATTATATAATATACTTGAAGTTCAACCTTTTTTTATTTTTAAATAAAAAAAGTCATGTTATATATAATCATAGAATATGCAATCGCTAGGGATTGTTTTGAAGAAATGTGAGGCCTGCTACTAATTAATTTTTTTTTTTTTTTTATGTAAGTCTTGTATTTACTATTTTTAAAATGATTGTACGATACATGTGTACTTCATATAACTATAAATATCATTTTTCAGATAAAAATTAGTTACTTCTAAAAGGAAATATTGTTTATTGAACTATCTCGTATATTAAAAATAATATTAACTATAATTTGAAATGACTGGAAATAAGATTTAAAAGTTGAATAAAATATTATTAAAATATTAATTTTTATGTAAAAATGTTGAATCATTTATTATAATTTATTTAAAAGTTATAATAATTGTATGAGTCAGGTGAGCTATTTTTTTAATCCAAATAAGGCCTAAAGCTACCACATAATTTTGCTGACTTATTTTAATATCTTCAACCAAAGTAAAAAGGGAATTTTGATGATGCACTCCTATGCAATGCAGTTATAATACAATAGGTTTAATACCTTGCATTGCTTAACACTAGTGTACAGCACTTTATGGTTTGGTCGGGTAGTTTGGATTAATATTGATGAACAGAAAAACTAAAGAATGATCATATTTTAAAATAACTCAGACCTAAAATATTTAATATATCACTTAATTAATGATAAATAAAAAATAAAAAATAAAAAAATAAAGCAATTACATTTGATAAAAGACCCACATGACACAAATTACTCTACGAATAATTATAAAGAGAGTCAATGAAGAGTCAATTTAAAAGAAAAAGTAAAAAAAAAAAAAATCAATTAAACACAAAATTGAAGAGAGAATGAAAAAATCATCTTCAGCCTTCAAGAGAGAGAAAATTCATCTTGGCACTGAAACGATGGTTTTAAGTTGGCTCCCTTCGATTTGATCCAGACCAGTGAGGATGCATAAGATTAATTAATTAGTTCTAAAATCGATTCCTCATGTTATATTTGTTTTTCAAATTATTATTTTCCCAGTATATCTTATTATCATTTATTCATTTTAAAGATAAAAATGATTATTTTCTTTTTAAGTTGACTTTCCATCAATTCTTTTAAATCGATTTCCTATAAAGTTATTCTTAATATCTAGTATTGGGATCCAAAACTCAAAGCCCTCCTTACTATAAGTAAGGAAAGGGGAAGGGTCTTTTCTTTCCAAGGTAGGAAAATCATAATTGGAATAAATGGTTCAGAGCTCTCTCCCTCCTTTAACAAGCAATTCCACAGTTTCTTTCCAAGAAACTCTACATTCTCTAAGGACTCAATAGTAGATCCAATATAGACTAAATTCCACGAAAAAAATCTATATATAAGCCTATATACCACACACTATATATTTTTTTTCTTTTTTTTCTTTTTTTTCTTTTGTCAAATATATAATTTATAAATAATAAGTAGAGAATTCAATTAGTTTAAAAAGATTAAATTCAGAAAAAATTTATAAAAAATAAAAAAGAATAATAAAAAAATTGTATAATGTGTGGTGTATAGTGTGTGGGCTTATGTGTAGCAAAGCTCAAATTTCATTGGCGTGATCAACTTTGTTAGACAACCCCATGGCCAGTTAAGAGTATTAACAATGACCTTTTTAAAGCCTATTGCAAAGTCAAAATAAAGGTAAAATAATTAAATAATTCTTATATTAGACTTGTCAAATTCAATATTATTTGGCTATGAAGAATAGTAAATCACTTAAATTTGTCAAATATGGAGGGTTATTATTCATCCTTAATCTTAATATTTTATTCTACTTTAATATTTAATATATCAAAATTAAATATATTTAATGTATTAAAATCACTCATACTTGCCAAAAATTATTTTTTGGCAAGTCTATTGTTATTTAATATATTAAGCATATAAAATTAATATTTAATATTTTGAATGGACTATTATTTGCAAAATTAAAAAAATAATTTATTGTTTACTAATATCAATATTTAATATATTAAGTGTCTTTGAATTTTTTTTAAAAAAAATTATATTAAGATATATAATATTTTATTATTATTTAAATTTTGATTTAGCTAGATCAATGTGAACTCCTTAACTAAACAATATAGGTTATAGCAAAAAAAAAAAAAAATAGACTTCAATATAAATTTAGCATTCGCAAGATCCTTGCTAGTGCTGTAAGAAACCATTCAACATTTTGTTGGTGCACGTGGAATATTTTTAAAATTGGCCCAGTTCCAATTCAAAGTCCCCTTCATTTAAAAATTGCTAACAGACATTAAATAAAAGCCATAATTTTGGAATTTATTATTTTTATTATTAAATAAAAGCCATAAGTCTCTTTCTCTAATTAGCTGCGTATTTAAAATATTAATATTAATCTCGTCAAATGACTCATCAAATTTATATTTGATGATTTATGTTAAAAATAACTTCACATTAGTATTAGCAAAATATATATCTCTAACTTTAAACTACAATAAAATGAGATAAACTCATCAATTTTAAAAATTTACTGTTCATCCACTAAATTATTTATTTAATATATTTTATTTTCTCACATTCTTTTCCTCATTTTTTTTCTCATTTTTTTTCCTTTTTTTTCTCATCTATTCATTGTTTATCCACTAAATATCAAATTAGATTATCAAATTAAATATCAAATGCAAAGTTAAACATATGGTTAATATAATTATATTAAATTAAATTATTAATATATATATATATAGTCACTGTTTATTTATTAAATATTAAATTAAATTATTATTATATTGGTTAGTATAATTATAATATTTAAAAATATTTTTTTTTAAATATTATTATATTATTATTTTGATAATTCTAAAGATAAATTTAATGGAGAATTATAGATATAAAAGTATATGCTTCGTATCAATCTTATAATTTTCATCAAATTAAAGCTAATTCAGTAATCTATTTAGATTCCTGTTTTAAGGGGTTTCCAAATCAAATACACTTTCAATTCTTATCCTAGAATCGTTATCAGAGACCAATTCCAACTCAAACTTTCAGAAATCATCTCTGTTTCGGTTCTCCAGTTTTTATATACCAGAGTAGAACAGATTCCTAAATCTAGCCTAGCCAAAATCAAACTCTAGTCAAACCTCCCCAGACAAACACGTTAATCCCTTCCCCATCATCTATTAAAAAAACCCCACTAAAACCCTCAGAATTTTACATACTAAAACACAGAGATTACCAAACAGAAACGCCATTCGGAGATCAACCCAAATCACGCTACCCTTCCCCTGTCTATAAGAAACCCAAGACCCTTCAGAAAATAAACACTCAGAAAAACCCATCATCAGTGCCCATTGCCTCGCCGGAAAAGTCCTTGTGTTTCACGCTTCTACCGCCGACAAGTATCACCGTAGCCAGCTGAACCACCATTAGTCATTGGAGCACCACCCACCGGCCACAGAACCTGCCGAACAACCCATCCCCGTCGATCACCCACTCCTTTACAAGGAACCCAGTGGCGTTTCCGACCACCGTCCGCACCAGAGTCGCCTTTGAACTCCACTTAGACTCGCAACTCAGTTGGATCGCTTCTCTCGGTAAGACATCGCACGAACCTCTGTTCTCCCTTATTAGCCTTGTAGCTTCCTACACAAGGCTTCTGCCCTTTTGTAGCTTAAAACGGGCCATGGGCCTTAAGCCCACTGGGCCCAACCTTTTAGATTTAGCCTAAATGATTTCTAGAGCCCAGTTCTATTTTATTCCTAGAAACTATTTTAATGAGCTATTTGTAACTTAGCCTAGTTTTTAGTGGACTTGTGTTTTAAATCATGTGGGCTTGATTTTATTATAATTCAGAAACTGTTTTAATGATTTCGATTAGGCTATTTTTTTCAATTGGGCCTTCCTATTTTTAACTAATCACTACTTATGATTTTAAGTAATTAAAAATGTCATAACACCTTTTATTAGAAATTAATTAATGACGATTAGTATCTTATATAAGTTGCGAGCTACGACAAGAAAACCAAGAAGCAGCGCTATGAGTAAGGAAGAGATTTGGTCGATCTGGACCGGAAAAACCGACCGGACCCGTCACTTTGAACTGGATTGGATCAGACCAAAATTGGATTTAGTCGGTCTTGACCCAAATATTATAGAGTTAAAAGACATTCGGCCCGATTTTGGTCCAAATATTTTTTGGATCAAATCGAACCGAATGAATAATACAATATATATTTTTATTATTTATATATATTATTTATATAATTATAGCTGCATATAATTAATTATATAATGCATATGATTTATATATCATATTTAGTATCAAAGTATAAAATATTTTAATAAACAAATAAAATTTAATATTTTAAATAAATGTTTTCGCTAACTCTTTTTAAATTTTTAAGTTTTAGTAAAATTTGTTTGGTTTATTTTGTTTTATTTAAGAAAACTTTTGGATCTACCACATTACTTGTAAAAATAAGTTTTAGAAGCACGTTAGCTCTCCAAAATATTTTAAAAAGACTATATTCAAGAGAGAGATGTTATAATTAATATTAGAGACCAGGTTGAATGATTGTGTAGACTTTTTCAAAATAAAGAGTGGAAAACCTTTTCGAAAGAAAAAAAAAAGAAGAAGCTAAAAGCAGATCCGTGTTAAAAAAATGTTGCAAGCTGTCTAGGCCATGTTCTACCCAAGGCAAGTTTTGCACTGTAAATATGTTATAATATGTTCTTTTTCTTTCTTTAAATTCTTAAATGCATTTTGAGATCTAATAGTGACCTAACGGCAGGAAAACAAGCAAGCATGGCGTCTGAGATCCTCCCTACAGATCTTCTCTATGAAATCTTTTCCCGACTACCCATCAAGTCCCTTTTTCGATTCAGATGCGTCTCTTCTGTATGTCGCAGCATCATCGACGATCCATACCTCGCTTACATGCACCAAACCCGATGTGCTGAACAACCTAACGTTTTAGTTTTACACCATCCCTCCTACATAACAGACGTAATGTTTAGACGAGAAGGAGAATTCTCAAAGGACATATTGCTTTCAATTTCAGAGTTGGAAACCTTGAAAAAATATGATCTTGAGTGCAGCTGTTATGGACTGTCTTGTTTCACAAGACCTTGGGATAAGATCAGCCACGTGGTTTTGTTTAACCCTCTTAGACAACAAGTTGTATCCTTGCGGCCAACACCAGTACCATTCCCACAACAAGGCGACCCACAATATGGATTAGGTTTTGATTGTTCAAAAAACACGTACAAGATCGTTCGAGTATTTATTAATAGAATGGACTTTACTACTTTTTATGCTGAAGTATTCACACTTGGTACAAGTTCATGGAGAGTCGTTCCCAAAGTACCTTCTTTTCATTTATTTAAAGGGACGCCTGTACATGCATGTGGGAATATTTATTGGCTTGCTAGCCGTGAAGTAGATGATCCACATCTTGGGGGTTGTTTTGGATACAATAAGGTTGTTTCGTTTGATGTTTCCAAAGAAGAATTTGGCTTCATTTATCTACCTATTAAACTCAAGTGGTGTGAATTGCTTGACCTAAATGGAAACTTGGCTGTTGTTGATCTTTCGATGAGCAAGCCGAGCATCAAGATTTGGGTATTGATCAAAGAGTATGAAAGGAAAGAACATTGGGTCAAAGAATACGAGATTGATCTAAAACCGCCTGAAAGAGATCAGTTTTTCATCGATCGATCATATATTGATCAAGTTGTAGGACTAGTGGGATCTGGTCAAGAATTAATAGTGAGGTGCTACGGACGACTTTATTCCTGTGATCCAAAAAATGGTACGTTAAGGCACATCTATGATCCAAAGTTTTATTGCTCCCACAACAATGTCATATGTCACACGGGTAGCCTATTATCAATTTCTAAGTTCCATGCAAATTAATTAGTAACGCTTGCAGGTTAATTAAGACTCATGTACAGCTTGCTCTTTTATTTTTGTTGCTACCAGTCCTATCTCATTTAGTTTATGTTTATAACTTTATATTTTCTTGGGTGAAATTAAACTTTGAAACACTTGCACGAATTGAGTAGCAATTAAGATGTTTCACTATTTCATATATTTTTTGTACGTATCTATGGTTGAGACTTGATTCTTAATTTGCATAATTCTTTTTCTACATATCTGTTTGGATCCTCCTTAGAAATTATAAGTAGCTATGTGAGACAATTGCTCAAGCTGCCATGCACTAAAATCAGTGAAATATACTTTGGTTCTATTGAGCATGTTCGATATTATCGAAGTCTTGATGTGCTAATTAAGTCGATGTGCTAAAAGATTGATGTCTATTAT
Source organism: Platycarya strobilacea (assembly GCA_036898215.1). Lineage (NCBI taxonomy): Eukaryota > Viridiplantae > Streptophyta > Magnoliopsida > Fagales > Juglandaceae > Platycarya > Platycarya strobilacea. The sequence continues at coordinate 33,009,708 of CM072550.1, forward strand.
TGTGAAGCCTTTGGTTTCAGTTAGTGATCGCTAAATCAAGTGAAATATATGATTTTCTCTAGGCAAAGGTATAATGGGAGGAAGAATTGTGGTGCCAAGAAAGTCCTCGCTCTTATATCTTATCTTATAAAGCATATAAGCAACCAAGACCTAGTAATTACCAAATAGAAGTAGAAATTAAAAGAAATAGACAATGACTTCTGGGAATATAATTGCAAACATGACAATTAATTAGTAGCTAGCATCTATCTATAATAATGCCAGATATAATCTTAGGGCATGCAAGTCTTCCAAACTTATTTTAAAAAAGATGAACAAATTTGAGACCAATGCACATTAAAAACTATATTTCAATAAGAAAATTGAGTATTTGTACGAGAATAGACTCGTTTTAGTGAGAAATGATCATTTTCATCGCAGATATCAGCCATGTATAAGCATTTTTCTTGTCGCACTAATACTTGTCCTTGCTACGTACTTATAGTACTTTGTATTAAGGTTATTGATTATATTCTTTGACTATTAATTTGAATTTTCAATATTAATGGGGGATATATTCATGCTCTTTGATCTGTAATCTTGATTTCTTCATGATACATATCGGCCATTGAGTATTTTTTTCTGAAGAACTTTTCATGAGAGAAAATATTTCTACTGCAATAGTTGAAAATATTGATTTTGAAAGGCTTACATGCTACGTTTGGGTTGTGAGAAGTTTTGTGAAGAGTTGTGAATAATTATAAAAGAGTAATAAAAAGGTAATAATTGTTATAAAACTTTTTCTGTGACAATTCCTTAGGCCTAGGCTTAGGTGATAGGTTGAAAGCTTTCTTCACCGACGAGATCTAGATGAAAGCTTTCTTCACTATCTCTGGTTAATTGAATGGATTCTTAATAATTCTAAAGGATTTTGGAGTCACTTGTCTTGATCTTTCACATCCTCTCTTTCTCACTTTACACGCATCTCACATAAAGGTTTAATTTGGTGATTGATACAGTTAAAGAGAAAGATATACTAATCTCTTAATCATACATAAAATAGAGAGGAGTAGGAGAGGGAGAGAAAGATAGAGATAGAGTAGTAACTATTGAAAAAACTTTGTATATATTAATTACAAATTGATTAGAGCTCATATATATAGGCTTGAGGACTATGCAAATTATTGTGCAAAATCTCAAAAGTCATAATGGAGAGTCATTCACTAAATAAAATAATTGAGAGAGAGGGGCGGTTATCCTTTTTATTGAATTATAACAATAATAGAATATTAAGAAATTGTGAAAAGTAATAAATAATAATAAAATATTCTAAAAATACCTCATAGCCAAACCTGGCCTTAATTGTGTTTATAATAACAAAGAGTAGAAGTTATTTAATTAGGCATTTCCCTTATTAAGAAAAAAAACTTAGTATATATGTTCGAAGGTTAACACGATGAATAAAAATGACGCGCATTGAAAGAATTAACCTAAGAACAATTGGATAAAAATCTTGTCATGTAGAGATTAAAGAGAAAAACTACAACAATTTCAATTTTTAGAGACGAGATCTATTAGAGACGAATTAAATTTCATCTCTAATAGTTCTTATTTGGGACCAAATTTAAATTTTGTCTCAAAATGTGGATAGGATTCTCAATGCTTCGAACAGACAAATGTGGAGTGAATGCGGCTTTGGATTATGGGAAATGGAGTCTTTGACTTCTCTAATCTTCTGTGGAGTTGTTCAGAAGAATATGTCAAGACCTACGAAAGATCAAAGCAATCCATCATCTCGGTCAGCATCATCGAACATAATTCTTGGCTATCTTATGATGAAGACGATAATGCATGCATAACAATGAAGCATATGTAAAACTGATATGGCCTGGGTATCCAAGTGGCTTATATATATTGGAAGTAACCTCCATATTCTAACTATTTTCACTTTCTTGCATGGTTTTTCTTGGCATGAAAAAGAGCAACAGGTGCTCTTAACACATCGCTTTAATTTTTTTTTAAAATTATATCAGTTTAAATTAGGTTCCACAACTCGCAGCCACAAGCGAAATCAAAATCAAAATCTATTTAGATTCGTTAACGTTAACTCACGGAGGTCAACAGTGGATAACAGTCTATGATATAATAATTAAGATAAGATGCCACCATTGCAAGTTTCATTTTGTGAACATCTCCACATGACGAGCTTGTCTTGCCTGTTACATACATTGATAGGAATTCAAGAGATAATATGAGCTTCAATTTCAATAAATCATTCTTTTAACAATTCCAGCTTCTATTATATGATGATCAATTAAGGAAGCCACCTTTTCCTCCGGATGCAAAGAAGAACATAAACATTGAATTTTGGAAGAAGTTGGAGAAGGAAACCATATGGCCTACCAGATTTTAACCTTAGAACCATCACCTATGTGCCATATCAATCCAGTTTTCAGTAGTGGTCTTGCTACCATGACACTTCTCCATATGAAAAATGAAGTCCTTTTCACTTTTGTTTGTAGAAAATTACCATTTGGATAGTATTTTGCAGACAACACTTTAGCAACAAAAAAATTAGGATTTTGAAATAATCTCCATTCTTATTTTGCAAGCATAGCCAAGTTAAATAGATTCAAATCTATGAAGCCTAAACCAATATTTTCCTTTGAGATTTTCATTTAACCCCACCAATAATTTTTTATCAGTTTATTTAGTTCCTAAAGAATGCTTTTTGGGATCTTAAAAATACTCATGCTATAGGTTGGGAGAGCTTGGATGATTACCTTGATAAGTATTTATTTTCTAGCTTGAGATGAGTGTTTCATTTTCCAATTGCCAAGCTTGCTTCGAACTCGATCAAGAATGTTTTTGAAGCCTCTAGTTGTATCCCTCCCCATCATTGTTGGAAGACCAACGTATTTATCATAAGGTTGTGAAGATTTTACTTCAGCCATTTGAACGATCCTCTGCCTGACATCGTCTTTAGTATTTTTGCTGAAAAAATTAAAGTTTTTTCTTTATTCAACCTTTGACCATAACTCTTTCCAAAGTTCCAAACAAATTAACCAATATGTTCCACTCAGAGGAGATAGCCTTACAAAAAAGAAGGCAATCATCAGCATAAAACAGGTGACTAATGCTCATTCTTGATCGGGCAACATGAACTCCTTTGATGGCCCCTCTATCTTCAGCATCTTGTATCGCTCTACTAAGAACTTCAGTACCAATTATGAAAAGATAAGGTGCCAATGGGTCACTTTGTCTTATTCCACAAGAAGGTTTGAATAATTCTTAAGGAATTCCATTAATGAGAACCAAAATGGCAACAATAACATTTGGTTTTATAGATTTGTTGACAGGGCCCCATTTAGATTTAGAGATGAGATGAAATGAGTTGAGAAAAATTCTAAAAGTTGAATAAAATATTATTGAAATATTATTTTTTAATATTATTATTGTTTTAAAATTTGAAAAGTTAAATTGAGATTTAAAATTTTTGAATTATTTATTATATTTTGTGTAAGAATTTGAAAAAGTATAATAATGAGTTTGAAATGAGATGAGTTCCGAATACAAATAGAGCCAATATAAAAACTATGGCAATAATAACACCTGCTTATGACTAGTGTTTTTCTTGGATTTGTTTTTCTCAAGTGGGCTATTTTTAAGTCTAGTTATGTTTACAATGGTTTGTATCTTGTTGGTCTTGATTTTTACTTTTACTAAATTGTTATAGAAAAATGTTAGTATGCCACGTCTATTTTGACACCTCATTTTGATACCTCATGCATTTTATTATATTTTTAAAATTTTCTTTTTACTTAATGGTTAAGGAAATGATTATTAGTATATTGATATTTCTTATATACTTTTTAAAAATATTTTTAAATGATAAAGAAATAAGAATAAAAAAATTGACAAAAAAAAAAGTAAAATTTTGCCAAGCGGTCAAAATGAGCGGTGCTACTTAAACAGTAGAGTAGCATGTTTAAGTAGCACTTGTGAGGACCCGTAATTTTACTACGTTTATAATTTAATAATTTAATATTAAATATGTAGTTTTTGTTAATATAAATATTGTGTTATGAGTTGATTGATATTAATATTCATTTAGTGTGCTTGTGCTTAAAATATTTGGATATTTAATCTTCATTAAAATTATATTCATGTGTATTGGTAAATTAATTTACTTTCTCTTACTATTTTATTGTGGAGCATTTAATTTAATGCTTGAAATTTAATCTCATAATCTTATTATGTTGGCATTTAAATTAAAGTGTTGTAGATTATTTTATTTTAATTTAATGTGTTTTATTTTGTTTTATTTTATTCTTTGATTGTATTTTCGGATGGCCCATATATATTTATGTTGTTGTGTTCGGTTTATATATTTATATATACACTAGGTAGGATCAACGTACAAAGTACGTTTGCCTATTTTAATTATGCAATTATTTTTTAAAATTGATATTGTTTTTATTAAAAAGAAATTTTAATTAATAATAGAATGCATTAGGGAAAAAATATAATTTCTAACAAAAATTTGGTGGTTAATCATAATTAAGTAGATGATAAATAATTACACGCTTTCATATATAATAAAACAAAAATATTATAATTTATAACTTAAAACTCTAATCTTAAATATGTAAATCAATTTGATCATATATTATAAATATAAAACATATATATAGTATATATTAATTACATTTATTAGCTATTTATTTTATATTATTATATTATTTTATATTATTTCTTTTTTCTTACTCGGATTGAGCTTTGTGTGTGTATATTTATTGTATTTTTAACTTGTTGGGCCAGTCTTTGAGTAGTTGTGATGGCCCAGCCCGTGACCTATAGTTTTGCCCCTTATAAGTCTAAAACGACGCCGTTTTTGGCTTTATATATATAAAACCTGTGACGCTCCCAATTTACGTCCATAATTCAACATAAATTGAAGTGTCAAGATAAATAACACTAGGCTACTCACCCTCATACTTATCGAAATTTAATGGAAATCGCAGCGGAAAAGTTCTAAAAAAAAAATTTCTAATGATCACATGGTGAAATAAATCATAATATCCATTCTTAAAAATATCATTACATCTTTATATGCATATCCAGCTAGTTTTCTCTGTCAATACATATATAAACTTATTAAAACTTCAAATTAGGGCCGCCTAGACTCCTTCTTCACTTCAAGAAACCCTTTCTTCATGCCAATGCTGGTCTCTACTACTACTAACTGGTCAAACACTTTTACAGAGAGAGAGTACTCCGGGGACCCTTCAGGGTTTCTCCGGGTCTCTCGAGTAACTGGGACTTAGCCCATAACTGTTATCTAACTCTACAGTCAAATCAATTTTCAAAAGAAAAGAAACATACAAGAATGAGATTTCCAGAGAAATCTCAGTAAGTATACACGTAATTTAATAAAAGCACAGACATCATAAAATAATCATATACAGGCCAGACAACCGAAGTGTACTTCATATGACTCATGCGTGACTTAGACTTATCTCTTATGTGGACTTACACTAACAAATTTATTTCATACATAGACTTTTCATTCTTATCTTAAGATTCTTGGTCTTATAAGTCTTTATTTATATCCACTATTATTACTCGTGGTTGGGCCATGCCGTTATTATTACTCGTGGTCGGCCATACTATTATTATTACCCGTGGTCTGGCCATACTATTATTATTACCCATATACATAGCTGTAATCCTTCTTAGAATTTTTGAACTCTCATCTTTTCCGTAGCTACCAGGTGTGGGGCAAATCTTGCCAATTCCATAAATCGGGCTACATACCGTTCTACCATCATATCACCTTGTACTAATGTAGCAAATTCTAGATATTTTTGCCACTTTACCAATTCTGGAAAAAATCGGTCATCAAACTCTTTCTTAATCATTCCGAGGTGGGTACTACATTCTCACCCAACTATAATTTTAACAATTTCCTCTTCGTGTCCTACCATAACCCGGCTTCACCTTGAAGCAGATTTCCTACATAGTGCACCTTCTGAACCTTAGTACACCCACTGGTTTCGATCGTACGCTCCAAATCTATAATCCATTTATCTGCTTTCAAAGCTCTTTCATTTTCCAAGAAATGCGGGTATCGATACACCAAAAATCTTTCATACGAGCACCCATGAGTTTCTCCTCTACTTTCATCATGTTATCGAAAGTGATTCTGCTCCATTTGGTTTCTCACTACTTCCGTCATCTGCCGAATAGTTTCAGCTATTGCTTGCCCTCATTCCAAAGGAGAGTTTTGTATTGTCTACTCCTCTGTCCTTGGAAGCGCCTGCTCCCCCATCCTTGGAGGAGTAACTAGAGGGAGACTCTAAGTTGCTGTCTTTATTCGTCTCGTAGAAGGACGACCTCTTCCTTGTGCCATCCTATTTTCAATTTTTTTCAAAGCTAAAAGAGTAGTTTTGAGTAGATTTTGCACCACACTTCTCTCCAAGACTCTCACTTAGCTTTTTTTTTTATGTGTGTGTGTTGTGAGTGCAATTTCTTCTATTTTTCTTAGTTTTCTCTCGAGGAACTCGTGTGACTTCTCTAAAAAGAAGCAAATGGAAGCTTAAGGGTCTATTTATAGGAGGAAAAACTTTGCTTAAGGGCTGAAAAGGTCAGGGGTATTTCAGCAACCCCTTTGGCTGAATGGCTGATCTGTCCCTCCTAAACCTTAGGCCCTATTATCATCCCTAAATCTCATGATTTCCTAAGGTTTTTATCTCATGAAACTGGAATTAAGTCACAAAATAGAGTAGGTGAACTCTTAAAAAAAAAGGTGTTTTCCTTTAATTTAAAACTTCTAGTGAATTAATTGAATAATATTTTCAACAAGTATGGAAAGAATCTTAATATATTATGAGGATATTTTTAAAATTATTATCATAAAAAGATAAAATAAAATAATAATAAAATTTTTAAGAATCTTAATCTTTGGATCATTAAAAGGAGTATCTAAAACTTTCATATTTGGAGATTTGAAGAAGCGAAGTGTATCAATGTGTTAACTGGGCTGGAAGTGGACTGATTAGATTTGAGCATAAACTGAAGCCTGAAAATAAATCAAACCACCAACCTACTTTAGGAGCCTCAATTTGATTGGTTCTCTACATTTTTATCTTCTAGATATGTGTGAAAAGGTTTGTATATGGTGATGGAAGAGTTTCTAGAAGAAAATTTTTTATAATCATGGAAGAAGTGGGAACAAAATCTGATTGGAGGAGAACCAACCAAACCAGCCAACTATCCCCTCCATTCTTTACCAACTGTCAACCAAGTCTTAAGAGGATTCTTCAAGCAGTCCTAAAGGTGTCAAGGAGGTTTGGAACATATGATAAAAGGTGAAGAAAAGAGATAGAAATTGTGGGAGCCAGCCAAAAGCCAAGTGGCTAGACTAATTTCATCCAAGATATTTCCAGATTTTGTTTGATTTTTTTTATCTATGTGTTGTAATATTTTTTAACCATTGATCTGGGATTATTTTAGATATGGAAGAAGCCTAACGTTACTTATCCTGACACTTCAATTTACGTTGAATTATGGATGTAACTTGGGGGCGTCACAAAGCCAAAGCGCTTTTTCCCCTCGACTTTTTCTCGCCCCTTATTCTCTCCCCTTAGTCTCTTCTACTGATATTGAAACCGTAATTCGCAAGCTTCCCCTAAAGCTCTAATTCTCACGGCCTACCCACCCATCCCGACCTACACCACCTCTCCCACCTCCAACTAGCGAGCCCTTGCACTATCTTTTCCCCCTCCCTTCTGCGAACTCATGGCTATTTGAGCCGTGGTTGCCACTCGACCCGACTTTGAGATTCTATTTGCGTTCTAGGCATACAGATCTCAGACCTCCCCTTTTGAAACCCCCAAAAACCCCAAATGAGAGAAAGAAGCAGCTTCAGAATCTGAACCCTAGAAGAAGATCCAATGCCCCCCTCGCCCCTGAAGATTTGGAACACACACCACCATAGAAGTAATTGATGTGGCTTAACAAGAGCTAATTAAGGTCCTATTCTAAAAATTATTTTAAGTCTTTCGTCTATCTTATCTCTTTATTTCGATTTTGTGCTTTTTTAGATAGTTTAGCATTTTAGGGTTTGTTTCTCATCCTTTTCTCTCTTTTATTTTGTTTATTTTTGTCTAACTTGTCTCTCTGTTTCGATTTTGGGAAATCTAGGGTTTACTGATAATTTAGTTTCTTGGGGATGATTGGTTGAGCGAGCTCCTTTAGATGTTCTTGCTATAGCTATGAACTTATCATAGGCCCCTTGTAGTTTGCTTTATATTTTGTAGTTGATCTACATATTTACACAAATAATTTTAAGTGACAAGTTCATAAAAATAAATAAATGTGTTTTGATATGCAACAGTCAATCTAGATTTGGACTGTGATTAGCATATTGTCCTGCGGCTGTTAGAGGATTCAAAATTATTTGAATGAGGTCAAGTTAACCCACATATTTTGATGTCCTCTTTTGATAGTTAAGGATTTAATTATAAAATTTATGCCGTGTTAGTAATTTTTGTTATGGGTATTTGTTAGAAAATACACAGCGGAAAAATTACCTCAAGCTTAGCTTATCAAATTGCTCCACAAGTTTCTCTAGATTGATAAATCACCAAAATTTCCTCTTAGTGGTAAAGTGCACTACATAGTATAAAACTAAAGTGACATTTAATAATTCACAACTTAAAATTATCTCAAGAGAGAACAAAGAGAGAGAGATTTTTATTTTCAGATAGTACCAAAAACCAAGCTGAGGGGGGCTATATATAGCCCACCCTCATATGGCTGGCCATCAAGGCCAGCTATTTAAAAAGGCAAAAAAAATGCATGACAGTTTATGTTACAAGCCATGTAACGCATGGCTTTAAAGCCATGCGTTACATGCTTGTAACGCATGGGAGGGCACGAGGTTAGCCCCATGTGGGCGCCTCCCCTCCATTTCTTACATCTCCCACTCGCACACAATGGGCATGATCCCAGGTCTGCATCTCTCTAATGTTCTCAATCTTTTTCATACAAGTAAATAGGCCGTGCAACCACCAAGTACATCTATAGAAAGGTGGGAGTACATATACCAAATCTTTTCCAAAGAAAACCAGCATAGTAACATCCCTGAAGTATATGGTCATGTCCTAGACTTATTCGATCGTATCAAGTCAAACATTTTCGAACACTCTTGAGTTAATAAACTCAGAACAATGCTTGACTTTTTCCAAATCATTTCAATGTGTTCACAACCTTAGTCGCTACCAATATGTAGCGACATAGTTTGACATCAGCAAAAACTATCGAAGATACGATATCAAAGAGTCTTCCTTTTGCACTCATATCATTCAACTTTGGTCAAACCACTTTTCCAACAATGCCTCTTTAGACCAAATCAATCATGGCCATAGACAGCATGCCAAAGTAGCATACATTATAACCTTCATCTTGTGACATAGTTAAAAGTAAAGGACACATAAAAAAATGAGACTCACATAGTGAAAAAGAGGAAAACCATTAACTCACTTACTCATATAGTTGAATAAGCACATGTAGTATTAAACACATGCTACGGTGGATTTCTCTTTCTCAAAGAGCATATTTCTATATCAGCACCATATAAATTTTAGTCTAGCCGCTCCTTAAGTGTCTAACCCAAGTTTCTCTATTTGCATGCCTCCAAGGCATCAAAGAGAATCTCGTATCTGACTAACCTCAGGCTATATGGATGGTGGGTGATCCATTCATAGTCTTCTCAAAAAAAACTTCATCTTAGCTCCCACTAAAATGACATATCTTTGTGTCAACTAACTTATCCCTTTGGACAAGTACTTAAGGATACAATGTCTCATCTCTACTCGTTACTTAAGTGCTAGAGGTGATTGCTCGTGTAAGTAAGCCAATCTAAGCCTGTTGATATATCTTGTGTGTGTATAAGTAAAAGATAATACGAAAAACACAAGAACTGCATCATATTGTATTAATATCTCAAAGAAAATGCTACATCTCAATGTCATTTGAAACACAAATTACATTTACAATCTACGTAGTTCTAGATTCTTAACATGAGCCCCAAATACATCTCTTGCAATGGGCTTGGTCAAGGGATCAACAACCATGTGACTCGTAGAAAGGTGTTTCAGAACCACTTCCTTTTGCACCATTATATCTCTGATGTAGTGCTATCTGATATCTATTTGTTTGGTTCTTCTATGATATTTTGAGTCCTTAGCATATGCAAGAGCTACCATGCTATCATAGAATATCGTCACCGGATCTGAAGTATCCGTGCCAATGTTTAAATGCTTGAGGAACCTCCGTAACCAAAAGCTTCTTGAACTGTTGCAGAACAAGCTATATATTCTGCCTCTATAGTAGATAGAGCTATGCAGGATTGTTTCTTGCTGCTCCATGTAATAGCACCATTGTTGAGTAGAAAGACATACCAGTAGTTGATTTGCGCGATTGTTTCTTGCTGCTCCATGTAATGGCGCCACTGTTGAATAGAAAGACATACCAAGTAGTTGATTTGTGCTCATCTAGATCATTGCCCCAATCGGCATCACTATACAATCAACATCACTATAACCTCTTAGTTGCAAATCTGAACCCTAATAGCATAACATATAGTCCGCGTTCCCTTGAGATATCGCATAATTCTCTTGACTGCTTTCCAGTGAGAAAATTCGGGCTTAGATTGGAATCTACTTACTAAGCCAACTGCATAGCATATGTCAGGTTGAATACACATCATCGCGTACATCAGACTACCCATAGCAGTAGCATAAGAGACACGAGTCATTTTTCCTTTTCTCTTTTGAGTCTTAGGACACAACTCTTTGGATAAGTTCTCGCTTCTTGCAATAGGGGTGTCAATGGGCTTACATCCACTCATTAGGAAGTGCTCGAGAACTTTATTTATGTAAGTCTATTGGGACAAACACAAAAGTCTCTTAGAGCAATCTCTGTAGATTTTAACTCCCAAAATATATTCTGCCTCACCTATATCCTTCATCTCAAAATTGAAGGATAACCACTCTTTTGTGGCGACTATCAACCATTTATCATTTTCAGCTAGTAATATGTCATCAATATATAATGACAACATAATAAAACTCTTCTTAGACCTTTTGATATAGACATAATGATCCTCTGTGATCATCGTAAACCCATTTGAGAGAATGGCTCGATGGAATCTGAGGTACCATTGTCTAGATGGTTGTTTTAGGCCATATATAGATCGTTTGAGCTTACACACTTTGCGCTCTTACCTTTGACCACAAAACCCATTGGTTGATCTATATAGATCTCCTCTTCTAGTTGTCCATTGAGAAATGCTGTCTTAACGTTCATCGGGTAGAGTTCCAAATCCATATTTGCTACTATAGCTAGAATCAGGTGAATTGAGGCAAACCTCACCACTGGTGAAAATGTTTCCTCATAGTCTATACCCTCCTGTTGGGTATATCCTTTTGCCACTAAGTGAGCTTTGTACCTATTTATTGATCCATTTGACTTGCGTTTGATCTTAAGAACCCATTTGTTCTCAATAACCTTATGCCCTGTCGGTAGATCAACCAAATTCCAGACCTGGTTAGCCCTCATAAACTCAATCTCATCATTAAGTGCTTTCATCCACTCATCTTTAGTAGAAGATGAGAGAGCCTCATGAATTTCCCTAGGCTCGTCATCATCATGCGAAGTTACCATAAAAGCTTCCCTTTCAATCTTAAAACGATGACGGAGAATACTTTTACTTGTGCTTCTACGCGGCTGAGATTGTTGTGATTGATTGACAAGTGGTGTGCTCCCACTCGGATTTTAAGTCATTTTTATAATTTATAGAAACTTGAAGAATTTCTTCCTCATTCTCAACTAAATTCTTTGGAGCACTTTCCTCTTGTTCTACAATCTTATGGAGTTCTAAACTCTTATCAACCTCACCTCTACGTGGAAACTCATCTTCAATGAAATCCACATCTCGTGACTCAATTTCAATCACACTTCCATCAGTTTGTTCACCTATTAACACATACTTTTTAGAGTGTTCTGAGTATCTTATAAAGATACATTTTTTCCCTCTAGGGCCTAACTTTCCATACTTATAAGAAAGATCGTGAACAAAACCCGTTGAACCCCATGGCCGCAAGTTACTCAAATTGGATTTCTCACCGGTCCATAGTTCATATGGGGTGGAAGTTACTGATTTGGAGGGCACTCAGTTAAGAATGTAAGCAGTAATCAAAAGAGCACCCCCAAATAGAAATTGGTAAGTTTGTTTGCACCATCATTGACCTAACCATCTCAAGCTGTGTTCGATTTCTCCTTTTTGCCACGCCATTTTGTTGTGACGTACTCGGCATCGTCAATTGTCTTTTAATTCCTTTTTCATCACAGAGTCTTTTAAATTGCTCAGAAAGATATTCTCATCCTCAGTCAGTTCTCAGAATTTTTAAACTCATGTCTAACTGATTATCAACCATTCTTAAATATCGCCTAAAGCATTCAAATGCTTCAAACTCATGGAAGATTAAATAGACATAACTATAACGTGAAAAATTATCTATAAATATGATAAAGTAGACACCTCCGTGTCTTGCCCTCACAATCATTGGACCACATATATTTGAATGGACTAATTCCAGTGGAAAAGATGCCCTAATGGCTTTTCCAAATGGTTTTCTCTTAGCTTTTTCCATTAGACAATGTTTACATGTGGACAAGATGATCTTAGCAATATTGCCTATAAGGCTTTCTCTAACTAACTGAGCTATTCTATTTTGCCCTATATGGCCAAGCCTAACATGCCATTTATATGAATCCAAATTATCAGATGTAGAAAGAAAAGAAATAGACTCCTTCATTTTTGAATAATCCAAATCCATTATCATAAAACCTTCTTGAAAAAAAACATTGACATTAAACACATGGCCTAAATAAAAGGAAACATCATTGTTTTCAAATACAATCCAAAAACCAAGTCTTAAAAGAGTAACTACAGAAAGTAAGTTTTGTCGGATTTCGGGAGCATATAACACATTGTAGAGGAAAAGAGTGCAGCCACCCCGCAAGTCCAGCTTATAGGTACCAAGTCCTAGCACCTCCACGCTAGCTCCATTCCCCACCTTGATATCACGACTCCCAGCTAGAATCCGACGATACTCCACAAATCCGACTCTATCTCGCGCTATGTGTTCGGTCACTCCTAAATCAACAGTCCGCACAGGATAGGAGTGAGCAACCATCACATGGCTAGTTACAAAAACTATGCGAGAAAAGTTAGAGTATACCTTCTTCGGCTCAGTGCCATCACGAGCGAAGTGACCTTTCTTTCCGCAGTTGAAACACTCTAATTTTTACTTGTTCTTTCCACACTTGCCCCTTTTGCTACACTGAAAAGTTCCTGATACCTTCTTAACTTGTCTAGCAGCTACCCCATTCTTGGACTTCCTGCTCTTAGGCCTTGATGCCTTGCGCGAATCAGAATCAGCCACATAAGCCAAATGATTAGGCTTAGTAGCCTCTAGGCACTCAGCCTCCAATTCTAAGTGACGCGAGACATCATCAAAATTTTTTATATTCTCGTTATGCATCAGGTTCTGGCTCATATTCTCCCAATAACTTGGTAGTGATCTTATCATTGCCTGAACTTGTTGTTCATCAGTCAGGTCGTTTCCTGCCGTCTTAAGTTCGCAGATCATTGTCAACATAACCCTAAGATGCTGCTTCATCATGTGATCAGAGTGCATTTTATAGGAGTCAAACCTCATGGTTAATCCACGCAACCTAGTGGCTGAAGTTCCACCAAATTTCAACTTCAAAACCTCCCACATGCTTTGGGTAGTGTCATAGGTCTCGAACTCACACATTACATCATTGTGCATGCTGCTTAACATTATTATGCACGCACACCAATTTTTCTTAGCCCATTCATTATAGGCTAATTCATCTAATTTGTGTTGTTTTGAGTACCCTTCTATGGGCTTAGTCGAGGAGTGAGACAAGACCTCTACGACCTATTGCTCATCTAAGACATACTGGATCTTGTGATGCCATATATCATAGTTCTCCCTATCCAATTTCTCCCGTTTGTTTAAATTGACAATTATTCTCTTGGATGCCATATCACTACAAAATGTAAAAAAGGGATATTAGACGCACACCTAAGAAATCTGCTACGTCCATCCAAGTTAGAAAAGAAATAATTTAGACATGTCGCAAGATCAAAAAATCGTTAGACTTCAGAATCATCTCTTGCACCACAATATCCAATTATTAAATTTCTAACCTAATTCCCGTGCAAATTTAAAATAAATATGGGAGATTTAATCATAAATCTTGTGACGACCCCAGACTTTCATTTCGTATTATTTAATTGACTAATTATTTTGATTAAGTGGTTAATTAATTAATTTAAATTAGTTATATTGAGAGACAAGGAGAAAGGGCATGGGCTTTAGAATACAGCCCTGAAAGTTAGAATGAGCTATTAGGCCTAGGAAGGAGTGACAAGCACACATGCCCATGAGAATAACCCATGACCCACCAAGCCTACCTATGGGACACTTGTCCCCCATAGAGAAACCCTAGGGAGTCAACTATGACTAGTAGGTGGGAATGAAAAATTACCATTAGGTAAAAGTTGACTAGTGGGTGAATGGTGAGATTGAGTGTAAAATCTTGTGATAGGATTTTCCCATCATTGGAATATTTTTGAAAAATGCTAAGGTATGGCCTAGTTTATTCTAGCTAGTACATGTCATGCTTAGGGGAGTGACACTTGTGAATTGGAGTGGAAAGTGGAAGAGAAGAGATGGGGAGGGCATTCAGTTAGGCTAGTTGTCGAAACCCTTTAGGGGTTTTTCCCATGCCCTTCTCTCCAATCTAAGCTAATGGTCACCATAGGATCATGTAAGAGAGAAGTGACAATGTGATTGACAAGTGAAGAGAGGTGTCATGAGGAAAAGGAAAGGAAAAAGGAAGAAGAAAAGCAATGAGGGATCCAGGTGAGGTTGTTGTGTGCATCCTTTGGAGTTTTCCTAGGAGTACTTGCAAATCTAGTGAAAGGAATATCTTAGACTTGGAAAAGAAGATGAAGTACATGATGTGAGGTGTGTAAGAGGTATGGTGGTGTAAGGAAATGAGTGGAGATTGCTTGAAATGGAAGAAAACTAGGAATGGAGGGAGGGAGAGTTTCGGATGATATTTGGAACCAAGGCATAGCCGGATCATGCAAGCTCTCTTTCCCAAAGGCATGGCCATGGAATCTTGTGGATTGACATGAGAGTGGTTAGTTGAGTGTGTCATAGGATTGAAATGACAAGAGAATGAGGCAAGAGAGGGGAGGAGGTTTCGGTGGAGACTTTGGGGAGGCAAGGTATTCGGTTTCTCATTTCTCCCATTTCTCATCATTTATTTTCTTTCCCCATGCAACCACCATTGCTTAGTCTTATGTCTTTCAAATCAAGGTATGGTGAAGTTTCCTTGACCGCTAAAGAGAAGTGCATGGCCGAATACCCTTGAGGAGACCACCCCTCACTTAGCTAGCTCACAAACACACACAAGCTCTCTTTCTCTCTGCCTCTCAGCCAACCCCTCTTCTCCCTCAACTCTCAATTGTTTTACTTTCTTCTAACCTCTAAATATCATCATATCCTTAGAAGAAAAGAGCTAGAACAATTATTTTGAGGAAGAGTTGCTCTTAAAAAGGTAAGTGCATTCTTATCCTACTTTTAGCAATCTTGGTATACCTTTGAATGATTTTTGTTTTGTTTGATTCTTTTTGTATGTATGTATAAAATTAAACCTTTAGGGGGAAAACTTGCCATGTTTAGTATAGTAAGAATTCATGTTTAAGTTATGGTATTTTTCCTAAGTTGAGAAGTTGAAATGATATGTGGTTTAGTTAGTTATTTAACATGAAGTGGAATAAAGGAAATGCATGCATGATTGAAGGTTTACTAGCATAATGTTGGATGATGCTTTTAGTGCTATTTATTTAGTAGTAAAAATCCATGTTTAAGTTTAAATATCATGTTAAGATTAAAGACTAATTCATGTGGAGAATTTGAATACTTGATATGAAAGGAGAATATGGTATGATCAACAAGTTGAGCAAAAGGTGGAAAATATATTTGTTAGATTTTGACTTGGAGATGAAAATGTTGGGTTATGCATGCATATATTTCGGATTTAAGGATTTCTTTGGGTGGAAATTATTGATTTGATTATTGTGCTATGTTATAATGATATGTTTAAATTTTTGGAGACATTAGATGCATATGAATAAAATGGTTACACTAGCATGATTGGTGATTTTCACTTAAATCATTGGGTGATTTATCTTGAAAGAAAAAGTGCATAAAATAAAAAAATTAAATGACCTAGAGTTTCGGCCAAGCCTTGTTTTTAGGGTTAGGAAAGTACATTTAAGTGATTGGAGTTGAATTAGAATACTTGGAGAATATTAGGAGACAAAAAGTTAGGAAATTACAAATGGAGGGTCTCGGCCCAACCCTAGTGGGAAGGGGCCGAGCACCCCTAAGTGTAGTAGAGGCCCATTAAGTAATTTTGGGAAGGAAATGAGTAAGATTATGAGGTGCGAAAATTTTTAAAGAGTTTACCATAGAATAAGCATTATGTTCGTCACCTATTGTATATGAATAGTAACACGAGTCTCACGTCTCATGCATATAGCACGAAAATTATGTTTTAAACATGTTTTTAAAAGAAAAGAAATCAATTAAAGTTTTATACGAACCCTAAAGGCTGGGACGGGATAGTATCCCAGTAGAACTCCCTGTTCACTTAGGAGTGATTAAAATTGAGTGAAAACCCCTGGGTCGATAAAGAACCGTCGGCAAACCATGTATGAGTCCAAAGGGATGTCTGGAGCGTGGTCGCACCTAAAACTAGTGGGTTCATAGAGAATGGTGTTGGCTTCGGCCTCATCGATACAGAAAAGTTTGTAGTCGCTCGGTGAGTGATCAATCACCGAGTGATGAAGAGCGCGAAAGGGCGCGAAATGTAGCTATTTAGATTTGATACGGTCGCCGGCTGCTACTGTAACTAGCAGGAATACACAGTGCATAGGGGAACCATGAGGTGTCCAATAGAGGTCATGACAAAAGATGGGCTTTCGGGCCATATATAATATGATAAGTGGCGCCTAAAATAAGAAAAATGAAAAGTTTTTGCGAAAAGATGAATTTTGAAAGAAAACTCCATTGTTTTGTTTTCTGAGATTATGAACAAGCATATGAAAAGAATACGAAAAGAAAAAGAGAAATTTCAAGACATGAGCATGAACATGTGCACACTATAAAATCATGAGTCTCATAATGCATTAAATATAGCTGATTGTTTGCTATTTATTTATATGTATGCTTACATTGCTTCTGTTATGATATAAATGTGCTTACTGAGATTTCTCTTGAAATCTCACTTCTGTTTATCTCTCCACTATCACATTTTTGAGATGATAGAAGTAATTGCAGGTAATGACGACTTTGCAGAGTATGACCCTAGGGACGGTGCCTTGGACTCCCAAGGGGCCGACTGAGTCCGTCACTTCCGAGCTAGTGATTCTAGACTACTTAAGCTGTTGGGCGGTGGAGTCACTACCCCTAGCTGCATACATCTTTGGTAATATACGCCCTACCAGGTGTTGTATAGTTCTCAGCATAGACGATTCCCTCCACATGGGTCGCCTTTATGAGTCATCATCCAGGATGAGTTGTGAGGTGACACCAACCTTGAATTTGGACCGCCTCCATTACGGCCCAAACTTCAAGGAGATTAAGAAGGAACCAATAGTTTAAGAAGTGATGGTTGGGGATCCTCCATGCAGCTTTTGTATTTATTTGCATATATTTTGGTCTTCCGTTAGTTTGGAAGAATGAACACTTATCAAGAATCGTTATGTTTATATTAATCGTAATGAAATATTTTGGGATATTATTGTATTAAGTCATGTGATACATGCATAGAAATGTTTGACCTTTTTCCACTACGATAACCTTTAAAAAAGAAAAAATCTAGTACACGATAAGACGATGGGTGAACTTCCCTGTGATGCTCATCCCCGACGTCACGGTTTGCATACGATCCCAAACGCAAGTTAGGGCGCCGAGAAATCTCAACCATACTCCTACTATCTAAAATAGTCACCTAGTCCTAATCAAGCGTAAAGATAGATCCTACTAAAATCGCAGTAACTTGTTGGGCCAGTCTACATAAACAATTACAACAACTATAGCAACCTGTTGGGCTAGTCTACAAAGATGGTTCATATAAGACCATTACAGTCCATTTTTCTCGTTCCATCAGTGCATTTACAATTCTTACTGGAGCTACCATGGTGTTATCGTTGTACAGTGCATTTACAGTTCTTACTGAGGTTACTACAATTCTTTCAGCCTATTAATTTACACTGACAACTCTAATTAAGACTACCTAGTGAGAATAAATCTATTTTATCACGAGAATAAATTAAGGAAAAAATCTACTCAACCTCCTACTATTCATACAACCTCCACACACCACACATTATTTTATTTTATTTTTAATCAAATATTTAATTTATAAATAATGAATAAAAAAATTAAATTAATTCAAAAAGAACAAATTCAAAAAAATATATTCAAAAATTAAAAATGAATAAAAAATGATGGTGTGTGGAGGTTAGGAGGTTGTGTAGAAGTGCTCTAAATTAAGGTTAATGTCTAATCATACAAGCCTAACGTTTATAGATGATAAAATAATGTTTTGAATACCGTACCGGTATCGGTTAAGTCACTGAAACGAAATATTTCGATACCGACACCGTTTCGTGTACCGTTTCGGAATAATTTATACATAAATAAATTATATATATAAATACAATTATAAATTATATTTCAAAATAATAGTTAATATATAAATAAATTATATAGATAAATATATATATATGTAATTAATTTAGTCTAAATTGAGGTTAAAACATAGTAAAAAAAAACTGGGAAGGCTGAAAAAAAAAATAACAAAAAAATATTTAACCCCTACCTAGACAAAAGGACACCCACGGCCCAGTGGTGGGCGTCGGTCTTAGGCATCAAGGAAGTCTTGGGTTCGAAACCCGGGACTGACCCTTTTTTTATTATAGCACTTGGGCAGTAGGCCTAGATTTCAATCCAAAAAAAAAAAAATATAATGGGCCGAGAGGCCCAAGCCCAGCCCAAATAGAACAGAAGAGCTGCATGCTCTTCTTCAACCTTCGGCCAGGGCACTGTTCACATGAACAGTGTATGTGAACAGTGCCCTTTTAACAACAATTACCACAATAGCGGCACAAACATCCATTTATGCCGGAAATTGCTGCCTGTTGCAGGAAAGGAAGAACTGGTGCCACCACAGCACCACCAGGTGCTTGCGACACTAGCAGGTGCGCATAGCACCACGAGGTGGTGCGCGCTGCACCACCGTGGTGTTGTGCGTGCTGCACAAGTGCAACACTGCACCTCTCATATTTTGTTTTATTAAAAAAAAAAAATAGATGAAAAAAAAACTTAAGCAATTGCCAAAAAAAAAAATTGTAAGCGATTATTGATGCTCTGATACCAATGATAGAAAATACACAGTGGAAAAATTACCTCAAGTTTAGCTTATCAAATTACTCCACAAGTTTTTCCAGATTGATAAATCACCAAAATTTCCTCTTAGTGATAAAGTGTACTATGTAGTATAAAACTAAAGTGACACTTAATAATTTATAGCCTAAAAATTATCACAAGAGAGAACAAAGAGAAAGAGATTTTTATTTTCAGATAGTGCCAAAAACCAAGCTGAGGGGGGGCTATATATAGCCCACCCTCATATGACTGGCCATCAAGGCTAGCTATTTAAAAAGGCAAAAAAAAAATGCATGGCATAAATGCCATGCGTTTACGTTACAAGCCATGTAACGCATGGCCTTAAAGCCATGCGTTACATGCTTGTAACGAGGGTAAGAGGTCAGCCCCATGTAGGCGCCTCCCCCCATTTCTTACAGTATTCTTTTATAGTTCTTAGCTGTGCTTATTTAGGCTTGTGTATTTTTTTCCTTCCTCTTTTTTGTTGTCTCTTTGTTGATTTTTGGACCTTTTTTTTTAATGTGAATGTTTAGAGTTCAGGTCTGAATATAAGAACATGCATGCCGATGTTTAACGAAAAAAAAAATATACATCTCACCCAAAAAATAAAACTAACAACTCTATAAACATAAAAAGAGAATACGAAAACATTGTTTAGATATGAAAGTATGATATCAAATTTGATAGAAGAAAGACTAAAATAGAAGTATGAACAAAACAACTCAAACAAAAAATAAACAAACTAGTTTTTTTTGTTAGCATACAAATTTATCAGCACAACCATATAATAAACAATATATAGTCAGCAAACATAAAAGAATATATCATAAAATATGCTTACAAATATAAAATTAAGAATGCAGCTATGAAAGAAATTATCAAATAATAACTTACAATGACACCCTTTTAAAAGTGCATTGTCCTCCTCCCATTGCTCATAACACGACTGTAGAACAAAACATAGCAAATCAAAGAAATCAAATTTTGGAGGACCAGTAATAATAAAAATAAAGAAACTAAGATGAAATGGCAGATTAAGACATGCTTTTATATTAATTTAGGATTCATTAGCAAATATGATGATGCCCCTACACGTCGGTCTTAACCTTTTCAACTTCTGGACCTTTTTAATTAAGTTTTAGTTGAGACTATGTGAAAAGGAAGAGACATGGATCTGAAAGTATTATTGTCCTTTTTCAGAAATTTTCTTTCACAGCAACGAATGTGATAGACATAAAAGGTGAATGGGGTTAAGTGGATTTTCTTGATTTTCGATGTTTTCATATTTAGTGTGTTCTCATATTTATTTACTTACTCTTCTTTTCAATATATATAATAATACACTGATAGTATTTAATTAATTTTTTTGTATGCAAAAAACAAAGATAACCTCTTCTATCTCACTGGACACATGAACTGGCGGACACATACTCTGAGATTTTACTTTTTCTAGATTTTGATGTATTTATTGATAGATTTTTCTTAATTTAAGATTTAATATTTATCTATTATTCTCTTAATGGATCTGAACTTAATGGTTTTAATGTCAATTCTTTTAATTGCATGAATACATTTAACGAAATGAATCCAAACTTAATTGTGCCAATACAAACAGCAAATGGAGTTAATTGCATGAATATAGACACAAGTCAATAGAGTTAATGGATTTAATGGAATATGTTAACGGCATAATTGGGATTTAAGGAAAAACAACAAATTCTATTAGAACTGTTGGGATCGACGGAAGCTCACAAATAATATGGAGACCAGAATTTAACGTGGTTCGGCCAATTTAGCCTACGTCCACACACTCAAAGAGGAGAATTTGTATTAAACAACAAACCAATTATTTACAATGGTTTCTCTCAACTCTCACAGCTTCTAATCTCTCCAACAGACCTCACCTCAAGCTCTACTTCCTCATTACAATCTTACATGTATTTATAGAAGAAAGAAATAGTGTGAACGTGTAAATGACGATGGAGATTCCGGCAGCCTACTTTCTTGAATTTTCCGGCGGCGCCTACCTTCCAGCTGCTACTGACAGTGCCTACCTTCACCTTCCAGAAGCCTCCAGCTTCTTATCACGTTGCGTGTTGATTTCCAACAATCTCCCCCTCAACACCAAACGGAGGATATCCTGGCACATTTTAGTTCAAGGTACTTAACCTGGCTATGTTTCTACATAGCTCAAGTTTTTCATTGTGACTACCTTTGTTAGCATGTCCGCTGGATTCTCTTTTGTATGGATCTTTACAAGCTTCAACAGTTGCTGCTCCATTACTTCACGTATCCAGTGATATCAAATATCGATGTGCTTTGTCCGAGAGTGGTACATCGAGTTTTTACTCAGATCAAGAGCACTTTGACTATCACAATAGATTCTGTGCTCTTTTTGACTGACTTCCATTTCTTGGAGGAACCGCTTTAGCCACAACATTTCTTTACCTGCTTCTGTTATAGCAATATACTCTGCTTCTGTTGTAGATAAAGCCACACATTTCTGCAGTTTGGACTGCCATGATACAGCTCCACCTGCAAATGTGTAAATATATCCTGATGTAGATTTTCTCCCATCAAGATCACCTGCCATATCAGCATCTGTATAGCCATCCAAGACTGGGTTAACTCCCCCGTAGCACAAGTACAACTTTGATGTACCTTTAAGGTACCTGAGAATCCACTGTACTGCTTTCCAGTGTTCTTTCCCTGGATTTGAAAGAAAACGGCTCATAACTCCAACAGCGTGAGCGATGTCAGGTCTGGTACAAACCATGACGTACATTAAACTTCCTACTGCTGAGGAGTACGGTACTATAGCCATTTCTTGAACCTTTTCTGGTGATAAGGGACATGAGCTTTTGCTCAATTTGAAGTGATTAGCCAGTGGAGAACTGACTGGTTTTGCTTTCTCCATGTTGAACCTTCTTAATAGTTGTTCAACATACTTTTCCTGTGACAGCCATAGCTTCTTTTTCTTCCTGTCACGAGTGATCCTCATGCCCAAAATCTGCTGGGCAGGTCCTAAGTCTTTCATCTCAAAGACTTTGGAGAGATCCTTCTTTAGCTTCCTGATAATGGATGGATCTTTTCCAATAATCAGCATGTCGTCAACATAGAGCAGTAACATCACGAAGTCACCTTCTGAAAATCTCCGGATGTAAACGCACTGATCTGCAGCAGTTTTCTTGTAGTCATGACTCATCATGAATGAGTCAAACTTCTTATACCACTGTCTGGGAGCCTGCTTCAAACCGTAAAGGCTCTTTTCCAACTTGTAGACCAAATGTTCCTTTCCAGGAACTTGGAAGCCTTCTGGCTGCTCCATGTAAATCTTCTCATCAAGGTTGCCGTGAAGAAATGCTGTCTTCACATCCATCTGTTCAAGCTCCAAGTCAAGACTTGCCACCAATCCGAGTACCACTCGAATTGAAGTCATCTTCACAACAGGTGAAAATACCTCATCAAAGTCGATTCCTTTCTTCTGCTGGAATCCTTTGACGACCAAGCGAGCTTTGTGCTTCACCTGCTTTCCATCATTTTTTAGTTTGAACACCCATTTGTTTCTCAGTGCTCTCTTATCGTTTGGAAGTTCCATCAGCTCATAAGTCTGATTCTTCTGTAACGAGTTCATCTCATCCTGCATAGCCTGCATCCATTTGTTGCTATCTGGATGAGATATTGCCTCCTGGAAGTTTTCTGGCTCCCCCTCATCTGTAAGAAGAATATAATCTGATTCCGGATATCTTCGTGACGGAATCAACAATCGCCCTCTAGAGGATCTATCCTGCTGAGGTTGATCACCTGACAACTGTGGAAATTCTGCAGTTTTTGATGGAGAAGGCAACTGCTCCCCCTGCTCAGTAGTGGTTTCTCCGTTGTCAGTATCCTCTTCTTCTTCTGGGAAAACTTCCTGTCTATCTTCAGTGTTTGAAACAGACTGAAGTGGTAGTGAACTCGGAGCTGGTTCTGGAGCACTTGGAGTTATTTGTTCTGATCCAAACATCTAGTCTTCATGGAACACTACGTCCCTACTTCTGATGACCTTCTTCGCTTTTGGATCCCATAATCTGTATCCAAACTCTTCATTTCTATAGCCGATGAAAAAACACGGAGTAGACTTTTCATCAAGTTTATGTCTTTTCTCCTTTGTTACATGTGCAAATGCTTTGCACCCAAATACTCTTAGATAAGAGTATGTAATCTTGCGGCCTGACCACACCATCTCTGGGACTTCGAACCTATGTTTTGAATTCCGTTCCGTTCCGGCCGGAACGGCTGGAATGTTCCGTTCCGGTGCCTCAACCGGAACGAGATACCACCTTATTCCGTTTCGGTCCAAATTCCGGCCGTTCCGGTCAAATTCCGGCCATTCCGGTCAAATTTCGGCCGTTTCGGCCATTCCGGTACAAATTCCGGCCGTTCCGGTCCCTATTCCGGTTTAGATTATTTTTATAATTTTTTTGTGTTTGAATGATATTTTTTTTTAATTTTAAATTTAGATGGTATTTAATTAATTTTAGAATATAAAATATATTTATATACTTTGTAATTTTAAATACGTTTTTTTTAATATTATTATTTTTAATATTTTATCTATTTATTTATTTTTGTATCTCAACTCAAATTTGTATTTTTTCAACTTCCAATCATTTTATAAATTTTTAATTCTTCTAATATGTATACATATATATGATACACACTTACATATATATATGTTTTTATTCTATTAATTGTTAGTTTATATATATATATATATAAATATTTATTGTAATATATAATTAATCCCGAAACGGAACACCGGAACGAAACGGAATCGAAATATTCCGTTCCAATGCCTCAACCGGAACGGAATTCAAAACTTTGCTTCGAACTGCAGTGGAACTGACGGTGTTCTGTTGATCAGGTAACAAGCTGCTTTTACTGCTTCACCCCAAAATGGCTTAGGCAACTTTGCCATACTCAGCATGCATCTGGTTCATTCCACAATGGTCCGGTTCATCCGTTCTGCTACACCATTATGTTGTGGGGTGTAGGGGACACTCTTCTCGTGTCTGATGCCATGTCTGGAGCAGTATTCTCTGAACTTTCGAGAAGTATATTCACCTCCATTGTCTGTCCGGAGGCATTTCAGCTTCTTGCCTGTTTCTCTTTCTACCATGGCATGAAAGTTTTTGAATTGTTCAAAAACTTGATCTTTCCTTTTTAGGAAATACTCCCACACTTTTCGTGAAGCATCATCAATAAAAGTAACAAAATATTTGTTACCTCTAAGTGATTCAACTTCAAAAGGACCACAAACATCAAAGTGTACCAAGCTCAATAACTCTGATCTTTTTCCAGCAGATGTCTGGAATGAAACTCTATACTGTTTACCAAATAAACAGTATTCACAAGGATTGAGAGCAATACCTTTGTTTACTGTAATCAATGCTTTCTTTGCAAGCATAAACACCTCTTTTTCTCCCATGTGGCCAAGTCTCCGATGCCACAAGCTTGGTGATGTATCATCTTCAGTTACATTGAGACTGTTTGCACATATCTTAGCACTTGATTTGTACAAAGTGCCACAGATATGTCCCTGTGCAACGACCATTGCTCATTTCTTCAATTTCCAAGCATTGTTGCTGAAGATGCTTTCGTAACCCTATTGATCAAGGGTTCTTATAGAAATTAGGTTGAGTCGAAGATCGGGTACGTGCCGAACGTCATTTAGCACCATAGTACAGCCAACACTGGTTTTTATTCTGACAACTCCAATGCCCACGATCTTTGAGAAACTCGAATTTCTCATCTTGACTGTACCGAAGTCTCCTGCCTTGTAAGTACTGAAGAAATCCTTACAAGGAGTGGCATGATAGGATGCTGCTGTATCTATTACCCACTCGGTTTCCTCGCTTGAAACGTGCAAGCAAGATTCTTCACCAGCGGAAAGGAGTACACAATCTCCAGAAAGCGTCACTGCAGCTTCGCCTTCTTTGTTCTTTGACTGATTGCTTGGCTGATTTTGCTCCTTCTGCAACTTTCGACATTCTCTTTTAAAGTGGCCTTCAATACCACAATAAAAGCATTTTCCCTTCTTTCGCTGTTTACCGGGACTTTGGGATCTCCCTTTGTTTTGACTTTTGTTCCTTTCTCGACTTCTACCTCTACTATTTCTCTGATGCCTTCTTTCTGTTACAAAGGCATCTGTCTCGTCTCCTCCAATCTCCTTTCGTCTAATCTCTTCATTAAATAAGGCGTCTATCACCATTGACATGGCGAGCTTTCCATCTGGAGCTGAATTACTAAGTGAGACCACTAGCGTTTCCCAGCTATTTGGTAGGGAACTGAGAAGTAGTAGAGACTACTTTTCATCTCCGAGCTTAAAATCTATGGATGCAAGTTGATTTACAAGATTATGAAACTCGTTGGTGTGTGCGGCCACTGAGATGCCGCTTTTGAGTTTCAAGTTGACAATGCGTCTCATTAGTAATGCATTGTTCCGAGCAGTTTTTGCCTGGTACATGTTTTCCAGCTTTTTTCATAGCTGATAGGCATCCGTTTTCTGTGCAACATGATGAAAAACACTATGGTCAATCCACTGCCGGATCTGACCAATAGTTTTCTTATTCAACTTATGCCTGTCTTTTTCCGTTACATCATTTGGCTTTACGCTTTTCTCTTCAATTAGATCGAAGAGATCTTTACAATTTAGGAGATCTTCCATTCGAGGTCTCCATAGTGCGTAATTTATAGATGTTAGCTTGATCATCGCACCTGCACATGAATCCTCCATCAGTTCGGTTTTAATCTTTGATTTGAGTGACCTTTTCTCAACATTCGGAGTTAAATCTCAACAAACGGAGCTCACCGTTGCATCCGGAATGATGGAAAACCTTGAAAACGACTCTTGTCTCGTTCCAAAACGATCAAAATTGTGTCGAAAACCTGAAAAATAAGACAAACGGAATATTCCTTCTGAAACAGAATATTCTCTGACGTCACCGAAATATTTTTCTGACGTCGCCAAAATATTCCCTCCGGTCACCGGAATATTCTTCCAGTCACCGGAATATTCCTGCACCAGAATATTCTTGTCGGTGACGGAATATTCTTTCAGATGATGGAATATTCTTTTCGATGACAGAATATTCCGCCAGCGACAGAATATGCTGACGAAATATTCCTTCCCTGATGGGTTGCTGGAGCGGGTTGCGAACCGGATCGGTGATGGGTCTGGGTCAGATCATCTGGAATCCGGGTCGGAGCTTGTCTTCTTCCCTGGCGCGCGCGTGTGGCGCGTGGGTCCCGTGGCCGGCGCGTGGCCGTTGCCGAGTCGGCGCATGTGGAGCGTGTAGCTTCGTCCGGTGTCCACTTGAGACGAAATTTTCACCAGAATTTTCATCTTGACCTGAGGAATCTGATGGTATCCTCCAAACTTGATTTCGATCAAGTTTAAAAATGGATCTTTTACGAAAATTTACAAATCCGACCTTCTACCGGCTCTGATACCACTTGTTGGGATCGGCGGAAGCTCACAAATAATATGGAGACCAGAATTTAACGTGGTTTGGCCAATTTAGCCTACGTCCGCACACTCAAAGAGGAGAATTTGTATTAAACAATAAACCAATTATTTACAATGGTTTCTCTCAACTCTCACAGCTTCTAATCTCTCCAACGGACCTCACCTCAAGCTCTACTTCCTTATTACAATCTTACATGTATTTATAGGAGAAAGAAATAGTGTAAACGTGTAAATGACGGTAGAGATTCCGGCGGCCTACTTTCTTGAATTTTTCGACGGCGCCTACCTTCCAGCTGCTACTGATGGTGCCTACCTTCACCTTCCAGAAGCCTCCAGCTTCTTATCACATTGCGTGTTGATTTCCAACAAGAACAGGTGTTAAACCAACACTTTTCTGTTAATGAACAAAGGTTTAAACAACACAAACATTAATTAGATGAGATGGAACTGACAAGTATATGAACAACTTATAAAAGAGATTAATTGCACGTGATTCAAAACTGAGAAGTGGAATACAACGTGAAACTTAACAATAAACTTAACGAAAAAAATTTAGTAGACATTAAACCAACAAATTCTCTTAGATAACCATATTCTATATATAAAGATATATATTTGAGTTGGGTTTAAGTGTATTTATTTAAGTTGCTTTGAACCATTTATAAACCCAGCCTGTGATCATTTTAACCCAACTCTTTTACCCCCTTAAAATGTTGCCGTTTAGTATCAGGAGTTAATGATTTATGGCCCTTCTTTCTTGCTTGCGCCAGCTTTCTACACACTTCAAAAACGTTGCCGTTTGCTTCAAGGAATTAATGAAATCCCTGGGCATTTTCTCCCCGCGTGCGTCTGCTTCCTTTCTTTGCTTTTCTTTTTTTTTTTTCTTCTTTTCTTTTTGGCTGCTTCCTCTGTTCTTTCCCTATTCTACCCGTGATGTTTCAGCCCAAAATCGCAGCTTTTCATTCTTGTTTAGCAACCACACGTTGCTCTTTCGGATGCATAGGAAATTGATGGACATTTCCCCTCTGATTTTAGCTCCAATCCGTGTCCCGCGTGCCATAAAAATTCCTCCTTTCTCGCAAAATCGTGTGCTAAACTATGGTTTTCTTCCCTTGTTTTGGTCTGCTAAAGACAAATCTCTAGCAATGGCAGTGCTTCCTTGTGCTAGCCGAGTTGTTGAGTGACACTTGGTGTCCATTTCGCGCCACATTGAAATCCAGGTGGTTCCTTTCCGGTCTATAAATAGGCCACGGTATTGCACTCTGAAAATCACCTCGAAACCGCGATTTAACTTCCCTTAAGAGTTTGGATTCATGTTTACCCATTTCCAAGCCGAGTTTCTTCTTCTATGTAACTCGAGTTCAGCCACCTTATTCTATTTTCTCCCAGGTCCGAAAATTTGGATCGTTCTTGTAGTTGTTTCCTCGTCGTGAGATCACCGTTTTGCATCGTATACGATATCTTCGATAAGTATTTTCTTTCATTTTAAGTGATTAATTTATTTATATATTGATTTTAGTTTATTTTCGTAGTATTAATTTATTTATGATCAAGTGTTCAATTTAGTTAAATAATAATTACATTTTATTTATCTCCATTAAGATGATTAATTCTTTTTGTTTATAATAATTGAGATTATTATCTTAGTTGATTATATATAAATAAATATCATTCTATTTACGTTAATTGTTTAATTGATTTGTTAATATTATTTATTGTTTTTATTGATGTTGCCTTATTTTATTTGTGTTTTATTTATGTCTATTTTTATTTAATTTAGTTGTTTTCGATATTCATATTTATATATTTGTAATGTTTTATATACGTTGGCGCGATGGGCACGACTTTAGTAGCAAGTTCATGGGTGGAAGCGCGGAGTCACTCTTCGGCATTTTCGGTAACTTCAAGAATTTTTAGCAAATGTATTGTAAATATTTTCCAAGTAAACTTCAAGATTTAAATATATTTTGCTTTAATAACTAAGTGTCTGGTTGATGATTGAACTTGTTGAATATTGGATATTTTGTACATGATGATACGCATTGTGCAATTGTGCGCTTGATCAAGTGTATATTTGATATATGGGATTTTAATGTGAAACTTGATTTTGGTATGTTGAAATGTTTTGATTGATTGGTTTTAAAGGAGAGATATTGTAGGGATGGTGGTAAGGAGGGATGGCGGTGTAGTCCTGCCTGTGATGCCTACAGTATTATTGGATTTGTGGATTTTAAGGGTTTTGATTTGAGTGTGTTTGTCATAATGGGGATGTCGATACGTATTGTCTGCTATGATTAGAATGTTTATGTCATTAGATGGATGGTATGAATGTAGTGATAAGCAGGGATAGTAGTAGAGTCCCACTTACGGCTCCCACCTACTGTGTTAATTGGATTTGTGAGCCATTTTTTAGAAAAATATTGTAGTTTGTTTGGGCTTTACTGACCTACGGTGCCGTTTAGGTATCGTAGATTTTGATGCAAAGGACGAGGAGGTTAAGCCTAAGAAAGAGATGGCTCTGCCATTAGAGTAGTTTGGTGTAGTTTGTTGTCTTGAGAAACGTTTTCCCACCTTTAGATAATTATGTATCTTTATGTATTATCTTTAGGATGATTGTATTAAATCTCTTGCTGAAAAATTTGTGTATAAACTGCTTTGTAATATTTTCTAAAATCCTGGTACTTAATTATCGACTTGGCTTTTTCGCTGTGTCTATTGTTTTATTCATGTACATATACTTAACACTTGTTATTGAGGTGTGTGATCCGAGTTGTTAGCATCTCAACACCTCAATTCATGTGTTTTCGTAAGTGGGAGTTGGGAGCGTCACAGCATTGCTCATTGTTATATTGTTTAGCCATTGAACTTTATTTTACAGAAATCTTGTCTTTACTATATAAAATAATTAAAGGATTGAAACCGTATTATTTATTATTAATTTCACAATTTGATTTTAATAGTAACTATAAATGTTACACCTTTTATTATAAATACTTCAAGTTTAGTATTATTTATATGAAATGAATATTTAATATTATTATTTTAGATTGTGATGTTATTTATGCTATTAAACTCTTACTTTTAAATCAAGAAATGTTTTAAGAATATTTAAACGATGTTAGTATTTATTAAATTTCTTGTAAGATTGAATAATTTTGTTGATTAGAAAAGGTAAATCTATTTTAAGAATTTAGGTTTTTATGACTTGTTGAATGTAGTTTTGATTATTTTACTAAAGTATAATTTTAAAGGTGTAAATATGTTATTAGTATTTTAAATAATTTATGATATTATAATTTCTTGATTTTCCTATGAAACATAATATTCATTTGATTATTTACCATAATATGAATTTAATTTAGCAGAATGTTGCTACACATTATTCTAGAAATCTTAGTGTCAATTCATACTTCATTTTGATAACGTTACACTATGAAGGAAACTTTGGAAGCATCACATATTGGTAATTAATTTGATCAAAAATTAGGATCATCACAGTTTAACTTCGGTAAGGATCCATAATTTTATTTCCTTTGAATTTTTATATTTTTATATTTTAATATTAAATATGTATTATTTGTTAATATAAATATTGGATGTTATGAGTTAGTTGATATTGATAATATTTTGTTGTGCTTGTTGAAGCTATCCTTTTCCTCTGGTAAACCGTGTGCTTGAGGACCTCTACTTGATCACTTCTTCTAGAATCAAACTAGTGTATCTCCTCTTTAAAACTCATTTGAATCCGAAAACTATAGTGGTATTATATTGGGTATTTTCTTGCCATAAGATCACCATTTTATATTATATACAATATTCTTGATAAGAATTTTCCTCGTTTTAGTAATTAATTAATTTATTGATTGAAATTAATTTAATCAAGTGGTATTATTTTGTCTATGATTAAGTGCTTAATTTAGTTAAATAATAATGGCATTTTATTTATTTGTATTTAAGTGTTTAAATTATATTGTTCATTATATTTATGTTTATTCTCGGAGTTATTTTATTTAATTTGTTAATAATATTTATTATTTTATTTATGTTGTTTTATTACTGATGATGCGATGGACGGGTTTAGCAGTGTGATCGCTGGTGGAGGATCGGGATCCTTTTTTGGCAATTTCGCTATTTTCGAAAATGATTATCAAGCATATTGTAATTATTTTCTAAATAAATTTTGAAATTTAAATATATTTTGCATTAACTAACTTTGTGTTTGCTTGATGTTTAGTCTTGTTGAATGTTGGTTATTTTTGTACATGGTTGTATGCAATGTGTAAGTACATTTATAACTCAATTTTAGTATTTATTTGTGTATATAGAATTAACATGTTTAAGGGATGTTTTTATTAAGTGCTTAATGGATTCATAAGACTTGCTATATTGTGTTAGGTTGATGGTAATTGACAGTAGTGAAATAAGTGGTGGAAAAATATTATAAGGAGTAAAGATATGTTTTGGTAAATTATGGTTTAAGAGTTTGATGAGGGTATGTGGAATTGGAATGATAAAAGAACGATGTTAAGGATTTAAGAGATTCTCAGTTTTGGAAAGGATCCCTTAGAGAAGTATTTGTTCTATATTTTAATAAAGAATATGATGACTAAATTAAGTTGATAAGTGTTTGTGGAAGATTTTATGGATCAATTCTCTTAAGGAGTGGTATAAGGATTAAGATTATTTAATGATAAAATTGTTGAATTTATGTAAGCTGTAGTAAGTTGTTCTATGGAAAAGTAAGAAAGTATACGGAGAAAATCTTTTGGATAAGCAAGATTTTATCCTAAAAAATTATTAATAGCAATTGAGAAGGTTGATATGAGAAGTTTGGTTAATAAAAGAACTAAGTGGGACTTATAAAGTTTTGGTTTTATGCTTTTGAATTAAGGTAAAATTACTTTGGTTGTAGTCAAGTGAGGTTATTTATGATTTAAGAATTGTGATCCAAGATAAAGAGATAGTGGAATATAGTGAGACTTTGATGAAAGACCTAAGAGTTTACAAGTGTATGTTAGTAAGAATATGACTTGTTGAGTAAGGTGGCTTGTTTTATATTGGAGAAACACCTAATTTTGAGACTATGCTCGATTCTCATTCGGTTTCTGGTTCGAGCGAGATATAAGTAGAAATTTCGTTTGATACTTGTTCGATATTTTGCTCGAGCGTGATATCTTGTCAGTTAAATTCTGAAGTTTTCTTTTGGTAGAAATGTTTATGATTTAAGTAAATAATAATTGTACTGCAAGAATTATGTGTGAATTGTAAGTGCATAGTTTGCATGGCATGTACCCCAAGAAACATGTAGCATATATGAAAAGGTTTAAGAGTACATGCACATTTAAATATTTCATAAGATTTTCATGTTATAAATAATAATGTTTTTCAAAAAAGTATGGATATGAACTTTTATAAGAACAGGATAATAAGAAAGGAATAAGGAAATTTAAAAGTCACGTTACAATGGGAAAGACGATATATAACTCCATATGACTGGCATACCGATATGAACGACAATACGTAATGCCTGTCAAATGATAAGAATTCATGTCAATGCGAAGATGTCGATACGTAACGCCCACTATAGTAATTTACGTCATGATGGAGACGGCGATACATAACGCTCGTATGACTGAGATGATTTTGCGGTGAAGGCGATACGTAACTACTGCTATAATAAGTATTTTCATGTCGCGACGGGGAAGACGATACATAACTCCCGTTCGACTAACATGATTGGCAGTAAAGGCGATTCGATCTGCTGCTATAATGTGATAAGACTAGTCATGACGGTGAAGGCAATACAGAATTGTCGTACGACTGATGAGAATATGAAAGCTGACGATGAAGGCGATTTGATCTGCCGTCATGTTAAGACACATGACGGTGAAGGCAATTCGATTTACCGTCATGATTATAAATAAGATATATAAGATTAAGAATTTCAAGAAAAAGACTTTATATGTTAAGAAAGTTGTGCATCGTTTACATCAGAAGTTCTTTATAAAAATATGCAAGTTCTGAAAGGGGTGTGCCAATTAAGTGTAAGTTAAATAGAAGTTAATCGAAGTTAACGAAATTAAATTCATATATCCGAATATATAGATTTTTAACAATTTTTTTTTTCAAAAATTTAGATATTCGGAGTATAATCGAATTTAATCCAACTTTTAATACAACCCAGAGTCGTCGGCGTCCTTTCTTCCAGTTCCACCATAATATCCCAAGCACGGTCCGGTTCTCGGACTGCCCACAAAATGTTGGCCGCGTGCTCACAAACGAACGTATTGTCAAATGAGAATAGAGTTCTTCTACAAAATAGTCAATACGTCGCAGTTTTTTTTTTTTTTTTTAATTACAATACGAAATATTGAAGACAACAAAGTACAAACAAACCCATTTGAACTCATCAGTCATCCACTCCCGAGTCCTCCTCCCTCCCTCTCGTCGTCAAGCATCTCAGGCCAACACCTCTGTTTGGCGCCATGTCAGGTGAGTCTCTCTTCTTCCCTCTGCCTCTCACCTAGATTCTCTCTCACAATCTCCCTCTCTCTTTCTCTCTCTACATGGATTTTTAATGAAAATGGTTACGTTTACACTTACAGCTACCACTGTCGTCCGTCGTCGCCATCTAGACTCCAACGTCACCATACACAGCCTTGGTGAGCCTCTGGTAAGCACCAAATCCCTTTATCTCTCTCCACCCTTGCATGTGCCCTGACTTGTCTTGTGCAAAACCCCTAGATCATTGTCTGGCGCGAATTCAATTTTTTTTTTTTATCCATCCAACGAGAATTCTTGTTTCGAGTTAAAGGGCACCATACTAGCCTTGACAAACCTAGAGGAAAGTTAAAGGGATGATAAAGCGTACGAAAAACCACCTGTAGTGTCTTTCATCTCCAAGTGCATACTTAATTGGAGTGCTTACAACATTTTGATGGTGTTTCATTATGTATGGCATAATTAATGGATAGGTGTAATATTACAGTGAGTTTCATACCTAATTCTAATTGGCATATGAAATTTGATAATAATGCAGTTCATTTTCTTGTTTTGTCTTCTTGTGTGCATGACTTTTTATTCAAGAATGCGGAGGCAAATTTTAAAAGTTTATTTAACATAATTAACTAATTTGGAAGCTTAAAAAGCTTTTGGGTCTCTAGCATTTTGAAATGAAGATTTAGAAAGGAAATAAAGATCTCAAAGTGACAGAATTATTAACAATTTCTAACAAAGTAGATCTGATTTTGGAAAGAATAAGTAGTATCTCGATTTTACTACTCGATAGGGGATACTAAACAGGTTCTGTGTACCTGCTTATGAAACTTGAAAGGAGTCTGTTGATTCCTAGAGGTTTAAGGTCATTTGCAAGACTTGGATCTTCCATTTGGTTCAAAATTGCAGTATTTATGTATGGTCTCTACTTAAACTTGATTTTGTTTCCTACCTCTACGATTATTTATTATTTTACGAGACCCTTTTACTCAATGTATTGTATTCGGCTACAAGGTTATCCTCAATTTGACACATGGATTTGTAATTATTTTTGCTTTTATAGGTAGTTGATCCATGCAGCAAAAATTTCCCAAATTCTTCTTTGAGATCGTTATCTTACAGAAAACCTAACTCTGTTTATTTTGCACTACTTTGCGGAGTTTTGCAGGTTGAAAAGGAATTAGCTGATTTATAACATTTATTTGATTTTCATTCTTTTCATTAGTTTTGCTTTTCCTAGCTTTGAGTTTAAATATGAATTACTGAAGTAAATATTAATTTTGTAGGTTTTAGTACAGGAGAGTTAAAAGAAATGCTTCTTGTTTTAATTAATGGTTCTTCTGTTCTACAAGTTTTGAGTGCTAGTAAAAATCTTTTATATTATCTTTATTTCTTTGCTATGCAGATAATCCTGCTCTTTGTCCTTTGTGGAGACAAAGCTGCACCAAGAATTCTTTTATTTTTTATTTTTGAGTTCAATGGCTTCAATTAGTGTCTTGCTTATGTAGACACTAAATGATCTAAAATGTTTCCGAGAGTGGCATTTCACAAACAAGTTAATTTGCATAATCCATACTGGCAGGTTAATTCCTCAAACCAACATTTTCATACACATAGATGTCATACATATGGATACCCCTTTTGTATATTATAACCAAAATATCATAAGGTGATTGATGTCCAAATGCAAATGGAACATAGGGATAGTACAATTACAGTTGATCCAACTGTATGTGTAGAGGGGAATGGAACGAGGGCTCTCCGACAAAATGTGTAGACTGGTTCAGTCATATTAATGAACCCAGTCTACACGTCATGCGTGTGGTAAATGCAGCCCAACAGTGGCTGCTCCTAAGAATTTCTCAATAAATTGAGGAGTCCTCAAAGTGTCTTTCTATGGAGAAGCTATTATAGCAGTGCACATAATACAATCGCGTGGCGTCTCTCTTTTTCTTTTTCTTTTTTCAATCAGCGTATTTCAAAAACAAATTTTGGTGGCTTTCTTCCATTTTGAATTCCACCCGCGAAGACTCCCCTCCTCCCTCGCCAAGCACCCTGCAGTGCCCTCCCTCTGCCCAGGACCACCCCGCGTCACTGACCCTCACCCCTCTACCCAGTGGCCAGAGAACTCCCTTTCAGCCCCCCCCTCGCCTTTCTTCGTCTCTCCCTACTGGCACTTCTTTGCAGATCTTTGTTTGGGAGCCCTCCAGCCCAAAGAAGCAGGTAACTTTGCGTCTCCTATTCTCTTGAGACTTGATTTATTTATCTATTGCTTGTGTACTCTAGTTTGTGTGAGTCTGCTTCTTGTTATGGTGCAACCACTGGAGCTCCAGACAAGCAACCTCTTTTGCTCCAAACCATATATATAGGGACCTCAAATGCCAACCCCATAACAAAGATTTTCAAAGATTTAATTTTCTTCTGAATTCAAGGCTCACTTGTCTTCAGGAAGATCTCCATGAAAAGGACAGTTCTTGATTCCTGAAGATAGAGGGGGGTTTTACGTGGTGGTTGTTGATTTTATTTGGGTGAGATTTTTCTTGCATTTCTGTTATAAGAAATCTAGGTCTGGTGCATGTAGCATTCTTGCATTTCTGATTTGCAATTGAGCTGGTCCTTCTTGAAGCATCTCCTTGTTTCTGCATGTGCAATGAAAAAAAATAAAATTAGGACGAAGAAAAACAGCAAAATGATAAATGGATACATCAAGTAAATGGGTGCCTAAACTTTAACTTCTCAACATTTCCAGATGAAAATGCCCTTGATTTCCTTAAGAAAAATAATTCATGTATCTACTTGAAGGGGGAAATGATAACAAGTTTGGATCTTTGAAGACTACATTCATATTATAGAATTGCTCATGGTGATTTAATTCTGTTTTTGTGACAAATGGTTGATTGGGCAGAATTTCTATTTTTTGAAGTACTCAATGCTCTTTGCCAAATAGCAGAAAAAAGTTCTAGTACACCAATAGATGGGTAATTCCGTTTATTCATTTGTTTGGCATCTACGATATCTAATTAGCCGGACCTGGGTTTGTTGTAGATATTAAATGGCTGATTAATGGGACTTGTTATTATAAGTGCTTGAATGTTACTTTTAGTCCGGTTTATGATTGATGAATTGGTTGTACACATTTTTATCTAAAGGCTCCAATGTGGAATGAAAAAGTGAGTATTGGCGTGTAATTGGATCAAACTTCACAAAAAATAGTGGGATTATTATTTCAAACATGTAAAAGTGACATTTTTAACTTGTATGTAAAATTGAATGAAGAGACGGACAAATATAAAAATAACTTAAGCCTACTAATCATAAGATTTAAGTTTTATGTAGTGGAATACTTCTTTTATCAATCATTTACTGGAAGACATTAGTTTCACAATATTATATGTATATACATATATGGATATAAATGAACCTTCCTAAGAAAAAAGGCCAAATAGATGTTTTGGTATTCATGAGTTCAATTTTTGTAAATTTTTTGAGGTATGGTTTTCCTTCGTTTCTTTAGGTATGCATATTTATTTTAATTTCTTGGGTTAAGAAGTTCTGGACATCAAAAAAAATGTAGATAGGAGTAGTTTTTTGTTACTTATTGTTTTTTCATCTAATTCATTTCCTCTGTTTTTGCTTCTCTGTCTTTTAAGGGTTTTAGATACTTAGTTAAAATAAAGTAATTTTTTTAAGTGTTAGACATAATAAGAATCCATATACGAATGGATTTTAGAGTTGAGAATGTTGACGGTTGTATGTGCAATGTTTTAATGACCAAATTGGAGATAATTGTGGTTCATGAGGAGGCTTTCAGTAATACTAATGATACTGTTGTGGTTTAAAAATGCATGTATTATAATTCTGCAAGTACTAGTGCTATAACATAACTGTTAGCTTCTATTGATCCTTCTCTTGCACTAACTGTTAGTACCATTTGTGCAGACTGAGGTTGATCTATTTGCTTCCCAACCTGCCATATCTGCTTCAGCTTCTTCAATAGTTGATCCTTTTGCAATCCCTAATCCTGTTGTTAAGGATGTGTCTCGCTTCATTCCTGTAACCGTCCACCTGTAAGAAATTGAAAAGATCCGATGATCTTCGCCTGAGAATGCTCCGATGCCAAAGTCAGTAATTTTGCCAATTATCAAAAAGTATTTTGAGAATAAGAGAGAGAAAATCCCCTCTACATGGAGGGTTACCTGGTTTATATAGACTTTATGGTCATGCTTATCTTCTGTAATGATTTCCATATACACGTTATATTTCTATAACTGACGCGATCACGTATTTGCATAAAATCCCACAAAAGGTGGGAGGGTTAAGTATTAGCTTATGTTCGTAACTTCTCAAGGCTCTATACTTATTCATCCTCCTGGGGTTAGTGATTGGGCTCGCTGTATTATTTTTCTTATATGGGCCCTTATTCTGACAGTCTTCCAGGTCTCTTGATTTAACTAAGCCCTACATCCGTCATGCAG
This sequence comes from Platycarya strobilacea, assembly GCA_036898215.1. NCBI lineage: Eukaryota > Viridiplantae > Streptophyta > Magnoliopsida > Fagales > Juglandaceae > Platycarya > Platycarya strobilacea. The sequence goes on from CM072550.1 coordinate 33,047,795, forward strand.
CCAGAAATTAAAGATCCAAACTCCGCACCGAATGATACTAACATTTTTGATCCCTTTGCTGCTGTTCAACTTAACAAACAATGTCAATGGATCTGATATCTTTGGTGCATTCACATTCTGATTCAATATTGTCAGAAACCTCACATAATGGTATCAATGTTATATGGCTTTCACTTTCAATAAAACTATATATATTTTCAAATGGTGTTGCAAGTATGTACTGAAATAGGATCTTTTCTAAGTATTACTTGTTCCAGTTACTAATTTTAAAAAATTGAAGTAAAATATAGTCACACTCAATGGTTGTGATGGAGTTCTATGCAACTCTATACCTTTAATAATGAAATGGGTCACCTCTCATAATAACTATTGCCTTCTCATTTGAATTTACTTGCGACCAAAGAACGAACCCCTGACAGATGTTTGCATTGTGGGTGCTGGCTCTGGGTTTATCGTTCCCTCCACAATTAACTGCAAAAAGGCTTCCAAAAGGTCTACATTGTCTTCCATTTCACCTGACAGTTGTGTATTACAACTTGTATATTTTAACATTGAGCTAGAAAAGGGTGGGGGCACTAACGAATAATGTATTTAGCTTTGGCACTTCAGTTACCTTGGCACGTTTGTAAATGATTTGCAGCTACATTTTTGGCTGTCATTAGAGTACATGTCATCATCTCATTATATATGAGATTCTACTAGGTTTGTTGTGCTTATGCACAAAGGCAACATACTGTTTCCTCCCTCTTCACATAGGTGTAATTGATGAATATAACAATTAAGTCTCTGCTTTCTTGCTTTGCTGTATCGTTTACAGTGTCTATTACAATGTTAAACGGATTGATGAACTGTAATAATATCCCAAGCATGGTCCGGTTCTCGAACTGCCAACAAAATGTTGGCCGCGTGCTTGCAAACGAATAAGTAGTATCTTGATTTTACTACTCGATTTAAAGGGGATGCTAAACAGGTTCTGTTTACCTTCTTATGAAGCTTGAAAGGACTTTGTTGATTCCTAAAGGTTTCAGGTTTTTTGTAAGACTTGGATCTTCCATTTGGTTCAGAATTTGGATTGATGAATTGTAATAATAATCTTTAGCAACGTTGTAATAAAGATTTTATTTTTAAAGGACTTCATTATATTCCATAAAAACGAAATTACAGCTGTGATTGAATTACAAGAGAAAACGTAAATTACAACTAAACTAAATTGCTGATTGGAGTACTCCCGCACATAAATAAAATTTGTGGCAGATAATGTCTTAAACTTTTATGCACTCTCATGTGATACAACTATAAAGAGATTATCAATCTCAATTTGTCAGAGAGTAAGATACTCTGTTAAATAGAGATAACTTAAGGTAACCAAACTCTACCTACCTAAGAAAGTGGGAAGCAATACCCTCATCTTTCAAAAGAGGAGAGAGAACAAAAACCTACTCCTCCAAATAAGGGAGAGATAACTAAAAGGATTAAACTTCCTTTTTTATTTTACCAAACTGTAAAACAACATCACTAACAGACCACAAAAGAAACTAAATAGTCCAAACAAAATGGAAACTAAACCACGAAAAAAACCAACATTAGCTCGATAGTAGTGGCGCATGTAAGACGTGCCACTCAGGGATAGATAGAACCACCTTGCTGAAGCCTCAGCCATTTGTCACCACCTGGATTTTTCTAGAGAACCCTACCACCTTCTAGAATCTCTTTCCCTTGTAGATTATTCTAGAATGTAGTAGATTGTTGTAAAATTGTATAGTAAATCCTAGGATGGTTCTTTAAGATTGTGACACTTGTCACAATCCTAGCTATACTCTAGAAGTAGTCTAGAATGTTCCTTACCGTTAAGATTGTGACACTTGTCACAATCCTAGCCATTTTTTGTACCAAGAGTTCCCTATAAATAGAGGGGCTCTCATTTGTGTAAATCATCAAGCAATAAGAGGAACAAGTTCTTTAGAGCTTCTCTCTCTACTCTCTCCCTCTCTCTCTAGAGTTGTTCTCTCTTGTCTTGAGTCGCTTAGAAGGCTTACTTGGGAGCTTTGTCCGGGACAAAACCTCCTAAGGTCGCACGGGACGTGTGAAGAATTTCTAAGTCCGTGACAGTTGGTATCAGAGCATCGAGCTTGGGATGGCGGAACCAAGTGTGGTCACCATGGAGAACCAGGAACCACGCAAGAGTAAGAGGTCGAAGGAGTCGACCTCGTCCGTGGAGTCTCGCCTCAATAGCATCGAGAAGACCATGGCCAAGATACTGGCCAAGATGGAAGAATGGGATCAGTCTCACAGGGAGGTGAGCACCCTTGACAACACTGTGACAAGAGTGGAGGTGGCTGTGGCGGATGTCAAGGACCGTCTTGACATCATGGAGCAAAGCATGGAGGAGCTAGGATTGGAGGGCCAATCCGAACCGCTCAAGGAGTCCATTCTGAGCACCATCAACCCCACCCTCGAAGCACAACGTGTTGAGAACGTTGCCTTCCAAGACCGGGTCTTGGGGGAACTAATCAAACTCCAGGAGCAAATGGAGGAACACCGCGTCGGTCTGGAGGAGACCAAGGCGGACTGGGCCATGTGCAAGCGAGCTGTGGCCAATGGGGGCACCAACGGAGGAGGAATGGTGGCTACCCCACGAGTGGATACACCAAAACCAAAGGAATTCGATGGCAAGCGGGATGCCAAAGAACTCGACAACTACTTGTGGCATATGGAACGCTACTTCGAAGCGTTGAACATGCTAGACGAGCATGTCAAGGTACGTACTGCTTCCCTCTATCTTACTAATCTTGCTGGTACTTGGTGGCGTCGTAAGCATAGTGAAATAGAGAAGGGTACGTGCACCATCAACTCATGGGAGGAGTTCAAGCGTGAACTCAAGAGGCAGTTCTACCCTGAGAACGTGGCCCTCTATGCACGGAAGAAAATGAAGGAGTTGAAGCACACTTCTTCAATCCGCGACTATGTCGAGGAGTTCTCTGCTCTCATGCTTCAAATCACGAACATGAGCGAGGAAGATCTTCTCTTCAATTTCACCGATGGCATCAAGTCATGGGTGGCTCAAGAGCTCAAGCGACGTGTGATCACCAACATCTCCACCGCCTTAACCGTAGCAGAAACCTTGGAAGAGTTCGAGTATTACAAGAGTGATAACTCTTCAAAGCCCAAGTTTTCGAAGGATAATCACGACAAAGGTGGGGGAGCAAAAGAGTACAATTCCCCACAACACAAAGAGCATGGAGACAGGCCTTCGACATCGAGGGAAGGTAGGAAGGAGCATCATTCCAAAGACAAGAAGCCAAAGGGTGCTTGCTTCCTTTGTGATGGGCCACACTGGGCTAGGGACTGTCCTAAGAGGAAAGCTCTCAACGCCATGCTCAAGGAAAAAGAAGTTGAAGAGAAGTCGCACATGGGGTGCTTACAACTTCTCAATTCACTGAAGGCAAACACCAAACCAACCACTAAGGATAGATCCTTAATGTTTGTAAAGGTGTTCGTCAATGGGAAGGAGACCCATGCCCTAGTCGACTCGGGAGCTTCTCACAACTTCATCAAGAAGGAAGAAGCCACACGGCTAGGCATCTCTCTCAAGAAGGGTCACGGATGGCTGAAGACGGTGAATTCTGAAGCCAAACCGCTTGATGGTGTAGCTCATGGCATAGAGCTACAACTTGGCACATGGAAGGGGAAGGTGGATTTTTCCGTCGCCCCCATGGACGATTTTAACGTCGTGTTGGGAATGGAGTTCTTAAGACAGTTCAATGTAGTGTCTCTTCCTCACTACAACTCGGTGTGTATCTTGGAGGATGGGCCTTGCATGATACCCACCATGTCTAAGCCGAACGCCACCCAACTCCTATCGGCTATACAAGTCAAGAAAGATGATGAATCTTACTTGGCTACTATGAAGGAAGGTGAAGTGAAGATTCACTCCCCTTCACCTAAGGAGACCCAAGAGGTCCCCAAGGCCTATGAGGATGTCAGGCCACCAGAGTTGCTCAAGCAACTACCACCTAGGAGAGGGGTGGATCATGGAACTGAGTTGAAGTTCAGCACTAAACCACCCGCCAAAGCGCCTTATCCCATGTCAACTTCAAAACTTGAAGAACTAAGGAGGCACAAGGGATACTGCGTAGGTGATTTGGTGTTGGCAAATATCTTGGCAAACCAACCCAAGTTTACCAGGAAGCTGCACAAGGGGCTTGTGCGGCGATATGAGGGACCCTTCCCAATCATCAAGAAAATAGGGAAGGCCTCCTACGAGCTAGACTTACCCTCCAAGTTCAAGCTTCATCCAGTGTTTCATGTAAGCTGTCTGAAGCCTTATCATGGTGATGAAGAAGAGCCGACACGAGGAGAGTCTAAGCGCACTCCATTGGGCACAACCACCACTTTCGATAAAGAAGTGGAAGAAATCTTGGCAGATCGGGAAGTCAGACGAAGGGGTCACAAGCCACGCCAAGAATATCTGATCAAGTGGAAAGGATTGCCCTTAAGCGAGAGGACTTGGGAACCTAAGGAGTTGCTGTGGCGGTTTGAAGATCAAATCCGAAGGTTCCATAAGGATACCGCACCGAGGACGTCGCGAAGCTAGGTGGGGGAGAATGTCACCACCTGGATTTTTCTAGAGAACCCTACCACCTTCTAGAATCTCTTTCCCTTGTAGATTATTCTAGAATGTAGTAGATTGTTGTAAAGTTGTATAGTAAATCCTAGGATGGTTCTTTAAGATTGTGACACTTGTCACAATCCTAGCTATACTCTAGAAGTAGTCTAGAATGTTCCTTACCGTTAAGATTGTGACACTTGTCACAATCCTAGCCATTCTTTGTACCAAGAGTTCCCTATAAATAGAGGGGCTCTCATTTGTGTAAATCACCAAGCAATAAGAGGAACAAGTTCTCTAGAGCTTCTCTCTCTACTCTCTCCCTCTCTCTCTAGAGTTGTTCTCTTTTGTCTTGAGTCGCTTAGAAGGCTTACTTGGGAGTTTTGTCCGGGACAAAACCTCCTAAGGCCGCACGGGACGTGTGAAGAATTTCTAAGTCCGTGACACATTGCTGAGCCTAAAGGCGCCTCTTAAAGTGGTCGGCGAGCCCTGTGACACTCTCAATCCACATCTGGGATCTAACACAGACTGAAGCATCAGGACATATAAATAAGGGTTATATATCCATCATTCATGCTATAAAAGGTATGCATGCATTTAACACTTCTAAAGTAGGTCATGCGCTACGTAGTAGAAAGGCTTACTTATTTACTATTAAATTAAAACATGCAAAGAAATCTAGTTTTGCAATGTGATCACATGGTCAACATAACTATAACATTCATAACATAATATTTACAATATCAAAAGGATCAAGTTTCTTTTCTATACAACAAAAAGATTTCCAAAATGCAGACATGAACCCTACTACTATTGTCCACTTCTAGCATCAGGGCTCTTTCTTGACTTTCTTATACTCATAACCCTAATGAAAAAGATTCATACTGATTTTATAGTCCCGCTGAAGATGTTGCCCGTAGGGCATTCACATAAATGTCGTACAAGGATAAAGACTCTTCAGAGATACAAAATGAACTTTACTTATGTGAACATAAAAGGTGGGAATAACTTCTAGCAAAAGTTTAAGGTTTACTTTTGTAAATGTTCATGAATGCCAGGATGGATCACGTAAATTAGTACAAATAATTGGTGAGTTATCTCGCTAAAATTGGATAGAATCATGTGTGTGGTATTTCCATTCTTAATGTAAAAAGTCTTGGTTTAAGCCTAGGCCACCATTGACTATGTTAGGAATCTGAGATACTTATACTAATTGACGGTTTAAATCAAGTGATACCTTGTTGTATGCATGAGGATATCAGTATTTGACTAAAAATATAATATCGCAATCTAAGTGGGGGGATTGTTATATTTAATTCTATAAATTGTGATATTAAATATGTGAATTTAATGAATATGAGTTATTATTTATTTTTTAAAATACTAATTTGAAGAGGCACAATGGTTGGGCCAAATGATATAATGGTTGAACCAAAAGACATAATGGTTAGACCGAAAATGCGCGATAGTTAGTCCGAAAAGACACGATGGTTGGTCTGAAAATGCACGATAATTGGTCTGAAGAGGTATGATAGTTGATGTGAAGAATCACGATGGTTGGTCTGAAAAGACACGATGCTTGAGCCGAAGAAGCACAATGCTTGGCCCAAAAAACATGATTCTTAGACGAAAGACACAAGTTAAAAATTGTAATCTTTTACTTTGTGCCACTTCATTCTCTATAAAAAGAAGATGAGACCCACAAATTTTATTAACTCCATTCTTCCATCTTTTAGTCATTTACGTAATTTTGTATAGAAACTCTAAAGGGAAAACTCCAGAATTGTTATTTGTAGTTAGTGACTTTGTTGTATTTAGGAGGTGAATTGTTTGTAATCTGGTAGCAAACTCTTTTGAGTGAGGACAATTATCACTTTAAAAATAGTGTTTTATATGCCTCAAAGTTACATTTAATTTTCAGATTACTGTGTTCGTATAATTTTTTTCAATAGCTGCGGCATACAGGAGAGATGCATCTGAATCGAAAAAGGGATTTGATGGATAGTTGGGAAAAGATTTGATAGAGAAGATCTGTAGGGAGGATTTCAGACGTCATGCTTGCTTGTTTGTTTGTCAAAATGGTGCCAATGCAACCCAAAGAAAAAGGAAAAATAAAACTAAAGGGGGAAGGATTGTGCCAAGTTAACTTTTTACGAAGGAAAAGTAGGCCGGTTTTTATAAACTACTAGCCCACAAGAAACCAAAAGGAATCCCACTAATCCAAAATATCCATAGTTTATAAATTAGTCCATTAGACGTCAATGTTAGGGGTGTCAAAACGTGTTAACGGGTCGTGTTCGTGTCGTGTCAGAACGTGTGCATAATACTTAAAGGGTCAACACGAACACGACCCGTTAAGGATTTCGTGTCAAAAACTTCAATCCTAACACGACCCGTTAAGATAACGGGTTGACACGACACGACCCGTTAAAACCCGTTAAGACCTTTGACACTATATGACACGATATGACAAGACACGATACAACACGATTTGACCCGTTTCAACCCGCAAATCCATTAGTGACCCGTTTAAGTTTAACTTAATTGATTTTATATAAATATTAAAACTTAAATAATAGTTATAAACCATAAAAAATTAATTATAAATTACAATTTTAAAATTACAATTCAATAAGTAGTACACTATAAAATATGATAAATACACAAATATGATCTACATATTATAAAATATTAAAATTATAATCCAAACATATTAAATAATAATGGGTTAACTTATTAATGACTTTTTAATAAGTATTTAAATGGGATAGTAAAGTGTCTAAAAGTATAAAACTAATTTTAAATTATGATTTTTTGAAATTTAGCTCAAGGGTATAAAAGTAAATTCAAATTTCTTATCGTGTCTTAACGGGTCTTAACGAGTCATAACGGATTTGACCCGTTATGACCCGTTATCAAATCGTGTCTTAACGGGTTGACACGAATTGACCCGAAACCCGTTAAGGCTAAACACTAACCCGCTTTTATCGTGTCGTGTTCGTTTCGTGTTAACGTGTCGTGTCACAAATTGTCACTCCTAATTAATGTGCTTTAAAAAAAGTAAAAGTTAATAGGCCTAAGGGCATAATTCTAACGTATTTAATGGCTTGGTTGAGTCATGAGAATATTTATTTCTAGTTGTAGTTGGATATACATAATGATATGTATTGGGCCGTAACTCCTGTGCAGCAGCACACCAGCAATCCAGCACATCACTTGTATTTTTTTATTTTTATTTTTTGAAATCTCTTCAGTTGTGCTGCAGCCAATATTATTTCATGAATTAATATATGAAAAATGGAATTAATATATCTCTAAAATAAGAGTACTGACCGTGCGACTATAGAAATTTCTAGTACTTCCGTTTAGATCGGGTTAGCTGCAAATATATTATTTAATATAAAATGAACATAGGGACTGCTAGAGCCATTGCTAGTTGGGACTCGTTCTGAGTCTCACTAGTTATATGTACATATAGAAAAAATCTATTCATCCTCTTACTATTCACACAACTTTCACACACCACATATTATATTATTTTATTTTATTTTTAATTAAATATTTAATATATAAATAATGAATAAAAAAATTAAATTAATTTAAAAAGAACAAATTCAAAAAAAAATATTAAAAAAATTAAAAAATTAAAAATAAAAATAAAAAGTGATGGTGTGTGGAGGTTAGGAGGTTGTGTAGAATTACTCATACATATATATTGTATTTTTTACATATTTTTTTAATGCTTTTAAACATTTTTTTAAAAAGAAAAAAAAATTACAATATTATTAAATAATATTTCCTTAATCAATTAATAAGTCAAAAAAAGATAAAAATAAAAAGGAAAGTGAGACTTGAAGTGATACTCAAACAGTGATGTCTTTATCATTTTTCAAATGAACAATGATATTTAGCGTTTTAAATGTGCAAATCTCGCACACTCTCCTTAAAACAATTGTTAAATCTAAGACTTACATTTAAAAATTATTATTTTTAATAATAGACCATAATTTCTTAAAGGAGTATGTGGGGTCCGATTTACACATTTTAAAATTGTATATAACATTTTTACTCATTTATATTTTATTTATTTTTTAAGGCAGCATTACTCTTATTCTTATGTCAGAGCCTAAACTAGTAGTCATGGAAGTGTATTATATAGTTCTACTTTAGTTTTATACTACTTATATGCAGGATATTATTTTGCGAGCGTATAGTAATATTAGTTCAAACTTTCTATTAATCCTAATTGGGAGAGGATTTAGGGTTTAGAGATCGAACCTCACAAGTCAGCAACAAATATATTTAATATTTATGGTACCATGCTAATATTATTGAACTTTTTTTAGTGTCTTTTTATATAAATACTTGTATAAAATATCCTGTTTATAAGCTGGCATCCAAACGGCCACAATTTTCATTTTATAGACGTGACAAGATTTGATCGTTATTAAAAAAAGCTTTATACAATAACTAAAAGCTTTGGACAGTTTTTTAGACTGACAGAATAACGATTATTCTGCAGGTTAGTTTTAATAGATGATTCATAAGAAATAATACAATAGAGTATCCCAAAAAATACAAAGCAAACATTTTTAATGTTCAATTCGAAATTATCAAATCAAACAATCTCCAAAACCAATCCACAAGCTAGACTGTAAAGCTAAAATCGTTTGATTTATATATTTTTGCAAAATTATCAAAATCTCAATAATCATGCCAAAATTAAATATGGAATAAAATAAGTATTATGCAAAAAATCTGGCTCAAATTAGATTCAGAATCACTTCCTAAATAAATAATAAAATATTATTAAATAAGAAAAATAATAATTGAAATTAAGAATTCGGAAGAAAAAAGAGTGGATTTTAGTCTCGAAAACTTGCACACCGAGTGTAGTTGGGTGGTCATAATGTGCGTGCCGAAAATAGCTTTCCGTATTTAGATTTTATGTGCGATTTTGATTAGGGGTGACAATATATGACACGACATATTAACATGAAATGAACACGACAAGATATAAGTGGGTTATTGTTTAGCCTTAACGGGTTTCGGGTCAAATCGTATCAACCCGTTAAGACACGATTTGATAACGGGTCATAACGGGTTTGATCCGTTATGATCCGTTAAGACCCGTTGAGATACGTTAAGAAATTTGAATTTACTTTTATATCTTTGAGCTAAATTTCAAAAATTCATAATTTAAAATTAACTTTATTCTCTTAGACACTTAATTATTCTATTTAAGTACTTATTAAAAAGTCATTAACGAATTAACCCATTTATATAATACGTTTGAATTATAATTTTAATATTTTATAATATGTGGATCATATTTGTGTGTTTATCATATTTTATAATGTACTATTTATTAAATTGTAATTTTAATATTATAATTTGTAATTAATTTTTTATGTTTTATAACTATTATTTAAGTTTTAATATTTGTATAAAATCAATTAGGTTAAACTCAAACGGGTCACTAACGAGTTTGCGGGTTGAAACGGGTTAGATCGTATTGTATCGTGTCGTGTCATATAGTGTCAAAGGTCTTAATGGATCTTAACGGGTCGTGTCGTGTTAACCCGTTATCTTAACAGGTCGTGTTAGGGTTAAAGTTTTTGACACGAAATCTTTAACGGGTCGTGTTCGTATTGACCCTTTAAGCATTATGTACACGCCTTGACACGACACGAACACGACCCTTTAACACGTTTTGACACCCCTAATTTTGATATCCGTAACTAAAATTATAGCCAAAATATTGAAATGCACTCAAAATGTCCAAATTAGAAAAATATCACGATCACTTGTTACCTTTGCACTGATCTGCTAATTTAAGGTATTTCAACATCATCAACGTGCAATCTAACAGTTTAGTATTATCTGACTCAGATCCCTCTATATCAATTTGTTATGCACTCAAAAATTAATTAATTGTTGAACTTTGTAAGGCTTGCATGTATTAGATAGACACTTTGTGAGAGAACGATGGCATTTTCACGTAATATATGCTCGAGAACGGAAATGATAACATAGAATAAAAAATAGTACTGCAGAACTTATTATATATGTATGTATGCATAATGCATGTTATCAATTTGAACTTTAGGCGCAATATATATATATATATTTATTTATAAATTAATTAACGCTCAGTCCTGTGCAATAACCTTTCTGACGTTTTATCATGAATTTTTGTAGTTCAGGTATATATAGCGTGAAAAATGCATTTGTTTTCACCAATTTCATTGATGAGAGGTTGGTAGTTTGATCATGTATTCTTAATAAAATTCGGGAAGATATAAAATATGAAAAAAAATGACAAACAACAAAATAGAAAGTTAGTACAACTGAATAATTCAATTCTTTATTATTGATAAATTAATCCTCAAGCTAGATCATTCCCTTGCCATATTATTCAACAATCATTCTAATCGTTATAAAAAGATTATAATGTACAACATTATTTAAATTAGAACACGCAGATGGAGAAGAAATGATCGTGATCAATCATCATCGATCTTAATTTCCTTATACAATATTAGTGGAGACCGTCAAAACACTGACACAACTAGCTAGCTAGATAGCGTTGATAAAATGATTGAACATTTTCGGCTAGCTGGATCGATCTAATATTTCTTCAGGAAATTCTTGAACTAATGAGTTGAAAGCTTTGGGTATCTTTTGAATTTATTTTTAAAATCTATGAAGTAGATGCCAAAACGAACAGTGTAACCTGAATTCCATTCGAAGTTGTCCAAGAAGGACCAAGTAAAGTATCCCTTCACTCTCACGCCCTCTCTATTATATGCATGAGGCCGCCAGCGAAGGAAAAAAAAGTTAAAACAGAAACCGTACAATAGTTACTACTTGTCGTTTTATTATGAGCGTCCAAAATAGGCTGTTTTGTATTTTTCTATTTTTTTTGTAGTACATGGCCGTATAGAGTAGTGGATAATTGAGGAGGTATGTTATATAGAGTATATTTTAATTCATTGAATTAACAAGTCGCAGAACAATTTTCTCTACTCCTTCATGCACTACAAGAAAATCAAGTTTCTGCGGCTTTTTTATTTTTGAAGCAAATGATTTAGCCGCAAATTGTTTATAATAGCGACAAAAACAGATTTCAGAGCTCAATTCCTGTGGAAATGTTTTTGTGGCGAAGTTTTAGTTATTTGCGGCGCTTTAACTAAAGCTTTTAAAAATTAAAGCAACCTCCCATTATTAGGGGTGTAAATGGTCCGGTTCGGTCCGGTCCAGAAAATTTGTGGACCGATTTCATTCGGTCCAATAATTCTCTCACCCTGTACCGGACCGAACAGGAGTTCGGTCCATACCGGTCCGGTCCAATTCGGTCCAGAGGTGCCCCATATGATTTAATGGGTTAAATTTAATATAAAATTCTACAATGATCTAATATTTTTTTGGTCCAAATTTAACTACTATAAATTATAATATGTTAATATTATAAAAGTATATATTATATATTAATATGTTAGTATATATTATATATTAAGTATGTTAGTAAATTATAACTAATAGTCTAATAGTCTAATAACAATTTCACATTAGTACATGTTAATAAACTGTAACTAATAAGTAATAACACTATTACAATTTACATTAATATATTATATATTTATATGTTAGTAAATAGTGATAAATTAGTAATAATATATTAAATAATAATAATACACTTATTATTTATATGTTAATATATAAGAGTATATATTATATATTAATATGTTAGTTAATATTAAATATTAAGTATGTTAGTAAACTATAACTAATAATCTAATAGTCTAATAATACTATTATATTAGTATATGTTAATAAACTATAACTAATAAGTAATAATACTATTATAATTTATATTAGTAATTATATATTTATATGTTAGTAAATAGTGATAAATTAGTAATAATATATTAAATAATAATAATACACTTATTATTTATATGTTAATATTACAAGAGTATATATTATATATTAATATATATTAATATTAATATTAAAATTTATGTATTATTATTTTTATATACATATATTTAAAATTTAAAATTTTGAAAAAAAAAATTCTAGGGGTTCAATCCGGTCCGGTCCGATCCAGGGGGATGAACTCCTTGGACCGAGACTGGACCAAAATTTTCCGGTCCATATATTTTTTGGACCGGACCGGACCGGACTCCAACCAGTCCGGTCCGGTCCCAATCCGGGACAATCGATCCGGTCCAGTCCACCAGTCCGGTTCGGTCTTTTTACAATCCTACCCATTACACTCGGCCCTTTCGATGCTCTGTTCAAATCCCTAATCGATCAGCATCCTCTCTCCCTCTCTCTCTCACGCGATAACAAACCCCCGTAGCAAACCTCTCTCTCTCGCTCTCTCACGCTATGGAGTATCGGCTGCCACCCCTTCCACGCCGTGCCGTTACCTCGCCTTCGCCGCCTCTCCTAGGAAGTGAGTCTCTCTCTCTCTCTCTCTCTCTCTCTCTCTCTCTCCCTCTCCATTCGTCTCTCACTCTTGCCTCTCTCTCCATTCCTCTGTGTCTCGAAATCGCAACCTAGGGTTGCTCTGTGTCTCGAAATTGCGATCGCAACCTAGGGTTGCTTTGTCTCCCGAAATCTCAACCTAGGGTTGCTCTGTCTCTCGAAGTCAGGATCGCAACCTATGGTTGCTCTCTCCATCCCTTATTTTGATGCTTAAATTTGCACCTTGTGAAGAAGAAGAATTAGTTTATAGTCCTCTAGATGTTCTACCCTTATTTTTCTGGCATCATGATTTCTTAAGATTTATTATGTCTTTTTATTTCTTAAGATTTAATTTTTGCAATGAGTTTGAATTGTAGTTTATCTGTACATATAATTAGAAGTTGATGCAGAACCAAAGTTAAATTATCTTCTCGTGTTAATTTATATCTCAAGGGCTTCTCATAAGACTTGATTTGTGTAATGGCCTTGGGATGGGGATCAATTAGTTGGATTTTAGACTGACATGGATTGTAACTTGGAGTTATCTTCTCAGGAGAAGGTGGTGAATGAAATCTCCCATCTTCTGGGAGTGAGAAGTTATTGTGGAGTATAAACTAAGATTTGACTTGGGCTTTACTTGCATTGTTACATATAGGATTAGAAGCAATCTTAGCCAGAAGTGTAGGACTTGGCTGTTGCACCTACAATTGAATGGCCTCATGATGATGTCAAGGGTTTAAGGAGGAAATTGTATCACTGTAGATTTGGTATGAGTGTGGTGATTAGTAGACGTCAAGGGTTTAAGTTCTTGCAGCTCCCTTTCCCCTGTACTAGATTATGTTCTCTCTCTACATTTATGGTCACTATTTAGTTCCCACAAGTTTTATAATGTGGGTTCAGGTGTTAGAGGAACATCAAAGCATAATCTATGTTTCTAACCGTTTTTTCCCTTGTGCTGTGCAGGATGGGTGCTGTTGCTGATCTTGCTAGCTTTTTATTGCGGGCAAATTTTCTGTCATCCCCTTTTGTTGCTATCATGTTGAGACATGATATTTTCTTAGAATATGATCTATATTGATGTTGCAACAACTAAAGATTAATTTGGTTACCTTGTGATTGAGTTTTCAGGTTAGTAGATTGGTGCTTGGAATATTGTAAAACAGAAGATGGTGAGAAAAACCCAGTATCCCAGAGACTTTTCTACTCTGCATGCCAGGTATATTATGCTTTGGCATTATTTGAATTGTAAACTTAAGTTTTTTAGACCTTTCATTATTGACAGGAAAGAATTTGGATAGAGAGGTGTTATGGTACTGTTTTGAGATTGATACTTCATCATCATCAATCTAGTATCTAATATTATTATGATTGGGAGTACTCCTACAGAATATTTTGTCTTTATCAAGGCTACAAGGAATTATTCTCTATTAAATTGGTACATGATTTTCTTCAATAATGTTGTTTATTCATCATAAATAAAATATGCATGTGCTATTGGTGCAAATTTTCTTTTTTATTTGATATTTATCTTAAGCATTTAGCTTCTTTTTAAATGTGGAAGTATTCTACATAATTCAGGACAACAATTTCTCAGAAGTATTGGGTTGTACCTGTCTAAGATTAAGATTTTTTTTTTAGGGGGAGGGGGGGAGAAGTGCATTTAGAATAGATGTGCTAGGTTTATATAGTTATAAATTTGCTTTCCTGTGATATTTTTTTTCTCTTCTTAATTTTCCTTTGCAGGGAGAACTATGGCTGTGATGTTATTTGCTTCACTGCTAATGTTGGTCAGCTATTTTAACTAGTAACATGCTTGTTTTAGAGTTGCATTACTTTATTTTGTGTTCTCAGATTATATTGGTCAGGTATTTTATGTTGCCCTGTTATTTAACTAATATTGGTCAGATATTTTAACTAGTAACATGATATTTGTCAATTTAACTTTTTGAAACAATCCTTTATTTATTATCCCTGTTTATTTTCCCAGATTATTCCACAAACAGTGTGTTCAAGGTCTTCTTTTCCATTATCTTACTCCTTTAGTAAGGTAACTTTGCATCTTTATGATTTAATGAAGATTATAATTAAATAGATGCAAGTAATAGATTCCCCCCATATATATGTATGTATATTATATGAACCAATTGAAACACTGCACCTCAAGTTCTAGCTTCCTGCACACCAGTAAAACCTTCCTTATGTTTATCTGCAGATTATACACATATTAACTTTATATTCATCATTAAACATTGCTATCTTAGCTGCAGGACTCATGAATGTATGCTCTCACCTAAGGGTGATCCCCGCCCTACTGGGGGTGGGGTCCCCCTATTACCGCCCTCGCCCCCGGCTGGGCGGGGGGTCACCTATTAAACCGCACCTCGCACCCGTGTAGGCGGGGGCGGGGTACCCCACCCCGCAGCGGGGCCAGTGGGGGAGGCTCCATCCGCCCGCCCCTCGCCACTGCCCCTTATTGGGCCTGACCATGTTGACAGTTCTAGGCCTTTTACGGCCCAGATCAAATTTCTAGGTCATTTTTGACCCAGAAAATTATCAAACCAGATTTAATTTCACAATAATAAAAATCAATCTATTAAATACTAAGTAATTATCATTACTAAAGTCTAAAGTGACAAAGTCATTTAAAAAAAAATCACTAAAAGTCTAAAATAGTAAAAGTTAAAATTTAAAAATAAAGATTACTAGAAGTCTAGACTAATTACTAAACTATTATAATTTATAAATTTACAATAATACAAATTAATCCTACAAAATACAAAATTACAAATTGTGCTATTAACTATTAGCATTACACAATTACAAATTTACAATTTACAAGATCATAAGAAATAAGATTGATAATATTTGTCGTTGGACACTAGTGATTGGACTTTGTCATTTTAAAAGAGTCGTCATACAAACTTGGATGGAGATTGTGAGGTGGTTGGGCCTTAATCTTAACCTGCAATAATAAGTTAAAAAATAATTAGAGTGCAAATATAAAGTTATAAGTTATAAACATGAAAAAAATAATAATTTATTAAAAATACTAAGTTACTAATCAAGATTAAATTGGGTTATTAACTTGGAAGATGTGTTGACAATTGACATACAAAATGATATTGTCATAGAAAATGTCAAAACTCATAAACAATAATTACAAAATAATTAGATACTAACATTACAAATATTATAAAATTATAAATGTAAACAACAATTAAGAAAAAAAAATTGTGTAAAGTGCAAACCATGGTGAATTGGTGATGGACAGGGACTGGTAGGTGAGGTAGGTCTTACTGCAGCAGAGGTAGCTGTTGACGGTGTCTCAGGTGTTGGCGTCACGGTTGCCATAAGTTATAACAATTAAATGTAAAATTTGTGTAACATTAAATTTAATAAATATAAAATAATGTAAATATTTATTCAAGTGACAATTTACCAGATATAGACTGATTAGTAGCCTCGTCCTCAGCCTCAACCAGATCATAATCAAGAACTTCTGGAATATAAATTTCAGTACCTGTGATCCAATTCTGTGTGCAAATCAGGGACTTAACAGTGATAGGATCTAATGAGCTCTGGAAAGGATCCATATGCGCTCTCCAGTGCTAAAGGCTGACTCTAAGGCTACTGTACTGATCGGGATGGCCAAGATACTGCGAGCAACCTTTGAAAGTACGGGGTATTTGAGAACATTCATTTTCCACCAAGCTAATATATCAAAATCTCGTACAAATGGATGGAGATCCAATACCAAATATCTGTCTACCTCTGACTAGGCATCTGTGATGGAACTCATAAAATCCAAGGGGGTCGACTCCATCTTGTCACCCGAGTCCATTTTACATTTTTTTCCATACCTGGCATCTGCACCTGGAGGGGGGTACTTGTGGTTGTAGGTGCTGCAATACTACCACCTTCCACGATAATGAACTCATCAAATAATCTAACAAGTGTTTTTTGAGACCGAGATGCAACAACCGACGCACAATCCTTACCAATTACATCAGTCAACCCAAATACCATATCTTTCACCTTAAACTGTAGGTCAATGACACATGCAACATATAACAAGATATTGGCTTTATCAAACTCTTCCCCCCAATACTTGTTGAATTTCTCCATCATGGTGCTAGACATCTCCCGTAATGTGATGTTACTACCCGCTGTAATATCATCTAATTCTTCTTTCACTTTGACTATTTGTTGACAAAATCGATGTACCGTGGGAAACAAAGAACCAGATAAAATTTTGGTAACATCTTAAAAAATCATCAGAAACTCTACAAAAATAGATACAACCTTCCAATCATTAGACAAAGGGTGCCCCAACTTTTCATCAAAATACTTGACATATTGTATGTCTTCATTACCCAATGTATCAAATGCCAACTTATACTCCTGGGCCACCTCCAACATAAAAAATGTTGAGTTCTACCTTGTAGACAAATCAGTACAAAAACCTTTTCTACATGTTATACTCACAGTAGTTGTAGCAACTTTGAGAGAGAGTGAGAGGGAGACGAGAGAGATAGAGAATCAAAGATGAGAGTGAGTTGGGTCGGGGGGGTTAGATTAAGGAAGCCGTTTTATATAAAACGACGCCGTTTTATATAAAACAGCTTCGTTTTATGTAAGAAAAAAAAAAAAACCCAGATGACTTAAAACGACGCCGTTTTAAGTCATCTGGGTTTTTTTTTTAAAATATATAATATATTATATATATAATATTTAATATATACGGGGGCAGGGATGAGGTATTGCGGGGACGGGGTCATGTCTATACTGCCCCCGCCCCCGTCACGTACCTAAATATCGGGCGGATTTTACCTCGCCCACCGTCGTCGGGCAGAGTAACCCTCCCCCGCCGTGCGGGGTGGGGCGGGGAGGAATACGGGTGGGGCAGCGGGTGTGGATACCCGCTGCCCACCCCTACTCTCACCCCCTTGGATATAACACATATCGCATGGCTATTCTAAACCACACTTTTAGCTCACTCAAATATGATTGAAGAAACAAGTTGCTTTTTTTTATTCTTTCATTATATTGTAACGCATTTTACTTCCAATCTATGGTCCGGAAACACAAGATTGGCTACTGCCTAAAACTAGACATCAACAGGTGGTATTTTCTTCATTAGAGAAATTTAATTTTTCATGATTTACTTTGTTTTTCTTTTCTATATCACATATCTGAGTACTATAAATGATATCTTTATTTTTATTTCTCTTCATTTTATTTGTGGATCTTTATCAATTTGATTCTTGTCACAACTTGCTTAGAGTTCTTATTTTAAGTTCTTATTTTATAATATCCATGTGACTATGAGCAGTCTTACCTTGTTTACTTATCTTCTAGTTCTAATATTAATTTATTTTATCAGTGTGGTAAGGTTTGATCAACCTTCATATATAGGCTTGTTTGTAACTTAGGAAATTCCAGACTGTGTTTACAATTTATTAGTGTGATAGGGTTAATGTATTTATTTACTTCAGTTTGAGTAATCTTTGCATGTTGTGCACAAGTTCTGCATATCAATTTAAGTTGCATAACAACTTAAGTTCTTATGTTCTAAGATATTTCTTAGAAGGAAGATGAAGACTTGACATGCATCCATGAGAATTTTGGCGGACATAAACATTTTTTGGTTACATTTTTAGTCTTATCTTTGTAGAATTTATTAACTTGTGTTCTCTCAAAGTAAAATGAGGATTTATTAACTTGTGTTCTCTCAAAGTAGAATTTATTAACTTGGTTACATAGCTGATTTTTTTGAATTTTGGTGGACATAGCAGACACTACAAGAAAAAGCACTATATTAGACGATTTTCATTTCTGGCGATGGATTTATTTCCGCAAGAAAGCTGATTTATTAATTGGGCACAAATCTGGTGACAATCTGGGAATCCGCCGGAATTATCTTTTTTTTTGCGACAAAGTTTTATATTTTTTCGGGGGTCTCTATTTGCCAGAATTGTTTTTGCCCCAAATGTAATCTGGTATCATCCTTATTCAGAATAAGTTGCCTTCTAAAATCCCCAAATATTTATCCCTCGCCTTATTTTCCCTCCCTCTCTCGATCACCGTCTTCTTGCTGACGCTACCATCTTTTCATAGCCTTTCAGACTTCTCATCAACGCCGCCATCTTCTCTATAATATCTTGCTTCTCTCTCGCTCTTTCTCTCTCTCAAATCTCAGGTATATCTGGCCAAATATGGTGCCCAAATCTCAAGTATATCTCTCAAATCTCATGTGGCCTTGTTGGTCTAAAACATTCAAGAGTGTGTTCTCCTGATCGATTCTTAAAACATTTTCCAGTTCGTCACTAAAATCCTTAGAGATCGGCATTCATGGTTCCGTGGTTATGGCTGGTGACATCTTCTTCTTGCAAGTAAGAGTTTTCTTCCGTGTGGATCGGATTATCAGGATATCTGCAGAATATCTCTAGAATAGGCCTCTACTTTAAATTTTATTCTTTTCTTTATACTTATGGAATAAGGCACTGCACAATTGAATTTTAGGCTTTGAACTAGATTTACTGTTAAGAATCAAGACTCACTTTGAACATTGGTTGATGATAAGATCCATCAGCCACTAGCATTAGGAAGTTAGACCTCATTCTCTTTTGGAAATGAATGGTTGAACAGGGTTAATTTAATTCTATGTTTGTTTGGTCTTGAGGTTTGCATTATATACAATAATTAATCTCTTCCCACCAGCTCATATGCTTATTCAGCTGCCAAAGTGGAAAGTACCAAAATTTTTGTCTATGACCTAAGTAACTATTGTTGTGCTGATCGTCAATTCTAATGTATTTCAGAGTTGTTTCAATCTTTTTCCCCTGTTATTATGTTATATATTGCTAATAAAAGAAATGTAGGTTGTTATAATGTTTCCGTGAATATTTTCTCTTCTTCTTTCACATGGTTGATAGATTGGAATTGCCATCTATTTTGAAATGCACAATAATTGCATTTTGTGTAATTTATGCATTCTGAACAACTCATGTTCATAGTCTTGAAAATTAAAGTTAGTACCATTCGTTTAACTTGAAGCAGATGTGGAAGAGTCCAAATGGGACAATTAGGAATATATTGAATGGTCAATGAACTTGTAGTTATGGTTACACGTTTAGTTACAATGTTTTGCATGTTTTCATGACAGGTTGGTAGAAGTCACTTATTTTTTTTCTCTTTTATAAACTACCGCTGCATCCAGTTGATCCATGCTTTCGTTGAGGCTTCCATGAACACTGCCTATGAGAAGAAGTGGCCACTTTATCTTAGCACAAAGAGCATCATTCTGAATGAGTATGATGGAAGGTATGTGGACTTGTTTGTTGTATTGATTTTTTTTTTAAATTAATATTAGCCCAAGGTTTACATAACAAACCAATGAGGACCTAATGTTAGACTTCTTATTATGTAAAATGTATTAGTATATTTATCTGGGCATTCATTACTTTTTTTTTTTTTTTCTGATCACTAACTTCTAAATGCATGGTTACAGGGTTTGGATCTCTTGGATTGATGACATTTGTGCTGGTGTGTTATACTATTAATTTTTTTAGCTTCAAAAGCTTATTATGTCTGGAATATAAATGTATCAAGTTTTAAAGTATGTATCTTTTTTTCTTTTTGATTGAGAAAATTTAAGTGAAATGCATATTAAATATTACAGGTACAGAGTACCTAGGAAAAAACTAATGTCATATTATATTGTTTTCTACTCTTTCTCCATCGATTTTCTCCATCGCTCTATCGCGATCATGGTGTCCTTTCTTACTTGAATGCTTGCTTTGAATCATGCAATAGGAAATATTTAAGGTTAAGGTATGTCAATCATATGCCACTACAAGAAAAAGGGGTAAATATGACTTTATTTGCGGCAAAAGAACTATAGCCACAAATATAAATATTTTTTATTTCGGACGAAATCTTCTGGCAATATAGCAAAGTCGCCTAAAATTATTCACTATTTCTGTTCGTCCATTTCCCAAATCTCCTGTCCCAATTTCCCTTACTTTTGCCATTTTCCCTCCCCCCTCTCTCTCTCTCTCTCTCTCTCTCTCTCTCTCGCGGGATTTTAACTTTCTCCACCATCTTCTTGCCGCCTTCCAGACTTCTCGCCGACACCGGTGAGTTTGTTTTTCAAAGTTTAGGCTCCATCACTTCTCCTTAGCCCTAATCGTCGTCCCTGCTCTAGTCCGTCATCCCTTCATCAGCTAGAGTACTTCATCGTTCCCTTCATCATCACGAGGAAGCAATTCCCTGCCTTAGCCCTAATTCAACAAGGTAAAACAGCACCCTCACGAATTCTGTTTTCTTTGTTATGGTAATATGAGCTTGTCTAGATCTACGCTTTATAACAAAAACCAAAATAGAATATCACCAAAACCTTACCTGGAAGCAGAAGAATTATAAATGAAGTCAAGTAGTTTTCTCAACTTTTCAAGAGGTTCATTTATTTGAGGTATATATTTCCCATTGACATAATGCGTAAATTCTGAAAGTGACCAATTGGTATACTTTTAAGGAAACAGA
Source organism: Platycarya strobilacea (assembly GCA_036898215.1). Taxonomy (NCBI): domain Eukaryota; kingdom Viridiplantae; phylum Streptophyta; class Magnoliopsida; order Fagales; family Juglandaceae; genus Platycarya; species Platycarya strobilacea. The sequence continues at coordinate 33,069,420 of CM072550.1, forward strand.
GAATTCATGCACACAAATACCATAAATTGGGGCATATTTCTCATTTACATGATTTGATGGGGGTCTGTGCATGGCCCCTGTTTTGTTATATCTCTGTTATGAGATGGATGTAGCTGGTTTGCCAAAGTAAAGCCATATAATTTGATTGCTTTGTTTTAGCCTAGTAACGTTTTCGTTCTCGTATGATTTCATAATACATGAAGTGTATATACAAGGTTATATAGTATTTAATTACTAAAATCTTAACTTTTGGATTTATATAACCAGTTTTCAATTACTCCCACAAGGTTTTCCTTTTTGGTATTAGGGATTTTTTCTTTCTATCAATAAAATTGGGTGTTGTTCCCTATTTAAAAATAGAAAAATGATAGCCTTAATATTCTTAAAAATATAAAAATCACTTATTGTCTTTGTATACAGGGAATAGAGGCCTCAAGATTGCTGGAATCTGAACTTCTTGGGTAGAGTGCATCCTTTTGATTAATATAATTTATTGATTAATTTCTTGAATTTTTCATTCTTAGTTTTATTTTTTCATTTATTAATAGATTCTTACAGAAAAATTGACATTGCTGCTATAAAGAAAGCTGCTACTGAATGGGTTTCATGTCCATTTGCATACATTGTATATCTGGTTGTATAACATCTGAAAGCAGATGTATTTCTTGAAGCATTACAAAATATTAAGACCCAATCACAAGGCAGTGTAAACACTTTACAGAGGAAGTGTTTATGCTTCCTGCATCTTCTAGCATTTTCTAACAGTGATCTTTATGAGTGAGTGAAGGTCATTGAACATAAAGCATACAATCACAAGGCAGACGTCTTCAGCTTTGGAATTGTACTTTGGGAGCTTCTAACTGGAGAAGTAAGTCTTAGTCTTTTGAGCTAAAAAAAGGAATTTTTTCTTTTTGTAACTTCATTTATTGAATTTGTTTTTTGATAAGTAACTTCATTTATTGATTCTTTTACATTGGTTAATGATGTCATATGTAATAATCCAATCTAAACGGTCTTTTATGTTCTATTACCAGCTCCCTTATACGTATTTAACCCCATTGCAAGCAGCTGTTGGTGTGGTGCAAAAGGTATTCACTCTTTAGGATTGAGTTTCAACTGCGAAGTGCTTCTTTGACCCTTTAGGATTGCAAGACTGTCACCGACGTTAATTCCATTAATCATTTTGTTGTTCTTGTTCGATGATGAAGAGTTGGAGGAGTTCTGAGACTTTTCTTTGGGGTCCTGCTTTTGAGTACTCAGACACCAATTGCAAATCCGGTAAGACTCGTCGCCCTTTGGGTAGAGATTGCTATAGTACCTAATTATTTAAAGATTGAATTTTTGTTAAGAAGAAACAATATTAATACTTGACATGAACATGAATCAGAAATAAAGACGGCGAGGCGACGTTCGTAAATGAAATCCAATATATAGTAAACAAAATATTAAGACCCAAAAGGCCTCAAAACCAACAACCTGTGCTGCGATCTGAATTCGCAGACTTTGCACTGGAAAAGCTCATGTGAGAAACCATAATCCCCACACATGCAACACTCGAGGCCTGGCTTCGACGCAACAACATTAGTAGCGTCTTTGTTTGTTGTCATAATTGAGAGAGAGAGAGTCAGATAAAAACATTCTTCCCAAAAAACACATAAGGTCTACCGTAAAGACATTTTTGTTATTTATTTTAATTAACATGACTTTCACGGTTTACAGCCTTCAATCCCAAAAAACACTCCCCAAAGCCCCTCTCCGCTTTTTTTCAGCACTCAGGAAGGGACACCATTGATGGTGTTAGCCCATTTTCCATTTGCTTCTGCATTCATTTGCCTTTGTACGGTATTTTTCCCCAGTAGTTATCTTGTATTTCCTTTTCCTTGTAAATTTAGAAGACTATATACATACATATTTACAACCATAATAAATTAGAATTATTGGACTCATAATTGCCAAATGGAAGTCATATTAAATAATTATAAGCTGATTGCAACTTTTTAAGGTTCAATCAAAGTGGAGAACTTGGAAATATCACAACCATAATAAATATTCTATTCTTATTAAATAATAGAGATCAGAGAAGGAATCCGTGTAGGGTGATTGAATAACAGTCATGTAAAAACAAAAACCAACATTATAAATAGGTTAGAAACACATTTTCTGCAATTACATTGAAGACGAAAGAAGACATAACTTATCACAAACTGGCCAGCGTAAGTTATCATGTGTTTTGTTTGATCTACTTTACAATAAAATTAACTCTATGATTTTAAGATATTACATCAAATCACATTAGATGTTTGTAAAATTATTTTTAGGACTTTTTTTTTTATGGTTAAAACATTTCTCTTTTTATAAATAAGATTCTAATTCATAACATGAACAGTGTACATGCATTAATATTATGATGGTGCAATGCCCTGCTTAGTGGTTAGGACCCAACGACATGATTGATGAGGGTCTATTAAGCACTCAGGAAGGGACACCATTGGACTTTGCCCCTGATTTTTTTTTTCTAATTGTTTGGAGGGTTTATTAAGCAACTGTTTGATACTAAAACAAAGGAAGAAATGGAACTAATGTTGTTGTTAGCTTCAAATTGCTGGTATAAAAGGAATCATGAGAAGATCTTTGAGGAAAAGTTACGGCCAAATGAGTGGGTGATATCTCAATCTGCTTATTTGCAAAAGATGAGTAAGTCTATCAATTCTGAACCAAGCAATAGAATTAGTAGGCTTATTAGATGGCTTTCACCTCCTCCAAATGTGGTTGATCTAAATGTGGATAGGACTATAGGAGCTGTAGTCATGTGGGTTTGGTTTTAAGGCTGCGTGAGCTTTTATTAAAAAGAAAGTGTCATGGAATACTGGACTGTCACATATATATACATAGAGTGCAAAACAATCGATGATTTACTATTTATGTAAAGATGTTGCATGAACTATTAAGAACATGCTTTAGTTTTTAGTTAGATTTGTGGTTGGAAGAGTGCTTTAAAGTCCATTTATATTATTAGAACGTTTCTTTGAACATCATAAATAGTATGAATGCAGCATAAGAAAAATTAGTTTTTTGCTGCATAGTTTTGTGGTCTTAAGATATTGCATTGTACTTACCAAATATCAATGCATCTTCGTAAAAATTTCATAGTTTGTCTTGCAAATTCTTCATCTTTCTTGTGTTCATATATGCAGCTACATAATGGGGAGGATGAATCATCAATCATGCCACTAAACTTGCTGGCCTCAGCTTTGGGACTTCTTTTCTAGAATGGTTGGCTTCCTATACATAGATGCCAACTTTGAAAAAAGTTTGAAGTTAGAATATATTGCATTATGAACTTATTTGTACATGACTTTTATTTGAGAAAGTTTGGGACAAATTAAAAAAAAGTTGTTTTCTTTTTGGTTCGAAAGACCATTTTAAGTGGTCTGAAAGGCATGCTTCCTTGTAATTGTTGGGGTTTACAATAGAGAATTGAGATACTTTTTTTTTATAGCATATGCTATAATGCCATTGAGTTATGCTTCTAATATTTTGATCTTTTCTCCTCATTTTTAATTTTATCTTCTCGATTCTAATTGAGAAGAAATGATGATATTTGATTAAAAAAGTCTGCCCAACTTGGATGTTTAAGAAAAAACAATCAGGATCATTTCTAGCAAATTAAAATTGCAATGAAAAAAAATTAGGAACAATCAAGATCAGTTCTGGCCTTTTTTTTATTATTTGCGGCGACTATTAGTCACCAGAAATAAAAATGAATTCTGTCCACTGCTTTTGTCGCCGCAAATGATTATTCTTGGCTCTGTAACAGCGGCTAAATCTTGGCGACCTCTTTTAGCTGGAATAAAGTATTTGTGGCGAAATTTTGATTTTTTGCGGCGCTTTTGGATCGCCGGAAATACCTTTTTTTTTTTTTTTTTTTTTGTAGTGAGAAAATATATCAAGAATGAGGATGATGTCTTGATTTTTATTCATATTCTTGTTAGGTGTTTCATATTGTATCCTACAGAATTCCAGTGGGCTGCATAGATGGTTGGTTGACTTCCAATTTGGAGAGCTCACCCATAAAGAATTCAAGGTATTTTATTTGAATGTTGGTGCAACTACCCCTATTATTAAGCAATGTATAATTATGATATTTAAGTTGCCAACTCTAGGAATATTGGCTTGATGATGCTGTACATGGTAATATTGTGTATACAACCTATTGGGATGTACATGTTTATATAATGGAAAGTTTATGATGCTTGGCTGCAAGTATAATTATGTACCAAGTGTGGTTTAATGTAATAACTTATTTTTTTTAGGATGTTGTTTTGATAGTCATTATTTAGAATAATGATCAGCTAACTGAGAGCTTATTATAATATATTTTAGCAAAATACTAGTAAAACCAGTGAAGAAACTGGTTCACTAGTATTGTTTTAATTTTCTAAATGACTATTTGCGGCGAGTTAAAGACGCCGAATTAGGCTTTATCTGCATATATTTGTTTAATTGTGGCGGACATTTGTATTTTGTAATACTTTTAAGTTATTTACGGCGCATTTTAGTCGCGCAAAAAAGTAAAAAAGTCTTATCCCATTTGCGAGGAACCAGGGTTAAGACCATGTTTACGGCAAATATATTAACTTTTGCGGCGGCATAAATTCGCCGCAAAATTCTACCAACATAGCAATATTGAAGCTAAAGACTTTTACCCTCTCAACTTATGCGGTGAAAACTCCGGCGCCACAAAAACGCCGCAAAAAGGGTATTTGCTACAAATTTAAGACTTTTTGCTGTGAATTCTGGTCGTCGCAAAAGTCCTTTTTTCTTGTAGTTATGGTGCAATCAACTTTTCATCCTTGATCGTCTTTCTGCTCTTGACTTTGTTACACGCACCTACCTTACCACCAGTTGATCAATATGGGAACCTCCAACCAGAACACGAAGATCGAAGCTTTATTGGACAGACTTTGAGGCAAGTCCTAGAAGTAAATTGTAACCAAAAAGAAACGCGTACACATACATCCTAATAGCTAGAGTAATCCATACATGAAAGAAGGTAAGTTCGATTGTAAGGTGGTATGGATTTTCTTCCAAAAGTCCAATTCTTGAATCAATAAAGATTCCGTAGTTCCAATCAGTCATTTTTCCTTTTTTCCTTTTTTTTTTTAATCATTCCTAAAAAAAACTGTAACATATATATATATATATGTAAGGTTATATGCACTATTGCACCACTCCTTCCTCTTAGATATCCAATAATGTAGTGCCAAAATTTGGGAAACAATCTTAGCGTTGCTCGCTGAGGATTCCTAATAGGAGTTGGATAATATATATACATATATATAATTCATGAAATATGGATTAATTAATAGGTTTCTATCAGATCAAGATCAGTACTCTGCCAATGACATAAAACTATAGATCAAATCTACTACTTCCTACCTGATTAGGTGAACTGTAAATATATCGAAATATAAACTGGATTGGAAAAGTAAAAACAGTGAATAAAGTTTCTTTCTTCAATTTTCGCTCAGTGATAAATGAAATAGAATTAATTATGAGGTGTTAGTACAATATCGTTTTCTGCAAAGGAAAAACAAACTCAAGTCTGCTATATATAAACATCTTAGTGTATTATTTACCATCAATTAGGTCAATTAATGTTCAAGAAATAATTTCACCAAATTTGGTTCCAATACGAAGATTGCCTACAGTTGATGATAAGGCTCCAATTACTAGGAATGAGCTGAGTCAACACAGACCTTAAATTATAGTTTTACTTTAATTTTAATTTTGTACTAATTATGTCTATGAGTATTGTTAGATATAGTTTTACTTAAATCATTCATTTCCTTTGCAAAAACGAAGTCTACAATTAAAAATAATAATTTTTAATGTGCACCGGTAGCAAACTTGACCATCTTTTTTAAAGAAAGACGCGAGACTTACACAGCATAGGATTATCTATTCTAGCATTATCATGGATATATATACTACTAATTGTCATGTTTGCAATTATATTCCCAGAAGTCATATTTGTCTATATACTTTTGATTTCTACTTCTGTTTGGTAATTACCAGGTCTTGATTGCTTATATGCTTTTATAAGATAGGAGGGAAGACTTTCTTGAGCACCATAATTCTTATTTCTTCCTCCCGTTAAAAACCTTTGCCTATAGAAAATCATATATTTCACTTGTTTTAGTGGCTGACTGAAACCAGAGGCCTCACAATAATAGACATCAATCTTTTAGCACATCAAGACTTCAATAATATCGAACATGCTCAAAATATATTTCACTGATTTTAGTGCATGGCAGCTTGAGCAAAGGTCTCACATAGCTACTAAATTCTAAGAAGGATCGATCCAAACAGATATGTAGAAAAAGAATTATGGGAATTAATTAGAAGCAAGTCTCAATCAACTGTGAACAAAAAGTATATGAAATAATGAAACATCTTAATTGCTATTCAATTCATGCAAGTGTATCAAAGTTTAACTTCATCCAAGAAAATATAAAGTTATAAACATAAACTAAACGAGATAGAACTGGTAGCAACAAAAATAAAAGGGCAACCTGTACAGATTCCTAATTAACCAGCAGGCATCACTAATTAATTTGCATGAAACTTAGAAATTGATAATAGGCTGCCCCTGTGATACAGGACATCGTTGTAACAAAGCAACTTTGGATCATAGACGCGCTTTAACGTACCATTTTTTGGATCATAGGAATAGAGTCTTCCATAGCACCTCACTATTAATTCTTGGCCAAATTCCACTAGTCCTACAACCTGATCAATATATGATCATTTGATGAAAAACTGATCTCTTTCGGGCGGTTTTAGATCAATCTCATATTCTTTGACCCAATGATTTTTCTTTCCATACTCTTTGATCAGTACCCAAATATCGATGCTCGTCGAGAGATCAACAATAGCCAAGTTTCCATTTAGATCAAGTAATTGACACCACTTAAACTTATTAGGTAGATAAATCCAGCCAAATTCTTCTTTGGAAATATCAAACGAAACAATCTTAGTGTATCCAAAACGACCATTACGATGTGAACCTTCTACAGGGCAAGCAAGCCAATAAAGATTCCCAGACGCATATACTGGCGCTGCATGTGATAAACGACAAGAAGGGCCTTTGGGAATGGTTCTCCATGAACTTGTACCAAGTGTGAATACTTCAGCATAAAAAGTAGTACTGTCGCCTTCATCATAAAATACTCGAACGATCTTGTACATATTTTTTGAACAATCAAAACCTAATCCATATCTTGTGTTGAATTCTAGTGCAAATGCTCCTGGCGATGGCCACAAGGATACTACTTGCTGTCTAAGAGGGTTAAACATTAAAACCACATGGCTTTTATCACCAAGTTTTGTGAAACAAGACAGACCATTACAGCTGCACTTAAGATGATATCCTTTTAAAGTTTCCAACTCTGAAACTGAAAGCAATATGTCCTTTGAGACCTCTCCTTCTTGTCTAAACATTACGTCTGTTCTGTATGCGGGATGATGGAAAACTAAAACGTTATGTTGTTCAGCACATCGGGTTTGGTGGATGTAAGCGAGGTATGGAATATCGTCGATGATGCTACGGCATACAGAAGGGACGCATCTAAATCGGAAAAGGGACTTGATTGGTAGTCGGGAAAGGATTTCATAAAGAATATCTGTAGGGAGGATCTCAGACGCCATGCTTGCTTCTTTTCCTGCTATTAGGAATAAAGATGAATTCCTATTAGATAATATATATGAAATACGGAATAGGTCTCTATCAAAAGGCGACCCAAAAAAAAAAAAAAAAAATAGAAATCTACATAGATCTTTCCTAATCAGGTTAGCTACAAATATATTGATTTCAAATATAAATGAAAAAAATGTTCTAATCATGAATAGATTAAATAAAAACAATTCATAAATTGATGTGATATAATATGATCGTCAAATTATAAAATTATTTTTATTAGAAAATAAATCTAATGAAGTCATGACAGTTTATAAAATCATTTTGATGTATTTTGTTTGTATTTGTAAAAATATTCTATATGAAATACATTGGAAACAAAAGAGGCGGTAGTGTTGGCTTGGCAGTGTAGCTTGAAAAAGGAAAAAACTATTAGAGCGATATTTTTTTGTCTTATGTACACTTCAGTCGGATTAACAGCTTAAGTAAAGTGTAATATTTAAATTTCATTTTGGCGCCATAACAGCTTAAGTATAAAAGCTGGTTTATTCTGTAAACACTTAGATAATACATTTTTCGGATGCTCTATATTCCATACAACTCTGATTTTATCCTGGTATCAGTTTGAAAACCGTTTTCCCGCACAACCATGGCTTCCAAGTCCTCATCTCCGCTTCCTTCTGATCATCCTAATCCTTCTAGTCCATATTACTTGCACCATGGCGACAGTCCTGGTTCCATCCTCGTCACTCAAGTTCTTATTGGTGATAACTACAACACTTGGAAGCGATCAATGCTCATGGCTTTAACAGCCAAGAACAAGTTAAGCTTCATCAACAGATCTATTTCAAAGCCATTTAAAACTTCTTCTCTATTTCCTCATTGGACTCGTTGCAATAATATGATCCTTTCATGGATTATCAATTTTGTTTCTAAAGATATTGCTGTTAGCGTGATCTATGTTGATTCTGCTACTGATATGTGGTTAGATCTTCAAGAACGCTTCTGTCACGGCAACAGTCCTTGTATTTTTCAACTTCAGAAGACTATTGCATCTCTGATACAAAATGAACTTTTTGTCAGTGCTTACTTTACTCAGATGAAAGGTTTATGGGATGAATTGATGAACTATAGGCCATTGCCTGTTTGTTCTTGTGGCGGTTTACGTAATCTCATGGAAATGCATCAATAGGAGCATGTCATGCAATTCCTTATGGGATTGAATGAATCTTTTTCTCAAGTCCGAGGCCAAATCTTCCTGATTGATCCCCTTCCACCTATCAACAAGGTGTTCTCTCTTGTTCTTTAAGAAGAGAGACAACGAAATGTTAATTCAGTGTTGCTTCCACATATTCCATCTGCTGCTCTTTCATCTACTAAACTAGCCTACCAGAACAAGAATTAGAATTGCAAGGATTGATCTATTTACTCTCATTGCTCTATCCCGGGGCACACAATTGACAAGTGCTTCAAGTTATATGGATATCCACCTGGATGTCGCTCCAAGAGGAAATCAGCCAATCCTTCTTCTTCAGTCAATCATGTCGTTGTTGATGATTCATCTTCTGCCTTTCCCTTAACATCAGAACAATGCCAGCAACTTCTTGCGCTTCTCAATATAGAGTCGACTACTTCTTAGACAGCTAATGTCATTTCTTCGATTAATAGTCTCTCTGGTAACTCCAATTTTTCTTTTGTTTTTGTTTTTTTCTGTAAAATCACATTTAAATTCATTCATACAACGTGCTGATTGGATTATTGATACTGGCGCTACGGATCATATGATCCATTCTACATCGTTGTTAACTTCTTTTAACCCTATTGATCAGTCAGTTGTTAAAATGCCTAATGGCATTTCTGCTGCTGTCACTCACAAAGGCTTAGTCCTTTTATCTCCTTATTTTGTTTTGCATAATGTTCTTTGTGTACCTTCATTTCACTTTAATCTCATTTCTGCCAGTCAACTAACAAAATCAGGTTCTTCTTGTGTTCTTTTCTCTGGTAATAATTGCATAATCCAGGATCTCATCAATTGGAGGACGATTGGGAAGAGTAAAGCTGTTGGAGGATTATATTTGTTGGAACAACCAGATAACTCTCATGCTTTCTCTGCTATGTTTCCTTTACATTCTAGCTCTGTTTCCGCTTCAATTCATAATAATTTTGATCTCTGGCATAGAAAGTTGGGACACCCATCCATGTCTAGAATAAAATTGTTATCTGATGGTGTATATTGCACTTCAAATAATGAAACATTACATTGCTTAGTTTGTCCATTAGCAAAGCATAAACTCTTACCTTTTCCAACTCACAGTAAAAATAATTCTACATTTGCCTTTCAACTTGTACAGTGTGACATTTGGGGCCCCTTTCAATATCAATCATTGGATGGTTTTAAATACTTTTTAACCATCGTAGATGATTTCTCTCGTAGCACATGGGTTTATTTAATGAAATCCAAATCAGATGCTCGAGATCTTCTAAAGCATTTCATTGTTTTAGTTGAAAATCAATTTGATTCCACCATAAAAACCATTCGGACAGATAATGGCAATGAATTCAATATGCCTCAATTTTTTTCTTCCAAAGGCATTGTTCATCAATTGTCTTGTGTGGCTACTCTACAGCAAAACTCAGTGGTTGAGAGAAAGAACCAACATATTCTTAATGTTGCTCGTGCTCTTTTATTTCAATCTAATGTTCCAATAAATTTCTGGTCAGACTGTGTTCTTACCTCTGTGTATTTGATAAATTGAACACCTTCTCCACTCTTAGGCAATAAAACTCCATACCAATTACTCTTCAAGAAGCCACCTACATATTCTCACCTAAAAGTGTTTGGTTCCCTCTGTTATGCATCAACGTTAGCTCATAATCGATCCAAATTCTCTTCTCAAGCTAGAAGGTGTATCTTTCTTGGATATCCACTTACTATAAAAGGTTATAAACTTTATGATCTTGATAGCAAATCCATATTTGTTTCTCAGAATGTTGTTTTCTTGGATAGCAGCAATAGTAAGAAGACATTTGACAAACACATTTTGGCCACTGGATAGTAGGTGTCAAAATAGTCCACTCCCTCTTTTTGAGTAAAACCTTTGGCAACTAATCCTTGTTTTGTATCTCTCAAGAGTGCCATCAGATTTTAGTTTAACTCGATAAACCCATTTACATCCAATTGGAGTCTTTCTTGGGGGTAAATGTTCCATGGTTCAAGTATTTTTATGCTCTAAAACTTGAATTTCTTCAGCCATAACAACTCTCCAATGGAAAATTTTAATGGCTTGGTGATAGAATTAGGTTCAGAAATGGTGGAAAGAGCTAAGGAGCCTTATGTTTGGTGATAACAAATGGTAACAAAGTGAATCAGGTAAGGGATAAGGCTTACTTGAGGAAGAACCACATTTCTTTGGTGGATGCTGAGAAGGGTCAGCTTGTGAGGATGCCAGATGGCAATGATAGTCTTGCAAGTAACCAGGTTTCTTATGCTCTCATGAGGATCTACGAAGATGAGGAGTTGGTAGAGGATTTTGTGGTGAAACAAAATCTGAAATAGGAATATTTGATGGAGTTGAAACATAATTTGGAATGGGAATATTTGATAGAGTTGAAATATTAGTTGGAATATCTGGGGAATGATTTGTTGAAATGAGAATTGATGAATGTCATCCACAATTCTTAAGCTTGGTTTTACCCAATCCAAATCAGACTATTCTTTTTTTACTAGACTTGAAGGGAATGTTTTTTGCATTATTAGTAGTATATGTGGATGATCTCCTCATTGCTAGTAATGACTTAGAAGCTGTCAACACTCTCAAATTGTTTATGGACCAAAAGTTCAAACTCAAGGATTTCGATAATTTGAAATATTTCTTAGGATTGGAAGTTGCCCGAAACAAAAATGGTATTTCCTTATCTCAAAGGAAATATGCATTAGATATCTTGTCTGACACTGGTTTTTTAGGATCAAAACCAGTCAAAATCCCAATGGAACAACACCTCAAATTATCCCGAGATAATGGTTTTGCTGTTGAAGACCCTACTGCTTACAGATGCTTGGTAGGGAGATCACTTTATCTTACTATCACAAGGCTAGATATAACCTATGTTGTTCATATCCTAATTCAATTCATGGACAATCCCAAGCAACCTCATCTACATGCTGCTTACCATGTTTTACAATATATTAAAGATTCTCCTGGATAGGGTTTGTTCTTCTCTGCTAATTCATCTCTTGAGTTAACTACTTTTACAGATTTGGACTGGGCAAGGTGCCAAGATTCGAGACGATCGATCATGGGTTTTTGTGTCTTTCTTGGTTCTTCATTAGTTTCATGGAAGTCGAAGAAACAAACAACAGTCTCACGTTCTTCAACAGAGTCTAAATATCGTGCAATGGCAAATACATTGTCTGAAATTATTTGGTTGCTTTCATTATTATGTGATTTACATGTTGATCACTTTAAAGCAGTTTCCTTATATTGCGACAACAAAGCAGCTATCACAATTGCAACCAACCCTGTATTTCATTAGCGGACGAAGCACATTGAAATCGAATGCTATTTTGTTCGTGAAATGATCCAACAAGGAATTATCAAGCCTTTTCATGTTTCCTATCATCACCATTGGCTGATTGTTTTACCAAGCCTCATGGATTTCCTCTTTTCTCATCTTTTGTGTCCAAGTTAGGTATTATCAACTTACATACTTCAGCTTGAAGAGGGATATAAGAGATAGATATTTTTATATTCTATAAACTTCAGCAGGATTAACAGCATAAGTAAAGTGTAATATTTAAATTTTATTTTGGCACCATAACAACTTAATTATAAAAGTTGGTTATTTTGTAAACACCTAAATAATACATTTTTTGGATACTGTGTATTCTATACAACTCTGATTTTATCAAAAACAAAGGGAGAAGGAAGAACTTACAGTCTAGCATTAATGTGGGAGAGTTGATATGCGGCTTGCTGCTGCTAGTTTTATATGTTTTGGCTTTGATTTTTTTTTTTATGAAGTAGGGTTTTTATACAACGTCGTCCGTTAGCAATTTTAAGATGAAGAGGACTTTGAATTGTACCCATTTTAATGCTATCCCAATTCCCACGTGCGTCAGCAAAACGTCAAATGGTTCCTTAAATATTTACTGGGCCAGGCCTACAAGAAACCGAAATAAGAATATTTATTCCAAGTTAGTGTCGGTGTAATTCCATTAGAGTCGGTGTGACGTCCCAATTCTGAAAGTTTGGAGATAACTCATTTTTTTAAAATTATTTTTAATAATATAATTTATGTAAATTTTTTTATAGTTTCTCTTTTTACGTTGTTTAAAAATAAAGTAATAAAGTAGCTTATATCTATATCAGTTATATTAAAATATATTTTATTCTTATATAGAACCTCATGCATATTCCAAAACAAAAAGCTGAGTTTGTTTTTAAAAATTTATTTTCATAATCAAAATATGCATATTTTTTAAAAGTAATCTCAATTTGTATTTTTTAATACAAAGTCAAGTATAGAAATTTCATTTACCTAGACTTCTTTAACTTTTTAGAAATATTCTCGACAAAGCCAAACAAACTCAATCGTTATTTATGAAATAATTATACACTTTTATAAATTTTTAATTGATCACAAACTTCATAAATAAAATTTAGGAGAAAGCTGATCGAATCCCTTGAGAAGTGCAGCCGACTCCTTTGGTGGCGGTGGGTGACACCGCCCATGCTATCGAAACCAGCGGATTTCGGCGAACTCACCCCATGTGACAGCAAGTCCCGTCGATTACCGGTGTGTCCCTGGCGGCCTTAAACTCGAAATGGATTCATGGCAGTGTCGCCTACCGTCACCGGCGACGGCGGGGGCTAGGTTGAGGCCGAATCTCCCTTAAAAATTCATCTTTATTTTATTTTATTATTATATTTTTATTATGTTTTTTATTATGTTTTTTTATTGTGTTTTTTAAATTTTTATTTTTTTATTGTATTTTTACAAAAATTATAAAAGTTTAGGAGAGTGGAATGCAATGTCGATCGTACTCCAGCATCACCCTAAAACTTAAGATATAAACATTAATATATTTCTTTAACATCTAAACATAAAATATATGAAATAATAATGAAACATCTTAATTGCTGTTCAATTCGTGCAAGTGTATCAAAATTTAATTTCACCCAAGAAAATACAAAGTTATAAACATAATCTAAACGAGATAGAACTGGTAGCAACAAAAACAAAAGGGCCAGCTGTACAGATTCTTAATTAACCAGCATGCATCAGAACTAATTAATTTGCATGAAACTTAGAAATTGATAATAGGCTGCCCCTGTGACATAGGACATCGTTGTAACAAAGCAACTTTGGATCACAGTGTCACGGATTTAGAAATTCTTCACACGTCCCGTGCGGCCTTAGGAGGTTTTGTCCCGGACAAAACTCCCAAGTAAGCCTTCTAAGCGACTCAAGACAAGAGAGAACAACTCTAGAGAGAGAGGGAGAGAGTAGAGAGAGAAGCTCTAGAGAACTTGTTCCTCTTATTGCTTGGTGATTTACACAAATGAGAGCCTCTCTATTTATAAGGAACTCTTGGTACAAAGAATGGCTAGGATTGTGACAAGTGTCACAATCTTAACGATAAGGAACATTCTAGACTACTTCTAGAAGTATAGCTAGGATTGTGACAAGTGTCACAATCTTAAAGAACCATTCTAGGGTTTCCTATACAACTTTACAACATTCTACTATATTCTAGAATAATCTACAAGGGAAAGAGACTCTAGAAGGTAGTAGGATTCTCTAGAAATATCCAGGTGGTGACATTCTCCCCCACCTAGCTTCGCGACGTCCTCGGCGCGGTATCCTCATGGAACCTTCGGATTTGATCTTCAAACCGCCACAGTGACTCCTTAGGTTCCCATGTGATCTCACTTGTGGGCAATCCCTTCCACTTGATCAGATATTCTTGGCGTGGCTTGTGACCCCTTTGTCTAACCTCCCGATCCGCCAAGATTTCCTCTACTCCTGTATGAAAAGTGGTGGTTGTGCCCAATGGAGCACGCTTAGACTCTCCTCGTGTCGGCTCTTCTTCATCACCATGATAAGGCTTCAGACAGCTTACATGAAAGACCTGATGAAGGTCGAACTTGGAGGGTAAGTCTAGCTCGTAGGAGGCCTTCCCTATTTTCTTGATGATTGGGAAGGGTCCCTCATATCGCTGCACAAGCCCCTTGCGCAGCTTCCTGGTAAACTTGGGCTGGGTTGATAAGATATTTACCAACACCAAATCACCTACGCGGTATCCCTTGTGTCTCCTTAGTTCTTCAAGTTTTGAAGTTGACATGGGATAAGGCGTTTTGGCGGGTGGTTTAGCGCCGAACTTCAACTCAGTTCGATGATCCACCTCTCTCCTAGGTGGTAGTTGCTTGAGCAACTCTGGTGGTCTGAAATCCTTGTAGGCCTTGGGGACCTCTTGGGTCTCCTTAGGTGGAGGGGAGTAAATCTTCACTTCTCCTTCCTTCATAGTAGCCAAGTAAGATTCCTCATCTTTCTTGACTTGCATAGCCGATAGGAGTTGGGTGGTGTTTGGCTTAGACATGGTGGGTATCATGCAAGGCCCATCTTCTAAGATGCACATCGAGTTGTAATGAGGAAGCGACACTACGTTGAACTGTCTCAAGAACTCCATTCCCAACACGACGTTGAAGTCGTCCATGGGGGCGACGGAGAAGTCCACCTTCCCCTTCCATGTGCCAAGTTGTAGCTCTATGCCATGAGCTACACCATCAAGCGGTTTGGCTTCGGAATTCACCGTCTTCAGCCATCCGTGACCCTTCTTGAGAGGGATACCTAGCCATGTGGCCTCTTCCTTCTTTATGAAGTTGTGAGAAGCTCCCTAGTCGACTAGGGCATGGGTCTTCTTCCCATTGACGAACACCTCTACAAACATTAAGGATCTATCCTTCGTGGTTGGCTTGGTGTTGGCCTTGAGTGAGTTGAGAAGTTGCAAGCACCCCATGTGCGACTTCTCTTCAACTTCTTTTTCCTTGAGCATGGCGTTGAGAGCCTTCCTCTTAGGACAGTCTCTAGCCCAGTGTGGCCCATCACAAAGGAAGCAAGCACCCTTTGGCTTCTTGTCCTTGGAATGGTCTTTCTTGCCTTCCCTCGATGTCGAAGGCTTATCTCCTCGCCCTTTGTTCTGTGGGGACTTGTACTCCTTTTCTCCCCCACCTTTGTCGTGATTATCCTTCGAAAACTTGGGCTTTGAAGAGTTATCACTCTTGTGATATTCGAACTCTTCCAAGGTTTCTGCCACTGTCAAGGCGGTGGAGATGTCGTTGACCTCACGTCGCTTGAGCTCTTGAGCCACCCATGACTTGAGGCCATCGGTGAAATTGAAGAAAAGATCTTCCTCGCTCATGTTCGTGATTTGAAGCATGAGAGTAGAGAACTCCTCAACATAATCGCGGATTGAAGAAGTGTGCTTCAACTCCTTCATTTTCTTCCGCGCATAGAGGGCCACGTTCTCGGGGTAGAACTGCCTCTTGAGTTCATGCTTGAACTCCTCCCATGAATTGATGGTACAAGTACCCTTCTCTATCTCACTGTGCTTACGACGCCACCAAGTACCAGCAAGATTAGTAAGATAAAGAGATGCAGTACGTACCTTGACATGCTCGTCTAGCATGTTCAACGCTTCGAAGTAGCGTTCCATATGCCACAGATAGTTGTCGAGTTCTTTGGCATCCCGCTTGCCGTCGAACTCCTTTGGTTTGGGGGTATTTACTCGGTGTGTAGACACCATTCCTCCTCCGATGGTGCCCCCATTGGCCACAGCTCGCTTGCACATGGCCTAGTCCGCCCTGGTCTCCTCCAGACCGACGCGGTGTTCCTCCATTTGCTCCTGGAGTTTGATTAGTTCTCCCAAGACCCGGTCTTGGAAGGCAACGTTCTCAACACGTTGTGCTTCGAGGGTGGGGTTGATGGTGATCAGAATGGACTCCTTGAGCGATTCGGATTGGCCCTCCAATCCTAGCTCCTCCATGCTTTGCTCCATGATGTCAAGACGGTCCTTGACATCCGCCACTGCCACCTCCACTCTCGTCACAGTGTTGTCAAGGGTGCTCACCTCCCTGTGAGACTGATCCCATTCTTCCATCTTGGCTAGTATCTTGGCCATGGTCTTCTCGATGCTATCGAGGCGAGACTTCACGGACGAGGTCGACTCCTTCGACCTCTTGCTCTTGCGTGGTTCCTGGTTCTCCATGGTGACCACACTTGGTTCCGCCATCCCAAGCTCGATGCTCTGATACCAACTGTCACGGACTTAGAAATTCTTCACACGTCCCGTGCGGCCTTAGGAGGTTTTGTCCCGGATAAAGCTCCCAAGTAAGCCTTCTAAGCGACTCAAGACAAGAGAGAACAACTCTAGAGAGAGAGGGAGAGAGTAGAGAGAGAAGCTCTAGAGAACTTGTTCCTCTTATTGCTTGGTGATTTACACAAATGAGAGCTCCTCTATTTATAGGAAACTCTTGGTACAAAGAATGGCTAGGATTGTGACAAGTGTCACAATCTTAACGGTAAGGAACATTCTAGACTATTTCTAGAAGTATAGCTAGGATTGTGACAAGTGTCACAATCTTAAAGAACCATTCTAGGGTTTCCTATACAACTTTACAACATTCTACTACATTCTAGAATAATCTACAAGGGAAAGAGACTCTAGAAGGTAGTAGGATTCTCTAGAAAAATCCAGGTGGTGACAATAGGCACGGCTTAACGTACCATTTTTTGGATCACATGAATAGAGTCGTCCATAGCACCTCACTATTAATTCTTCGCCAAATTCCACTAGTCCTACAACCTGATCAATATATGATCGATCGATGAAAAACTGATCTCTTTCGGGAAGTTTTAGATCAATCTCATATTCTTTGACCCAATGATTTTTCTTTCCATACTCTTTGATCATTACCCAAATATCGATGCTCATCTTGCTCGTCGAGAGATCAACAATAGTCAAGCTTCCATTTAGATCAAGCAATTGACAGCACCTAAACTTATTAGGTAGATAAATCAAGCCAAATTCTTATTTGGAAATATCAAACGAAACAATCTTAGTGTATCCTAAACGACCATTACAATGTGAACCTTCTACTGGGCAAGCAAGCCAATCAAGATTCCCACACGCATATTCTGGCGCTGCATGTGATAAACGACAAGAAGGGCCTTCGGGAATGGTTCTTCATGAACTTGTACCAAGTGTGAATGCTTCAACATAAAAAAGTAGTACTGTCGCCTTCATCATAAAATACTCGAACGTTCTTGTACATATTTTGTTATGAAATCACTTGACTTTCTCTTGAATAGAAAATATTACAGATTCAAGTTATTAAAGAACGCGTTACAAACAGAGCAAGAATATGATAAGAAAGTAAAACTACAAGCAAGAAATCAAAGAATATAAAGCAGAAAAGAATAAATAACACCAGCATTACGTGGTTCGACCCTAGCGGTCTACATTCACGGCAGGAACGGCCTCAGTGCTTTTATTGATCATCAATCTTCACAGAGAAGCCTCATTATAGATCTATACAGTTCCTCATACTCAAATCAGTGATTAAACCCACTGATTTTCTCATAGATCGAACCCTAGACAAAACCCTAGACAAGTTCTCTCAAATCGCCTCTCTCTCAGTCTCGAATTTCAGCATAACAGAAGTGATCAAATTAGGGCAACAGTTCCCATCTTAAGCATATATATATATATATACAAGATCAGATGACAACACATGTCTTAAATCGAGCAGCTACTTGAAGCAGTGGAATCCAGCTAGCGGCATCACGAGGTCAGCACATGACTCATTTTGCAAGGACCCGAATACATTTGCCATCATAGGTGTCACCAAGACAGCCATTGGATCATTACAAACAAATGAAGATTAATTAAATGAATGACACAATCGGTAATAATAATTACAAATCTCCACCTTGGCAATCATTTATATATAACACCAAGATTATATCAAAGCTCATCATTGGCTGTTCTTGCACCTGTCCCTCTATTAGGGACAGTCCCATGTCTCCATACACACTAAGTCAGACCAAGGAAGTGATTTAGTCATCATATCTGAGGGGTTATCCTCAGTCGAGACCTTCTCCACACCCACTACCTTTGATTCTATAACATCCCCAATGAAATGAAGCCTTATATCAATATGTTTAGACCTTTCATGATAAACCTGATTTTTGGCTAAGTGTAGTGCACTTTGGTTATCACAGTGTACAGAAATGTTACCATTAAAAATACTTAGCTCATTTGCAATGCCTTTTAACCATATGGCCTCTTTTATGGCTTCAGTCAATGCTATATATTCGGCCTCAGTTGTGGATAGAGCCACAACTGATTGGAGGTGTGATTTCCAACTAACTGCTCCCCCAAAAGCAGTAAACACATATCCAATTAAGGACTTCCTAGTGTTTGTGTTCCCAGCAAAATCAAAGTCTACAAACCCAGCTAAGTCTCCACCCTTTTCAACATTTTTTCCAAAATTGAGTCCTAAGTTAGTAGTACCAGACAGATACCTAAGTACCCATTTAATGGCTTGCCAGTGGGATTCTCCTGGGTTTCCCATAAATCTACTAACTACACTCACTGCATAGGTCAGATCTGGTCTAGTACAGACCATTGCATACATTATACTTCCCACCATGCTAGCATAGGGAATCTTTTGCATAAAACTAATATCAGAATCTGTTTTAGCAGCCTAATCTATTGAAAGTTTGAAATGTTGACCTAAAGGTGTGATTACAGATTTTACATGTTCCATACCAAATCTTTTAAGAACTTTAGAAATGTAATTTTTCTAGGACAGATATAAAAGTCTGGAATTTCTGTCCCTTACAATTTCCATTCCTACTATTTTCTTAGCAAGGCCCAGATCTTTCATCTCAAATTCAGATTTTAACATGCATTTAACTTCATCAATTAGAACAGTATCTTTACAGGCTAACAACCTGTCATCTACATATAATAAGAGATAAACAAAAATTCTTTTTTCTTCCTTGTAATAGACTCAACTATCATAACAGCTCCTCTTAAAATTATTATTAATCATGTGAGTATTAAACCTCTTGTACCACTGCCTAGGTGATTATTTAAGGCCATATAAAGATTTCTTTAAGAGACACACATGATTATTATTAATTTCATCAATGAAACCCTCAGGTGGCTGCATATATATTTCTTCTTCAAGTTCTCCATGAAGAAAGGCAGTCTTAACATCTAATTGTTCTGAATGCAAATTTTCAAAAGTTGTGTAGGCTAGCAGTAACCTAATTGAACTGTGTTTAACCACAGGTGAGAAAATTTCATTAAAGTCAATTCCCTCTCTCTGTGTAAAGCCCTTGGCTACAAGCCTAGCTTTATACCTGGTCCCTTCTATTCCTGGTGTGCTATCCTTTTTCTTGAAGATCCACTTGGATCATACTTGTTGCCCAGATGACTAACACAAGAGGAGGGGCGAATTGAATTATATTATAAAAATTAACACTTATTAATTAAATACACAATATAAAATATAAACAAAATATAAAATTGTAAGAAATGTAAAGAGTAGGGTAAAAGAAAGCAAACTCAGTATTTTTACGAGGTTCAGCTACACTGCCTACGTCCTCACCTCAAGCTACCCCTTGAAGATCCCGAATTCACTAGTCAATCTCTTTTAGGTAGAGATAGATACCTATTACACTTTTGAGCAGCACCACTCCAAAGAATCTGTGTAGAACACCCTCTACACTTCCAATCACCTCACACTTGGTGATTTAACTATTCCCCATGTAGAACACCTTCACACACACAAGGGTTATACACACCCTCTTACAAATATAACAATTGATAGTGTGTAGACTATCAAAGTACACTCCTCAATGAGTGAGATAGAAACAATACAGCTCAACCTATATCTCTTTAAAAAAGAACAAGAATTAAGGCTTAAAACTTTAGAAAAGAGAAAATGAGAGTTTTGAAAGAATGATGCAAAACTTAACAATAGATGTGTAAGTTTTTGTTGTAATTTTTGCAAAATTCAAGTGAGCTATTTATAGGCAAATGAGTCTTCAATTTCAAATTTGAAAAGATTCACATGTCAAATAAGAACACTATTCACTTTTCAAAAAATTTAAATAAAAGTATTTCCTTTTTGCATTTGTCAAAGACAGCTCCATTCATTTTTTAAAGAATTCAAACCTAATCTTTTGCTTTTCATATATAACAAAGTAAGTATGATTTATTTTTCAAACAAAAACATCTTCTTTTTGCATATGTCAAAAAAATACACAACCACCCTTTAAAATTTTCAAACAAATCATCTATCTTTTATATTTGTCAAAAAAAAAACATACAACTACCCTTTAAAATTTTCAAACAAAATCATCTACCTTTTGCATTTTTCAAAAAAACACATCACCTCCCTTCAAGACTTTCAAACAAAATATGCACATGTCAAATATGATAATCAATCATCTTATAAATTCAAGTTTTTATAAATAAATATATATATATATATATATAATTTTTGAAATTATTTTGTTTAACGATGTTATGCACATGTGAAAAACATAATTTTCAAAACTAAGACATTTAAAAATATCTTGCATATGTGAAAAAAGTAATTTGATGTTTTATGAGAAAAAAGAGTAATTTGGAGCCTTAATCCAATTTCTAATTTTATCAAGAGATGTACAAAAATAATCTATGAGTTTTATTTGTAGACTTGATCTCTTTCTTACTCATGCTTGATTTCTTGATGTGTTTAGTTCCCTTCATGCGTAGACAACTTGAGCTTGCATTTTCAATATTATTTGTTATCATCAAAATTTATACGTAAATACGAGACTTGAAACCTTGGGTTCAACAATCTCCCCCATTTTGATGATGACAAATACTTAGTAGAAATCTACAACCTGTATAATACTTAAACTTCCCCTGAAAATATGCGTTAGTATTTCAAGAAAAATATAAACATGATTCTAGTATATATAACAGGGTAGTATAATACTAGTATAAGACTTCTCCCCCTTTTGGCATCATTAAAAAGGAACCGTAATTGGTTTCAGTAAAATTTTTTCTCGTAATAAGCAATAACCAAATAAAACGGTGCGTTAGAGAGTAGAAGTTGGAACCACCCGTACCCGACAAAACCTGCAAAGGTTGAAGCCGGATTTTATCATCTCGGTGAGGAAAAAGATTTAAATCCGGTTGATGTTATTGACGAATTAGATGTTCCAGAGATTTGAAGTTGAATAATTAAAATTATCCGTGTCCGACAAAGACAGCAAAAGTTGCAGGCCTAGATCTGGCAATGCGGTGTGGAGTCATGCATTTCCGACAAAATTTGCAAATGTTGGAAGTCTAACTCTGGCAATTTGGTGCGGAGCCACGCGTGTCTAACAAAACCTGCAAAAGCAGTGAATGCGAAAGCAGATTCAAATCCGCGTGATATTATTGAAAAATTAAATATTATCGAGATTTGAAAGTTGTTGTTTAAAAGACCGTTTTCACCTGTCGGATACTCAAATAAATTTTCACACTACTCATTGATCCAGTTTCTGTTTATTCAAAACGATAGAATGGCGGAGAAAATTTCGTCTAATAATCTTCCGGATTTGAATCAGGAACTGTCTCAACCAGTCATTTTATCTCATGAGGTTGTCAACACCATGATAGAAGCAGAAATGCATTTTTCAAATAGAACTGATTCTGAGATTATTGCAGCATCAAGAACTCTCAGTGCTCAATATGCTGCTTTTGTTACGACCATGTCTCGGAGATTACTAGCGAGGACAAATGAGGTTGATCAACTTAACAATTAAATATCTATTCTGCATCAAAAACTTGCAAATAAAGGCAGAAAGAATAAGAGGTTAAAGCAAGAAAATAAAGATTTGACAGAATTAGCTCGTGTTTTGAAACTTCAAATAGAGGAATCGAAACGAGTAAGAGTTCAAGCACAGAGTCAACATCAAAAAATAATGGCAGCATTTCACGAGAGAAACTGGGACAATTATAATTAATCTAGGTAGCTTAGTTCGGTAATTTTTGACAATATGTATCCAGCATATCTTGTAAGTTTGACTAAGTAAGATTCGAAAAGATGACAGTTTGTCTTCTACTTATTTCCATCTTTATAAAAGCAATCCTTAGTTTTATCTAATCCGCATCAAATCTTCTTCTCATTATTGCAATTTGCTTGCATTCTCATTCTACAAATTTTCAATGGCTCGTCGATTTCCCTTCAACACTTCTCTTGATCAAGATTTGAGGTATTCTTCACTCCAGTCTCAATCTATTTCTGTATCTGTCGTGAGTGCCATGAAGCAACAAGAGACTGATTTGGCTAATAAATCAGATCATGATGCCATTACGAGCTTGTGGGTCTCGGGACTCAATACTCATCTTCCATTGTTATTTTTTCCTCTCGGTTGCAGTCCAAAACCCGCGAGATAGAGAAGTTTAATGAGAAGATCGATATTCTTCAACGACTTGTTCAAGAGTCTAACAAAAAAATAGTAGACTTAAAACAACAAAATAAGAATTTAAAATCCTTACTTGCCTCTGCATTTCGATTACCTAATCCTTTAGACAAGGATGGCATGATGATTTATGAGGAGCAAATACATTTGAATGATGAGGCTAAGCGTCTCAAGTTTCTGTAGGTCATTTGCGATAATGGAATAAAAGTATCTAGCAAATATTCATGGCATGCATAATTCCTATTTCTATTCTAATCATGCATAGTTTATCTTCTGGTAGAGGTTTTGTGAAAATTTCTACCAATTGATCATATGTACTAGTGAATTCTAATACAATATCGCCCATCTGCACATGATCTCTAAGAAAATGATATATAATTTCAATATGTTTGGTTTGAGAATCTTGTATTGGATTTTTTGAAAAATTTATAGCACTTGTATTATCACATTTGATTGGAATGTGATTGTATATAAATTTAAAATCCTCAAGTTGTTGCTTCATGTAAAGAACTTGAGTACAACAACTACCCGCAGCAACATATTCTGCCTCAGCAGTACATAGTGCAACAGAATTTTATTTTTTACTAAATCAGGAAACTAGTGCATGACCTAAGAAATGACATGTTCTACTAAAACTTTTTCAACCATCTTTGCAATCAGTATAATCGGTACCTGAATAACTAATAAGATCGAAAGAAGTGTGTTTAGCATATCATAACTCTAAGTCAATGGTACTGGCAAAATATCTAAAAATCTGCTTGACTGCAATCAAATGAGATTGTTTTGGAAATGATTGAAAACGTGCACATAAACATACAATGAACATAATATCAGGTCTACTAGTTATCAAATATAATAAACTACCAATCATATCTCGATATACCTTTGAGTCAACTGACTTACCGCTTTCATCTTTATCAAGTTTAGTGGTTGAACTCATTGATGTTCCAATTACCTTCGCACATTCCATCTCAAATTTTGAGTAATTCTTTGATATATTTTGACTGATTAATAAATGTTTCACTTTTTGCTTGCTTGATTTGCAATCCGAAAAAGAAATTAAGTTCTCCCATCATGCTCATTTCAAATTCTTCCTGCATATTCTTAGTAAAATCTTGACACATATTTTCATTAGTAGCACCAAATATTATATCATCTACATAAATTTGAACTAGAAGAATATCATTCTATTTATATTTGATGAAAAGATTTATATCGTTCTTTCCTCTTGAAAAACATTTTTCAATAAAAAAACTATTTAAGAAAACACTTTTAACATCCACTTGAAAAAGTTTGAAATCTTTATAACAAGCATATGCAAGTAGCATTTGAATAGCTTCTAATCTTGCGACTGGTGCATATGTCTCATCATAATCGATTCCTTCCTCTTGATTGAAACTTTGGGCTACAAGTTGAGCCTTGTTTCTAATGATGATTTTAGACTCATCTTTCTTATTTCTAAAAATCCATTTTGTTCCAATAACAGCATAATTTTTAGGTCTAGGAACAAATGTCCATACATTATTTCTTTCAAATTGATTTAACTCTTATTGCACAACTAGAATCCATGATTTATCAAAAAGTACTTCATCAATATTTTGGGTTTAATTTGAGATAGAAAAACAGTGTGATTACAAATATTTTTAAGAGATGATCAAGTACTTACACCTCGTGAAGGTTCTCCTAGAATTTGTTCTACTGGATGATCTTTCATATGCTTTCACTGTTTGGTTGCATCTTGTACTAAGTCTTGATGATCTTTCCTTCTATTTCCATGATCTTCCCTTTTGAATTGTCTCCAAATATCTCGCATCCTTCTTCTTTAGAAGTGAAGTCAATGAATTTAGTTTTGTCTCATGTCACATATCTTGAGTATCCGTTGTCTAAAAACCATTTACTTTTACCTGTAGAAGACTTCATGTATACCTACAAAAGCAATTAAAAAAATTCTTGGTACCCAAGTTCTTTGAGTCCTTTATTTATTAGTATTAGAAGAAATAAAATTCTTTGGTACCCATATGGCCCTAATAATCATTGTATGTTTTCTTCTAATAGGACAAGCATGCTAATTATGACCATTTCTATTACAAAAATTACAAATAACATATGACATATTTGAAAATCTTGAGTGATTGTAATAATATTTTTCTTTGAAAAATCTATTTTTATGAAAAGAATTTTGAAAATCTAATTTTGATTTAATCGGTTTATTAAAGAATTTTTTATAGGGTTTGGGTTTTTCTTTTGGCATGTATCCCAAACCTACTTTATCAAAAACATATCTTTGACTACCAAGAAGTTTTTCAAAATTTCTTTTTCCATTTGTAAAGTTTTCAACAATCTTTTCTAAATCAGACACTTTCTTTTTCAGTTCATCATTTTCATCTTTTGAAACTGTATTTTCTTTTCTTAAAACATCAATTTCATTTGTCAAATAAGAATTTTTCTTTTTCAACGTGGTATACTTGATATCCAATTTTTTAAATTCCTCATATACGTCTTCTAAAATATTTTGTAATTCTTCATAAGAAAGATTTTCAATATTTTCGAAATTTGTTACCTCAAATCATCTTTAGCCATAAGAAAAAGATTTGTGGATTTTTCATTGCTTGCGTTACTATCTGAACTACTTGAACCATCATCCCATGTAGCTTTCATTGCTTTCTTGCCTTTGTATCGATCTTTCTTTAGCAGAGGACAATCTGCCTTGATATGTCCTGGCTTTTTACATTTATAACAAATTAATAAATCATTTTTACCTGTATCTTTATTGGAAGATTTTTTGAAAGGTTTCCTTGGAGGAGCTTTATTTTTCAAAAATCTCTTAAATCTTCTTGTGATCATTGCAATCTCTTCGTCATCGCTTTATTGATCTTCTTCGCTTTCACTTTCATGAGAAACGGCTTTAAGTGTCAAGCTCTTCTTTTGCTTTCCTTCTTCTTCTCCCCTTTTCAATGTGTACTCATGGGTGATAAGTGACCCGATGAGTTCATTCACTTCGAGTTTCTTGAGGTCTATAGCTTTAAGAATCGCTGTCGCTTTTGATTCCCAATGTTTTGGTAGAGAGTTGAGAATTTTTCTTACTATCTCCACTTTGGAATAAACTTTGCCAAGAGCTGTCAAGCTATTTATGATGTTAGTAAAATGAGTGTGCATACTAGAAATAGATTCATCATCATTTATCTTAAACATTTCATGTTAGTAAAATGAGTGTGCATACTATAATTTTAGCCATAAGATCTTAACTCAAAAGATATTTAATCTTATAACAGAGCTCTACCTCTGATACCAATTATTGCTCAGTTGACTAACACAAGAGGGGGGTGAATTGAGTTATATTATAAAAATTAACACTTATCAATCAAATACACAATATAAAATATAAACAGAATATAAAACTGTAAGAAATGTAAAGAGTAGAGTAAGAGAAAGCAAACTCAGTATTTTTACGAGATTCAGCCCCACTGCCTACGCCCTCGCCTTAAGCTACCCCTTGAGGATCCCGAATTCACTAGTCAATCTCCTTTAGGTGGAGATAGAAACCTATTACACTTTTGAACAGCACCGCTCCAAAGAATCCGTGTAGAACACCCTCTACACTTCCAATCACCTCACACTTTGTGATTTAACTATTCCCCGTGTAGAGCATCTTCTACACACACAAGGGTCATACGCACCCTCTTACAAATACAAGAGTTGATAATGGGTAGATTATCAAAGTACACTCCTCAATGAGTGAGATAGAAACAATACAGCTCAACCTATATCTCTCTAAAAAAGAATAAGAATTAAGGCTCAAAATTAAAAAAAAAAAAAAGAATGAGAGCATTGAAAGAATGATGCAAAATTTAGCAATAGATGTATAAGCTCTTGTTGTGATTTTTACAAAACTCAAGTGAGCTATTTATAGGCAAATGAGTCTTCAATTTCAAATTTGAAAAGATTCAAATGTCAAATAAGAACACTATTTACTTTTCAAAAAAATTAAATAAAATCATTTCCTTTTTGCATTTGTCAAAGATAACTCCATTCATTTTTCAAAGAATTCAAACCTAATCTTTTGCTTTTCATATATGAAAAAGTGAGTATGATTTATTTTTCAAACAAAAACATCTTATTTTTGCATATGTCAAAAAAAACACACAACCACCCTTTAAGATTTTCAAACAAATCATCTATCTTTTACATTTGTCAAAAAAACATACGACCACCCTTTAAGATTTTCAAACAAAATCATCTACCTTTTACATTTGTCAAAAAAACACACCACCTCCCTTCAAGACTTTCAAACAAAATATGCACATGTCAAATATGATAATCAATCATCTTATAAATTCAAGTTTTTATAAAAATATATATATAATTTTCGAAATTATTTTGTTTGATGATGTTATGCACATGTGAAAAACATAATTTTCAAAACTAAGACATTTAAAAATGTCTTGCATATGTGAAAAAAGTAATTTGATGTTTTATGAGAAAAAAGAGTAATTTGAAACCTTAATCCAATTTCTAATTTTATCAAGAGATGTACAAAAATAATCTATGAGTTTCATTTGTAGACTTGATTTCTTTCTTACTCATGCTTGATTTCTTGATGTGTTTAGCTCCCTTCATGCGTAGACAACTTGAGCTTGAGTTTTTAATATTATTTGTTATCATCAAAATTTATACGTAAATACGAGACTTGAAACCTTAGGTTCAACACTACTAATCTAGTTCCTGGAGTTCTAGGTACCAGAACTCAAGTTTTGTTCTTATTAAGGGATTCCATCTCCTCTTGCATGGCCAATAGCCACTTAGAGGAGTCCTTACTAGCCACTGCCTCCTTATAAGACCTTGGTTCTTGATAGACCACCTCATTTGCCACTGTTAAGCCAAAAGCTGTAAGCTCAGCCTGTTCAAATCTTTAAGGTGGTTTAATAACCATTCTCTTTCTGTCTTTAGCCAGATTCCAAGAATTGGCTCCACCTTGACTTAGATCCCCTGAGATTTGTTCCTCAGGGTTACTATCTCTTTGTGTTTCTGGCTCTAATTGGGTGTTAACATGCTCCACCTCAACATGTGATTTCTCTAAGGACTGGTCATCATTCTGAATTGATTTCTCTTCATGTACCCGATCCATTTGCATTAAAAGTCACATTTCTGCTCACAATACACTTATACCTTCCAGGTCCATCTACCCAAAACTTGTATCCTTTAACCCCTTCAGGGTAACCTATAAAGATGCACTTTATTGCCCTAGGTTCCAATTTATCAGTCTTTGAATGTACATAGGCAACACATCCAAAAACCCTTAGATAGTCATAGCTGGGAGGTTTCCCAGTCCATAACTCCTGTGGGGTTTTAAACCCTATAGCAGAGGAGGGACACCTATTAATTAAGTGTACAGCAGTAGTAGCAGCTTCTGTCCAAAAGGTTTTGGGCAGTCCTGAATTAGACAGCATACACCTAACTCTTTCTAGGATGGTTCTGTTCATTCTTTCAGCTAAACCATTCTGTTGGGGGGTTTCCCTCATAGCTTGTGTCTTAGAATTCCTTCCTCTTGACAGAACAGGTTAAACTCATTTGACAGAAATTCTAGGACATTGTCTGTCCTCAGAATCTTAAGCTTTCTACCTACTTGGTTTTCAACAAGAGATTTCCACTTTTTGAATTTACCAAAAGTGTCACTCTTGTTTTTTAGGATGTATATCCAAACTTTTCTAGAGTAATCATCCACTAAGGAGAGCAAATAGCTTCCTCCACTATGTGAGTTTACTCTTGCAGGCCCCTAGAGATCAGAGTGGACATAATCCAGGGCTTGTTTAGTGTTATGGATTGCAGACCTAAAACTGACCCGCTTGCCTTTCCATAGATACAATCTTCACAGAATGGCAAATTTCCTAGGTTCTGTTTACACAACAATCCCTGTTTCTGTAATTCTGTAAGCCCCCTTTGACTTACATGTCCCAACCTCCTATGCCATAACACAGATTCATTTTTTATAGTACTCTGTGTAAGGGATGCTTCTTCAACAACAGTTTTTCTAAGCAGGGTATACAACCCATTTTTAATAACCCCTTTCATTATGACTAAGGAACCTTTAGTAACCCTAAGAACCCCTACCTCAGATTTAAAGGTGTAGTCTGATTGATCAACCATACCAAGAGAAATTAAATTTCTCTTTAACTCAGGTATAAACCTGACCTCCTCTAACAATCTCTCAATACCATCATGCATCTTGAGTCTAACTGACCCTAAACCCATGATTTTGCAGGACTTATTATTTCTTAAAATTACATGTCCCCTAGTCAACTCAAAAAATGTCTCAATCCATTCTCTGATAGGACACATATGAAAGGAGCAGCCAGAGTCCATTATCCACTCTGTTCTTGAGTCCACTTCACTCATTGTAAGTACTTCAGCACTTTCATAGCCTTCTAACACCACAGAGGCATCCCCTGCCTCTTTAGACTTGTTACCTAGGTTTGGTTTTCTATCAGGGCAGTCCTTCTTGAAATGCCTTTCTTTATGGCAATGAAAACATTTAAAATGTTTCCCCTTTGATTTGGACCTTGATTTCTTGTTTTCATTCTTGTTTTTCTTTTCTCTCTTTTCTGTTCTCCCCCTAATAGACAGACCTTCCCCTTGATCCTGTTTGGTATCACACCTATTTTGAAGTTCTCTGGTATGAAGTACAGATTGGACTTCATCCAATATCAAAGAGTCTCTACCATACATCATAGTTTCTTTTAGACTTAGGTATGAAGAGTCCAAGGAACTTATTAGGAGGATAGCTTGGTCCTCATCCTCCACCTTACTGTCTATATTGGCCAGGTCAAGTATAATTTTGTTGAACTCATCAAGATTTTGTCCTATTGGTGTACCATGGGTCATCTTGAGAGTATACAGTTTGGTTTTCTTGTGTAGTCTGTTAGCTAGGGATTTTGTCATGTACAGGTTTTCTAGTTTCAGCCAGATACCCGCGCCGTGTCCTCACTGGCCACCTCTCTCAAGATTTTATCCCCTAGAGAAAGGATTAGGGCACTATAGGCTTTCTGGAGAATGTCCATATGGACATCCTCCTTGTCTTCCTCTTTTGAGGAAGAACCCTTCTTCTTTTCCCCAAGGAGGGCATCCTGTAGTCCATGTTGGACTAGGAGTGCCCTCATCTTGATTCTCCATAACCCGAAGTCATTTTCCCCTGTAAATTTTTCTATGTCAAATCTCATGGTCCCTATAAACCTAGGCTCTTGATACCACTTGTTATGAAATCACCCGAGTTTCTCTTGAATAGAAAATATTACAGATTCAAGTTATTAAATAATGCGTTACAAACAGAGCAAGAATATGATAAGAAAGTAAAACTGCAAGCAAGAAATCAAAGAATATAAAGCAGAAAAGAAGAAATAACACCAGGATTACGTGGTTCGACCTCTAGTGGTCTACATCCACGACAAGAACGGCCTCAGTGCTTTTATTGATCATCAATCTTCACAGAGAAGTCTCATTACAGATCTATACAATTCCTCGTACTCAAATCAGTGATTAAACCCACTGATTTTCTCACAGATCGAACCCTAGACAAAACCCTAGACAAGCTCTCTCAAATTGCTTCTCTCTCAGTCTCGAATTTCAGCAGAACAGAAGTGATTGAATTAGGGTAACAGTTCACATCTTAAGCATATATATATATATATACAAGATCAGATGACAACACGTGTCTTAAATCGAGCGGCTACTTGAAGCAGTGGAATCCAGCTAATGGCATCATGAGGTCAGCACACGACTCATTTTGCAAGGACTCGAATACATTTGCCATCACAGGTGTCACCAAGCCAGCCATTGGATCATTACAAACAACTGAAGATTAATTAAATGAATGACACAATCGGTAATAATAATTACATATTTTTTGAACAATCAGAACCTAATCCATATCTTGTGTTGAATTCTAGTGCAAATGCTCCTGGCATTGGCCGCAAGGATACTACTTGTTGTCTAAGAGGGTTAAACAAAACCACATGGCTTTTATCGCCAAGTTTTGTGAAACAAGATAGACCATTACAACTGCACTTAAGATCATATTCTTTCAAAGTTTCCAACTCTGAAACTGAAAGCAATATGTCCTTTGAGAACTCTCCTTCTCTTCTAAACATTACATCTGTTCTGTATGAGAGATGGTGGAAAACTAAAACATTAGGTTGTTCAGTACATCTGGTTTGGTGGATGTATGCGAGGTATGGATCGTCGATAATGTTATGGCATACAGAAGAGATACATTTGAATCGGAAAAGGGACTTGATGGGTAGTCAAGAAAAGATTTCATAGAGAACATCTATAGGGAAGATCTTAGACGCCATGCTTGCTTCTCTTCCTGCTATTAGGAATAAAGATGAATTCATAATAGATAATATATATGAAATACGAAATACGTCTCTATAAGATGAGTGCTAATGCGACCCAAAAAGAAAGAAAAAAATTAGAAATCAACTTAAATCTTTCTTGATCATCAGGTTAGCTGCAAATATATTGATTTCAAATATAAAGGGAAAAATGTTCTAACCAAAAATAGATTAAGCAAAAATAATCTCACAAATTAATGTGATATATTGTGATTCGTCAAAATATATAAAAAAATAATTATAAAATAAATCTAACAAAGTGAAGCCAATTTATAAGATTACTTTTATGTAATCACTTTGCATAGGTAAAAATACTCTATATGAAATACGTTAGAAGCAAAAGAGACGGTAGTGTTGACTGGGTTGTGTGGCTTGAAAATAGAAAAAACAAAGGAGGAAGGAAAAACTTACAGGCTAGCATTAATGTGGGAGAGGCGATGTGTGGCTTGCTGTTGCTGGTTTCATATGTTTTGGCTTTGATTTTGTTTTTAGAAAGGAAAAGTAGGGTTTTTATATAATGTCCATTAGAAATTTTAAGATGAAGAGGACTTTAAATTGTACCAATTTTAATACTATCCCAATCCCACGTGCGTCAGGAAAACGTCAAATGGTTCCTTAATTATTTATGGCACCTGTGTTGTCTAACAAGTTTTTTTTATTTTTTTTAAGAAACAGGATACTTTCATTTAAATCCAATAAGCAAAGCATATATTGTGACTAATAATTGAGATAAACTCAATTTACAAGTTAACTAATTACAAATCAGAGCCCAGCTTCTAATAACAAAAGTTTGTAGGAACTAAGTAATGTTTGAATGATGGTAACTGCAACTCACTCTCCACAGGAGGAGAGTACTAACATTCTACGGACATATAAAGTCTGAGACACTATTTCTTCATTATACAATTTTTTCTGTACAAAAAAATTAAGAGAAACATAAATTATGGTGGCATGACATGTGCCACTCCGTTGATCAAAAGCTCTGGTCAACAGCTAGATCGGCGGCCGAGGAACACAGCGGCCCTGCGCGTGGTGGACTTGGACCCTCCGACTACCTCAAATCTACAAAAGCCGAATCAACCCAAACAATCCCTAAACCACCACCGGCTATGGTGGCCGGAAAAGGAGAAAAAAGAGAAGCAAAAAGATAAAAGATGAGGGGGAAAGGAGGGGACGGATGGAGCCGAAACTCTGCCCCCCTCACAACTGACGACAACGAGAAGAGAGGCTGTTGGGCAAGAGAGGCTATTTCGCGAGAGAAGAGATTGTGGTCCAACAAGTTGATCTCTACTGGGCCAGGCCTACAAGAAACCAAAAGGAATCCCACTAATATAAGATATCCATAGTGTAATAACCCTTCCTTTTTATAAGTATTTCTTAGGTTAAGTATTTATTTTGAGGTCATTTTAGTATTTCATGGGATTTTTAGAAATGTACGGTGTTGAGGTATTAAAATCCAAGTGAAAATATTTAAGCTATTAAGTGAAAAAAGTATGAATTATGGTCAAACGTTGAAAATTAAAATAGGGAAACAATTAGAGAATTTAAATTTGGACTTAGGAAGAGATGATTTTAAAAAATTCAAAGGGATATTTTAAAAAATTTGAAATTACAAGAATCGACCACTTGGTGTACTCGGATTGGTGCTATCGGACTGATTCGTCGAGTTTTAGTATATTGATCATAACTTTCTCATATAAACTACGAATTAGGAGATTAAAAATCTTATAAAACTCTAAGAGGATGATTTAAAACTTTCATGCTTTGAGTTTCCAGAGAATCGAATTGGATAAATGACTTATTGGGCCAAGAAGTGAACATGCCTAACAGGGGTGAAAATGGAAATTGATTTGGATTATCTCTATCACCTTAGACATATAGCAAAATGTAATTGAGTTTTTTAAATTTCTAGACGTTTGGACAAGTGTAAGGGACAGGTGCCAAACTGGGGTGAAATCCTTAGGAGAATTGGAGGACACTTGGAGGGATAGATGGCCGGATCCCATCTCTTAGAGGATTTTTCAGATTTTACTGCATCTTATATCCATGTGATGAAATTTTTGGACCATTGATCACCCTAAGCTTCTAAATGAAAAGAATCTAACCATTAGATGAGAATTAGAGATAGGTAAGCCTAAATTTAGGCATGATCATGAAAGCTAAATTGGAAGATGGACATGTGTACATGCCATGGAATGGGGTAACCGGTCATCCCATGCATTGCACCCATTTTGAACCCCTTGAGGGTGTCGCCTCTTGCATTTATAAAAAGAGAGAATTCCTCACTCAATTCCCCTTTGTCAGCCCATGGTGATACATAGAAAAACTAAGAGCAAAAACCATTTTCAAACCCTTCATCCTCCAAACACTCAAAGAAACCACTTGAGTCTATTGAAGGAAAAGTTTGTAAAAGCTTATTTACTTCAAATACCAAGCCTTGGAGAATTTGTAAGTACAATATTTAACTTAATCTTGACATAGAATAATTTATTTGAAGGCTAGATCATTTTTGTTACTTATTTGATCTTATACTTTGTTTATATATTGTAATGAAATCTATTAAGTTTTACATTAGTCTTTATTATGGAAAAATGCTAAAAAAATTGTAAAAACTTAGAAATATATTCTATTATGATACCTGAATAAGTTTATGTAAAAATAAGAGGCTTTGACTTAACAAACAAATGAGAAAACAACCCTAGTGCATTTCGGCCTTGATAGGATTTTTGATGAAACTTTTGTTCTAAATTTATCCAATTGGTTTTTAATTATTTGGATGATATTTTAATAATTATGAGGAGTTTAGAAACTCTAGTTTACTTAGAAAAATCTCAAGAATAATCATGCTAGAAATTATTGATGAAATAATTAAGAAAACAACATAATTAAACTTGATTTTCTTCTTGGAAAGCTAAGGAAAAATTTGGTATTTTGTAAATGAAGAGTTTGGCTTTGTTTAAATAAAAGAAAAATAAGGTTTGAAATTATTTAAGGTTCGGTTAGCCATGTTTTTATATTATTTTATATTTTGTTTAATTATTTAAGCATTGTTTGTTATGTTTCGACGTTACGAGATGATGTGACGTAAATGTACGTGCACCTGACGCATGTTATTGTGATATGCATATACATGTCATAAGGTTCATAATGACATGAGATATGCATGCTAAAAGTCAAAAGTTGTGGTCATGTTGCATTTTGTCACATGCGTATCGTCATAAATTATGATGTCGATATTAAAGAAAATATGATAATAAAACTTTATAAGAACATGATAAGACTAAAGTCACGTCATGACAGAGATGGCGATATGTAACACCCGTATGAATGACATGACAATGGGAACGGTAATATGTAACGCCCGCTATATTAAGTATGTTCAGTGTCACAACGAGGACGATGATACGTAACGTCAGGAAAACTAGCACAAGACTCGTTACGACGGGGACGGCGATACGTAATGCCTAGACGACTGACAAGTTATATATGGCCAAGCTTACGCATCATGCTAAGAGAATCTGGCGGGGACGGCGATACGTAACGCCCATCGAGGTTATGTAATAAGTAAGAGTCACAAGATTAAGAAAGAAAATAAAAGAAATGAGAAGTTTTAATATAAGATGGTGGGTCCATGAAAAGTATAAGTCGAGTCTTGCATATGGCTTATCAAACATTTCATGAGTTCTATGTGTGATAATTGTAATGTATGTAAATATTCTATATTATCTATATTTCTTTAAGTTAGTTGAGTACGTACTGAAATCTTATTGTGTGTTTCCATATCTTTGGTTATATAAATTCTTATTGCAGGAGTTTATGATGGAAAAAGCAAGGCCCCAATGCTTTAAGAGGGCCAAAGGAGCCTTGGGAAACTGATGAGTGCACAAAAATGCACTCTAAATGCTCTATTTAAATACTAAAAGAAATGAGAAAACAATGGATATAACTCATGTTAATAAAATTAATGGTCATTTATCTTGAGATAGATATAAGCATGATTTAATATATTGATGAGAATATAAAATGCCATATTTTCCTCTCTTAATGTTTAATACTTTATTCTTATTTGATGCCTAAATATACTCATTATTCTTATATTTTGATTTAGGATACAAATGGAGACATTAGGAGCAAATGAAGATAATTGCGGAATTTTAGACAGTTCTGACATCTTTTCGTAAAATGGGCATAACTCTCTCATCCAATCTCCGATTGAGCTGATTCAAGATGATCTAGAACCGCAAGAGAAATATCTATAACTTTTATGTTTTGTGTTTGAAGATATATCCACTCAATCTAAGACAAAATCGACCATCAAGTGGACGCACCTGCACTTGACGTTCCTGGATATTTTTCAGCCACTTGCATCAAATCCAAATGTCATCATAATATTTTCTAGCAAGCACTCCTACACCAACTTGCAAATTCAATGATCATTTCAGATACAAGATGAAGTGCACTCAAGTTTCTTCAAGACAAATTATTTGACCACAAGATATTAAGTCATACAAGACAACTAATAGATAGAGAAGCAAAATTGAAACACTTAACCTACAAGCAAAATCCAGCTCATGCATGGTGGGAAAACAAATGATCAAAATGACAACTCACAAATCACTTGGATTCAAGAATGGCACATGGCAAAACAAGTTGAAATTGTGATGATTTTGTCATGACAACTTGCATGAAGGATGCTTATAAATAGAAGGGAGGGGTGTGTGTTCTAAAAATGCTTAGTGTGGAAGAGAATGCTTAGAGTGGGAGAATGCTTAGTGTGAGAGGATGCTTTGGAAGAGCCATTATTTTGAGAGCTTGAGAAAAGAAAAGAAAAACCAAAGAAGAGAGAAGAAAATAATGGTTGGCTCTTCCATATTATCCCTTGGAGAATTTTGGTTGCATATTTTCAATATGTGTAACTAAATTCTCAAGGAGGGCTAGGGATGAACTTGTGTATGTGATGGGGTTTGTAATTTATTTTTGATTCATGTATTTGGTCTTTAAATATTAAAACTCTTTTGTTCTATTATTCTCAATTTATTTGTGATGTTTTTTTCGTCTTCAAATAATTATAGAATCTATTTCGTTTATAGATTCAGTCATGCTTTTTCTATTGAGTGAATTAGTTCTATAATTATGTTTGGAGCAATTGATTGTCTATATTGATTTAATTCTCTGCTGCAATATCGCCTCTTGGGTATATTGTCGTCATTGGATTTTCTCAATATCGATAACAATTTATGAGAGTTAAGCGCGAAGAATGATTTTTTAAAGAGTTACATGTGATTTAAATTTTGGTTATTAATGTTATATCTTCCGATTAAGAATTTGGACATAGAATTCTTAATTGAGTTATCAATGAATTAAGAATAAATTTGAATACCACAAATACACAAGGAATTCCCTACGCTCTACTTTTCGTCTCATTTTTATATTTTTCAAATTACTCATTTAGTTTTAATTTACATCACACTCATTTAATCTTTTTGTTAATTTCATTACTGTTCTTCAATTTCTCAATCCATCTCCCTGTGGAATCGACACCCCAAAGTTATACTGCAAACGACCGCGTTATTCTTTGGGCGTAATCAGAAACCCTCTGACTACTCTCTTTTTGATACTTTTGTCTCACTCATTTATGATATTTATGATCATTTGATAGGAGTTTGGAGCCATGATACAACATCATTTTTAGAGGAGTATCGATGTACTGGATGTTGTCTGACGTTAGGTTTAGATGGCTCATTGTCTATATGCGAGGTCTATATGTCACCACATGGACAATATCTTCGTCGATATTTTTGCATTAGTTTGAATATGTTTCGTTATGGGAGAGAGCTTTCTAAAGTAAAGAAGGAGCCTAGGTGGCCCTAAAATTGTATTCTCATAAATCATGTATGTGTGTATGACAAAAAAAACTAATTAGGTTATGTATATAATGGTACAATGTTAAGTTATGAATGTGATGATATGGATGTTATGATTATATTTCACCATGTGATCATTAGCTTGTTCTATAAATTCTTCTATTTAGACCTTCTATTGTTGCTAATTTCATTGCATATACTAGTAAGTTTAGGTACATGCATCGAACTTTCGATACGTATGGGGTAAGTGGCTGAATGTTACTTATTCTGATTCTTCAATTTACGTTAAAATCTCAAGCATAGACTGAGGATGTTACACATATATTATAAATTAGTCTATTAAACATTAATGTGCTAAAAATTAAAAGATTTTATTGGCATGAAACCAATATTACTTTGACATGAGAGTATTTATTCCAAACTAGAGTTGGTGTAACGCCTCGATTCTGGAAGTTTGGAGAGTTAACTCATTCTTTTAAAATATCTTTAATAATATAATTTATGTAGAAAATTTCATAGTTGCACTTTTTTATAGTTTAGAAACAAAATGATAAATAACTTATGTCTATACTAGTCATGCCAGAAAGTATTTTATTCTATATAGAATTTCATGTATATGATAAAACAAATAACTGAATTTGTTTCCAAAAATTTCTTTTCGTGATCAAAATATGCACATTTTCTAAAATTGACCCCAGTTCATATTTTTTAATACAAAATCAAGCATAGAAATTTTACTTACCTGACTTTTTAGCTTTTAAAAATTATCCTCAATAAAGCTGAACAAACTCAATAGTCAGGTATAAAATAATCACGCATTTTCGTAAATTTTTAATTGATCACAAAATTCATAAATACAACTTAAGATATAAAGAACCAATATTTTTCCTTAACATATAAACATTGCTTTGAATTTATCAAATTCTTTGGAAATCCTAAAATATTATAATTTCTCTAATATCTCAATTTTTACTTAAGCTAAAAAATAATTTAGAACACGAACCCAAACTAAAAAAACTTAAACATCAAAATAATTTAATATCACATGCTCGGCAATAAAGAGGGACAATTAGAAGGATAAGCCCAATTAGAACTCACCGTCATGGAAGCGGCAGACCTGGAATAGCGAAGGTTGGAGTTTTCTAGGTCTATGCTGATCGGCGCCGCTATTTAACCTTGTCCTAACTGGTGGCACCGAAAGGACTCGAGGAGTGGCGCTATTTCGGGAATCAAAGACAGGGTTGCGTGTGCAGTGGCTTCGAGGATAGGGGGTGGCTCTCACTACAAAAAATAATAGCAAATAGGGCTATTTTAATTTCTGGCTATATATTTATAGCCTCTAATAATATTTTTATTTTCTTCTCTCAAATTATTGGATGATAGCTAGAAATAATATTCTATTTCCGTCAGTTTCTCGTCGCTCGTTCCCTTCCCCTTCCCCTCGGTTCTCTTATTTCCCCTCGTCTCTCGCATTTCCCGGCCTCTGTGTCTCACATTTCGCCCTCCGTCTCTCGCATTTCGCCTCTCACATTTTGCCCTCCGTCTCTCGCTCTCGCATTTCGCCCCTCGGTTCTTGCATTTCACCCCTTGGTTCTCGCATTTCCCCTCGCTCTCGTCTCCTATTCGTTATCGTCTTCTCATGTAGTGCTCCATGCTCTTAGAGATTGATTTCCCCCTTCTCTTCCTCGTTGTGATCGTCTTCTGGAGAGTTATGAGAGACTGATTTCTGCCCCTCTCTCTCTCTCTCTCTCTCTCTCTCTCTCTCTCTCTCTCGCTGTTGTCTTCTCAACTTTTGAAACCAAGCGGCATTAGCAAACTTGTATCGGGAGAGGTCCATGCTGTGAGAGACTGATCCTCGAAAGCCAGAAGATCCAGAGCTTGCAAAACATTGTTGCCAAGCTCACTAGCCTCCCCTTTCAGCAGTGAAAGCACACCATCACCACCGTCGATGGCAAGCTTCAGCCTGCTGGTGAACAACACTCACTCAGATTCAGTCAGGTATATCTTCAAACACCTAATAAGTTGAATATTTGGTTAATGCTTGTTTCTGAAGGCGTAGCCATCGATTTATGCACTTGATCACTAGTCTTTCAATTTTCTTGCATTTTTCTTTAATTTACTGCCCTGCCTAGATATTTAATTTAATTACTTTATTTTTCCCCCAATTTTTACATAAACTTCCATACATTCCCGACCTATATTATTTTTAGTCTTCTGATCAGTAGTTCTGATCAGTATTACTTCTTGATAATTGAATGACAGTGTGAAATTTTAGTTGTTTAGCAACCTTGAAATCAATACATACAGAACAATTTAAAATACATATAATTTAAAATTCTCATAACTGAAAATTTTCCTAAAATAGAACAGAAAATAGTGGAAACACTAGTGATCGATGTTGCATCAACCATTCAATTGGAAAAATCCAGAAAAATGCTGAATTCAAATTGTAAGGAATGCCATATGGTGCTAAATTGAAAAATATTTATCATGTTTGAGATTGTCTGAGCATTTCTTCCATTGACTCGGGGATCCCTTCGAATTCCATAACTGGAATTGAAAGGATATTGCATCAATAAACCAAATCCCTAATCTTTTACATATAATTAATCATACACCTTATTTGTGGAAAAAGTTGAGCATGGCAGTAGTTTCATTAATCAAATACCTGATTTCATTAATCTAGCATATAAATGTAGACATAATTCTGAGCATGAAAGTAGTTTCCATTAATTAGGTTACCATTTTTAATTATTCTTTGATTGTTCTTATCATGATAATTCAAATCAATTTGGACTTAGTCAGATGCTGCCAATTATTATAATAATGTGGAAATGTGGTTAACGTTTGCATAAAGTATGAATTTGGTAACTATTGGTAGTTTGAAAATGTAGTTGGTAGATGAGATTTTTGAAAGACTAATAACTGAAAATAGAAAAGTAAGCCCACAGGGGCCTTAGCCTAACAACTAATATATCAGACAAAA
The DNA here is from genome assembly GCA_036898215.1 of Platycarya strobilacea. NCBI lineage: Eukaryota > Viridiplantae > Streptophyta > Magnoliopsida > Fagales > Juglandaceae > Platycarya > Platycarya strobilacea. The sequence goes on from CM072550.1 coordinate 33,109,890, forward strand.
CTAGTCTTATGGCCATGCTAAGGATTATTAATTCTCTACTATTTTTTTTTTAATAAAAGTTGCACTAAAGAAACACACTTCCAAGCCTACACCAAACTTGTTTATGCTACCCTTTAGCTGAGACAATAAAAAGAATAATCCTGCATCAGAAAAAGAATACACCAAATGCAGGAGTTACATAAAAATGTCATACTGCTATTTAAAATAAAAGAATACTCAAGAATAATGTAAGAATAAAAAACAGTTATGTACACGACGTGTAGTTTCTGCTATGCTACATCTAGGTTGCCCATTATCTTCTAACAGATTCTATCCAAACTTTTGTTTACGAACAATTGATTACTATTTATAAAAAAATTATTATTATTAATGAATGATTTAAAATACTAGAACTCTTCACAAATCACTGAAAGTGAAACTCCAGACTATCTTGCATGCAGCATTCAATCTTATAAACTATCTACTTATGAATTCGTTTGTGGGTACAGTTCAAACTTATCACCAAATTATGTTTTTATGTTCATACACAACTTAATTATTATTCTATATTGTATCTTGTAACTTTATTTTCATATTTTGACAAACATAAATTGAGTATTTGTTAATATTTTTTTTAAATGTATATACATATATAAATGGTTATATTTATAAGAGTTTAAGTAACATGTTTAGAGTTAAGTACATAATTTCCTCTTATTTCTTAGATAAATACTAGTCATTAACCCAAGCAATCTACAAGCATATTAATTAAAGTAGTAATAAGATGAGAAAACTAAAAGGCAAATAACGATAAATCAATAGCTACAATAAGATGAATAATATTATTTCTTTATTGAAAAGGCAATATCAAAATGACTTGTAATGGAAAATCAATAACCCCTATAAGATGCCTACAAAATAGACACTCACTACAATATTCTTCGACTTTCTTCTACTTCCATCTTTTGCTCGATCCCTCTGTCTCGCTTTTTTCTCTCTTGTTTTTACTGCCCAGATCCCCAGAAAGACAAGGAAAGCCCAGGTCGGTATATTTATGGCACACTTATCTTGACATGTTTCTCTTCGAGGTTGTGTTTTAAGGATGTCTTATGAATAAAATTGTAAGCATTGTAATTATCACCTTTCTCTCTCTATCTCTCAAGTTTTGTCCATCTTATATTATGAGTTTTTTATTTGGATATAAAAAAATTTAATGGTAAGTATTTTACACACTAATACACATTAATTTAATGTGATTGATCAAAAAATTCAATTTTATAAAAGTAATTAATAGACATGTGCTGATATATGAATTGGTACACAAATCTGTATATATATGTAGCATTACTCATTTGGTATATATAAGAGATTTGGGACGGATCATGCATGAAATAAAAACTACGTAAAAAGTTTTCTGAGGAAAATAGAGATAGACAAGTAAAATAGTAATATCTAAAAAATAAAACTGTCTTTTTAGAATTCTCCATGCATGCAAAAAAGAGTTTTCAGGTTAGTTGTTAATGGAGACAATTAAGAGCTTTTTATTTCGATTCCTGTCTGAACGCGTCCCATGTTAAAGTGTTCAAGGCATGATTGAGCTTAAAAAAAAAGTGATATGTAATATGCTTTCACACATTAATTTATTCTAAATCTTTTCGTTTTTAACTTTTATGACTTTGTCTACTGCTTCTCTGGCCGCTTCTGGGATACTCTGTCGAGAATAACTCTTAATGAAAAAGAAATTGGTAGAAATGCATATGTTGCCGGAATAATTCCACGATTAACGGCGCAAACCAATATATATATATATATATGTCAATTAAGGGAGCCGTTGTACCTGCTCTTCTTGTTTTGACTGAATTACATCATCTATTCGATCTGGTTTGTCAAAGTCCAATATAAGAATATTGGCACTCATGAAAAAGATGGTAACTATAATAATCTATAGTGACAATGACTTGATCGGGATAAGAGTTGTATGGTATTATTATGTTGTTAATAAGAAGGATTAAAGTGACAATGATAGTGTTGGGGAGGGGACACAAAGAAAATGATTATTCTGGTGGTGAATTGAGTTTCCAACATTAATTGTATGTATGAAAGTTTTCTCATTCACATTGATGGTGGTTAGATATATGCATGATGCATGCCACGATTAATATATTTATGTTATAATGACCATATGATTAATTAGTTAATTATAAGTTGTTTCTCATTACTTTTGACTACTTTTTATGTCGTTATAGCTAGGGCCTCCTATGTATGTCTTTTTAGGATCGTTAATGATTTATTTTAGTAATGTTAGATACAATCTTAGCAAGAGCAATATTATTTAACATCTATAACAGAAATATATTCTCGCTCAGATTAGAAACTCAATTACACTCGGCCTAGAGTTCATGCATGATAATTCTTTTATTAATCTTCCATTTTTTTATAGTACTACTTAATTTGTATCCGTGTTATCAAAATTAGTAGTACGTAGTTATTTGACCCACTTTTAGCATTGCCTTACTAATCTTGGTTCAGTAACTCCTTAGGTGATTTTTAAGATGGACAAGAGTTGGATGCAAATCATTGATAGATTTGGATCTAGGGAATATGCTAAAGGAGTTAAGGAGTTCCTTACTTTGGCCCGATCTCATGCTACAAGTGGGGTAATCCGTTGCCCATGTGTCCGATGTTTAAATAATTACTTCCTACCACTAAGCCAGGTAAAGAGACACTTATTCATCAAAGGTATTAACAAGAATTACACGGTGTGGATTTTTTATGGCGAGGAAGATGATTTAAACATAAGTGATGATGATGATGATTTACATGATCCTGACCAAGAGGATGACTTCATTGATGACGTTGATGTTATGTTGCGAGATATTCGGGCTAGAGAATTTCCTGATGTTCCCATAACCAAGTCATTCCATCCCGAGGATTCACCATCGGTCAATACTAATTCATCTCACATTTTCGATCAACTGTTGGCTGATTCCCGGCGTCCTCTTTATGAAGATTGTACAAAATACTCTAAACTATCATTCACAGTCACGTTGCTACACATTAAAACCCTTGGTGGTTGGAGTGTAAAGTCTTTTGACATGCTTTTGCATTTGCTAAAGTCAGCTTTTCCCAATGCCCTTTTGCCAAACTCATATCAAGAGTCACGTAACTTGGAAAAAGGTCTGGGCTTTACTTACACCAAGATTCATGTTTGTTCGAATGACTGCATACTTTATTGGAGAGAAAATTTAGATAAAGATGAGTGCCCAAAATGTAAACTCTCAAGGTGGAAATTTAGCGACACTAAGAATAGGTGAATTCCTTAAAAGGTTCTACGACATTTTCCATTGAAGCCAAGATTACAGAGATTGTTTATGTCACAAAAAACAGCAACAGACATGCGGTGGCATAAGGATCAGCGCGTCATTCAACATGGTATTCTAAGTCATCCTACTGATTCTGAGGTGTGGACAATATTTGATCAAGAGCATGCTTGGTTCCCGAAAGATCCAAGAAATGTCAAGCTTGGCTTAGCTAGCGATGGTTTCAACCCATTTAATAATTTGGCTAAGCCTTATAGTGTATGGCCAGTAATTCTTGTCCCTTACAATTTGTCTCCTTGGTTATGCATGAAAGATCCATTTTTTTATCACTTCACTCTTGATTCCTGGACCAAGATCACCAGGCAATGAAATCACTGTTTATCTTCAGCCTCTAATAGAGGAATTGATTGATCTATGGGATAATGGTGTTGATACATATGATGCAAAGGTCAAAGAAACTTTCCAATTGCATGCAGCATTGTTATGGACAATCAATGACTTTCCTGCTTATGAAAACCTCTCTGGGTGGAGCACTAAGGGGAAGATGGCGTGTCCATCATGCAAGGAAGAAATAGATTCCATATGGTTGACACATAGCTGAAAACATTGTTATATGGGTCATCGCCGATTCTTACCACCGGGCCACACTTAGAGAAAGAAAAAAACTATTTTTAATGGCAATGTAGAGTATCGGGACCCACCTATAATGAATACATGAGAGGATATACTCATTCAACTCCAAAATATTCCTGATGCAAGTTTTGGCAAAGGCATAAAGAAAAGAAAGCGTACTACTGAGGAGTTCAATTAGACTAAGAAAAGTATATTCTTTCAATTGTCGTATTGGTCGACTTTAAAGATTAGATATAATCTAGATGTAATGCACATTGAGAAGAACATATATGACAACATCTTAGGAACTTTGATGAATATCTCCGACAAAACTAAAGATCATCCTAATGCACGTCGTGACCTTTCCAATCTCAATATAAGGAAGGAGTTACACCTTATCCAAGATGGACAATGCATTGGTATGCCACATGCATTTTATACGTTGTATGGAGCTGAGCAGACTGGTTTATGTAATTGGTTGCACAGTGTGAAATTCCTAGATGGCTTTGCTTCAAACATCATCAGATGTGTTAGTGTAAGTGATTGCAAAATCTCAAGATTAAAAAGTCATGATTGCCATATTTTCATGCAAAGATTACTTCCTGTTGCAATTTCTGGATACTTACGCCAAGATGTACGATTGGCACTGACTGACCTAAGCATTTTCTTCAAAGAACTATGTGCTAGAACATTTAAGGTTGATGTCTTAGATCGGCTATAAACTGATATTGTTGTCATTCTTTGCAAGTTTGAGATGATTTTTCCACCTACCTTTTTTGACATAATGGTACACTTAGCCTATCATTTGCCACGTGAGGCACTACTTGCAGGGCCAGTTCAATATAGGTGGATGTATCCTTTTGAGAGGTATCTTGGAAAATTCAAGAGATATGTTAAGAATAAGGCCTACCCAGAAGATTCAATAGCCGAGGCCTATATCCATGTTGAATGCTTGAATTTTTGTTCCATGTACCTCCATGATATTGAGACTAGATTCAATCATCCTGAACGTAACGTTGATGAAGGAGAAAAGGGTGTACAAGAGGGACTATCTATTTTTTCACAAAAGTTACGACCCATGGGTGTTGCATCACGTCACCGATTAGATGATGACATTTTCATAAAAGCTAGATGGTATATTTTGAATAATTGCATAGAGATTGGAGAATATCTTAAGTAAGTAACCGAGCTACTTACTAACTTAGTAATTTTCTGTTCTTAATATACTGATTTAACTAGTGTTGGCCTTTTTTTATAGTGAGCACTACCTGCATATCAGTGAAGAGTATCCTAATAATGTTGATAGTATGCATGCCGCAAAATTTCCAGACTGGTTCAAGTCACACGTATGCAAACTTATTTGGAAGTTCACCTCTATTTCCCTATGAATAGTATGCGGATGCCCACATAAGGGAGAATGCCGCGCTGCAACAGGAGCTTGTTTTAGGTGTGGCCAAGTGGGTCATCTGATCCGTGAGTGCCCACAGACAGCCCCGGGCGGAACAGCAGTACCTGGAGGAAAGGCGAAGGCCCCTGTGAGGTCCAAGGTGTACGCAATTACCCCGGGAGAAGTAGATGTGGACGACGAGGAGGCTATTAACGCCGGCATTATTACTGGTAACGATCTTAAAGTTTTATCTAGAATTAAAGCATAGATAACTTTCTTAATGTGACCATGAGGAAGTTTTATATATATAGGTGAAATTATATTGATGCGTAATGTGGTGTATGCTTTGTTTGATTCCGGCGCGACGAGATCTTTTATTTCTTATGATTGCGTGTGGAAGTGTAAGTTAGAAGTAAAGCCCTTGACTCGAAAGATGTTGGTGACACTCCCTGATGGGAAAACGTTCGGATGTCAGCGGATAGTGAGGAACTGCCCGTTAGAAATAGCTGGCGTAAGGTTCAACGCTGATCTGATAGTTTTCCACTTGTTAGGATTTGATGTGATATTAGGTATGGATTGGCTATCTAAGTATTACGCCAAGATTGACTGCCGCAAAAAGGAGATTACATTTGAATTGCCCGAAGAAGAGAAGTTACGCTACGAAGGGGAAACAGTTCACTATGTTTCTTCTATAGTGACGGCGAAAAGAATGACGAAAAGTTTAAGAGGAGGAGCTGAAGGGTTTTTGATACTGTCCTTGAAAGCAGGCGGAGATACCAGGAATATTGAAGAAATTCTGGTAGTAAAGGACTTTCCCCAAGTCTTCTCAGATGATCTGCCAGGATTACCCCCGGAACGTGAGACTGAGTTTACCATTGAACTTGAACCCGCAACAACTCCAGTTCACAAGGCACCGTATCGGATGGCTCTAACGGAATTGAAAGAATTGAAGACTCAAATCGAGGAATTGTTGGACAAGGGATTCATACGGCCTAGTTCATCGCCGTGGGGAGCCCCAGTTTTGTTTGTGAAAAAGAAAGACGGGACAATGCGGATGTGCATCGATTACCGAGGCCTCAATAAGGTCACCATTAAGAATAAGTATCCGCTACCCCGGATAGACGATTTGCTGGACCAACTGCAAGGAGCTACAGTATTCTCCAAGATAGACCTCAGATCAGGGTACCATCAACTTAGGATTAAGGAACGAGATGTACCCAAGACTGCTTTCCGAACTCGCTATGGACATTTCGAGTTCTTAGTCATGCCTTTCGGACTGACGAATGCCCCAGCAGCCTTCATGGATCTGATGAATAGAATTTTTCGACTCTATTTAGACAGTTTCGTCGTGGTATTCATCGACGATATCCTGGTGTACTCGCGAAATGATGACGAACATAAGGAGCATTTGAAGACAGTGCTAAAAATTTTACAAGAACATCAGCTGTACGCCAAACTTAGTAAATGTGAGTTTTGGCTCCACGAAGTTAAATTTTTGGGCCATGTAATTTCAAGCAACGGAGTTTCTGTGGACCCTGCAAAAATAGAGGCGGTAACTGAATGGCCTCAACCGACGTCCGTTCATGAAATACGTAGTTTTCTCGGCTTAGCAGGATACTACAGAAGATTCGTTGAAGGATTTTCTAAGTTATCTGGTCCTCTAACGGCTTTGACGAAGAAGAATGCCAAATATGTCTGGAATGACCAGTGTGAGCAGAGTTTTCAAGAGCTTAAGAAGAGATTGACTTCTGCTCCAGTGTTGGCATTGCCAGAGCCTCACAAACCATATATAGTATATAGTGATGCCTCAAAGTTGGGTTTGGGATGTGTACTGATGCAGGAAGGACGAGTAGTTGCCTACGTGTCCCGACAGCTTAAGGATCATGAGCGAAATTACCCCACCCACGACCTGGAATTGGCAGCCGTAGTGTTTGCACTGAAGATTTGGAGGCATTACTTGTATGGAGAAGAGTGTGAGATATACACTGATCATAAGAGTCTAAAGTATCTGTTTAGTCAGAAGAATCTAAATATGAGACAGAGAAGGTGGATCGAGACTATAAATGATTTCCGGTGTGAGATCAAGTACCACCCGGGAAAAGCTAACGTAGTGGCAGATGCTTTAAGCCGAAAATCACAAGTAGAGGAACCATCGGCATTAGCAAGTATGCAAAGTATGCTAGTAAGGAGTCAACCTGGAAGAGCGATGTTAGCAACAGTTCAAGAAATTATTTCTCTGACCGAAGATGAAATCCGGGAAGGACAACGGCAAGATACCAAACTGGAAAAGATCCGAACAAATTTACTCGAAGGAAAGGGATCACCTCATTTTACCGTGTCTGATGATGGAACGTTATACTTTGGAAAGAGAACAGTGATACCAGATAATCCAGAACTTAAGGAGAAGCTTATGAGGGAAGCACACTGCACCCCTTATACAGCCCATCCTGGAAGTACCAAAATGTACCGGGATCTGAAGGAAAGATTTTGGTGGGAAGGAATAAAGAAAGATGTAGCTACTTTTGTGGCAAAATGTTCTGTGTGTCAAATGGTTAAAGCGGAACATCAACGTCCCGCAGGAATGCTGCAACCTCTTCCAATTCCGGAATGGAAATGGGAAAATATTTCAATGGATTTCGTAATAGGATTCCCAAGAACCTCGGCGGGAAGGAACACAATATGGGTGATAGTGGACAGATTGACAAAGAGTGCCCACTTCCTACCGATGGCAAATACGGACTCAATGGAGAAATTGTCTCGAATTTATGTTAAAGAAATAGTTCGTCTGCACGGAGTGCCAAAAACGATTGTCTCAGATAGGGACCCAAGATTTACCTCTCACTTCTGGCAAAGTTTACAAAAGAGAATGGGATCCAACTTGAAGTTTAGCAGCGCCTATCATCCCCAGACTGATGGTCAGACAGAACGGACTATTCAGACTTTAGAAGACATGCTACGGGCGTGTGTGCTAGACTCTAGTAGCGATTGGGAGAGTCTTTTGCCCTTGATTGAATTCGCTTACAACAACAGCTTCCAAGCTACTATCCAGATGGCACCGTACGAAGCTTTGTATGGAAGAAAGTGCAGATCTCCGTTATATTGGGACGAAGTCGGCGAAAACAAAGTGTTAGGGCCTGAGTATTTGCAAGAAGTTAAGACTCAAGTAGAGCTGATACGGGAAAAGATGAAAACTGCCCAAAGCAGGCAGAAAAGTTACGCAGATCGAAGGAGGAGACCCTTAGAATTTGTGATTGGCGACTGGGTATATATTAAGGTTTCACCAATGAAGGGAGTGGCCCGATTTGGCAAGAAAGGAAAATTAAGCCCTCGTTACATCGGACCATATGAAATTTTGGAAAGAGTCGGACCAGTGGCTTATCGTTTGAATCTACCAGTAAACCTACAAGGAGTCCATAACGTGTTTCATGTGTCGTCTTTAAAGAAGAGTTTCGACGACAAACCAGCGACGGTAATGGATCCGAGTACTATCAAGCTACGCCCGAACTTAACTTATGAAGAGTGGCCAACTCAGATTACCGATCGCAAGGAACAAGAATTAAGGAATCGAAAAATCTCCTTAGTAAAAGTATTGTGGAACAACCCGGCATTTCAAGAAGCGACTTGGGAACGCGAAGACGCTATGAGGGCTAATTACCCTCATTTGTTTGAAAATTCCTAGTGTATTTGATCTCTGTTTAGCTAAGTTTTGATTGTAAATGAACGATTGCTTTGCTTGAATGTATGAACATTTGATTGGTGTTTTGAGTGTTATATTCATTAGATTACCTCATCGCACTGTAAATAACTTTTAGTAAAATTTACCCAGGTTATGGCCAGAACTAGAAGAACCCCACGCATGTCAGTAGCTACCATAGCCCAATTAAGAGAGAGGAGAGAAGTCAGACAAAGAATCTTAAGTAGAAGGCGTGAAAGAGAGAGGATATAGAGGCTTAGGCACCTGGAGCGATGTGAGAGGCATCGTACTCATCGGATGGATATAGGACCTAAAGGGAACCCTGTATTTCGTAGAGCTACGCCGAGTGAAGAGCGACAACCCCCTAATCCTTGGATGAAGGGAGAGAGAGAGCAATTGCGTAGAATAGTACGGGGAAAAGCAAGTGAACCAAACATAGAACCTTTGGAAAATTCCGATACCTCTAATGATCGCATAAGACAGAGAATAGAAGGGATACCCCGAGTGGAAACGGAAGAAGAAATAGTGCACAGATTGAATGAATTAAAGACGAACTTGTATTACGACTCGGATTTAGATGCTATATTTTACTTTTCTCAAGATTCGGTGACTGAGGAAGAAGGAGTACCTACTTATTCATCATCAGAAGAGTCCACTGCTAATACTCCTCGAGGTATGATAAAATTATTATTATCCTTCATATCATCACATGCATTGATTTCGAGGACGAAATCTTTTATTAGTGGGGGAGGATGTAATAGCCCTAAAAATCTCCATCTAGATTTAATTAACTAATTAAGGATTAATGCACAAGATTAGTGGTGGTTGGTGAAAGAACCAAATAGGCCTTGAAGAGATGGGCTTAGGAATGAGACTTTTGGAGAATGGACCAAGTGAATGGGCCAAGAGAGCAATGGTGAGTCCAAAAGCCCATAGAATGAGCCCATAGCCCATCAAGCCCATAGTTGAGACACTTGTCAATGGGAGAAAAATCCTAGAAAAATTATCCAAACCCTTGTAGGAAAATCTTATTTGGTGAAGGTTGACTAGTAGTTGGATGCATGCCATGTAGGATTGAGTGTAGGATCTAATGGAATGATTTTTCCTACCATGGTATCTTGGAGGTACAAAACACCATCCCTTGACTTGCCAAGTGAGGTCATGATGTGTAGGGAAGTTACAAGTGTCATGAGGAGAAGCTTGGATGAAGGGAGCTTGGAGTTTCGGTGGAGGCCAATCCGTGGGGTTCCTTGGGGAGTCTCATGGGGTATGGCCATCTACAAGTGACAGGACAAAGAGGAAGAGTGTGTAAGTGGATGAAGTACATGTGTAAGAAAGTATGGTGATGTGAAGAGAGGTATGGTGTATGTGTAGGTGATTGAAATGACAAAAACTAGGAAGAGAAGCAAGAAGGGAGTTTCGGTGGAGCTAGCTTGGCCGGTCATGCCTTGCTCAAATTCCAAAAAGCATGGCTTTGGAATCACTTGGATGGACACATGAGGAGATAGGGGAATGATGATTGAGTGAAAAACAAGAAAATGGAGGCTAGAGGCACCAAGAAGCCGCCGGCCATAGGAAAGAAAGAAGAAAGGAGAATCATCTAGGTATGGCCAAGATTTGATCTTGGAGTGGCCTAGAGTTGTCAATCAACCCATCTATCTTTAGCCATGCCTAAACATGATGAGAAGAGTACCAAGGACCCTAGGGAAGGGAGCTGGCCGTGTGACCCTTAAGCAAAACCCCTTGAGCTCAAATCACTTAGACACATGCAAACACTCCCACTTCCTCTCCACCTCTCGGCCAAACTCACCCTAGCCATTCCTACTTTTGTTTCTTCTCTTTTCACCACATATTTTGAAGAATCCTATAGTAGGAAAGCCAAAAGCAAGAGTGTGAAGGTGATCAAGTCATTGGAGAAGGTTAGTGATTAAACCTATACAAGATTAGGAAGAACACACACACACACATGTAACACTTTGAAATGGTTGGAAGGAAATAGGGTTTTCTTTGAGTTTTATGTTCATGACTAGACTAATGGGAGATTTTATATGTGTAATTTCAGATTTAAGCTAAAGCCTAGTAGGAGTGTTGTAAGTATACTCCCACTTTTTCCTTAACAAGTCTTATATATAGTGGAGTGATCATGGTTGTTGGATTAATGGTTGTCATTGCCATGTTTGGATTGGAATGATTTTTCTTGCTTGAGATATGAATATTCTTGGATAAATTATATGATGGAACAAGCTTAGAATATGAGTAGAAATGATGAATCAAGTGTTAGTTGCAAAAGAGAGGAAAAAGCATGATTATTTGATGAAATGATGAAAATGATGCATGAAGGATTTTAGTGTTAAATATTAAATTGTGGTGTTGTTAAGGTAAAGATTTTATTTGAGGAACTAGTGATGGAATTGATTTATTCAAGGAGCATATTGTTGTAAGAAAAAAAAATGGATATGAGAATAAATTATTTGATTGATATAGATGGAAATGATATATATATTTGCATATGAAAGGAATGATCACTTGTGTATGATGTATAGAAATGTTTAATTGGAAATTGATACTATTTAAGGTTGAGATTGGAAGATAAATATTATATTGTGATGTGGAGATTTTGTTTAGTTGAACTCATAGAAGAAACCTTTAGGAAAGGAAGTTTGAATAGACTAAGGGGAGGAATTCCCTAAGTTGAAAAGGTGAATGGAGGAAATAGGAATAACTAAGTTTGATGTGAAATGGTTACTTGGGAAACATTAGGGTTTCGGTTACCCCTTGCTAAGGAGGGTACTTGACTCAATTTGATACTTTAAAATTTATTGGAGGAAGTTTGAAGTCAAATGATGAAGAAAAGCCCTAGAAACTCTCTAGGAGAATTCGGCCATGATGGGTTGGAGTCGGGCCCAATACCCCACTTCAATCCTAGGCCCATTTTGGGTATAGAATATGATGACTAAGTAGGAAAATTATGAAATTATCCCAAGAGAGGGAGAAAGAAAATGAAATGTGAATGCACTCGAGCCTGTCTCGGGTTCTTGCATGAAAGCAAGTAAGCATGCATGTCCCATGCATAAGTCATGAAAAGAAGTTTTTAAAGTCAAGCATGTTTTCAAGAAAAAGGAAAAGAAAAGAAAAGATTGAACTTTTTGAAAGAAAAGGGAAGAAGTAAAGTTTTATAAGAACCCCAAAGGCTGGGACGGGGAAGTGCCCCAGTGGAACTCCCTGTCCACTCAGGAGTGTCTAAAGTCGAGTGGTAGCCCCTGGGTCGACGAAGAACAGTCGGCGGACCGTGTATGGCACCAAAAGGTGGCCGGAGCGCGGTAGCACCTAACGCTGGTGGGTGCCCAAGACGGATAAGGTGTAAGGACCTACCATTTTAAAGTTATATGACGCTCACTTTAGGGTGATGCGGTAACCAGCAGGGAACACGCGGTGCTAGGGGAACCGTGTTGTGTCTCATACATGTGAAAGAAAAAGTCATGACAAGAAGGGCTTTCGAGCCATAAGAAAGATCTGTATATGATAAGTGGCGCCTAAGAAAGAAAGAAAGAAAGATACGAAATGTTTTAAAGGAACGTTTTGAAAAGCAACGACGATATGAAAAGAAGTTTGAAAGAAGAAGTCTGCATGAAAGTTTTATGAAAAGAAGTCTGAAAGAAGTATGTCTGTTTAAAAGTTTTCATGAGCATGTGCATGAGTCAGTCATTCATTGCATGTGCATTAGTTAAGAATGTTTTGTTCGCTTATCTGTATATCTAATATGTTCTGGTTTAAGTGTTAGTGTACTTGCTGAGATTTCTCCCGAAATCTCACCCCCCCCATTTTATTATCTTTACTATTGCTCCCTTGGGAACAATAGAAGTCATTGCAGGACAGGATGGATCCACGGATTACGACTCTCGAGAAGATGGGTCGGACCCTCATGGGCCCGACTAAGGCTGAGACTGCCGGGCCAGTGACCCTAGACCTGTTGGGTCAGTGGGCGGCAGAGTCGCTTCCTATGGCGACTTACTTTTTTGACGACCTACGCCCTACGGGGTGCTGTATGGTGCTGGGAGTTGACGGGCTCCTCCACTTGGGATGCCTGTTTACGTCATCCTCTGGGATGATGTGTGACGTAGGTCCAGGGCTGAGTCTGGACAGCCTTCGTTATGGTCCCAACTATAAGAAGATAAAAGAAGAACCCGCCTATTAGTATGGTTGGCGGAGGGAGGAGTGGATCAGCAGCACCTTTATTTTGTATACACCGATGTACTTTTGGAAAAATCTTCCCGCTGTTTTGGGAAGTACTTTTGTATAAAACTGTTTACATTGGTGACTTTATTCTGATGTATATATATATGAGCTTGCGATGTTAATTTGGGTTTTATTTTGTTAACCATGTGATGTGCGACAAGCGTAACGTTTTGTCGTTTATTTATGGCTTGACCTTTTTCCGATGCGATTAAAAAAAAAAAGGGCTCTCCTAAGTAAAGATGAGGGATGACTTCCTTGTGACGTTCGTCCCCGGCGTCGCATTTTGCGTACGAACCCAAGCGCAAGCTGGGGCGCCGACATAAAATTACATTAATTAAAATACTGCTATTTTATTCTTAATATGCATTTTAAGATTATCTTTATACCTACCCATTTTAAGACTATCTGATCTATTTTATTTGTGGCGAACATTTTTTCACATTTGTGGCAACATTTTTTCACATTTCACCTGATTAGTTTTTATGGCAACATTTCTGCTAAACTAATCAATGAAAAGAATTAGAGCTTTAGCAGCGACAATTGGTCGCCGCAAATGTAAAAAAATTTGCCACAAAAACTAATCAACGAAATGAATTGGAGCTTGTCGCCGCAAAAAGTTTTTTTTCCTCGCAATATAAATAGTAGCCGGAAAAGCCATTTATTGGCTTTCTAATAGCGGCTAAATGGTGGCCAAATGATGTCGCCAGAAATAATTATTTCCGGCAATGTTTTCTCGCCGGAAATAGGTTAATTTCCTGTAGTGTCTAAGTAATGGTCGCGGAGAAGGCCCTTGGGCATAATGGTTCCATGTTTACTGCGGCGGAAGGACAGAGCTGGCCGTGTTTGCGGTTGAACGAGAATTGCTCTGTTTTGAGGGTGCTGGGCGCACGGACCGCAACACTGTTGGGGGGCTGAGATGGATGTGTTTGTGTGGGAGGGGAAGGGCTGCACGACGGTGATGATGAAGGGGTTGAAGGCACTAAGAGGCAAGCGGCAGCTTGGAGTTCCTCATGCGGCAACCTTAGTTTCTAGAGGAAGAAGGAACAAGTGCAAGGGGATGCGGGAAAATAAGTGTTTATGGTAATTGAAAGCGTAGAGGAAGAGAGAGTGAGTGGGAAGATGCCGTGCATGGTATGGGGTCTAAAACAAGATGTCACGAGCTTGGGTATTGAGGGAATTGGGTAGAGTCTATTTCAATTATTTGGCTCATAGTAAAAAAATAATAATAATAAATGGGGTTCTAAAATGGTAATCTTAATATATTTACAAAAGATAATAAATCTTTTAAAGAAAATAAATCATGGGATGAATTCTCAAAAATAAATAAGGCCTCGATTTAAAGTCAAAAAAATAATCTAACTTATTAAAAAAAATTATTTATTAAAAAAAATAATTTCAATCATATAATTTTTTTTAACATAATTATCAAACTAAATGAGAAAATTCATAGTTTACCAAAACAAAAATTTGACGCCAGTAGTCTATTTAAAAAAAAGAATTGAAAACTTAAATTGGATTCTGGCACAACTAAAACCAAAAAATTTTGAAAGCAAAGTAACACTGGATTCAAGTATTGCATTCTCTCCAATTTGAAAAAATTTCATTCCTAAAATTTACTGCACCTAAAGTCAAATCTCAAATCCTTAATCTTTGAACCTCATACAATTAGCAAAATAAACTCTCAAATGATCAAATCACCAAAACACCACTTTTGCTGCACATTCTTATTAACTTATAGTCTCAAACACATTGTACCTCAATCAAGTACTCCCAAAAAGGACCAACCTCCACATTGGATTACATCTCTAAAATATCATATTGACAAGTCTAAGCCTTCACTTCCTAACCAAAACTCATTCCACGAAGTCAACCTGAAGTTTAAACTTTTAAATATCATCCATAAAGAAATTCACAAATTTTTCAAATCTTACAAATTTTCCAATCCCACATTTTCAAATTCTAAACCTGAAATTTTCATATAGTCATTTCCTAGTCATCAATTTTCTAAACCTCAAATCTAGAGTCACTTTCTAAATCGCAGATATCTAAAACCTCATATATAGTCTCCAAAATCTTAAACCTAGCACTTGATTAAATTCATGTCAATATCAAAATATAAACCTTAAATCATATCCAAGTCATGTCCTATAGCCTATAGAATATTTAGAGTACCGTGTTAATATAGTTACATAACTTATTTTAGTGTGGTCTTTTTATATACACATATATAAGAAATACTTATATGAAAACTCTATTTGGAAGCCAGCATCCAAAACACACCCTCCATTTTATGGATATGATAAGGTTTGATTTTTTATATAAAAAAAATATATATTATACAATCAGTAATTAAAAAGTTTTGGACACTTTTGATAGAGAACCATGATATTTAATATTTAAAAAGTTTTGGACACTTTTGTTAGAGACTAGATTCAATCTTGATGATATCTTCATAAAAGTCGAGAAAATATAAGATATGGGAAAAATGAAAAATGCCAAAATAAAAAGTTAGGACAACAGACTAATCAGTGCTTTATTATTGATAAATTATTCCTCAAGCTAGTTCTTTCTTGACTCATATGTAAGAATTTGGGAGAACATTTTATAATAAAAGAATCGTTAGAACATTTACTTTTAGTCATTGTTGATCAAGTATGCGTAGAATCGATTACTTCTTAATTGAGAACCCTCACAGATTTCTTTAGGGAGAGTATAGGTGAGAGGTTTTCAGTCTATTTTTTTTTTTACGTTGATGGATGTGACTAATGAAAAATTACAAGCCCTATTTATAGATAGACAATACCTATTTCCATTAAGTGTTGCTTCATTCTATCAAGGAATGTAACTTTTAGTATTTAAATGAGTAGTATCTTTATTTTAATTATCTAAAATTTTAATATAAATATAAAACTATTAAAATAAATAAATATATATAATATAATTAAAATAGTGTGGCACATAAGCCACCATTAAGTCTCCTACAAGGAGACGTGTTCTTTCATTCTTCCACTTGGCTTACGTGACAGTAATTTAAAATCATCTGGGTAACTAAATCCGAATATGGCCACATATAAACCTACTCAAACCATAACCTTTAGAAGAAAGATATAATACATGAATCATGACGGTTATGTTTTTTATATCAACATTTCCTTCCATGTATTACACTATATTAATCTCTCTAAATAATTTTTCTATATGTGATATATCTCTTTATGAATGACTTCCTATAAGTCATTCTGGGTCTCGTTATTGAATGAGAGTAAATATTTTATGTGCACAAATAAAAATATTATTATTGATAACAAGTATTATATACAACAACCAATCAACCATAAAATGAGCCCATCAACCCCATGCTCTTTATATGCTTCAAAAACATATTTTTTGAGAGTCCTTTTGGCATGGGGTCTGCAATCATAAATGACGTACTTGTATGCTCTATTGAGACTTCTTAATCCTTAACTCTCTATGTGATAGCAATATACTTTATGTCAATATGTTTACTTTTACTTCCACTCATGTTATTCTTAGAAAAGAAAACTGCTGCCATATTATCACAGTAAATTCTTAAAAGTTTAGATATTGAATCTACAACTCGAAGCCTTATGATAAAACTCTTCAACCATTTGACCTGTGAAGTTATTTCAAAGCACGCTATAAATTTTGCCTCCATAGTAGATGATGCAATGATTATATGTTTGGTGCTCTTCCATGATATGGAACATCTAGCCAACATGAAGACATAACCTGAAGTTGACTTTCTGGAGTCTTGACAACCAGCAAAATCTGAGTCTGGATATCCAACCACTTCTAAACAATCAACATGCTTATAAGTAATTATATGATTCTTGGTTCCTTGTAAATATCTCATAACCTTTTTAGCAACCTTCCAATGTTCTATTCTAGGATTGCTTTGGTATCTTTCCAACATTCCCACAACAGATGCAATATCAAGTCTTATACAAAAAACCTGTGCATACATTAAACTACCAATTCAGATGCATATGGAATGTTTTCTACTTCTTTCTTTTTCAAATCATTTTTTGGACATTGATTTAAATTGAATTTATCACCGTTTAATATGGGTGTTGCATTGGGTGTTGCATTGGGTGTACATTCATTCATTCTAAATTTTTCTAATAACTTTTCAATGTAGACTTTATAAGAAAGTCCTAAAATCCTTTTAGACCTATCTCGATGAATCTATATGCCTAAAACATAAGAGGTTTCACCTGGATCCTTCATTTCAAAGCTTTGGAATAGAAACTTTTTGGTGTCATGTAATAAACCCAAATCATTAGTTGCAAGCAAAATATCATCAACATATAGGACTAAGAAAATAAACTTACTCCCACTAAATTTTTGGTATATGCAGTTATCTACAATGTTCTCTATAAAACAAAATAAGATAATAACATCATGAAACTTCAAATACCATTGACGGATGCTTGTTTTAGTTCATAAATTGATTTCTTTAATTTGCAAACTAAATGATCACCTTTATCAGAATAAAACCTTTCAGGTTGCTTCATGTATACTTCTTCTTCAAGAGTCACATTCAAAAATGTTGTTTTCACATCCATTTGATGTAACTCTAAATCAAAATGAGCTATTGATGTCATGATCACTCTAAACGAATCCTTCTTAGAAATTGGAGAAAAAGTAATGTGGTAGTCAATACATTCTCTTTGTGTAAATCTTTTAGCTACAAGTCTGGTTTTATATCTATCGATATTACCTTTTGAATCTCTCTTGGTTTTATAAACTCATTTACAGCCTGATTACGCCCAAAGAATAATGCGGTCGTTTGCAGTATAGCTTTGGGGTGTCGATTCCACAGGGAGATGAATTCAGAAATTGAAGAACAGTAACGAAATTAACAAAAAGATTTAGATGAGTGCGAAAAGTAAAGCATCGGGAATCCTTTGTATATAATTGGTATTTTAATTATTTTCGATTCATTAATAACTCAATTGAAAATTCTATGTCCAAATTTTCAATCGAAAAATAAAACATTAATAACCAGATTTAAATCAAATGTAATCTTTCGAAAAATCATTCGTCACAATATAAGAACAGGAATTGTTATCGATATTACAGAAATTCAACGTCGATAATATACTCATAGAGCAATATTGCAGCATAGAATTAAATTAAAATAGATAACCAATTGAACCAAACATAATCAAAGGATTATTGCATTTAATAGAAAAAGCATGACTGAATCTATAAATGAAATAAATTCTAAGATTATTTGGTGACGAAAACATTTATAATAAATTTCGAATGACTAAACAAAAGAGTTTAATATTTGAAGAACACATATATGAATCAAAACAATTACAAATACCATTATATATACAAATTCATCCCTAGCTCTACTAGAAAATTAGTTACACATATTGAAAATATGCAACAAAAATTCTTCAAGGGATAATATGGAAGAACCAACCATTATTTTCTTCTCTCTTGTTTGGTTTTTCTTTTCTTTTCTTAAGCTCTAAAAAATAATGTATCTTCCAAGGCATCCAAGCACACTAAGCATGGTCTTAGAACACACACCCCTCCCTTCTATTTATAAGCATCCTTCATGCAAGTTGTCATGACAAAATCATCACAATTTCAACTTGTTTTACCATGTGCCATTCTTGAATCCAAGTGATTTGTGAGTTGTCATTTTGATCATTTGTTTTCCCACTATGCATGAGCTGGATTTTGCTTGTAGGTTGAGTGTTTCAATTTTGCTTCTCTATCTATTAGTTGTCTTGTATGACTTAATATCTTGTGGTCAAATAATTTGTCTTGAAGAAACTTGAGTGCACTTCATCTTGTATCTGAATTGATCATTGAATTTCCAAGTTGGTGTAGGAGTGCTTGCTGGAAAATATTATGATGAAATTTGGATTTGATGCAAGTGGCTGAAAAATATCCAGGAACGTCAAGTGCAGGTGCGTCCACTTGATGGTCCATTTTGTCTTAGATTGAGTGGATATCTCTTCAAACATAAAACATAAAAGTTATAGATATTTCTCTTTCGGTTCTATATCATCTTGAATCAGCTCAATCGGAGATTGGATGAGAGAGTTATGCCCATTTTACGAAAAGATGTCAAACTGTCTAAAATTTCGCAATTATCTTCATTTGCTCCTAATGCCTCTATTTGTGTCCTAAATCAAAATATAAGAATAATGAGTATATTTAGGCATCAAATAAGAATAAAGTATTAAAAATTAAGAGAGGAAAATATGGCATTTTATATTCTCATCAATATATTAAATCATGCTTATATCTATCTCAAGATAAATGACCATTAATTTTAATAACATGAATTATATCCATTATTTTCTCATTTCTTTTAGTATTTAAATAGAGTATTTAGAGTGCCTTTTTGTGCACTCATCACACCCCCCAACTTACTCATTGCTAGTCCCTAGCAATTTTCATGCAAAATGATGAGAAAGACCAAAGAAAATCACACATAGGGGCCATCAAGACACATTTTTCAAATTTTCATATCAAAACAATCTTAGAAATTCAATAACCCTTTCACAAGTAATTCAAATATAGCAATCCACAGAGTGTGTATGTGTTCCAAACTATTTTTATCAAATCAGAGGTTTCGACACATGCAACATTAGAATATCTTAAGCAAAAAGGTTCAACTCCATAACTCACGGGTATAAAAGTGTTTCATGTATGGGTTCTCTCTAAGGAGTTGACAAAGGTGTACATTTACTCTCATGGAAATTTAGCCAATTATATATAAGTAACAAGTAAACATTGATTTTATGATAGGAATACTAACAAATGAGATTTCCACCATTCTTTCCACAAGCATACTTAGGATCGGAAAAATCAACACAAAGGGTTGTAATGTGGTTTAGGATTGGGGTTCATAAGAAGAAAAGGTGAAGAGATTTCAAAAACTTCCAAGTATACACAAAAGGGAATCTGTTAAATTTTTCAGTAGACTATACTTTCCTTTTGATATACTTTTCAAATTTTTAGATTTTTGACTAAGTACACTTTTTCATCTTCTTTTGCCACTGGTGTCTTCGCAATTTGATGAACTCTTTCATGAATAATTTGATGGACACATCTAGCACCATGCCATTTTTGTCATGGTTTTTTTTTTTTTTTTTCTTCAAATGATAATTTTACACCTAGTACACACTTGGAAGTAAAATGGTAGGAAAATATAGTGTATAAGCTATACTCCAATGTGGAGAGGTATGGATGATATAGATATGAAAAGAAAATGTCATATGTGTATATTGGCTTAAAATTGGCTGTTAGGGATCTATGATGAAAAGGCTCAGCTTGAAAGGCTCAGACGTTAATCCTAAGTTGACTTTCGTCATATCCCAAGTATATCCACCATCTTACCACAAACCATGTAATGATATTCTCAAAAGAAGTGTCAAATTCAACAGATCAATGGATACTTATCACAATTTTTATATTTGTAAGCTCTCAATTCTCACAAAATTCACATGAATACTTGAGCAAAATAATTCTTTAGTTACATGTGTCAAATCACCATATTACTACAAAGTTTGGAGAAGTGCATAAATGGTTCTGTGGATGCTTTAGCAAAATGATTTAAGATGGGTTTGTTGAATTTACCAAGATGGTTATGAATGAGCATGAGTATCATGTGTGAAAAGACGCCTGTGAAAAAAATTTGGCAATTTTTTATATATTGATTGAATATGCCACAGAGTTTAAATAACAGATTTGTATTCCCACCCCCCAACTTAAATGAAACATTGTCCTCAATGAAACATTGTCCTCAATGTTTAAAATTAGAATTGAATAACTAAACAGGGTAGAATACACCTGATGTGGGATGTGGGTGGCTTGCTTGGCATCAAAGATGGTATTTGTCAAAATAAAATTAACCTCTAACAAAATAAAGTAAACAATAAACAAAAATAAAATGAACGAAAATAAAATAAAAGAAAAACATACTTGGAGATGGTCAAGATTGATATACTGGGTCCATAAGTGGAATGTCTTCCATTTCTGGAATTTGTCTATCAATTAAGATTTTGAGGCGTTGACCATTTACTTTGAAGATACATCCATCTTTTGGATTTTCTATTTCTACCACCCCATTTGTGAAAACATTTTTTACTATAAAAGGGCCGGTCCATCTAGATCGAAGTTTTCCTGGATGCTTATGGAGTCTTGAATCATATAAAAATACTCGATCATTAGGCTTAAATGTTCTTCTCAAAATATTTTTATCATGAAATACTTTCATTTTAGCCTTATAGATCTTGGAGTTTTCATAAGCATCATTTCTCAATTCTTCTAATTCCGTCAATTGGAATTTTCTAAATTTTCCTGCTTTTTCCAAGTCAAAATTGAAATGTTTAATGGCCCAATATGCTTGATGCTCGAGCTCCACTGGCAAATGACAAGGTTTTCCAAAAACAACTCTATAAGGTGACATGCCTAAGGGAGTTTTGAAAGCTGTACGGTAAGCCCAAAGCGCATCGATTAGTCTCAAAGACCAATCTTTCCGATCCGGGTTGACCATTTTTTCTAAAATTTGTTTAATTTCCCTATTCGCAAGTTCAACCTGTCCACTTGTCTGAGGGTGATATGCAGTAGAAAGCTTATGTATCACCCCATATCTTTTCATTAAAGTTTCAAAAGAACGGTTGCAAAAATGCGTACTTCGGTCACTAATGATAGCACGTGGGGTACCAAATCGAGATAATACATTTTCTTTGAGAAACTTAATTACCGTTCTGTTATTATTGGTCCTGCAAGGTGTTGCCTCTACCCATTTTGACACATAATACTGCCACAATAATATATAAATATCCAAAAGAAGGAGGAAATGGTCCCATAAAATCAATGCCCCAACAGTCAAAAATTTCAATTACCAAAATTGGGTTTAAAGGCATCATATTACGACGGGTCATAGCTCCTAACTTTTGACATCTTTCGCATGCGCGACAATAGATATTTGTATCTTTAAATAAGGTGGGCCAATAAAATCTACACTGCAGGATTTTTGCAGCGGTTTTCTTCATTGAAAAGTGGCCACCACAAGCTTGGGAATGACAAAATTCCAAAACGCTTGCAATCTCTTCATCAGGGATGCAACGCCTTAAAATTTGATCAGGGCAGTATTTGAAAAGGTAAGGGTCATCCCAGTAGAATTTTCGTACCTCAATCATGAATTTCCTTTTCTCTTGGGTGCTAAAATCCTTTGGTATTTCACCTGCAGCTAAATAGTTCACAATATGAGCAAACCATGGTAGAGAAGTAATAGAAAGTAAATGCTCATCGGGAAAATCATCTTTGATTGGTATGTGGTCAGAAGTGTCCTCGAATGTGAGTCTAGAAAGATGGTCTGCCACTACGTTCTCCACTCCTTTCTTGTCTTTGATGGTGATGTCAAATTCCTGCAAAAGCAAAATCCATCGTATTAATCGTGCCTTAGCATCCTTCTTTGTAAAAAGATACTTAAGGGCTGCATGATCTGTAAAGATAATGATAGGAGAACCAATCAAATAAGCGCAGAATTTATCCAAAGCAAATACTACAGCTAACAACTCTTTTTCAGTGGTAGAGTAATTCATTTGTGCATTATTTAGAGTACGACTAGCATAGTAAATGACAAAAGGTTTCCCTTCTCTTCGTTTTCCAAGAACAGCACCTACAGCAAAATCACTAGCATCACACATAATTTCAAAAGGTAAATTCCAATCAGGTGATTGCATTATGGGTGCTGAAGTAAGCTTGCCAATTAATGTTTTGAAAGCCTCTTGACAGGCTTGTGTCCATTCAAATGGGGCATCCTTAGCTAGGAGGTTACATAGTGGTCTAGATATGGCAGAAAAATTCTGTTTGAATCTCCTATAAAAACCCGCATGACCAAGAAATGATCTTATATCCTTGATTGTTCTAGGTGTAGGCAATTTAGAGATTAATTCAACTTTTGATTGATCAACCTCCATTCCTTTGGAAGAAATAATATGCCCTAAAACAATACCTGAAGGTACCATAAAGTGACATTTTTTACAATTTAAAACCAATTCTTTTTCTTCACAACGAGTCAGTACTCTTTCTAAACTCATTAAACATGCATCAAAAGAAGATCCAAAAACAATCAAGTCATCCATAAAAACTTCCATGCACTTTTCAACCATATCACTAAAAATACTCATCATGCAACGTTGAAAAGTAGTTGGAGCATTACACAGTCCAAATGGCATTCTGCGGAAAGCATAAGTATCGAAAGGACAAGTAAAAGTAGTTTTATCCTGATCTTCTAATGCAATTTCAATTTGATAATAACCAGAATAACCATCCAGAAAGCAATAAAAAGGATGACCAGCCACCCGCTCAAGAATTTGATCAATAAAAGGACGCGGAAAATGGTCTTTTCGTGTGGCGGCATTTAATTTTCTGTAATCAATGCACATCCGCCAACTAGTCACCAGTTTTGTAGGGACTAACTATCCAAGGTCATTTTTTATCACAGTTACTCCTGACTTTTTAGGAACAACCTGCGTAGGACTTGCCCATTTACTATCAGCAATAGGATATATCATTCCTGCATCTAATAGTTTCAATACTTCATTTTTCACAACTTCTTTCATTGTGGGATTAAGTCTATGCTGGGGGTCTCTTCGAGGATTAGTTCCCTCCTCTAAATTTATTTTATGAGTACAGATTAGGGGACTAATGCCTTTTATATCAGCAATACTCCATCCTAGGGTTGATTTATATTTGCATAAAATCTGAATTAGTTTCTCACCTTGGGACTCAGATAATTCAGATGAAATAATAACAGGAAAAGTATCACCTGGACCAAGGAAAACATGCTTTAAACCCTTAGGTAGGGATTTTAATTCAACTTTAGGGGCTTCCCTACTTGAAGGAATCTGTCTTTCTCTTTTTTTAGGCAACTTCTCAAACTTTGGTTGCCATGCCTGTGTGCTATAATCATGAGTTCTGTCAAAAATAGCACAAATGTCAAATACATCAGATGAATCACTTATAGGATTAAATTCAGAATTAACAATAAAGTATTCAAGGGGATCTGAGTCATGAGTTGTAAGAACATCCCTTTCTATAAGTGAGTCAATCATGTATGTCTGATGACACTCGACATCCTCTTCTGGCTGTTTTGCAATATGAAAAATATTTACCTCAACAGTCATATTGCCAAAAGAGAGTTTCATCAATCCATTTCTGCAATTGATAAGAGCATTAAAAGTAGCAAGAAAAGGTCTACCTAAAATTAATGGAATTTTAGAGGTGGTTTTTACAGCAGAACTAGTATCTAGAATTAAGAAATCAACAGGATAGTAAAATTTGTCAACTTGAATTAAAACATCCTCTACCACACCCCGTGGTGCTCTGACTGAACGATCAGCCAATTGCAATACCACAGAAGTTGGTTTGATCTCTCTCAATCCTAATTGCAAATAAATAGAATATGGCATCAAATTTACACTAGCCCCTAAATCTAGCAAGGCCTGTCCAAGCTCATGATTGCAATGTTGCATGTGATGGTTGGACATCCAGGATCCTTGTACTTAGGGGGAATCCGCTGTTCAATTAGAGTACTAACTTGCTCTGTCAAGAATGCAGTCTTCTTCACATAATGCTTCCTCTTAACTGTACACAAATCTTTGAGAATTTTTGCGTAAGTAGGAACTTGTTTAATTACATGCAAAAGAGGAAGATTAATTTTTACCTGTCTAAGATTTTCCAAATATCATTGTTATGATCTAGAGTTTGTTTGCTTGACTTTAATGCTTGAGGAAAAGGTACCTTACCAGGATTTTTTGTTACCGCAGGTTCCTCAGGTTTTGTTACCTCAAGTTCTTTGGGAAGCTCAGGACTGCTGCTATCTTGATCTTTCTCTACATCCTTTTTTTTTTGTCTATTATTGGATCACGTAGAGACTTACCACTTCGTGTCACAATGGCGTTTACGTCCTTCAGATCTCCTTGTGCCATATGTTGACCATGAGGTACAGATTGAGTTTGGGAAGGAAACTTACCTTTCTCATTCATAGTCAATGAACTCATTATTTTAGACACCTGGCTCTTGATTTCCTTATTTTCTTCGACAACCTGCATAATCAAAGATTCAAATTTTTGATTAGTCTTACCCTGTATTTCAATAAAAGTATGCAAAGTATCTTCTAAAGAATTTCTAGAAGATTGAGGTGCATGGTATGGTGCAGGATATGATCTAGAGAGTTGTGCAGGCTGCTGGTTTTCAGACTTCCAGCTGAAGTTGGGAAGATTACGCCACCCTGGGTTGTAGGTTTCAGAGTAAGGTGTGAAGGGCTTTTTGTACATACCTAAAGCATTACTTTGTTCCTCATACATACCATTCATGTTAGTATGTGTAGGACACTCTTGGGAATGATGATCTATCCCACCACAGACAACACATGGCCCAAAAGATTCTGCATGATTAGCCGTGTGTGTTTGTTTTTAGTTTTTAGTTTTCAATAACTCTAATTCTCTGGTGAGTATTTCAACCTTAGCCTTAAGGTTATCCTCCTCCCTTAGATGGTAAATACCACCACTCAAGTTTCCTGTAGGTCGTGACCTGTTTGTGCTATCAGTAGCACTAGGTCCAGTCCAAGTATGAGCTTTTTCAGCAAGCTCATTGAGGTACTCTATGGCCTCATCGGGATTTTTCTGTAAAAATTCTCCATTGCACATCATTTCCACAAATTGACGTTCTCAGGGTGTAAGGCCTTCATAGAAATAACTCACTAAGCGCCAATTCTCATATCCATGATGGGAACACATACTCAGTAATTCTTTAAATCTTTCCCAAGACTGGTACAAAGTCTCACTATCCTTTTTTTTTTCTTTTTTTTTTACAAACTACTAAAAAAACTACAAATTCTTCTACCATCTCCCCGGCAACGGTGCCAAAATTTGATTACGCCCAAAGAATAATGCGGTCATTTGCAGTATAGCTTTGGGGTGTCGATTCCACAGGGAGATGGATTCAGAAATTGAAGAACAGTAACGAAATTAACAAAAAGATTTAGATGAGTGCGAAAAGTAAAGCATCGGGAATCCTTTGTATATAATTGGTATTTTAATTATTTTCGATTCATTAATAACTCAATTGAAAATTCTATGTCCAAATTTTCAATCGAAAAATAAAACATTAATAACCAGATTTAAATCAAATGTAATCTTTCGAAAAATCATTCGTCACAATATAAGAACAGGAATTGTTATCGAATTACAGAAATTCAACGTCGACAATATACTTATAGAGCAATATTGCAGCAGAGAATTAAATTAAAATAGATAACCAATTGAACCAAACATAATCAAAGGATTATTGCATTTAATAGAAAAAGCATGACTGAATCTATAAATGAAATAAATTCTAAGATTATTTGGTGACGAAAACATTTATAATAAATTTCGAATGACTAAACAAAAGAGTTTAATATTTGAAGAACACATATATGAATCAAAAACAATTACAAATACCATCATATATACAAATTCATCCCTAACTCTACTAGAAAATTAGTTACACATATTGAAAATATGCAATAAAAATTCTTCAAGGGATAATATGGAAGAGCCAACCATTATTTTCTTCTCTCTTCTTTGGTTTTTCTTTTCTTTTCTCAAGCTCTAAAAACTAATGTATCTTCCAAGGCATCCAAGCACACTAAGCATGGTCTTAGAACACACACCCTCCCTTCTATTTATAAGCATCCTTCATGCAAGTTGTCATGACAAAATCATCACAATTTCAACTTGTTTTGCCATGTGCCACTCTTGAATCCAAGTGATTTGTGAGTTGTCATTTTGATCATTTGTTTTTCTACTATGCATGAGCTGGATTTTGCTTGTAGGTTGAGTGTTTCAATTTTGCTTTTCTATCTATTAGTTGTCTTGTATGACTTAATATCTTGTGGTCAAATAATTTGTCTTGAAGAAACTTGAGTGCACTTCATCTTGTATCTGAATTGATCATTGAATTTCCAAGTTGGTGTAGGAGTGCTTGCTGGAAAATATTATGATGACATTTGGATTTGATGCAAGTGGCTGAAAAATATCCAGGAACGTCAAGTGCAGGTGCGTCCACTTAATGGTCGATTTTGTCTTAGATTGAGTGGATATCTCTTCAAACATAAAACATAAAAGTTATATATATTTCTCTTGCGGTTTTAGATCATCTTGAATCAGTTCAATCGGAGATTGGATGAGAGAGTTATGCCCATTTTACAAAAAGATGTCAAACTGTCTAAAATTCCGCAATTATCTTCATTTGCTCCTAATGCCTCTATTTGTGTCCTAAATCAAAATATAAGAATAATGAGTATATTTAGGCATCAAATAAGAATAAAGTATTAAACATTAAGAGAGAAAAATATGGCATTTTATATTTTCATCAATATATTAAATCATGCTTATATCTATCTCAAGATAAATGACCATTAATTTTAATAACATGAATTATATCCATTATTTTCTTATTTCTTTTAGTATTTAAATAGAGTATTTAGAGTGCATTTTTGTGCACTCATCACGGCCAATGGCTTTAACTCTTTTAGGCAACTCGACAATTTTCCAAATTTGATTTTTAGCCATGGATTCCATTTCTTTTATCAAAGCATCATGCCAAAATTTTGAATGTTCTCCACTCATGGCATATGAAAATGACATGGGATCATCTTTAGATCCCACATCAAAGTTAGACTCTAACAGATATACATAGTAATCATCAGAAATAGCAGGCTTCCTTGTTCTAGAGGATCTTCTTAATTCTACAGTTTTATCCATATTATATTGATGTTGGACTATAGAGTCAAAATTGGTATGTTCCTCATGAAGTGATAGTGGTTCTTGAATTGATTCAATTTCAAGGTTATCAGATTGATTTGCTTGAATATCAATCATTTTATTTTCATGCACGAATGTAATATATGGATTCCATCTTTCCTCTCACTCTATCTTTCGAGGAACATAACTCCCACTTATTCCAAAATCCTCAATAAATTTTGCATTTCTGACTTCCACAATTCTAGGTGTATGTGAGGGACAATAAAATCTTTAACCCTTAGAGTTTTCTGCATAGCCAATGAAATAACCACTGAGTATCCTTGGATCCAATTTCTTTAGTTGTGGATTATAGACCTTAACTTCAACTTGACAACCCCATATGCACATATGTCTTAAACTAAGTTTCCATCCTTTCTATAACTCAAATGGTGTTTTGGAAATAACCATGGATAGAACTCTATTGAAGATATATACTGCAGTGCTTAAGGCCTCACTCCACAAATATAAAGGAAAATTATAATTACTTAGCATACTTTGTACCATATCCATAAGGGTAAGGTTTCGCCTTTTAGCAACACTATTTTGGTAAGGTGAACCTGGCATTGTCTATTGAGTAATAATTCATTATTCCTTAAGAAAATTTGCAAATGGACCCGGATGTTGCCCTGACTCTATATATCTATCATAATATTCTCTACCCCTGTTAGATCTTACGATCTATATTTTATTTTCTAATGGTTTCTCTACTTCCCTTTTATATATTCTAAAAGCTTCTAGTGCTTTAGATTTATCAAAAATGAGGTAAAGATACATAAATCATGAATAGTCATCAATGAATGAAATAAAATATCTCTAACCATTCATACAAGGGGTATTAAATGGTCCACAGATGTCAGTGTATATGATCTCAATGACTTCCTCACTCCTCTTAATACCTTTACTGGTTTTGTTGGTTTGCTTACCCTTTATGCAATCCACACAAGTACCAAAATTTTTGAAGTCCAAAGTCTTTAAGACTCCATCATTAATTAATCTTTTAATTCTCTAGATGGAGATATGTCCTAATCTCCTATGCCATAATATAGAGGAGGACTCATCAATAATATTACTCTTAATACCAACATCATCATATAGAGTTAATAGACTATTTTCAAAAATAGAATCTAAATTTAATTTGTACAAACCATTAATCAAGGTCCCAGAACCTACAAATATGGAGTTTTGAAAAACATAAACATTTGATTTTACAAAATTAAATTCAAATCCCAAATGTACTAATCCAGATACAGAGACCAAGTTTTTAGAAAAAGAAGGTACATAAAATGTGTTTTCAAGATCTAAAATATAACTATTATTTAGAATAAGTCTAAAAGTTCCTACAGTCTCGACGTGTGAACGCATCCCATTTCCTGAGTAGATACCTTGTTCACTTCCCATCGATTTCTTTAGGCGGAAAAAACCCTGCATGATATTGATAACATGAATTGAAGTACCCGAATCAATCCACCATGTATTATATTGAGAGAATACCAAATTGGACTCATAACATACAAGAGAATTGAAATTACTTTTTTTCTCAAGCCATGTTTTATACTTTATGCAATCTTTCTTTTTGTGCCGTTTCTTTTTGCAGAAGAAGCATGTATCATTATCTTTACAGCGTTTGAATGTCGCTTTCACATCCTTCTTCCACTTATTAACACTTTTGTCTTTCTTCCATTGTCCCTTCTTTTGAGTGACAAAATAAGCACTCTTAATATTTTCATGTTTCAATATTTCTTCTTCTTGGACATACATAATTAAAAGTTCATTTATGGACCATTTCCTTATGTATGTTGTATCAAATTTTGAATGGTCCATATTCTGTAAGAAGAGAGTTGAGTATGAAATAGACAAGAAATGACTCTGAGATCTCAATCTCTAAAGATTTAAGTTGGGCTACAATATCCCTCATTTTCATTATATGCTCACGCACGCTTCTGGGTTTTTCATGCTTCATAACTGATAATTTGTTCATTAGAGTACTAGTCAATGCTTTATCAGAACTAACAAATTGCTCGTCAATGGCCTTTATGTAGTCCTTGACTTTGTCACATTCTGGGATTGAACCTCTAATACTCTTACTCACATGTGACTTAATGAGCATTAGACTTAATCGGTTAGACCGCTCATACTTTTCATAAGTAGTTTTATCTACCACTGAACTTAACTCAGTGGGTATAGGTGGTTCATCCACACGAAGTGTCAAGTCCAAATCTATATACCCTAATGTCAAAAGAACTTTTTCTTTCCAGTTCGAAAAATTATCCTCATTCAAAATTAGAATATAAGAAGATTCGCTATTTAAAACAGAAGGCATAGTAACTACAATAATATAACCAAGAACATATATTAATGCTTTGAATCAAACGATAACTATAATTTGAATTAACCAATGTCTAATTCAAAATGTGTATTGAGATTTGAAAAAAGTATATAAGAATTTGTGTTTTGTATAAAAAATTATAAAAGTGTAATGATGAAATGAATATGAGTTGAGGTGAGATGAGTTGCGAATACAAATGAGGCCTAAATTTCCCTATGGGTAAAGATTACAACATGCATAAGACTTGCTTATATGTATTTCTTTATAATAAGACTAGTGGTATATGAATATTTAAGAAAAAGAAATTCCACACCCATGAGTATAAGAAATCTCTTTTCTCTAATATTTTTTCATCATCTTTTATATAACTACCTCCCTGCAGGGCCAAGTAATTACTATAATGATTTAATTGCAATTAAAAATGTCATTATAAAATCATACAATCAAATATATTAAAATATTATTATGTCTTGAGATGCTGAGGCTATTCTCAATATATAATAATATTTATTCTAATATGAAATTACAAATAAATAAATAAAATCATGACAACATGACAATATATTCCTCCATAATGATATTATATCATCAAATACTCAACCATTAGGATGGCACAAACCAAAACCTAAAATAATATATATATTAAACAAACCAAAAGTAATATATATATATATATTAACCAAACCGTATATATATTTTAATCAAACTGAGACTTTAATATATATGTAAATCAAACCAACACTTATAGGATTATTATATATATATATATATATATAACCATCAATGCCATTGACATTAATGCTTACGTGCATTGATACTCAACAAATCAATCAATGCAATAACCAAAGTTCAAGCCATCAACGCAGTGGTTATACGAAAAGTGATGAAATCGTTTAAAACCATAAGCATGACAATCTGAACACTGTCATTTCTCACCCACCATTTCTTGTATTTATACCAATAAAGTCTTCCTTTCAGGAAACGTGTATAGTGGGATGATACGAAAGTTTATAGTTTGATTGACTGCAAATTTCCAGAAGACCGCTATCTCTGATTTGTTTCAATCGAAAACCGTTTTTTTTTCAAAGAAAAAAAAAATATGAAAAGAGATGGCTCTACGCATCAAAAGATATTATTTTTCGATGGTTTCAAACAAAGATGAAGTAATTTTTAAAATTTAAAAATCAAATCAGTAGGTTCTAAGCGATTTAAATTTCAATCACGCAAAAAATTTCGTATATACAGGTCTTGGTCTCTGAAAGGGTGTCCAACTCGTCCAGATACGAGTTAAAAAGGGTTATCAGGCCCAAAGCCCGTAATCTGCACCCACCACCACGCGGTATCCGAATTCAATTAGGGAGACTGAAACTGGGGACGATCCAAGTCCTTGGTTATCCCGACTTCGGCAAAATGAGATTAGATTGGCTTCGAGGACACGCTAAGGCCAGAACGACGGTTCACGTATTGATATATCTCCTGGATCCGCCTCACATCAAGATCGCTCCCGCATTTATGAACGACGGACAGCCGCTGGTCTACAGACCTCTCCTCTTAAATGCAGAACCAGACAGTCGCCGCCTACAGACCTCCCCTCTTAAATACAGAGACACTATAAAAGCACATCATTAATTGCTAGATTGACAAAATATATGGAGGCATTTAATGCCCCTTTCCATTAGGGTCTAATTGAGCATTAAATGAAGGGATACTCAATTAATGCGATGAGACCGACCGAATCAGATCAGGTTTTTCCCTATCGAGGATGACGATCGAGTGATGTCCCGATTTCCAGCTCTTTTATCATAAAGACCCTCCTTCAAAGGGAACACCTGTAAATAATACCAAACCAACGACGAAAAGACGGTACATTCTCAAATTCTCTCATACAATCGTCCATATATTTTCTCCCCAAAACTAACTTGTTCGTCGGAGCGGTCCCGGACCCTGATCTCCCTTGTTCTTGTTTTGCAGGTTACGGTCGGTCGGGATTTGATAAACCAGACTGTAGAATACATCCTTATCAGTGGCGTCGTCTGTGGGATCAGTTTGTTTCTGATCAACGTACTTTTTGCATGTCTACTCTACCATTGTCCCAAACGACCAAGCACGACCAGCAAACAGACCCGTCGATGGAAGAAAGACTAGAAGTATTGGAAGAAATGGTGAGGAAGCTGAAGGAGGAGAATGCCGCCCTCTGACAACCACGCGAAGAGGCATCAGCCCGTGGCGAAACCAATCTGGGAGAGAATGTGAGCTCCCGACTTCCTGAGGAGAGCGAGGCCTTTGAAAGAGAACGACGCCGGATGCACACTGAGTTAAAGGAGTTGGGGGACAAGTACGCTGAAATGGCAAAACTAATCAGTCCGGCAGCAGGGCACCTCTCCTCGCAGGGAAGTATAGGAACACCCTACAGTGCAAACGTCCTGGCCGTCCCTCTCCCGCCCAAATTCAAGGTCCCACAAGTAGAACTGTATGATGGGTCTCAGGATCCCGTGGAATACATAGAAGCCATTAAAGCGCATATCAGCCTACATGGCTATCCTGGCGAAGTAGCGTGCCGAGCATTCCCTCTCACACTGAAGGGGATGGCTAGGACATGGTTCGGAACCATTCCTCCGGGATCAGTCAGTAGCTTCGAGACGTTAGCCCGACTCTTCATCATCCAATTCATGGCCAGTAGGAAACGAAGGCGCCCCACGGCGTACTTATTGACGGTCAAGTAAGGAGAGAAGGAAAGCATGAAAGGGTACCTGACCAAGTTCAACAAAAAAAGAATGACCACCGACAACCAGGACGAAAAGATCACCCTAGCGGCCCTCCTGGGTAGCATATGACCCAGGAGCCCCTTCATGGCGGAGATAGCCCGCAAAACTCCCACCACTCTGAACGGGTTCATGGATCAGACTGACGGATTCATCAATGTCAAAGATACGCTCGAAGCCCTAGTAGCCCCACGACGAGGAAAGTTCCGACAGCATGATCGAAAAACAACCAATGCCGGGGAAAGTTCCAGCCGGCATCGAGGGGGTAGGAAGTTCCCAGATGAAATGAGGAGAAGATACTCCCCACGGGAACACAGACTGTCGTCATGGCCTCAATCCAGCTTGGCAGTGGAAGATCAGAACCGATCTGAATAGAGGTGAGAGTCCATTAGAAGAAAAAGGGGGGATATGTATTGCGAATATCACAAGTCTAAGGGCCACAACACTGAAGACTGCTAGGCTTTGAAGAATAGACAAAGAGATGAACAGATGAACGATCGAAGAGATAGAACCCGGTCGAGGACCCCCTGCCGGGAATGAGAGTCAAGCAGACACTGAGGCGAACCCGTATCTAGCCACCCACCAGGCGAGATCAGAACCATTGTTGGGGGACCATCCCGAGGAGAGACTACGTCCTCCTCTCAAAGGGTACATGCGCGAAGAGCCAGATATGGGGAGGTTTACTCACTGGGGTGAGCACCGAGACAGGGCAACCCGGGTCCCAAAGGAGAATCAATCGTCTTCAACGAGCAGGATGGAAAGGGGATCGCCTTTCCGCACGATGACGCATTGGTGATATCAGCATTGGTAGCCAATTTCACGGTTAAAAGGATACTGGTTGACAATGGGAGTTCAGCCGATATCTTGTTCTGGGAGGCCTTCATGCAGATGAGGATCGATCCCCACCAACTTCAGCCCATCCAAGCCCCCCTTAAAGGATTTACGAGTGAAGCAATACACCCCGAAGGCGTGATAACACTCTCGGTCTTGATGGGTTCTGCACCCAGGACCATGTCCATCATGACCGAATTCCTGGTAGTGAAAGCTCCCTCCTCCTACAATGCCATCCTAGGGAGGCCAACCCTAAATAACCTGAGGGCAATCACTTCTACCTACTACCTCAAAATGAAGTTTTCGACCGACAGAGGAATAGGCGAAGTCAGAGGAGAGCAAGTCACCTCTAGGGAATGCTACGCCTGGGAATTGAAACACAAGGTCAATTCCGTGGCTACGATCTCCCTGGAGGGCAAGCATACCGAGTTTCCGCCTGCGCCTCCCCGAGCAGTTTGGGATGATGAAATCAGGGACGAAGCGACACTGTGTCAAGTGGAACCCAACGAGCCTCTAGAATTGATTCCGATTGATGGCGACAACTCGAATCAGGCAGTGCGAGTCGGAACCAGAATGGATCCGAGAATACATGCAGAGCTCAAGGCTCTCCTCATTGAACACAAAGACGTATTTGCTTGGACGCATGCTGACATGCCCGGAATCGACAGGTCCGTAATAGAACTTCGGCTGTGTGTCAACCCGACAGCTCGGATAGTTAGGCAAAAAAGAAGAAGCTTCTGTTCTGAGAAATATGCCGCCATTGCAGAAGAAGTGGACAGACTCCTGACTGTTGGGTTCATCCGAGAAGTTCACTACTCGGAATGGCTGTCTAACGTAATATTGGTAAAGAAGACCAGCGGGAAATGGCGTATGTGCATTGACTTCACCGATTTGAACAAGGCCTGCCCTAAAGATAGCTTCCCTCTGCCGCGCATCGACCTCATTGTAGATTCAACTACTGGGCACTCTCTCCTCAGCTTCATGGACGCCTATTCGGGTTATAATCAGATCAAAATGAGCACGGACGATGAGGAAAAAATGGCGTTCATTACAGATCGTGGACTCTATTGCTACACCAACATGCCTTTTGGACTCAAGAACGCGGGGGCTACTTATCAACGGTTGGTCAATCGTATGTTTAAAAAACAAATCGGGAGAAACATGGAAGTTTACGTCGATGACCTCCTAGTCAAGAGCCGCTCCCCTAACGACCATGTGACGGACCTAAGAGAGGTATTCTCTATTCTGTGGCATTATCAGATGAAGCTCAACCCCGCCAAATGCACCTTCGGGGTCGAATCCGGGAAGTTCTTAGGGTACATGGTCTCTGAACGAGGAATTGAAGCTAACCCCGAGAAAATACAGGCTATCCTCAGAATGGCATCCCCGAGAAACCTGAATGAAGTCCAATGATTAGCTGGTCGAATTGCCGCTCTCAGCCGATTCATAGCAAGGTCAATCGATCGATGCCTTCCCTTTTTCCAAGTCCTCCGAAAAGCACTCCAATGGGACACATCGTGCGAGCAGGCATTCGAACAACTCAAAGATTATCTGACATATCCTCCGTTACTTAGCCAGACGGCTCCGGAGAGACCCTAGTGGCTTATTTGGCAGTCTCGCCTCATGCAACATCTGCAGTTCTAGTGAGAGAAACTGATCAGGGTCAGAAACCTGTGTATTATGTTAGCAGGGCACTTCAAGGAGCAGAAGCCAAGTACCCCCGTATAGAGATGATGGTATTCGCCTTACTGACAGCTGCGCGTCGGCTGCGTCCTTACTTCCAAGCCCACACCATAAGAGTAATGATCGATTAGCCCCTCGGAACCATTCTCCAGAAGCCTGATACATCGGGCCGATTAGCCAAGTAGGCAATCGAACTGAGCGAGTTTGATCTAACGTTCCAGCCCAGAACAGCGATGAAGGCACAAACATTGGCAGATTTTGTAGCAGAGTACACTGGGTTTCCTAAAGAGATCCCCGGTGAGCCTCAGGGGCAGGCATGGTAGTTGTACGTTGACGGGTCCTCATGTCGAACCGGGGGTGGAGCAGGTGTACACATCGTCACCGACCAGGGCGTTCAACACAACTATGGTATAGGCCTAACTTTCAAAGTAACCAACAATGAAGCAGAATACGAGGCCCTCATAGCCGGAATGACAATTGCTAGGGTCCTTGGGGCAACAGAGCTAGAGGCCCGAACTGATTCTCAAATAGTATTTCATCAAGTACTCGGCCAATACATCACCAAGAGCGAAAAATTGAAAAAATATCTGGAGCTAGTATGCATCGAGAGAGATCGATTTAGATACTTCCGTTTGCTGCGGATCCCAAGGAAAGAAAATCATATAGCAGATCGACTAGCAAAAATAGCATCAGGAAAAGATGAACACCCGCCCCCAGAAAACACAGAGATCAGAACAGTGAATACTCCCTCCACCGGCAGCGAAGTCAGAATAGTGGCCGTTGCGGATCCCGACTGGGCAACCGATATCACAGAATACCTCCGCACAGGCACATTACCTCCTGACCAGGGCCAGGCCCGCAAGATAAAGAATAGATCAGCCAGATTCACACTAATTGACGGATCGCTGTACAGGAAGGGTTTCTTTGAACCACTACTCAGGTGTGTGACGAAAGAAGAAGGGCAATATATACTGGCCGAAATCCATGAAGGAATTTGCTGGGCTCACACGGGGTCTAAAACATTAGCCGCCTGCACCACCCGTGCAGGGTATTACTGGCCGTGTTTGTTCCAGGAAGTAAAAGAGTTCGTTAAAAGATGCCCGAAATGTCAAGAGTATAGCCCAGCGTTACATTCCCCGTCGGAGGAACGCACCTCGATAACATCCCCCTGGCCCTTTGATCAATGGGGACTAGATCTTATAGGACCATTCCCAATAGGGAGGGGTGGAACTAAATTCATTATAGTGGCAGTAGATTATTTCACGAAGTGGGTAGAGGCCGAAGCCCTCGTCAGCATCACTTCTCAAGCCATCACAAAATTCTTATGGAAATCAATTGTTTGCCAGTTCGGGATACCTCAGAGCTTTATATCAGACAACGGAAAGCAGTTCGATTGTAGTCATTACCGAGAATGGTGCTCCAAGTTGAAAATCAAAGTGAAGTACTCTTCTCCCGGCCACCCGCAGGCTAACGGGCAAGCTGAGGCAACCAACAAAACCATCCTCAATGCGCTAAAAAAAAGACTCGGAATGCACAAAGGGGCTTGGGCTGATGAGCTTCCAGGAGTCCTATGGGCATATCGCACAACAATCCGAACCCCTACGAGTGAAACACCGTTTGCCCTAACATATGGCTGCGAGGCAGTAATTCCAATCGAAGTCGGGATGCCTACGCTACGGATCCAGCACTATGACGCTGCTACCAATGATGCCAAGATGATGGAACGCTTAGACTCCTTAGAAGAACACAGGGAAGAGGCCGGTATCCGACTTGCCAACAACAAACGCAAGATAAAGCAGTACTTCAACAAAAGAGTAAAGCCGCGCAACTTCAAAGTCGGGGACTTAGTGCTAAGACAAACGGGCATTACAACTCCAGCACAAGGAAAACTAGGACCAAAATGGGAAGGGCCTTACATAGTGATGGCAACAAATAGGCCCGGGTCTTACCGACTCAAAGACAGCTCTGGAACCGACCTACCCCACCCCTGGAACAGTGAGAGACTTAAGAGGTACTATGTGTAACATTTACTAATGTAATTTACTTCTGCTGATGTAATTTACTTCTTGAAATTATAAAAAGCCCGATGTTATTCATATCCAATGCATTATAACTTATAAAGTTCTCAACAAACACTCGCAATCCTGCGAGGTTGGTCTACCCACCCACGTGAAGAAAAAGCTCTCGGAATCCCGTGGGGTCGGTTTACCCACCCACGCAAAGAAAAAGTTCTCGAAATCCCGCGGGGTCGGTCTACCCACCCACACGAAGTAAAAGCTCTCGGAGTCCCACGGGGTCGGTCTACCCACCCACGCGAAGTAAAAGCTATCGGAGTCCCGCGGGATCGGTCTACCCACCCACGCGAAGAAAAAGCTCTCGGAGTCCCCCGGGGTCGGTCTACCCACCCACGCGAAGAAAAAGCTCTTGGAGTTCCGCGGGGTCGGTCTACCCACCCACGCGAAGAAAAATCTCTCGGAGTCTCGCGGGGTCGGTCTACCCACCCACGTGAAGAAAAAACTCTCGGAGTCCCGCGGGGTCGGTCTACCCACCCACAAGAAGTAAAAGCTCTCGGAGTCTCGCGGGGTCTGTCTACCCACCCACAAGAAGTAAAAGCTCTCGGAGTCTCGCGGGGTCGGTCTACCCACCCACGCGAAGAAAAACCTCTCGGAGTCCCTCGGGGTCGGTCTACCCACCCACGTGAAGAAAAAGCTCTCGGAGTCCCGCGGGGTCGGTCTACCCACCCACACGAAGTAAAAGCTCTCGGAGTCCCGCGGAGTCGGTCTACCCACCCACGCAAAGAAATTCACAACTCCTAAACCTCGACCTCAAGAACACACAGTACGCTGGATAAAATTTTTTCTTAAGTTTACACTTCACCAAAAATTTTGCAGGGTAAAGACAGAGCGAATAAAGCATCTAAAGAAAGACTAAACTCGAATGTCATATATATTTAGTCATACAAACATGCTCGAATCGAACTCGAATGTTATGTTCAGTTACAAAAAAATAACATAAACAACTTATACATCGACCAGGTCAAGCCTCAGGAGGAGGAGGAGGAGGATTCAAGTCGTCAAATGGAGGGTAGCCACGCTTCCCGATCTTCTTGACATATCTCTTCACGGCTCGGTCTGGACGAAGAGACTTTGGACTTATCTTCTGAAGATCAAGTTGAGGATCAATCAGAAGCTGGGCTCCTATCCGGCGGAGGCTCTCGGCATAGCTGTACCCCCAGGTGGAATTACGAATGGCCACCACTCGAGATATCTGCTGCTCGAAATCAGCAATTCTCGAATGAGCCTCTTCTAAAGCACAGAGAGCTCCCTCCAGCTCGGACTCTCGAGCAGCCCGGATTTCCTCAGACTGTGCCAACTCCGTCCCCAAAGCCTCTCGGGCTCGCCTCGAACCGGCCAATTCCTCCTCCCGAGCAATCCGAGCCTGCTCGGAGATTTCTAGCTCTTCTTCCCTCAATGAAAGAATCTGGGAAGAAGCAGCTAGTTCTGCCGTCCGAGCAGTTAGCTCGGACTAAAGGAGGATCTTGTCCTGCTCAGTGGCCGATCTAGCATCCCGGGTCGCCTCCAATTCGGCCTGAAGGGAAGCGTTGGCCTTCTCCAGCCTGCTCTTATCCGCCTCTAACTCTTCGACCGTCTTGATCAGCCCCCCGCAAGTTTCCTGCGACAGCTCGAGCTGGTCCCACGCCTGCTGCAACTTGTAAAGCCCGAACTTATAGACAGTTCCGAGCTCATTGTTGAATTCGATGAGCTCGGCCAACTCGGAACCCACAGCCCGAGATATCTCCTTGGCAACCTGAACACCAGGAAAAGAACTTAGCAACTCGAAAAGAAAAGACCATGCAAAATTTAACAAAGTCTACCGGTCAAACCTGAGTAAGTAGAGGCTCCAGCATCAAGGCCACTTGGTCGGAAGCGTCCGCCTTGGCTTGTTCAAAACGAGAAGGCCGCTCTGAACCAGCTTCACCGGCTTGGTGTCCTCCTTCCGAATCTGACTCGAAGAGCCGATCGAGCACCGCGACCCCACTTCAAAATCGAAAAGGAGACGGGGGTCGGGAAGGAACTTTCGAGTCCGGGGATGGATGCACATCCTCAAAATGAACCCCTGAAGTCGACCCCCTCTCGAAAGTCGGGGGTGGATGCTCAGGAGATTCATCGGGCTCGATGGCGGGTCGCCCGCCCTCGTCTGAGGCCTCCACATGGCACCCTTCCACTGGAGTACCGAACCCACCCAACCTCTCGGGGATGGCCTCTTCCCGGTGTCCTTCGTCCGAAGCTCCTTGCTGACCGACCCCCCCACGGATGCCCTCGGAGTCAGCCTTACCAAAAACTTCATCTTCCCCCTCGGAAGCATGCGAGTGACGCTCGAAAGATGAAGGAGGGGGGGTGGGCAATTGATTCTCCCTGGAAACTTGCTCCTCCGACTCCTGTCGGAAGACTTACGCAAAAGGCATGACCCCCGGAGTCAAGTCGACGGCACGATCCAAAGCCTCCTGAAAGGCACGATCTATCTCCTCTCCATCTGAGGACTCGACCCCGGCCAAATCGGTCGCTTCGATCTGGGCTTCCATGACCAACCTCCCGGCCTCAGCCCTTATTCCCTCGGTCTGCAGGAATCGAAGCCCGTCCGAGGACGACGATGAGGAAGCCTGCTCGGGACAGTGAATGGGAGAGTCTGTGGGGGCAATACGTGCTTCCGGATCCTCAGTACGTGGACCCTTCCCCTTCTTCTGTTTCTTGGGACGGGCACCACGGCTCAGAGTGGCTTCGCTGACTCGACAATTGGTGCATCTCTCTTTTTCTACGTCCCGATCAGAGGCCCGCTTGCGAGAGGAGGTAGGAGGCTCTTCCGGAACGTTGAAGAAACTTTGACCCTCAGTGTAGGACCGGTCTGGTCGGGTCAGAAACTCCTCAATGTTCTCCTTGGTGAGAAGATGGTCGGACCATAGCCGGTCAGGATCCTCTGCCCCCAAGAGAGGACGGCCTTCACCCTCTCAGTTTCTTGGACCGTAAGAGCAATCTCCATGTGTGTCTGGGAATGAAGAAAGCCCAAATCTTTCTGAACAGGGAAATCATTCCCCTCTCCCTTCGGGAATTCTCACTCCCTGCCCGAGACAAAGAAAAACCTTTTGTGATAGTCTCGGGCACTCGAATGTCTCTCTTCCATTCGAATCAGTCTGCACTTCGGCTTTATTTGGAAGCCAGCAACGTTCCCGTCCCGACAGAGGAGCCGGTACATCGAAAAAAAATCTCGAGCAGTCAAGTCGGGGTAGGGATCGTTCTTCCCAGAGAGAACGATCCGAAATGCCACACAAGTGGCCAGCAAAATACGCCACTCGTTCGCCATGAGTTGGGCAGGGGCCAAACCCAAGAAATGCAGTAATTCACGAACGGGCCGAATGAAGGGAAGGCGGAAACCCTTCTAAAACATGAGAGAGAAGAGGACAACCTTTTGTGCCCTCCCATCGCGTTCACAAGCCCTAACGCCATCCCCGGGGGCCTCCAAGGTATGCCGCCAAGAAACACGATGTTTCTTCCTGAGCGTGTCTACATCAGAAGACTGCATTGAGGAAATCCAACCATTACCGGTAAAGAAAGGACATGGGTCAGAAGAAGCCATGGGAGCAAGTGAAAAGGAACGCAACGAGAGAACAAAGACAGCAGCGAAGAATGAAAGCAAGAAACAATGGCAACGGAAGAACAGGAAAGCAAACGAAGGAGGAAGGACAGTCAGAAGACCTCTGGGTAATTTATACCCAGAAGCCAAATTTAAAGCGAACGGGAAATGAAGCGACACCGGAACCGTCACCTTAGACGTGACTCTTAGGAACGGAAGGCACGCCCTAAACTGACCAATCAGAGGTAAGAAGCGTGCACCGAAATGACAAGTCAGTTAATGGTGGTCACGCGCGTGCGTACCACTATTGAATCGCGGACCACTAACAGTTCAGGAATCGGAACGACGGCACAATGAAATTTTGAACTACATTAAATGCCTGACACGGAATATGACAAGTCACGATTCGGCATTAATTGATCAGAATTCAAATCGCCCCCCTGAAGTCCGGTCAGTAAACAAAATGACATACCAACAGAGACCACCCGAGTATATCCGACCCCATATTTCCGCTCGGAAGGAGAATTAAAAGAATACTGCCCGGTATTGAAGGACAGTGCAAACAAAGAAAAAGAAGACCCTAGCTCTAAAACATTTGGAATTTCCATCGAAATACCTTCGATAAAAACTCGCGGGGTACTAAAAGGGTGTCCAACTTTTCCAGACTCGAGCCCTAAAGGGTTATCAGGCCTAAGGCCCGTAATCTGCACCCACCACCACGCGGTGTCCGAATTTAACTAGGGAGACTGAAACCGGAGACGATCCAAGTCCCTGGTTATCCCGACTTCGGAAAAATGAGATTAAATCGGCTTCGAGGACACGCTAAGGCCAGAACGACGGTTCACATACTGATATATCTCCTGGATCCGCCTCACATCAAGATCACTCCCGCATTTATGAACGACGGACAGCCGCTGGTCTATAGACCTCCCCTCTTAAATGCAGAACCAGACAGCCGCCGCCTACAGACCTCCCCTCTTAAATGTGGAGACACTATAAACGCACATCATTAATTGCTAGATTGACAAAATATATGGCGGCATTTAATGCCCCTTTTCATTAGGGTCTAATTGAGCATTAAATGAAGGGATACTCAATTAATGCGATGAGACCGACCGAATCAGATCAGGTTTTTTCCTATCGAGGATGACGATCGAGTGATGTCCCGATTTTCAGCTCTTTTATCATAAAGACCCTCCTTCAATGGGAATACCTATAAATAACACCAAACCAACGATGAAAAGACGGTACATTCTCAAATTCTCTCATACAATCGTCCATATATTTTCTTCCCAAAACTAACTTGTTTGTCGGAGCGGTCCCGGACCCCGATCTCCCTTGTTCTTGTTTTGCAAGTTACGGTCGGTCGGGATTTGATAAATCAGACTGCAGAATACGTCCTTAACAGTCTCTAAGATTATAAACATGAGGATAAACAGTAATGTATTTCAACAAATAATCTCCTTGACAATCAAAAATTCATACTAAACATCATGACATAAAAGATTACTCTTATATCATTATTGTAAGAATTTGAGAAAATATTTTTTAATAAAAAAATTGTTAGAACACTAATCTCTGACCATTATTGATCAAATATGCATAGAATCGATTACTTTTTTATTGAAAATCCTCACAAATTTCTTTAGGGAGAGTATAGGAGAGATGTTTTTAGTCTCTCTTTTTTTACGTTGATAGATATGACTGATGAAAAATTATAGGCCCAATTTATAGATAGATCAAGATCATTTTTCACTAAATATTACTTTCTTTCATCTAAAAATGTAACTTTTAGTATTTAAATGAGTAATATTTTATTTTAATTATCTAAAATTTTAATATAAATATAAAATTATTAAAATAAATAAATAAATATAATATAATTAAAATAATGTGACATATAAGCCTCCCTTAAATTTCCTATAAAGAGACATATTCTTTCATCATATTATCCAAACATCATTCTAATTATTACAGAAATATATCGTACGACATTCTTCACGTAGATGGAGAAGAAATGATCAGCATCGATCATCATCGATTTTTACCTTATTCATTAATGGAGACCGTCAAGATGTTGACACGCACTCCCTATCGTACGCATGTGGCTAGGGAAAATTTTATATATATGCAGGTAGAATATTTGTGTGAGAGAGATATCAAAGATATTGCGAATGTGTGCATATATATATATATATACACATGAATTAGTAGTACTTACTTTTTACTTTTTTAGCAAGAAGTTGGGTCATATTTTCAATAGCAGCTTTTAATCTAATTTTATTAATAGGATTCTTAATTTTTGTGGAGTAATAATGTAACATTTCGACCTTAAATTCTAGATTTATTTATTCATTTTATTTATTAATTTTATTTATTTGATTATTTTATATATTATTTTTGCAATTCTCTTATATAGCATTTTCTTTTGATTGGATTATACAAGTTAATATGTTGTTTATATTTTAAATGCGGATGGTTATTATAGATGTTATTATTTTGACTATATATGTTAATAATTTTTTATAGATGAAGAAGGATGTTATTATCATTATCATTATTGTTGTTGTTGTTGTTATTATTATTATTATTATTATTAATTTATTGTTACTATATGTTATACGATACTTTGAAACAGTATTTTACGATCAATTAAGTTCTGTAACTGTGTATCCATCGGTGATTTTGGTTTGGGTTTGAGTGTTTCCAAGTCAAACAATTTTTTTTTTTAACTCACACTATTTTTTTTTTAACTCAAAAGTCTTAT
Source organism: Platycarya strobilacea (assembly GCA_036898215.1). NCBI lineage: Eukaryota > Viridiplantae > Streptophyta > Magnoliopsida > Fagales > Juglandaceae > Platycarya > Platycarya strobilacea. The sequence continues at coordinate 33,153,967 of CM072550.1, forward strand.
CCTACAATCTTTATCCAAAACAAACTCACTCTTCCAAAAAAAAAAAAACTAACCCTCATGCATATGGATGCACGTCTCTCCGTCTCCCATTTTTTCTCTAGGTTATTTTTTGTAAATAGGGGCGGAACTAGCTATTCCATTGGGGGGCTACTGCCGCCTCAAAATTTTTTAAAATCCCAATTTAGTATGTAGATTATTAATTAATAGCCTCCCAATGCTGAGATTTTACTATTACTGTCCCCGAAGTCTATAACCATAAGTCCAAAAAGAGCAAACTAATGATCCATGCAAGAAACCAGTTTGGAGAGCAACCTGTTACCTGTAGTCTATAAGTTCAAACCAATGGTTTATGTGAGAAACCAGTCGCAGTTTGCTCAACCAGTACAGTCCATGCGAGAAAGTAGAAACCATGCGTGATGCGAGAAACACTCTACAATAGACTTGGGCCGGAACCAGTACTGGCTTTTGTACAATTGTACTGTTGCAGCAGCTTGCATGTTTGGGTGCCCTTGGTTTTGCTATGTTTCCATGTCTGCCATATATTGATAATGTTAAGGACGTGTCTTGCTCCTGTCCTGCACTGTTCACCTGCAAGAAAGTGAAGAGATCCGACGATCTTCGCCTGAGAAAGCTCCGATGCTTAAATCAGTAATCTTGCTAATTATTTAGAAGTAGTTCGAGAGCCAACCAGAGAATAGAATTCCCATAGAGGGTTACCTGATTTATATAGGCATAGTGTTGGTGCTTATCTTTTGATGTGATTTCCGTTTATAAGTTATCTTTCCGTAACGGATATGATCACGTATCTATATGAAATCCCGTAGAATGTGCTTAAGATTTGAATATTAGTTTATGTACGTAATTCTGTGAGATTCTATCCTTATTCACCTTCATGGGTAAGTTATTGGGCCCATGGTATTAACTTTCTTCTGTTCGGGCTTTCATTCTGGTGGGCTTCCAGACCCCTACAGCTACTCCGTAAATTCTTTACACCTCAAAGCATAGGGAATTCATTTTATTTTGACTTTTAAGTGCTTTTGATTCGCACCCAAATATGCATGAGAACGTGATCTCTTTTTTTTGTGTCCTTTCACTTGCCTGCCGTCTTTTCATCTTCGTGCCCGATAATCATGGCAGTAGTGGGAAGATGTAGCATGTAACGGTTATCTTATATCTGACGGCTATTTCACTATCTTTGCATCAAGTCATAATGTCTCATCCGTTGGTGTTCCACAATCATTTTGCCCTTTAAATACCCCATATTTCTTTTTTCCTCTCTCACTTCTGCTTATTTTATTCCTTGGTATTTCCCCCGTTCTTTGTATTCTTTCGTTCTTGTCTCTTGTTCTTGCTTTTTTTTCTTTTCATAACCCCATGACAGAACAAGGTAGCGGTTCAGTTCAGCCTTTTGACCTTCCTGAGGGCACAACGTTTGATGGATACACATGGCGCTCAAGTGTCCAAGAGAAGCATTTGGTTGAGATCCGAAACGAGTTTGGCATCATGGATTCCATAATGATGAAAGCTCCCGAATCTGGGTGTTGTGATGATGAAGGGTTCTCGGGCTGGGTAGCCATTTTCGTAGCCCTTTTGTCTCATGGATTGAAGCTTCCCTTTTGTCGCCCTCTTCACGACATTTTAGATCTGCTGGAATTGGCTCCGATTTAATTCACCATTTCACATTGAGGGTTTACTTGTGCGCTTGCATCAGATGGTTCTAGAACCCCTCCGTGACCCATACCCTGATATGACTACCCGGGAGTTTTTGGCTTTATACGATGTGAGGGCAGCCAACAAGGATTGTGTGGCTGTCTTTTGTAAGAAGGAAAAAGGGCAACCTTTGGCTACATTTGAAGGCCGGTATTCCAATGACATGACATGGACCATGAAATTCTTCTTTATAGGTGAGCAGGGCTGGGAATTTCCTGGCCAGGAAGAGGTTTTCAGAGATTTTCCTATCCGAGCAATTTGATGCCCTATCCCTAAAAGTCGACGTTTATGGTCCCATATGCCTCCACTGTCCCGCCGAGAGTTGGCTCTTATAGACGCTGTTTGTGCCTGGGCTACAGATCATCCAGATGATCTCTAGACCGATAAACTATTGTCTCTCGCCCACATAAAATGGTTTCTAACGTCCCTCAATCGCTCGTTTGCACAAGGACGTGATTTTATGATCATGGATGTTATTCCTACCCCTCTACCTAATCCTTCCGACAAAACCATGACAAGCACTGAGGTTGTGCAGAATAAGAAGGTGGAGCCAAAGGAGAAGAAGAAGTCAGGGACTGACGCGGGCGAGGACAAAAAAGAGAGAAGGTCCAAGGAGAAGAATGATGAGGGTCAAAAGAAAAGGATTCGTATTGAGGATCCTTCTCAACTTCCTCATCCGAAGAAACCCTTGGTGTCCCCCGAAGGGAGTCTGAAGCTGGCGTCCACGCCTCCAATTTCAAAAGGAGGTTTGACATCCTCAGCGGGTGCCCCTAAGCAGCTGCTCTCAGAGACCAGGGCTAGTTCAAGGGGTGACCAGTCTGAGGCGGGTACATCGCCAACGGCTTCTGCACCTGCCGCCTTTGGTGGTTCTTCCACAAGGCTGCAATCTGTTGGGTTAGGGAACAGGGAATGTCTGGGTAGCTTAGTTCTTTTTAAACTGGCTGCCACTTTTCAAGTCCAAGCGCCTTTTCAAACCAGCCCTCTGATGCATGCTCCTGTGTTTACACCCCCTTTTGCTAAGGGACCCGTAAGGGGCGGTGACCTGTCTACCGACGTTGTGGCCGCCCTCCAGTTGGAGTGAATTACCAGCTCTAGTGTGCGCCCATCATCACTATTGGAGGCTGCCTATAAAAAGGTGGAAGAGAGTTTGATTGGTGCCCAGCCTTTTGGTAGGGAAGGAGGCTCCTCAATTCCTGCTCAAGCAGGCACTTTTCCTCACTCAGCCGTAGGCAGGCTTGGTTTGGAAACTCTCCCTACTACCATATCCGGGGGTAATGCCCCTTCTTTGGTTGATAGCGAGGAGTGTCTCTCCTCGATTCCTCTTCCAGCGTCTTCTTTCGATGAAGCGACCGACTCCCTTACTAACGAGGAGTTAAATAACTTGCTTAGAGAAGGCGCCCATGCAGAGGAGACAACCCGTCCTAACTTGTCACCTGATACTGTGCCCTTGTCGGGCCAGGTGGAGTGTGCGGCTCCTGTGCCTGTGAAGATCGTGGCGGCTAAGGAAATCAGTGGTCCCAGGGGGAATTTTGGAGGCAATTGCAGTGGGGGTGCCTCTTCTTCGCCAATTCTTGCTCAAGCTGAGATTGTCACTGAAATGGCCAACCAACTAAAAGATTGGTTTTCTGCGGTATTCCCTTTACTTGTCTTCTTCGTTCACATTTTCTCTTTGTTTTCCTTTTCTTTCCTTACTCGGGCTTTTTTTTTAAAGGGTGTTGACAACCTGGTGGCTAAGGTAGTGGCTAATTTTGTTTGGCAGGAAGAGGAAATTAAGGGGAAATGGCAGGCGGCCAAAGCTGCGTTGGAGGCCTGAGTCGAGAGGAACAGGGAACTTGAGCGCCATTTGGATCAGGCGGAGGGTTTCGTCAACTTTCTTCAAGGGGAGTTGGAGTTGCGTGATGGTGAGGTCCTTGAGCTTCGGGGCGCTGTTCGTCTTGCTAAAGAGGCAAAGATTAGGGACGACTTTTCTCACCAGGTCTTGCAGTCTGAGAGGGACTTGGCAAGGGCGCAGCTTTCCGAAGCCCAACAGGGCTTCAGCGCCAAATTGGCTAGCCGAAACTCAGAGCTCCTTGCCCGTAGTGGAGAGATAAACTCGGTCCGGGAGGAGCTTACCCATTCTCAAGAACGATGTAGTGGCTTGTCGAAGGACCTGCTGGGCGTCCTGGAGAAAGCATGCCTTACGGCTCAAGACCTTTTCGAGGCACAGGGTTCTCTGGCTGAACTCAGAGAACGCCACCAAAAGTACAAGGCAAGCCAACGAACACGGACGAGAAGCCTAGGAAGGCCAACTTGGTTGCTTTGGCCAGGGATGAACAATTGGCCAAGAAGGCAGACCAGTTGGCTGTTGCTCAAGCGAACGTCGTTTGTCTTCAAGCCCAATTGGCTATGGTTCCTCAGGTCAGGGACACAGCATTTTCTTATGGCCATGGTGCTGGCATTGTGCGCCTGAGAAACCGTCTCTTGGTTGACCCTGCCACAGACCTCCAGGCCCTCGATACGGGTCTATTTTCTCCTGAGATGGCTGCTTGCCGCCGGGTCGATAAGTTCGGGCGCAAGAAAGTTTTAGACGCCTTTTTGAACGTGCCTCCACTGTCTCCTCCTGAAGAAAGCGACACCCCCTGATTCAAAGCCACAATTCATTGTATATTTTATTATATATATATTATTATGATTGCGCATTGTAACCTTGACCTGTAATCAATTCTTTTCTTGTAAATGACAATGATCTTGGATTCTTGGTATATAAGCTGAATTGTTTTGAGTGTTCATCTTGATTCCCGTTGTGGTCTGTTTTTACCCTTGCCTTTGCTTTTGTTTGAGCTATTCTTGTGGTCTTAACCTTTCCTTCAACCCCACAAACTAGGTAGCTTGTTGTGGGTTCTTTGTTAGCCAGGTGGTCCCCGACCCTTCCCTACTCTTATCTTCCTTCTTCTTCTTCTTTTTCATGGCATCGCGAGTGTTGAGACTTGTCTTTGGTGTTTTAGGTAGGCGGGGCCATTTGCCTCAGTGCCTCCTTTTTCATGCGACACCTGCGAGTGTTTTACTCGTCTTGGTATTTTAGGTAGGTGGGGTCATTTGCCTCAACGCCTCCTTTTTTGTGTGACACCTGCGAGTGTTTTACTCGTCTTTGGTGTTTTAGGTAGGCGGGGTCTTTTACCTCAGCACCTCCTTTTTTGTGCAACACCTGCTAGTGTTTTACTCGTCTTTGGTGTTTTAGATAGGCGGGGTCTTTTGTCTCAGCGCCTCCTTTTTTGTATGACACCTGCGAGTGTTTTACTTGGTATTTTAGATAGGCGGGATCATTTGCCTCAGCGCCTCCTTGGTGTTTTGTGGTTTGCATAGTTCGGACCTTTCCCTTTACCCCGCGAACTGGACAGCTTGTCGCGGGTCTCTATTAATGAGGCATTCCTTGAATGCGACACATTTGTGCTGATGGTTAGGGGCGACAGCTTCTGTTGACTTCCACATTCCCTCCTTTTGTCTCTTTTTTTTGTACATGGCGCCTCAAGTAGTCACACGTACTTTAGATAGGATATGAGAATTAGTGCAGTTGAGACTGGGCGAATACTGAGATTCTTAAAACAATAAATTCGAATGTTATAACTATAATCATTCAGGAGCTCGACTGGAATAAGAGTACTAAAATACGGACTACTGTTAATAATAAAGAAAAGAGAAAACTACTATTAGGGGAATATGGAAAACATAACTGAACTATAGGTATTGGCAACACTACTGGTAAAACTTTTTTAAGTGTTCTGCGTTCCATGGATGAGGCAGTTCCTTTCCTTAATTTTCTTTCAGCCGGTACAACCCAGGCCTGTTGTTTGCCACCACCAAGTAGGGCCTTTCCCATTAGGTCCCATTTTTCCCTGACTTTAGGTTGTTGCTCCACTTTTCTTCAAGACTAGGTCTCCGACTTTGAAGGTTATGGGCTTTACCCTCTTGTTGAAATACTGCTCGGTTTTGGCCTTGTCACGCAACATTTTGGCCTCCACGTTTTCTCTTTCTTATTGTACTAGGTCCAAATTTTCTTCCAGCTTGTGGTCATTTTAATGGGTAGAGTAGTGGCTTGTTTTGCAGCTGGGCAACCCCACCTCAACTGGTGGTATTGCCTCAGTTCCATATGCTAGTGTGAATGAGGACTATCCATTAGGTGTCTTGACTGTTGTTCTGTATGCCCAAAGTACTCTTGGAAGCTCACCCGCCAAATCTCATTTTTTCTCCACGACCTCTTCTTTAGGATTAAGAGCAATGCCTTGTTGGTTGATTCAACCTGCCCATTGGTCTGGGGGTGGCCTGGCAAGGAATATTTGGCCTTGATTTTTAATTCAGCGCATCAATCCCGGTATTGGTCAGAGTCAAATTGTCATCTGTTATCTGTTACTATACTGTGGGGTATCCCGAACCTATAGACGACATTCTTCCATAGGAACCTTATCACGACTTTTCTGGTTATGCTTGCCAATGATTCTGGTTCTACCCATTTAGTGAAATAATCCATAGCTACTATCATGAATTTCACTCTGCCTTTCCCAAGTGGGAAAGGTCTTACCAGGTCCATGCCTCATTAGGCAAAAGGCCATGATGCTGTTATGGACGTGAGTTCTTCCAGTGGGGCATGTTGTGTGAGCGCATACTCTTGACATTTAAGGAACCTCTTGGTGAAATCTCGTGCATCCCTTATTGCATTGGGCTAATAATAGCCTACTCTGACCGCTTTCCTGGCCAAGGCCCTTCCTCCCAAGTGGTTGCCATGTATTCCTTCATGTATCTCAGCTAGGACGTATTGTGCCTCCTGGGGCGAGATGCATTGCAGTAAAGGGGTAGAGAAACCCCTTCTGTAAAGAGTCCCGTCAAGAAGCAAGAACCTGGCCGCCATCCTCTTTACTTTCCGCGCTTTTTCTCCTCCCTCTAGTAGTTTACCTCTCGCCAGGTATTCTACAACTTCGCTTGCCCACTCAAGAATACTGGGGCCTAATGTTACCACGTCTATGCCAACGGCTGAGACTTCAATGATTCTCCTCTCAACTTGCCAGGGAAGGGGCCTTTCTTCCATCCCAAATGTCAATCGAGCCAATCTGTCCGCCACTTCGTTATCTGCTCGGGGTATTTGAGTTATAGTGAAATATGAGAACAGATCACGTACTTCCCAGTTCTGCTCCAGATTTTTCTTCAATTTCTCACTCTTAGTGGCGTATAAACCTAACACTTGGTTGACAATGATCTGTGAATCAGACCTGACTTCTACTCAGTTATCCCGATCTGGGCGGCTATAGACAGCCCAATTACTAGTGCTTCATATTCGGCCTCGTTGTTTGTCACTTTAAAAGTTAGCGTGACCAGGTAGTGCCTTTCTTCATTGTTGGGCCCAAGCAAATATATGCCTAGGCCCCCTCCCACATTACAAGATGAGCCATCTATGGCATTATCCATGGGTTGCTCGCCGGTGCTATTGTGACTTCTTCGGGAAAATCTGAAAATTCTGCCACGAAGTCTGCTAGCACTCGTCCTTTGTCCGCCTTCTTTGGCTCGTATCTTAAGTCAAATTTGCTCAGTTCGATTGACCATCCTATTAACCTCCCTGTGTAGTCTGATTTCCTCAAGGCTCTCATCAACGGTACTTCTATAAGTACTCTTACCATATAGGCCTAAAAGTATGGGCAAAGTTTCTGGGCCACCGTTACCAAAGCGAATGCTAGCAGCTCAATCTTGGGATATCTCACTTCTGCTCCTCTGAGGACTCAACTTACGTAATACATGGGGTGTTGAACGGCCCTTTCTTCCTTTACCAAGACGGTTGACACTGTGTGTGGGGAGGCGGCTAAATACGCACAAAGTACATCACCTTTTTCCGGTTGCTTCAAGAGGGGCGGATTGGTCAGATATTGCTTCAATCTTTTAAACGCCTCATTACACTCTTCATTCTATGGATGTGCCCTGTGTAGCACCTGGAAGAAGGGCATGCACTTGTCAGTAGATCCTGCTATAAATCTGCCTAGGGCGGCTACTTTTCCTGCCAATTGCTATGTCTCATGCAAGTTCCCCGGCGGCTTCATATTGACTATGGCCTTTATCTTTTTTGGGGAGGCTTCAATTCCTCTCTCAGACACGATGAACCCCAAGAACTTCCCTGACTCGACTCCGAAGGCACACTTGGCGAGGTTTAACTTCATCTTGTACTGACGTAATATCCCGAATGCTTCCCTCAGATCATGGATGTGTTTGGTGGGCTCCCTTCTTTTCACCAAGAGGTCATTCACATAGACTTCCATGGTCTTCCCTATCTGATTTGCGAACATTCAGTTAACCACCCTTTGGTAAGTCGCCCCTGCATTCTTTAACCCGAACGGCATTACCTAGTAGCAATATAGCCCTTGATCTGTTATGAATGCCGTCTTTTCTTTATCCGTCGCATGCATTTGTATCTGGATTTAACCCGAGTAGGCATCCATGAAACTCAGTGTCCTGTGTCCCACTGTTGTGTCCACAATGAGATCAATTCGGGGCAAGGGGAAGCTATCTTTTGGACAAGTTTTGTTGAGGTCAGTGAAGTCTACGCACATTCTCCACTTTCCATTCGCCTTTTTTACTAGAACTACATTAGATAGCCATTCCGGGCGAGTAATTTTTCAACTTCCATGAGGATGGAGGCATATTTTTCCACGCTAAATGATCTCATTTTCTGTCATACTGGCTTGTGTACGGGGTCAACCCCTAAACGATGCTCGATAACAACATTGTTCACGCCAGGCATTTCTTCATGGCTTCATGCAAACACGTCTCTGTGTTCTACCAGCAGCTTTTTCAGAATTTCCCTATCCGCCAGGGAAGCATTCGTGCCAATCTGCACGGTTGTTTTCGGGCAGTTAGGGAATAAGGTTATGAGCTTTAGGGCCTCATTGACCTTAACATGCTGCTGACTCTGTTCATGTCTAGTCTCCACTTCTTTTCCCTGTGCTCCAGCCATGGGTGGTGGGAGAGGTTGCGTGGACATCTTCTTTATCTCTTCTACGGTGCACACTTCATTCTTATTCTTCCTCAGTTCCTGCACATAACATTCTCGAACCAATGCTTGCTCGCCTCTTAATTCTCCTACCCCCGTCGGTTGAAAACTTCATTTTGAGGTGGTATGTTAAGGTTACTGCCTTGAGATGGTTGAGTGTTGACCTTCCCAGTATAATATTATAGGAGGATGGGGATTTGACCACTAAGAAGTCTGTCATGGTAATCGTTGTTCGCCTTCTCTCTCCTGCGGTTACTAGAAAGGTGATGACACCAATAGGTTAGATTGCTTCGCCCGAGAAACTCTTCAACGGTGTTGGAGATGGTCGTAGTTGGTCAACCTCAATTCCTATTCTCTCGAATGCTTCCCAGAACAATATGTCGGTAGAGCTTCCGTTGTCAATTAGCACCCGCCTGGTCACATAATTGGCTATGACAAGAGTGACAACTAAAAAGTCGTCGTGTGGGTATAGCACCCCCTCTCTGTCCGCCTTTTCGAAGGATATCACTATCCGGTTATTATTAAGTTTTTACTGCTTGGGTGCCATGTCCGCCACATAGACTTCTTCATACCTCGCCTTTCGCGCATACGCCTTTCGACTAGATGTGGACATCCTGCCTCTAGAAAAACCCTCTACTATCGTCTGGATCTCCCCAATAGGTGCTCTGTTCCAGTCATCCCTTGGTAATGACCTATTCCTGCCTCCTCTTTGGGGCGATCTGCTCCTATTGCTTCTTCTGGGCGCCCTGTTTCTATCACCACCTCTTTTTTATGTCGCCTGGTTACCACTATTATGGCGGCCATCGCCTTGGCGCCTTCTTTCAGGGCTGGCACTCCTTTTAATTTCCCATTCGTAATCCTGTCGCCTTCTGGGTTTCGAACGTTCTACTACCATCCGCTCCGGCTCCCAGTTCCCGCTAGTTCATGGTTGTGCAGTCCTCTATCCAATGTGAACCCGTCCAGTGGTATTTGCAATACCATCCGTCCGTCTGATGTTGTTACTTTTCATCCCGATCTCTCTCCTCTTCTCTGATGCTCAGGTTGTTATATATCAGCCTGGAGTTCCAACCTGGCTGTCTTTCCTGCCTCCTTTCTCACCGACTTGCTCCACTTCTTTTATCATCCCAGCCGCTTCTCCATTCTCCTTTAATGCTTTTTTTGCGTGGATCTACCAAGGCTTGCAACATGTCTTCGATGTTGACAAAAGTATCCGCCTAGTCCATGAATTCCCAGAAGGTGGCTAGGGTCTTTTTAGCCAGCTCCATCATGAAAGGACTCTGGGCTAGATTCCGCCTAAGAGAGCGGCCAGAATGTTCTTCTCATCCTGGTCATCTGTCGTCAATCGCTCTTTGTTGAAGTGCGTAAGATAGCTCTTGAGATCTTCATCTTCCTTTTGTTTGACCGTGAGCAAGTAGGCGGCTGGGCGTCGGTGCCTTCTGGTGGGCAAGAACTGTGTTATGAACTATTTGGCCAAGTCTTCAGAGCTATCAATCGACCTTGGTTTAAGAGTCTCAAACCATCCTCTTGATGTCCCCTTTAGAGTTAGAGGAAAGGCTCGGCAGGCAATCTCGCCCGAGAAATCGTTGAGCGTGATGTAGGCTTAAAGTTTTCCAGATGGTCCACTAGATCCTTAGACCCGTCGAACAAATCTATTTGGGGAATTTTGAATTTCGGTAAGAGTGGGACCCCCATGATCTGCTCGTTGTATGGCAAGTCGGTTTGGTTCAGCAGGCAGTTGACCGACGAAAATCCACCCATCTTCCTGGCTATTTCTTCGTATTTTCTCGCGAGATCCTTCAGTTCATTGTGCATCTTCTGTTTCTCTGTGCGCTCCCTTTTGGCTTCGGCATTGCTATTCGCTTCTTCTTTACCTTGCTCACTATGAGCGGGTTGGGCTACGCCTTTGATCTCAACATTCTGCCGCCACAATTCCTCGTTTTCTTTCTACAATACTTCCAAAGCTTCCAATGCCTTCTTTAATCACTCTTCAGTTGCTGTTAGTCGTGCTTCCATGGATGCTTCCGTTGTTCGGCTTGCTACAAAACGAGTTACAGTAGGTATGCAAGAATCACGTTAACAGTCCATAAGAACGATATCCCATAGACAGCGCCAATGTTAAGGACATGTCTTGCTCCTGTCCTGCAACTGTTCACCTGCAAGAAAGTGAAGAGATCTGGCAATCTTCGCCTGAGAAAGTTTCGATACTTAAATCAGTAATCTTACTAATTATTTAGAAGTAGTTCGAGAGCCAATCAGAGAATAGAATTTCCATAGAGTATTACCTAGTTTATATAGGCATAGTATTGGTGCTTATCCTTTGATATGATTTCTATTTATAAGTTATCTTCTCATAATAGATGTGATCACGTATCTGTACGAAATCCCGTAGAATGTGCTTAAAATTTGAATATTAATTTATGTACATGATTCTGCGGGATTCTATCCTTATTCACCTTCCTGGGTAAGTTATTGGGCATATGGTATTAACTTTCTTCTGTTCAGGCTTTCATTCCAGTGGGCTTACAGGCCCCTTGACTTAAATAAGCCCTACAGATAGTTTGTGGCCTGATGTAGGTTTCACTTTCATCTTTCCAACTTTTAAGTGCCGATTCGCCAAACTAAGTTTATTCCTCTAAATATCTAATCATCTTTCTCAGACTTCTTTTGTCAGTCAGTCCCCAAATATCCCTGAGTTCTAAGTCTCAAGTTTTTTTTATTATTAAGTCTCTTGTAATTTGCGAACCGTAACTTCTCTTGCGTACGTGTTGCGTTGCCGTGTCCGTGTTGCACAGGTTCTACTAGGTTCTCCGTTGCCATTGGAACCACCCCTCCCCCAAAAAGAAACTTTCACGAAAATGTAACTTATTAAAGATAAAACATTACAGAAAGGTTTAAGCAAACGAATTACATATTACGCATTACATATTGTAAAGAAAATTAATATAACTTTGTGCTTATATATAAATAATAGATTAAAGATTTAGCCTAGCAAATTAATATATATATATATATCTAAATATATATATATATATTATAATATAGATTTGTGCTGCTGTGCATATATTATAAATTTATATATAGTGATACTCATGATTTTCAGATTTAATATATTATATGTCATACTGATTTTATCATTTGTGCATATATATATATATATATTTGTGAACTCTGCATATATACTACTTTGTGCATATATTATATATACAATATATATTATATTATATATATATATTTGTGTAGATAGAAGAAAGTTAAAATTTGGGTTGGGTATTGTAGGTTTCATATATTATTAGGTATTTTTCAAGTTTATTATTACTAATAAATTGTCAAGAATTTAATTTTAGAAATGATAATGGAGAAATTTTATTAATCATCATCGAGCTTAATCTAAAAGAAAATTTTAAATTGATGGTCCATCCAAAGATCAAATCCTGGTTACGCCCTGTTTGTAAACGTCTATAAATATGTATGTAGTTCCCCTATTTATGTACGTTCATCCCTTCCTCCCTCAAGCCGCCAGCCTCCATAGTAGATTAAACCCAAGATGCCGCTAGCCTTCACCGGTGTCACCACCACACGACCAGCCACCACAAAACTACCAAAAACCACCATAAACATCCCCTGTTTTACCACCCAAAAACAGAGCAACCTCCAGCCTTGAGTTCCCTACAACCCCATTCAGTGCACCACTTCCACGGTATCTCACCTTCCACTAACTCTCCCTCTTGATTATGGGATGAGTCACGAATGTCTAACGCATGAATACCGATAGCAGCAACCAAAAACTGTTGGTTTTGCTCCTTAATCCCACATGGGAAAGGAGTGGGAGATGAGGCAACCCCAAGCCTTATAAAATAAGGCTTGGGCTCCTTGGTTTAAACACACCAGTCAGAAACTTATTTAGTAACTTTTGACTTTAGTAAAATTCCTCTATTGTCCTTTTTGTATGTAAAAGGAAGAGAGGTGAAAGTTAGAGTTTTACTAGTGGGAAAAGTTTTTGTGGGTGTCGTTGGGGTGAGGAGAAAAATTGTGTGATTGTAACAATTTTTCACATAGTGTATTTTCTTCTCTGGGTCTGGTGGTTTTTCTCCTGTTTTAGAGTTTTCCACGTAAATTCTTGTGTTGTATTTATTTCTCTATTTTTCTTGTTATTCTGTTAAAAGTAGATCCTGGTGGGGGGAATTTGGAAGCCCAGATTCCCAACAAGTGGTATCAGAGCCACTAGGTTCTTTTTGCAGGGTGGAACTTTGGTGTGGTAGTGTAAATACGTACGGTCTAAGGAGGTTCTGTCTAGGAGATTGGAAATTTTAAGTGTATCCGTTGTGACCCTCCAATCTTTCCTGGGAATCTTGAAGTTCTGTCTAGGAAAGATCAGTCTTTCCTGGGAACTTACTTAGTGGGTACTATTCATTTATACGGTAAAATTCATCGAAGTTATGTCAGGAGGTAGAGTTTCAAATCCTATCAGATTTGATGTGGAGAAATTTGATGGGAGAATCAATTTTGGCTTGTGGCAAGTGCAAGTCAAGGATATCTTGATTCAATCAGGATTACACAAGGCGTTGAAAGGTAGACCAGTCCCTGAAGTCAGTAGCGGTCCAAGCACTACTGGTGAAACAAAGAGCAGATCTGGAATGAGCGATGAAGATTGGGAGGATTTGGATTTGAGAGCAGCAAGTGCAATTCGTCTGTGCCTGGCTAAGAATGTTCTTGCAAATGTGCATGAAATATTCACGGCAAAGGGACTCTGGGAAAAGCTCGAAGAGTTGTATCAGACGAAGGGTGTCTCAAATCGAGTATACCTGAAGGAGCAGTTTCATACACTGCGGATGAGTGAAGGTACGACTATTTCAGATCATTTAAGTGTTCTCAATGGCATTGTCTCTGAGCTGGAATCTATTGGGGTTAAAATTGATGATGAGGATCAAGCCTTGAGGCTGATCTGGTCTCTTCCATCTTCCTATGAGCATATGAAGCCTATTTTGATACATGGGAAGGAGAAAATAATTTTTTCAGAGGTTACCAGTAAAAGTTTTTCTGAAGAAAGAAGGCTAAGTGGTGGAAGTAATGATTCACTTGAGAACTTAGCAGTGGTGACAGCTGGTGATTGGAAAAGGAAGAACTCCATGAAGAAGAAAGTAGTCTGCTGGGTGTGTGGACAACCTGGGCACGTCAGAAGAAATTGTCCAAGAAGCGGTGGAGCAAGTTCGGCAAGAGGCTCCAAGTCAGTAAATGGAGATACTGACAATGAAACTAACATTATATCTCTCTTTACAGAAGACGATGTCTGTTAAAAAGAGACATGTACATCCTTATGGCATGTCGCTAATCCCAAAGTTGCCATGATAGAGGATGTTAATGTTAGTTGTTCCACAAATTTGCACACGGGCATTGGTTTGGCATTGATGCAAGGTGTGTGGTGGAAATTCATGTCGATGGCTGATGAACTTCTAGGAAAGCCAAACGTGGGAGTTGCACCATAATTTTTCAGCAAGGTTATTTTCGACATGGGCCGAAGTGAAATGCTTGGAATTGGTTTATTCTGAGTGGTTATGCTTTTATGGTGGAGCATGATAGCGGAAGCTATGAAGATCTTCATTGCGGTGGAGCGTGGCTGTGGGATCAGTCAAAGTCGCAAGGTGGAGATTGTTGGTTTTGCTCCTTAATCCCACATGGGAAAGGAGTGGGAGATGAGGCAGCCCCAAGCCTTATTTTATAAGGCTTGGGCTCCTTGGTTTAAACACACCAGTCAGAAACTTATTTAGTAACTTTTGACTTTAGTAAAATTCCTCTATTGTTCTTTTTGTATGTAAAAGGAATAGAGGTGAAAGTTAGAGTTTTACTAGTGGGAAAAGTTTTGTGGGTGTCGTTGGGGTGAGGAGAAAAATTGTGTGATTGTAACAATTTTTCACATAGTGTATTTTCTTCTCTGGGTCTGGTGGTTTTTCTCCTGTTTTGGAGTTTTCCACGTAAATTCTTGTGTTGTATTTATTTCTCTATTTTTCTTGTTATTCTGTTAAAAGTAGATCCTGGTGGGGGGAATTTGGAAGCCCAGATTCCCAACAAAAACATCGCAACTCGAAGATGGAACCACCACGGCGACTCCACTAATCAGACGACCATGTAACCATCGGTAAACATTGCAAGCCCCTCGGTCCCTCACGACAATCACCTTTTGCCCCACTCATCATGCCGACAAACTAGCACAAGTGATAATCGGCATAGCCTCTGTCTTATACCACAAAAACAGAGCATCGAACCATTGAGTTTTCCACCAACAAACCTCCACACATGCCAGCCAGCCATCACGTCTCCTCCACGCACAAGCACCAACGCAACCTCTTGCCCTCAGCCCCTAAAATACACCGAGAAACTCCCTCTCCACCCTCCACCCTCCACCCTCCACCCCACGCACGACCAACCTTCCCCACGGATGGCCCATCACCCAACTCGTAGCTGCCGCCGTTAGACGTAAGTCCACTGTCGCTGCCACCATTCCAACGTCACACACACCACCTTCAGGTAAGCTCTGTCGCGCCTCTCTCTTCTGCGGTGTCTCTGGTCCGTTTGGTAAGATTGCCGCCAACCCTTTTCTCTTGTTCGTGTGATACGGTGGAATAAGTGGAATAATGGTCTTCACGTTTTAATTGGACTCTTTAAGTTGGCCTTAATCATTTTTGGGCTTTGGTTAAATATTAAATATTAAATATTTTATTTTCACATATTTGTTATGAAACTTAAAAAAATAAATTACTATTGTAAAAAGAGAAATAAGAAATTCTCTCTAAAACTCTTAAGAATTGAAATTTTCTTTCTCTCTTTATATTTTTTTATGAATTTCATTACAACTGAAACCCCTATATATAGGCTTTGAAATTACTATGCAAGTTACTATGCAAGTCAATATGCAAGTTACTATACAGAATTTAAAATAATAGTGGTGGAGTCATTCACATAATTTTAGTGGTGGGATAGGGGGCGGCTGATAATTTCGTTCGTTCATTACACTCCCCCTTGAATGACCGCCAATAAGTAATCTGCCTCGTTAAAACCTTGCCAAGTAAAAACTCAGTGGGAAGAAAAATCAATGGCGAAGGAAAAAGAGTACAGTCTTCTTATGTATCCACAAGTGCTTTAAGATTGCCTCATTAAAACCTTGCAGAGGAAAACCCAGTGGGACAAAATCTCAGCGAAGGAAAAAAAGTACAATCAGCATATTTACTCCCCCTGAAAAGTGCATGACAAAAGATCTTTGAGTCTTCGCATTCCAATGTTATGCACAATCTTCTTGAATGTGGAAGTTGGTAACGCCTTTGTGAATAAATCTGCCAGATTATCACTAGATCATATCTGCTTGACATCAATTTCACATTTCTCTTGAAATTCATGAGTATAAAAGAATTTAGGTGAAATATGTTTGGTTCTGTCACCTTTGATATATCCTCCTCTAATTTAAGTGATACAAGCAGTATTATCTTCATATAAGATTGTTGGGCTATTATTGATCATAGGAAGTCCACACTTTTTCTGGATATGTTGAATAATTAATCTCAACCAAATACACTCTCGACTTGCTCATGAATAGCAATGATCTCTGAGTGATTTGAAGAAGTAGCAGACAGTGTCTGCTTAACAGATCCCCATGGTATGGCAGTATCTCTATAAGTAAATAAATATCCAGTTTGAAATCTACCTCTGTGTGGGTCTGAAAGATAACCTGCATCTGCATACCCAATCAATTCTGGACTTGAATCACGTTGATAAAATAATCCTATATCAACCGTACCATGAAGGTAACGAAGGACATGTTTAATGCCATTCCAATGCCTTCGAGTTGGTGCAGAATTATATCTTGCAAGCAGATTAACTGAGAATGTAATATCTGGTCGAGTGCAATTTGCAAGATACATCAAAACTCCAATTGCACTGAGATATGGTACTTCAGGACCAAGAATTTCTTCATCGTCATCACAAGGACGTAATGGATCTTTCTTCACATCAAGTATTCGAACAACCATTGGAGTACTCAGGAGATGAGATTTGTCCATATAAAAATGCTTTAGGACTTTCTCAGTATATATGGACTGATGAATAAAAATTCCATTTGGCAAGTGCTCAAGCTCCAGGCGAGACAAAATTTTGTTTTGCCAAGATCTTTCATTTCAAATTCATTCTTTAAATCATCAACATAAACTGCAATAATGACAAATTCGGATTCTGATTTCTTAATAAAAACACATGGGCATATAAGATTATTCTCAAATCCTTCTTTCAATAGATATTCGCTTAAGCGATTATACCACATGCGTCCGGATTGCTTCAACCCATATAAAGATCTTTGTAGTCTGATTAAGTACATATTTCTAGATGTACTTGTAGATGCTTCAGGCATCTTATATCCTTTAGGGATTTTCATATATATATCATGGTCTAAGGATCCATATAAATATTCAGTGACCACATCCATCAACTGCATTTCCAATCCTTTTGTAACAACCAAACTAATCAAAAATCTAAATGTGATTGCATCCATAACGGGAGAGTATGTTTCTTCATAATCAATCCCGGGTTTCTGCAGGAAACCTTGTGCAACAAGTCGTGCTTTGTATCGCACAATTTCATTTTTCTCATTACGTTTTCGTACAAATACCCACTTATATCCAACAGGCATCACACCCTTTGGTGTTTGGACAACAGGTCCAAATACTTCTCGTTTTGCTAGCGAATTTAATTCAGCTTCAATAGTTGTTTTCCATTTTGGCCAATCATTTCTACGTCGATATTCTTCGACGCTTTTTGACTCACTTTCTTCATTACTTCTGGTAATGTCAAAGGCCATTTTATATGAAAAATATGTTATCGACAATAGTTTTATTTCTATCCAAAATTTCTCCAGTTTTCATGAAATGTATTGAGATCTCATTATTTTCAGGTACCTGTTTCTCTTCAGGGGAAAACATTTCATGACACACCTCTTCAGGAGGTCCCTTTTTAGGAGATTTATTGTAATAGCCCTAAAAATCTCCATCTAGATTTAATTAACTAATTAAGGATTAATGCACAAGATTAGTGGTGGTTGGTGAAAGAACCAAATAGGACTTGAAGAGATGGGCTTAGGAATGAGACTTTTGGAGAATGGACCAAGTGAATGGGCCAAGAGAGCAATGGTGAGTCCAAAAGCCCATAGAATGAGCCCATAGCCCATCAAGCCCATAGTTGAGACACTTGTCAATGGGAGAAAAATCCTAGAAAAATTATCCAAACCCTTGTAGGAAAATCTTATTTGGTGAAGGTTGACTAGTAGTTGGATGCATGCCATGTAGGATTGAGTGTAGGATCTAATGGAATGATTTTTCCTACCATGGTATCTTGGAGGTACAAAACACCATCCCTTGACTTGCCAAGTGAGGTCATGATGTGTAGGGAAGTTACAAGTGTCATGAAGAGAAGCTTGGATGAAGGGAGCTTGGAGTTTCGGTGGAGGCCAATCCGTGGGGTTCCTTGGGGAGTCTCATGGGGTATGGCCATCTACAAGTGATAAGACAAAGAGGAAGAGTGTGTAAGTGGATGAAGTACATGTGTAAGAAAGTATGGTGATGTGAAGAGAGGTATGGTGTATGTGTAGGTGATTGAAATGACAAAAACTAGGAAGAGAAGCAAGAAGGGAGTTTCGGTGGAGCTAGCTTGGCCGGTCATGCCTTGCTCAAATTCCAAAAAGCATGGCTTTGGAATCACTTGGATGGACACATGAGGAGATAGGGGAATGATGATTGAGTGAAAAACAAGAAAATGGAGGCTAGAGGCACCAAGAAGCCGCCGGCCATAGGAAAGAAAGGAGAAAGGAGAATCATCTAGGTATGGCCAAGATTTGATCTTGGAGTGGCCTAGAGTTGTCAATCAACCCATCTATCTTTAGCCATGCCTAAACATGATGAGAAGAATACCAAGGACCCTAGGGAAGGGAGCTGGCCGTGTGACCCTTGAGCTCAAATCACTTAGACACATGCAAACACTCCCACTTCCTCTCCACCTCTCGGCCAAACTCACCCTAGCCATTCCTACTTTTGTTTCTTCTCTTTTCACCACATATTTTGAAGAATCCTATAGTAGGAAAGCCAAAAGCAAGAGTGTGAAGGTGATCAAGTCATTGGAGAAGGTTAGTGATTAAACCTATACAAGATTAGGAAGAACACACACACACACATGTAACACTTTGAAATGGTTGGAAGGAAATAGGGTTTTCTTTGAGTTTTATGTTCATGACTAGACTAATGGGAGATTTTATATATGTAATTTCAGATTTAAGCTAAAGCCTAGTAGGAGTGTTGTAAGTATACTCCCACTTTTTCCTTAACAAGTCTTATATATAGTGGAGTGATCATGGTTGTTGGATTAATGGTTGTCATTGCCATGTTTGGATTGGAATGATTTTTCTTGCTTGAGATATGAATATTCTTGGATAAATTATATGATGGAACAAGCTTAGAATATGAGTAGAAATGATGAATCAAGTGTTAGTTGCAAAAGAGAGGAAAAAGCATGATTATTTGATGAAATGATGAAAATGATGCATGAAGGATTTTAGTGTTAAATATTAAATTGTGGTGTTGTTAAGGTAAAGATTTTATTTGAGGAACTAGTGATGGAATTGATTTATTCAAGGAGCATATTGTTGTAAGAAAAAAAAATGGATATGAGAATAAATTATTTGATTGATATAGATGGAAATGATATATATATTTGCATATGAAAGGAATGATCACTTGTGTATGATGTATAGAAATGTTTAATTGGAAATTGATACTATTTAAGGTTGAGATTGGAAGATAAATATTATATTGTGATGTGGAGATTTTGTTTAGTTGAACTCATAGAAGAAACCTTTAGGAAAGGAAGTTTGAATAGACTAAGGGGAGGAATTCCCTAAGTTGAAAAGGTGAATGGAGGAAATAGGAATAACTAAGTTTGATGTGAAATGGTTACTTGGGAAACATTAGGGTTTCGGTTACCCCTTGCTAAGGAGGGTACTTGACTCAATTTGATACTTTAAAATTTATTGGAGGAAGTTTGAAGTCAAATGATGAAGAAAAGCCCTAGAAACTCTCTAGGAGAATTCGGCCATGATGGGTTGGAGTCGGGCCCAATACCCCACTTCAATCCTAGGCCCATTATGGGTATAGAATATGATGACTAAGTAGGAAAATTATGAAATTATCCCAAGAGAGGGAGAAAGAAAATGAAATGTGAATGCACTCGAGCCTGTCTCGGGTTCTTGCATGAAAGCAAGTAAGCATGCATGTCCCATGCATAAGTCATGAAAAGAAGTTTTTAAAGTCAAGCATGTTTTCAAGAAAAAGGAAAAGAAAAGAAAAGATTGAACTTTTTGAAAGAAAAGGGAAGAAGTAAAGTTTTATAAGAACCCCAAAGGCTGGGATGGGGAAGTGCCCCAGTGGAACTCCCTGTCCACTCAGGAGTGTCTAAAGTCGAGTGGTAGCCCCTGGGTCGACGAAGAACAGTCGGCGGACCGTGTATGGCACCAAAAGGTGGCCGGAGCGCGGTAGCACCTAACGCTGGTGGGTGCCCAAGACGGATAAGGTGTAAGGACCTACCGTTTTAAAGTTATATGACGCTCACTTTAGGGTGATGCGGTAACCAGCAGGGAACACGCGGTGCTAGGGGAACCGTGTTGTGTCTCATACATGTGAAAGAAAAAGTCATGACAAGAAGGGCTTTCGAGCCATAAGAAAGATCTGTATATGATAAGTGGCGCCTAAGAAAGAAAGAAAGAAAGATACGAAATGTTTTAAAGGAACGTTTTGAAAAGCAACGACGATATGAAAAGAAGTTTGAAAGAAGAAGTCTGCATGAAAGTTTTATGAAAAGAAGTCTGAAAGAAGTATGTCTGTTTAAAAGTTTTCATGAGCATGTGCATGAGTCAGTCATTCATTGCATGTGCATTAGTTAAGAATGTTTTGTTCGCTTATCTGTATATCTGATATGTTCTGGTTTAAGTGTTAGTGTACTTGCTGAGATTTCTCCCGAAATCTCACCCCCCCCCATTTTATTATCTTTACTATTGCTCCCTTGGGAACAATAGAAGTCATTGCAGGACAGGATGGATCCACGGATTACGACTCTCGAGAAGATGGGTCGGACCCTCATGGGCCCGACTAAGGCTGAGACTGCCGGGCCAGTGACCCTAGACCTGTTGGGTCAGTGGGCGACAGAGTCGCTTCCTATGGCGACTTACTTTTTTGACGACCTACGCCCTACGGGGTGCTGTATGGTGCTGGGAGTTGACGGGCTCCTCCACTTGGGACGCCTGTTTACGTCATCCTCTGGGATGATATGTGACGTAGGTCCAGGGCTGAGTCTGGACAGCCTTCGTTATGGTCCCAACTATAAGAAGATAAAAGAAGAACCCGCCTATTAGTATGGTTGGCGGAGGGAGGAGTGGATCAGCAGCACCTTTATTTTGTATACACCGATGTACTTTTGGAAAAATCTTCCCGCTGTTTTGGGAAGTACTTTTGTATAAAACTGTTTACATTGGTGACTTTATTCTGATGTATATATATATGAGCTTGCGATGTTAATTTGGGTTTTATTTTGTTAACCATGTGATGTGCGACAAGCGTAACGTTTTGTCGTTTATTTATGGCTTGACCTTTTTCCGCTGCGATTAAAAAAAAAAAGGGCTCTCCTAAGTAAAGATGAGGGATGACTTCCTTGTGACGTTCGTCCCCGGCGTCGCATTTTGCGTACGAACCCAAGCGCAAGCTGGGGCGCCGACAGCGGTGGTATCAGAGCAGTTAAGTCTCTGGGTAAGAAACCACAAGTCCTAGGAGAAAGAATCACATGGTATAGGCTATGATTCTTTAGATTTAGGCTTGAATCTTTAGATAATGGATTGGAGATAGTGGTGTTGTGCCAGTATGATGTGGTGAGTTACCAGGGTTGGAGCACAGAAGTTAAAGTAACTCATATGAAGATTATGCGCTTTTCAGGGAAGAATGGCGGGAGGACGACGACGTGCCCCTACTCCAAGGCCCGAAGCCTTACCGAGAGTTAATGTTTCGAGTCCAATGCCGACAGTAGGAAATACGCCACTAATTTCGCCACCTCAGACCGGAGGAAGAGAGACTCCGAATACCCCGTTAGATGGTGGACAAGCGATAGCGGAAGCTATTCGCCAGATGACGGAATTAGTAAAGCATCAAATGGAGCAGAGCCGATGTCACCCGAGCGCCAGTGGAGTGACGGTAGGATGCCCATACGAAAAATTTCTGGTGTATCGGTACCCGAACTTTATGGGGACTGAAGGAGCTATGAAGGCCGACCGATGGATTATGGACTTAGAACGCACCTTCGAAATCAGTGGGTGCACGGAGACGCAAAAAGTGCAATATGCTGGTCACCTATTACAAGGGGAGGCCGGATTATGGTGGGACACGAAGAGAAGGTTACTGAGACAAGAACTGGGAGAGAATGTAGTCCTCACCTGGGATAGGTTCAAGACCGAGTTTGATAATCGATTCTTTCCGGAGTCGATAAAGCAGCAGAAGGCGATAGAGTTCGCCACATTGGTGCAAGGAAGCATGACGGTGGACCAGTACGCCGCTAAATTCATGGAACTGACACGATTTGCCCCGCATTTGGTAATAACAGAAAAGATGCGAGCGAAGAAATTTCAGGATGGATTACAGCCAAGGATTCGCAATCAAGTGGCTTGTTTGCGAATCGAAAATTTTCAAGAGTTGGTGAATGTGACGGCCATTGCTGAAGCCGAGCAGAGAAGTCTGATCAATCAAGCCCAGACTTACAAGAAAAGACATTTTCCATATTCTTTGGGGAAAGATATGGATAAGAGGAGAAGCACTCGTCCCATGGATAAAGGAAAGGGTAAAGTAGGTGGATCAAAAGGGACGGCTCCATTTCCACCATGTAGGACATGCGGACGCCCACATAAGGGAGAATGCCGCGCTGCAACAGGAGCTTGTTTTAGGTGTGGCCAAGTGGGTCATCTGATCCGTGAGTGCCCACAGACAGCCCCGGGCGGAACAGCAGTACCTGGAGGAAAGGCGAAGGCCCCTATGAGGTCCAAGGTGTACGCAATTACCCCGAGAGAAGTAGATGTGGACGACGAGGAGGCTATTAACGCCGACATTATTACTGGTAACGATCTTAAAGTTTTATCTAGAATTAAAGCATAGATAACTTTCTTAATGTGACCATGAGGAAGTCTTATATATATAGGTGAAATTATATTGATGCGTAATGTGGTGTATGCTTTGTTTGATTCCGGCGCGACGAGATCTTTTATTTCTTATGATTGCGTGTGGAAGTGTAAGTTAGAAGTAAAGCCCTTGACTCGAAAGATGTTGGTGACACTCCCTGATGGGAAAACGTTCGGATGTCAGCGGATAGTGAGGAACTGCCCGTTAGAAATAGCTGGCGTAAGGTTCAACGCTGATCTGATAGTTTTCCACTTGTTAGGATTTGATGTGATATTAGGTATGGATTGGCTATCTAAGTATTACGCCAAGATTGACTGCCGCAAAAAGGAGATTACATTTGAATTGCCCGAAGAAGAGAAGTTACGCTACGAAGGGGAAACAGTTCACTATGTTTCTTCTATAGTGACGGCGAAAAGAATGACGAAAAGTTTAAGAGGAGGAGCTGAAGGGTTTTTGATACTGTCCTTGAAAGCAGGCGGAGATACCAGGAATATTGAAGAAATTCTGGTAGTAAAGGACTTTCCCCAAGTCTTCTCAGATGATCTGCCAGGATTACCCCCGGAACGTGAGACTGAGTTTACCATTGAACTTGAACCCGCAACAACTCCAGTTCACAAGGCACCGTATCGGATGGCTCCAACGGAATTGAAAGAATTGAAGACTCAAATCGAGGAATTGTTGTACAAGGGATTCATACGGCCTAGTTCATCGCCGTGGGGAGCCCCAGTTTTGTTTGTGAAAAAGAAAGACGGGACAATGCGGATGTGCATCGATTACCGAGGCCTCAATAAGGTCACCATTAAGAATAAGTATCCGTTACCCCGGATAGACGATTTGCTGGACCAACTGCAAGGAGCTACAGTATTCTCCAAGATAGACCTCAGATCAGGGTACCATCAACTTAGGATTAAGGAACGAGATGTACCCAAGACTGCTTTCCGAACTCGCTATGGACATTTCGAGTTCTTAGTCATGCCTTTCGGACTGACGAATGCCCCAGCAGCCTTCATGGATCTGATGAATAGAATTTTTCGACTCTATTTAGACAGTTTCGTCGTGGTATTCATCGACGATATCCTGGTGTACTCGCGAAATGATGACGAACATAAGGAGCATTTGAAGACAGTGCTGAAAATTTTACAAGAACATCAGCTGTACGCCAAACTTAGTAAATGTGAGTTTTGGCTCCACGAAGTTAAATTTTTGGGCCATGTAATTTCAAGCAACGGAGTTTCTGTGGACCCTGCAAAAATAGAGGCGGTAACTGAATGGCCTCAACCGACGTCCGTTCATGAAATACGTAGTTTTCTCGGCTTAGCAGGATACTACAGAAGATTCGTTGAAGGATTTTCTAAGTTATCTGGTCCTCTAACGGCTTTGACGAAGAAGAATGCCAAATATGTCTGGAATGACCAGTGTGAGCAGAGTTTTCAAGAGCTTAAGAAGAGATTGACTTCTGCTCCAGTGTTGGCATTGCCAGAGCCTCACAAACCATATATAGTATATAGTGATGCCTCAAAGTTGGGTTTGGGATGTGTACTGATGCAGGAAGGACGAGTAGTTGCCTACGCGTCCCGACAGCTTAAGGATCATGAGCGAAATTACCCCACCCACGACCTGGAATTGGCAGCCGTAGTGTTTGCACTGAAGATTTGGAGGCACTACTTGTATGGAGAAGAGTGTGAGATATACACTGATCATAAGAGTCTAAAGTATCTGTTTAGTCAGAAGAATCTAAATATGAGACAGAGAAGGTGGATCGAGACTATAAATGATTTCCGGTGTGAGATCAAGTACCACCCGGGAAAAGCTAACGTAGTGGCAGATGCTTTAAGCCGAAAATCACAAGTAGAGGAACCATCGGCATTAGCAAGTATGCAAAGTATGCTAGTAAGGAGTCAACCTGGAAGAGCGATGTTAGCAACAGTTCAAGAAATTATTTCTCTGACCGAAGATGAAATCCGGGAAGGACAACGGCAAGATACCAAACTGGAAAAGATCCGAACAAATTTACTCGAAGGAAAGGGATCACCTCATTTTACCGTGTCTGATGATGGAACGTTATACTTCGAAAAGAGAACAGTGATACCAGATAATCCAGAACTTAAGGAGAAGCTTATGAGGGAAGCACACTGCACCCCTTATACAGCCCATCCTGGAAGTACCAAAATGTACCGGGATCTGAAGGAAAGATTTTGGTGGGAAGGAATAAAGAAAGATGTAGCTACTTTTGTGGCAAAATGTTCTGTGTGTCAAATGGTTAAAGCGGAACATCAACGTCCCGCAGGAATGCTGCAACCTCTTCCAATTCCAGAATGGAAATGGGAAGATATTTCAATGGATTTCGTAATAGGATTCCCAAGAACCTCGGCGGGAAGGAACACAATATGGGTGATAGTGGACAGATTGACAAAGAGTGCCCACTTCCTACCGATGGCAAATACGGACTCAATGGAGAAATTGTCTCGAATTTATGTTAAAGAAATAGTTCGTCTGCACGGAGTGCCAAAAACGATTGTCTCAGATAGGGACCCAAGATTTACCTCTCACTTCTGGCAAAGTTTACAAAAGAGAATGGGATCCAACTTGAAGTTTAGCAGCGCCTATCATCCCCAAACTGATGGTCAGACAGAACGGACTATTCAGACTTTAGAAGACATGCTACGGGCATGTGTGCTAGACTCTAGTAGCGATTGGGAGAGTCTTTTGCCCTTGATTGAATTCGCTTACAACAACAGCTTCCAAGCTACTATCCAGATGGCACCGTACGAAGCTTTGTATGGAAGAAAGTGCAAATCTCCGTTATATTGGGACGAAGTCGGCGAAAACAAAGTGTTAGGGCCTGAGTATTTGCAAGAAGTTAAGACTCAAGTAGAGCTGATACGGGAAAAGATGAAAACTGCCCAAAGCAGGCAGAAAAGTTACGCAGATCGAAGGAGGAGACCCTTAGAATTTGTGATTGGCGACTGGGTATATATTAAGATTTCACCAATGAAGGGAGTGGCCCGATTTGGCAAGAAAGGAAAATTAAGCCCTCGTTACATCGGACCATATGAAATTTTGGAAAGAGTCGGACCAGTGGCTTATCGTTTGAATCTACCAGTAAACCTACAAGGAGTCCATAACGTGTTTCATGTGTCGTCTTTAAAGAGGAGTTTCGGCGACAAACCAGCGACGGTAATGGATCCGAGTACTATCAAGCTACGCCCGAACTTAACTTATGAAGAGTGGCCAACTCAGATTACCGATCGCAAGGAACAAGAATTAAGGAATCGAAAAAATCTCCTTAGTAAAAGTATTGTGGAACAACCCGGCATTTCAAGAAGCGACTTGGGAACGCGAAGACGCTATGAGGGCTAATTACCCTCATTTGTTTGAAAATTCCTAGTGTATTTGATCTCTGTTTAGCTAAGTTTTGATTGTAAATGAACGATTGCTTTGCTTGAATGTATGAACATTTGATTGGTGTTTTGAGTGTTATATTCATTAGATTACCTCATCGCACTGTAAATAACTTTTAGTAAAATTTACCCAGGTTATGGCCAGAACTAGAAGAACCCCACGCATGTCAGTAGCTACCATAGCCCAATTAAGAGAGAGGAGAGAAGTCAGACAAAGAATCTTGAGTAGAAGGCGTGAAAGAGAGAGGATACAGAGGCTTAGGCACCTGGAGCGATGTGAGAGGCATCGTACTCATCGGATGGATATAGGACCTAAAGGGAACCCTGTATTTCGTAGAGCTACGCCGAGTGAAGAGCGACAACCCCCTAATCCTTGGATGAAGGGAGAGAGAGAGCAATTGCGTAGAATAGTACGGGGAAAAGCAAGTGAACCAAACATAGAACCTTTGGAAAATTCCGATACCTCTAATGATCGCATAAGACAGAGAATAGAAGGGATACCCCGAGTGGAAACGGAAGAAGAAATAGTGCACAGATTGAATGAATTAAAGACGAACTTGTATTACGACTCGGATTTAGATGCTATATTTTACTTTTCTCAAGATTCGGTGACTGAGGAAGAAGGAGTACCTACTTATTCATCATCAGAAGAGTCCACTGCTAATACTCCTCGAGGTATGATAAAATTATTATTATCCTTCATATCATCACATGCATTGATTTCGAGGACGAAATCTTTTATTAGTGGGGGAGGATGTAATAGCCCTAAAAATCTCCATCTAGATTTAATTAACTAATTAAGGATTAATGCACAAGATTAGTGGTGGTTGGTGAAAGAACCAAATAGGCCTTGAAGAGATGGGCTTAGGAATGAGACTTTTGGAGAATGGACCAAGTGAATGGGCCAAGAGAGTAATGGTGAGTCCAAAAGCCCATAGAATGAGCCCATAGCCCATCAAGCCCATAGTTGAGACACTTGTCAATGGGAGAAAAATCCTAGAAAAATTATCCAAACCCTTGTAGGAAAATCTTATTTGGTGAAGGTTGACTAGTAGTTGGATGCATGCCATGTAGGATTGAGTGTAGGATCTAATGGAATGATTTTTCCTACCATGGTATCTTGGAGGTACAAAACACCATCCCTTGACTTGCCAAGTGAGGTCATGATGTGTAGGGAAGTTACAAGTGTCATGAAGAGAAGCTTGGATGAAGGGAGCTTGGAGTTTCGGTGGAGGCCAATCCGTGGGGTTCCTTGGGGAGTCTCATGGGGTATGGCCATCTACAAGTGATAAGACAAAGAGGAAGAGTGTGTAAGTGGATGAAGTACATGTGTAAGAAAGTATGGTGATGTGAAGAGAGGTATGGTGTATGTGTAGGTGATTGAAATGACAAAAACTAGGAAGAGAAGCAAGAAGGGAGTTTCGGTGGAGCTAGCTTGGCCGGTCATGCCTTGCTCAAATTCCAAAAAGCATGGCTTTGGAATCACTTGGATGGACACATGAGGAGATAGGGGAATGATGATTGAGTGAAAAACAAGAAAATGGAGGCTAGAGGCACCAAGAAGCCGCCGGCCATAGGAAAGAAAGGAGAAAGGAGAATCATCTAGGTATGGCCAAGATTTGATCTTGGAGTGGCCTAGAGTTGTCAATCAACCCATCTATCTTTAGCCATGCCTAAACATGATGAGAAGAATACCAAGGACCCTAGGGAAGGGAGCTGGCCGTGTGACCCTTGAGCTCAAATCACTTAGACACATGCAAACACTCCCACTTCCTCTCCACCTCTCGGCCAAACTCACCCTAGCCATTCCTACTTTTGTTTCTTCTCTTTTCACCACATATTTTGAAGAATCCTATAGTAGGAAAGCCAAAAGCAAGAGTGTGAAGGTGATCAAGTCATTGGAGAAGGTTAGTGATTAAACCTATACAAGATTAGGAAGAACACACACACACACATGTAACACTTTGAAATGGTTGGAAGGAAATAGGGTTTTCTTTGAGTTTTATGTTCATGACTAGACTAATGGGAGATTTTATATGTGTAATTTCAGATTTAAGCTAAAGCCTAGTAGGAGTGTTGTAAGTATACTCCCACTTTTTCCTTAACAAGTCTTATATATAGTGGAGTGATCATGGTTGTTGGATTAATGGTTGTCATTGCCATGTTTGGATTGGAATGATTTTTCTTGCTTGAGATATGAATATTCTTGGATAAATTATATGATGGAACAAGCTTAGAATATGAGTAGAAATGATGAATCAAGTGTTAGTTGCAAAAGAGAGGAAAAAGCATGATTATTTGATGAAATGATGAAAATGATGCATGAAGGATTTTAGTGTTAAATATTAAATTGTGGTGTTGTTAAGGTAAAGATTTTATTTGAGGAACTAGTGATGGAATTGATTTATTCAAGGAGCATATTGTTGTAAGAAAAAAAAATGGATATGAGAATAAATTATTTGATTGATATAGATGGAAATGATATATATATTTGCATATGAAAGGAATGATCACTTGTGTATGATGTATAGAAATGTTTAATTGGAAATTGATACTATTTAAGGTTGAGATTGGAAGATAAATATTATATTGTGATGTGGAGATTTTGTTTAGTTGAACTCATAGAAGAAACCTTTAGGAAAGGAAGTTTGAATAGACTAAGGGGAGGAATTCCCTAAGTTGAAAAGGTGAATGGAGGAAATAGGAATAACTAAGTTTGATGTGAAATGGTTACTTGGGAAACATTAGGGTTTCGGTTACCCCTTGCTAAGGAGGGTACTTGACTCAATTTGATACTTTAAAATTTATTGGAGGAAGTTTGAAGTCAAATGATGAAGAAAAGCCCTAGAAACTCTCTAGGAGAATTCGGCCATGATGGGTTGGAGTCGGGCCCAATACCCCACTTCAATCCTAGGCCCATTATGGGTATAGAATATGATGACTAAGTAGGAAAATTATGAAATTATCCCAAGAGAGGGAGAAAGAAAATGAAATGTGAATGCACTCGAGCCTGTCTCGGGTTCTTGCATGAAAGCAAGTAAGCATGCATGTCCCATGCATAAGTCATGAAAAGAAGTTTTTAAAGTCAAGCATGTTTTCAAGAAAAAGGAAAAGAAAAGAAAAGATTGAACTTTTTGAAAGAAAAGGGAAGAAGTAAAGTTTTATAAGAACCCCAAAGGCTGGGACGGGGAAGTGCCCCAGTGGAACTCCCTGTCCACTCAGGAGTGTCTAAAGTCGAGTGGTAGCCCCTGGGTCGACGAAGAACAGTCGGCGGACCGTGTATGGCACCAAAAGGTGGCCGGAGCGCGGTAGCACCTAACGCTGGTGGGTGTCCAAGACGGATAAGGTGTAAGGACCTACCGTTTTAAAGTTATATGACGCTCACTTTAGGGTGATGCGGTAACCAGCAGGGAACACGCGGTGCTAGGGGAACCGTGTTGTGTCTCATACATGTGAAAGAAAAAGTCATGACAAGAAGGGCTTTCGAGCCATAAGAAAGATCTGTATATGATAAGTGGCGCCTAAGAAAGAAAGAAAGAAAGATACGAAATGTTTTAAAGGAACGTTTTGAAAAGCAACGACGATATGAAAAGAAGTTTGAAAGAAGAAGTCTGCATGAAAGTTTTATGAAAAGAAGTCTGAAAGAAGTATGTCTGTTTAAAAGTTTTCATGAGCATGTGCATGAGTCAGTCATTCATTGCATGTGCATTAGTTAAGAATGTTTTGTTCGCTTATCTGTATATCTGATATGTTCTGGTTTAAGTGTTAGTGTACTTGCTGAGATTTCTCCCGAAATCTCACCCCCCCCATTTTATTATCTTTACTATTGCTCCCTTGGGAACAATAGAAGTCATTGCAGGACAGGATGGATCCACGGATTACGACTCTCGAGAAGATGGGTCGGACCCTCATGGGCCCGACTAAGGCTGAGACTGCCGGGCCAGTGACCCTAGACCTGTTGGGTCAGTGGGCGGCAGAGTCGCTTCCTATGGCGACTTACTTTTTTGACGGCCTACGCCCTACGGGGTGCTGTATGGTGCTGGGAGTTGACGGGCTCCTCCACTTGGGACGCCTGTTTACGTCATCCTCTGGGATGATGTGTGACGTAGGTCCAGGGCTGAGTCTGGACAGCCTTCGTTATGGTCCCAACTATAAGAAGATAAAAGAAGAACCCGCCTATTAGTATGGTTGGCGGAGGGAGGAGTGGATCAGCAGCACCTTTATTTTGTATACACCGATGTACTTTTGGAAAAATCTTCCCGCTGTTTTGGGAAGTACTTTTGTATAAAACTGTTTACATTGGTGACTTTATTCTGATGTATATATATATGAGCTTGCGATGTTAATTTGGGTTTTATTTTGTTAACCATGTGATGTGCGACAAGCGTAACGTTTTGTCGTTTATTTATGGCTTGACCTTTTTCCGCTGCGATTAAAAAAAAAAAAGGGCTCTCCTAAGTAAAGATGAGGGATGACTTCCTTGTGACGTTCGTCCCCGGCGTCGCATTTTGCGTACGAACCCAAGCACAAGCTGGGGCGTCGACATTTATTCTCTTCAGGAGGTTCTGGAATAGAAGATTTAAGCTCTTTAGGAGCATCAATTATATTTGTAGCCTGCATTGTGGATACGTGTTATTCAGGAACACCAAATTCATTTTGTATTCTTTTCCTTCTGGGAATTTTGTCTTTTGCACCAATAGGTCTTTCACGCTTCAGGCGTATTTTAGATTCACCTATTATTGCTTTGACAATTTGTCCTTCAGGGACTTCAATCCTTGCTGGAGTATTAACAGCAGGAATATAAGATTTTACTACACCTTTAGTGTCAGTAAATACATCCGGTAACTGATTTGCAACATTTTGCAAATGAATAATCATTTGACCTTCCCATTTACATTCATTTGTAGGAGAATCAAAATGAGACAGGGTCTTATTATCCCAAGTAATATCTTGTCGTGCTTCAGGCACCGACTTTTCTTTACCCATTAACGAAAAATTTGATTCGTCAAAATGACAATCTTCAAAACGTGCTTTAAACATATCCCCTGTAAGGGGTTCAAGGTATCTAATAATGGATGGAGAATCAAAACCAACATATATCTCAACTCTACGTTGAGGGCCCATTTTTGTACGTTGTGGAGGTGCAATTGGAACATATACAGCACATCCAAAAGTACGAAAATGAGAAATATTTGGTTGTTGACCAAATGCAAGCTATAATGGAGAATATTTATGATATGCAGATGGTCTAATGCGAATTAGAGATGCTGCATGAAGTATAACATGTCCCCAAGCAGAAACAGGTAGTCTTGATTTCATAAGTAAAGGTCTAGCGATTAGTTGAAGCCTTTTGATCAAAGATTCTGCTAAACCGTTTTGTGTGTGTGTATGGGCAACAGGATGTTCAACATCTATTCCTATTGACATGCAATAATCATCAAAAACTTGAGATGAAAATTCACCTGCATTATCCAATCGAATGGTCTTAATTGGATATTCAGGAAATTGTGCTCGTAGTTTAATTATCTGAGCAAGAAGTCTAGCAAATGCAACATTTCTAGTGGAAAGAAGACAAACATGTGACCATCGACTAGATGCATCAATTAGAACCATAAAATATCTAAATGGTCCACTTGATGGATGAATAGGCCCACATATATCTCCGTGAATCTTTTGTAAAAAGGATGGAAATTCAACAATGACTTTTGAGGGAGATGGTCTAATAATTAACTTACCTTGAGAGCATGCAGAGCACGGAGATTCATTGGGTAGAAATATCTTTTGATTCTTAAGGGATGCCCATGCGAATTTTCAATAATTCGTCTCATCAATATAGAACCCGGATGTCCAAGGCGATCATGCCAAGTCATAAATACTTTAGGGTCAATGCACTTCTGGTGCATTACCACATATGATTCAATTGTTCTCATTTTTGTATAATACAATCCAAAACATAGAGCAGGCAGTTTTTCTAATACGAGCTTCTGGCCCGATATTGTTTTAGTAATAAGAAGATGCTCTTTACTGCCTTCATTGGTCGTTTCAATATGGTAATCATTACGACGTATATCTATGAAACTCAATAAATTTCTTCTGAATTGTGAAGAGAATAGAGCATCATCAATACAAACTTTGGTGCCATTAGGCAACACAATATAAGCTCTTCCGGAGCCCTCAATTAAAGATATAGTATGGACATAAGTTTTACTTAGTGTTAGATTTTGAAAATATTTCTTTTCTTTGAGAATTGTGTGAGTTGTAGCACTGTCAGCCAGACATATATCTTTATCATTCAACTCAGAGATAAAAAGCTCATCAATGTGATCCATGATTAGAGGAATAAGGCCACTAGCTTCAGAATTGGTAGAACCGTCGTGCTGATAACGTGTTATGAAACTTAAAAAAAGAAACTACTATTGCAGAAAGAGAAATAAGAAATTCTCTCTGAAACTCTTAAGAACTGAAATTTTCTTTCTCTCTCTATATTTTCTTATGAATTTCATTATAACTGAAGCCCCTATTTATAGGTTTTGAAATTACTATGCAAGTTACTATGCAAGTCACTATGCAGAATTTAAAATAATAGTGGTGGGGTCATTCACATAATTTTAGTAGTGGGACAGGGGGCATCTGATAATTTCGTTCGTTCATTACAAGATTATATTTCTAACTATTAATTTTACTAGCATAGTATGAAGTTGTAGCAGGTTGTTTTAAACTTGGGTTTCTTAGTTTATATTGGGTTAGACTATTTTCCGATTGGCCTTTTCTTTACTCAAATTACTTACGCTTGGTTTAGAAACTTATGTTGCAACACATCTACGGGATAAATCTATGCTATTTTAATATTAGAATTCTTTTATAATTATAAATTAGCAGTAAACAAATAAGTAATTTAAACTATATTATTTATTATTAGTTTTACAACTTCAATAATAAATAGTAAGTGTTAATATTTTAACTTGAACACTTTTAAGTCTATTGTATGGAATCAATCTTAATGTTACTATTATAGATTTTGATGTATTAAACTTATATATTTAAAATAAGGAATTATGTTAAGAATATTTTGAATGGTGTTAGTATTTATTAGATTTCTTGTAAGATTAGATGATTATGTTAAGTATTAAGGAAGTAAATCTATTTCAAGGATTTAGATTTTCACGACTTATTTTAATATAATTAAATATAGTTCAAGTATTTTATGAAAAGGTACAAATAGGTTATAAGTATTTTATGAGATTAAAATTTATTAATTTTCCTATTAAACAGAATATTTAATTGAGTAAGTCTTTAGTATAATTTTAATCAAGCAGATTATTAATATACGTTCTCAGGAATAGATTAGTGAATGTTTAATATTTCATATAGGTAACAAGTTATGAAAGAGAAATTAGAAAGCATTGCTACAAGATAAGTTAATTTGATCACAAAAATTAGGATCTTCACATTAGTTTATGTTATTAGTAGAGTCAGTTCGTTAATAGCCCTTTTCATATACCATTATGTCATGAAACCTTGTCATTAGCACAATACAATACGCGATCATATCATGTAGCATCATGTTCATATTTAGCGAGCTTAGTTATTTATATCAGTATATATATGATATGCATCTCATGTTACATAGTTCTCATAAATTAAGTTAAGTTCGAGTATTAAAACTAAATCAGATCAGAAATCAATTAAGTAGTCATCTAGTTAAATCAGTCAATTAAAATAGTTCAGTTAGCTTCAGTTCAGTAAATCAATTATTTCAGATGGTCATTTAGATGCATGGTACCAATGCATATCAGATTATGATAGATGTGCAAGTCACGGATCTAAGCGTGGTCTACCATAGTACACCAGAGTACTACAGCGGCTCCCATTGCTGTAGTGGGATGTGGGACCAGTGCACAACCTTGCACACATGAGTGTGTTGGCCAATCAATTCAACTAAATCAATTCAATTAAATCAGTTAATAAGTTTAGTCAGATCAGTTAGTTAATTCAGACCAGTCAGTTAGTCAATTAAATCAGATAGTTCAGTTATGCACAGCATGAGCATTAACATATACAATCATGTTTCAAATTTCAGTATAAGTTTTATGAAAACTTCTTGTAGAATAATCTACGTTGTGATGGAATTTTTACTGAGCCATCAACTCATTTTAGTTATTTCCTATTTTTAAAACCATCCAGGTAAGGAAGATGAACAGTGCGAAACAGGCAGGCCAGAAGTAGATCGAGTACTTATTTGGGTTTTCAGCATTTCTAAAAAAAGTGTATTTATGACACAAGTTTACTTTCAATTATTTCAGTAAATAATTTTTGAAAGACATTTTATTAGAATTTCAGTTTTATGAAATAAACATTATTTTAATTTTATTATTAAATCAAGAATTTTGTGCCGATTAAAAGTTTTAGAAAAATTACGTAGCACTCATTAGACTACGGAAAGAGGGTGTTACAAATAATGTAGTAAACAATAAAATACTTGGAGATCACAAATAAATAGAAAAATCCCCAAAACCAAGTGTCTAAAAAAAACCTTCACTATAGACCTTATTGCCAAAGTCTATACAATGAATCAAAATGGCCAAAACAAAACTAAAACAAAATCCATATGCTAAAAAACCAACAAAACAATGCAAAGAACATCAAGAACGCAACAATGTACGACACCAAAGTCCCGTCTCGCAATAGAGTTTCGAACGAGGAAACCTCCACTTGTCACTTGATTATCAAATTCGGTAGTCCACTTTTCTCCAATCTTAAGATACCTTTAAGCTCTCACGGAACATTTGCAGGCATAGAATCTTGTGTTAAACCATTGCTACCACACTTTCCCGACCAGCAATTGAATTGCCTTCTCTGAAAACTTGCTTCAATCGAATGTTCATGTGTCGCCGAAGTGCCAATATCTCCTCCCATAAATCTTCCAAATACCACACATGGCAATTCCCTTTATCCAACCAACTCACCATCAAGGATTAGTCCATTTTCACTACTATATTCACATAACCCATATTTTTGAATCTCCGAAGACTAAACAATAAACCCATCAGTTCAGCTTTATCGTTTGAACCAAGTCCAATGTGTTTTGAAAATGCAAACATCATGTTACCATCACTATTACGAAGCACCCTTCCTCCAGACTCTCCTAGGTTCCCAATGCTACTTCCATTACCATTTAGTTTAAACCAACCTTCCTCAGTTTCAACCAAGATATAGCAATCACAATTTTCTATTTATCTGGAAGCATTGGCACATTTAATTCATTTAGAATGTCCATATCATGTTTATGTAAAATCCCTGAACCTTTCAACCTCTACCCCACCCAATTCAGCCAATACGTAGAGACCATCGGAATGTCAAGCCTCCAAATACAATCACCCACACTCAAGCTGTGCATTAATGCTCTCCACATAACAATAGATAATTTCTTTAGCAATGCAGCATGCCAAATCAATTCTTTGGGTGTCAAGGTAATAAAGATGGCGATAGTAATAATCAATTGTTTGGGTGTCTACAAGAGCTTCCTTTAGCGGCAAGGAGGCATTATCGAACACATCAAACTGCAAATAATTAACTATATGCAGCAATATCAAGATCATATATACACATATATATGGGAAAAAACAACATAATTAATAGATATCACTATAAGAAAAACATATGTATATATTTAATCAATTAATTGCAATCAGAAGGACTATTTGTAATAAAAATAAATTATTTGCAACGAAAATAGTAATTTTGGTTGCAGTTAATAGGTTAAATATACCTGTTTTTCTTATAGTGTATGGAAATTACCATTTTCACATTACAAGAAATTTTCCTTCAAAGGAAGAAATTTTTTAGAGACAAATTAAATTTCATCTCTAAAAGTAATTTTTAGAGACAATTTAAATTTCATCTCAAAGATTGATCGAGTTGCAAAATTCATTTGGATGAACACAAATTCGTTCGAACAACATATTTGGTGATGAAGAAAATCATCTCGAAAAATAAAAAACCATTCGAACGGGTAATTGTTCAGGATATATTTGGCGGGAAACATGCATGACTGTTCGGATAGAAAAAATACTATTCAAACGAGTAAACAGGTTGGAAATTATATAGGAATTGGTCACCATTATTAATTTGTATATATATATATATATCTTTTTCCCATTAATTTGATTTTATCATTTTTAAAATAAAAAAGATGTGTATATATTATATATTATGATATATTATGATTTACTCTAGTTTAAGATATTTAAAAATGCACAAATTAATTTTATGTAATTGTCACAGCCCTAGAAAGGGTGGAATTGTAACTTTAGTGGCTTTCTTTTTCATAAAATAGTTTCAAAAAATGGGACTAATTTCGTTCAGTTTAAAATTTTTCAGTTCATACCCAAGATGCAAGACTCCATATTACAAAATAAAATATAATTTTACAATAAAAGAGGTTTACAATGGAAACATTTGGTTTATAAAATAAAAAAGATCCTTCATACATTTTCTCTTCATGCATAGACTATTATGTTCTTCCCTTTAGACTGTCTCCATCCTAGTGCAAACTCCTGTGAGGGAAAGGGGCACACATAAAATTAAAATATAACAATGCAGGTTTTCAGTCATGCATTTATCACTCATCCATGCGTACATATATACAAGATAATGCATGTATTCTTTTTTATAACTATAACTCTATGATGTCTTTATTTCTTAAGGATCTTGGTAATCCTTCTTATTCTTAACAATCTCTTTAAGCCATTAATAAACAGGCAATCATTAGACATGTAAGCAATTAACAATCATGCAAGCAATTAACTACCAAACAAGCACAACAATTAGCCACTACGATCAAGCAATTATCAAACAAACAAGTCATTCACAACTAAGCAAGCACAACAACCAGCTACTACAAATGATTCATAAACAACTAACAAACAACTATTATTACATATCATACATGCCATGACATTCTTTTTTATTCTTTTCATTTTCTTTGGGCCGTTGCACACTGTTATGCCCCATGTGCTGGGATTATCGGATCTTCTTTTCGACCCTGAATCTTCCTTTGGATCTTGATTTTTCCCATGGCTACGAGTTGGGAATTCATTTGCTCTACAGTAATGGGTGCACTACTAGCACTACGTCTCTGTATTGCAATCTGCCATGTCCTTTTTCCTTTCTTTTTTCTTTTCTTACTTTCCTTTCATTCATTATGGCCCTTACGTATTTTCATACAGCATAACATTCATTCATTCATTTCTTTCTTTCTTTTTTATATTTCTCTTTTCTTTTCTTTTCTTTCTTTTCTCTTCTTACTCAGTTCATTTATAGAAAATTACGTTTAGAAAACCTATGCACGAACCGAAAGCATACACATGAACTTAACATCGTCGGGACATAGGGTCATTGCAAAGTGTCATCGCATAGCATCAGTTTACGGCATTCTTCCATAAAATCCTAAGACAGAAATCTTAAGTTTTCAATTTATATATTTTAGAAAATACATCCAATAATTACTACGTATAGACATCCAATCACAAGCATACAATTATGTATTTGGGATTCGATAAAATGGGTTACCAAGAACGGCCATTATGTATATATAGAAACATTTTCAATTCTATTTTCTTTTCTTTATTAATCTTTGGTAAGTTCTAGAGGTGTATGAACATAAATGTGACGACCTTATTTCTTTTATTAATTTTATTATAAGATAATGGTTCTATTTATTTTGAAAATTATTTTAGCTTAAATTGTGAGAATTTCTTAGAAACATATTTGACATGCATAATGAGATTTTCTTTAATATTAGAAAGAAAAGCAAAAACTATAAGAAATTCTTTTATAGTATTATTATCATTATTATTAATTCATTTTATTATTAAATAAAAAGAGAAATTTAGATGACTTGGCCTTTGAAAATTCAAGGAAAAATTCGAAATAGAGAAATGGTAGAAGAAATCAAATAGCACCACTTGGTGAAATCAGATTGTCTGTTTTAGGCAATTCTAACGTCTTTTGGTAGATTAGTCATAACTTCTCCATATAATTTCCAAATAAAGTGATTCTAGTTTCTATAAAGTCCTAAGAGATAGATATACAACTTGTATGTTTCAAGATTTAGGAGATAGTGATGGGATCAAGAACAAAATTGGATTTTAAGTCAACTAAACATTTGGAATGTAGGGAAAACACTTGCACCAGCTTTGACTATGAGGAAACCAATTGAGAAACGTGGCCACCAAATTTTCCAAGTCTTAAAACATTCCTAAACATTCCT
Organism: Platycarya strobilacea; assembly: GCA_036898215.1. Taxonomy (NCBI): domain Eukaryota; kingdom Viridiplantae; phylum Streptophyta; class Magnoliopsida; order Fagales; family Juglandaceae; genus Platycarya; species Platycarya strobilacea. The sequence continues at coordinate 33,192,592 of CM072550.1, forward strand.
AAGTTCACTCTCTAGTAAGAAGCTTTGGAGAAATCGGAAAGTGTACAAGTATCTTAATTTTGAGGTTAAATTGCTTAGATTATAGTTTTATAGTCATAAATGTTATATTCCTTTACAAAGTGATAAGTGATTGTTAGTTTAAGTAAGCTTGGATTATGACTTCTTGTAAGATGAGGAAGACAAATTTTAGTAGGAAGCAAGACTTTATCCTAGATATCTATGGTGGAAAGAGTAAACAAAAATATGTAAAGTTTAAAGGGCAAAATAAATTGGAAGTTGAAACTAGAGGGTTTGACCTTAATATGGTATAGATTGAAATGACTGAAAGTGTTGTTTACTTAAGTCATGGTTTTGTTAGTTTTATGAAATACTAATTATGGTATAAATTGTAGTAGAAATAAGAACTTAGTCATGAATAAGATTATGAGGGATAAGACTTGAATATAGAAAACAAATTGAAATTTTGGAATGGAAATAGGTATGCATATGTCTTGACTTGGAAGATTGGAAATTGACGTATGATCCTTGCATTTTATCAAATAAGGGATAAGTGTAACTAAGAAAAGAAAAGAACTTATAAGTAAATGCTAGAAAGTTAGGAATAGGGTTGTGTACAAAAGTGGCTTGTTTTATGTTGAAAAAGTGTCTAACCTAAGATTTCGCTTAACTCTTACTCGACATCTAGTTCGAGCGAGATACAAGCAAAAACTACACTTGACCCTCGCTTGACGTTTGACTCGAGTGAGATTCAAACAGAAACTTCACTTGATATTTGCTCTATACCTGGCTCGAGCGAGATACCTTATTAGTTAATTCCGAAATTATTCTTTGAGTGAAATGTCTATGGTTTAAGTAAGGAAGAATTATATGTGAAATATTAATGCATAATTTGCATATCATGGATTTCATGAAAACAAATATCATGTATATAAAAGTCTAAGAATACATGCAGACTCACGTACGTTATAAGACTTTCAGGTTTTAAGTCAAGATGTTTCATAAAAATGAGAAAGAGTAAGAAAAGAACAAGATTATGAAAATTTATGTTGACAGGGACTGCGGTACGTTACACCTGTTATATGATAAGAAGTTACGTCATAACGGAGATGACGATACGTAACGCGCGCTATAATAAGAATGTTCACATCATAACGAGAATGGCAGTTTGTAACGTATGACGACCCAAAATTTTCATTTCTTGCTATTTTATTTAATTATTTATTTTAATAACAATATTGGTATTTTATGTTGGTAAGGAATGGAGACATGGGCTTAGAATTGGGTTTAGAAAATTATGGACTAAGTTATTGATCCAAAGTAGTGTATTAAAGCCTAAATGCCCATAGGATGGATCCAAGAGTCAACCTAGCCCATGCATGGACACACGTCACTCTAGGAGAACTTTAGCAAGTCTTAAAAGACTAGTAGATAGGAGAAAGAAAATATTAGTAGTTGGAGAGTTGATTAATTGTTTTTTTTTTGGATGAGGGAGTTTGAAAGTCAAGATGAGACTTTCTCATCATTGGATTTGCCAGGGAGGCGTGTAAGGAAGAAGGAGATTTTTCATTTTAGCATCCTTAGGATCATACCAAATCTAGTTAAAGGATACTTGCTAGATTTGGTGAAGATAGAAGTGGAAGAGTGGAAAGTGTAGGCAGAAAACATGTTTTAGATAGTTGAGAGAGGGGGAGTGCCAAACCCCTATGGGGTTTCCCAAAGGAGCAAATCCAAATATGGGATCTTGAAAGTATATGTGGAGGCATGGTAGATGATTGATTGAGTGAGGGAAGCATCATTGGAGAGAAGTGTGACCTAAGGGATGCAAGTGGTACTCAGGTGAGGTGTGGCCGGATGCACCATTTGTGTATTCCTAAGGTTTTTGTTAAATCTAGGTGAATGGACAAGTTGAATTGTGTAAAAATGATAAGACTTGTGTGTGTAAAAGTGTAAGGTTGAGTGGTGATTGATGGAACACATGAGAGGAAGGAAAAACAAAGGGAGAAGAGAGATAAGTTTCGGTTAAGCTTGGAAAAGGCCTAGCCGAAGGTTGCATGCTCCATTCCCCAAAAATTTGATCTTGCAATCTTTGAAAATGACTTGTGAGGTGGTGGATGAGTGTGTGAAGAGTGATGTGAAAGAAATGGAGGGCTTGAAACCCTTGGTCTAGTGATGGAAGTCAATCAAAAGGATCTTTCAACCCATCAAAGGTCAATCCTAAAACTAGGGAAATGGGTGCCTAGAAGCCTAAGAAATCCCCGTGGCCGAATGGCCTTCTGCCTTGGTTTTTCTTACCTATGTTTGCTTCATTTGCACACGCACTCTCACTTCATACCTCACGGCAACAAGTTCCCCATTTGTCTCTCACTTTGTATTGCATTCTCCTATCCTCCAAATACCAAAAATATTCTAAGTGGAGTTTGAAGCAAGCTTTCTTGAAAGGGAAACACATTTGAGGAGGTAAGATAAAACTTAAGCTAATTCAAGTATAGAAACCTAAACTAGATCACATACCACACCAATGTTCTTGTTTCTTTAAAATATTCTCTTTAAAACCTTATGATTATAGTTTATTCTAATGAAATATTTTATATAATTTCAAAGCTAATCTAATCCTATTAGGAGTATTGTAAGTATATCATTATCTTGCCTTTAGCATTTCTAGTATATTTTAAAGTGAATATGATTATATTATTTGATTTCTTGCTTGATTATGCTAAGATAAATTTCTTTAGTAAGATGTTGTGCTTAAATGCCAACTTGATAGTTTTCCACTTGTTGGGATTCGATGTAATATTGGGCATGGATTGGTTGTCCGAGCATTACGCCAAGATCGATTGTCGAAAGAAGGAGATAACATTTGAGCTGCCTGAAGAAGATAAGCTACTTTATGAAGGGGAGATAATTAGTTCTATTTCCTCAATTGTGAGGGCAAAAAGAATAACAAAAAGTCTAAAAGGAGAAGCAAAAGTGTAAGCACATATGGAGTGATCAATCTGAGCAAAGTTTTTAAGAACTCAAAAAGAGATTAACTTCGGCATCAGTATTAGCATTGCTAGAGCCCCACAAAACGTATATGGTATATAGCGATGCCTCGAAGATGGGCTTAAGATATGTTTTGATGTAGGAAGGACGAGTAGTTGCCTACGCATCCCAACAGCTTGAAGATTATGAACGGAGTTACCCCATTCATGACCTGGAACTGGCGACAGTAGTGTTTGCATTGAAGATCTGGAGACACTACTTGTATGGGGAAAAGTGTGAGATATACACAGATCACAAGAGCTTAAAGTATCTGTTCAGTCAGAAGAATATGAATATGAGGCAGAGAAGATGGGTTAAGACAGTAAGTGATTTTTAATGCGAGATCAAGTACCACCCGGGAAAAGCTAATGTAGTGGCAGACGCTTTAAGTTGGAAGACTCAAGCGGAAGAACCACCAATACTAACAACGATGCGGGACATGCTGGTCAAGAACATGCCTCGAGAAGTGGTATTACTGGCAGTGCAAGAAATTGTTTATCTGATGGAAGATGAAATCCGAGAAAGACAACGAAAGGACGCCAAATTGGAAAAGATCCGACAACAATTGCTAGAAGGGCAAGGATCGCCACATTTTACAATATCCAATGATGAGACACTATACTTTGGAAAGTGGATAGTGATACTAAATAATCCAGAGTTAGAGAAAAGGTTTATGAGGGAGGCGCATTACACACCTTATATAGCTCATCCTAGAAGCACTAAGATGTATAAAGACCTGAAGGAAAATTTTTGGTGGGAAGGCATCAAGAAGGATGTGGCTACTTTCGTAGCTCAGTGTTTAGTATGCCAACTGGTTAAAGCAGAACATCAATAGCCAATAGGAATGTTGCAACCCCTACCAATCATGGAATGGAAATGGGAAGATTTATCTATGGACTTCGTAGTTAGATTTTTGAGAACATCAACAGGGAAAAACACAATTTGGGTAATAGTAGATAGGCTGACCAACAGTGCTTATTTCTTGCCGATAGCTAATACGGATTCAATGGAGAAGCTGGCACGAATTTATGTGAAAGAAATAGTTCGTCTGCACAGTGTACCCAAGACGATTGTTTCAGACTAAGACCCCAGATTTACGTCTCACTTTTGGCAAAGCCTACAAAAGATTATGGGATTTAGCTTGAAATTCAACAGTGCTTATCATCCACAAACGGATGGTCAAACGGAATGGACTATTCAGACCTTAGAATACATGTTGGAGGCTTGTGTTTTAGACTTGAGCAGTGCCTGGAAAGGTCTTTTACCCTTGATTGAGTTTACCTACAACAATAGCTTCCAAGCTACTATTTAGATGGCACCCTATGAAGTGTTATATGGAAGAAAATGTAGGTCATCCTTATACTGGGAGGAAGTAGGTGAAAGCGGGGTGTTAAGACTTGAATATTTACAGGAAGTTAGAACCCAAGTAGAAATGATACGGGAAAGAATGAGAACTACCCAGAGTAGGCAGAAAAGCTACACAGATCGACGTAGAAGATCTTTGGATTTCATAGTAAGCGACTGGGTATATATCAAGATTTCACCTATGAAGGGAGTAGCTCGATTCGGCAAGAAAGGGAAGTTGAGTCCCCATTATGTTGGACCCTATGAGATCCTTAAGAAAGTCGGATCGGTGGCTTACCTTTTGGACCTACCTGTGAGTCTGCAAGGAGTTCACAATGTGTTTCACGTGTTGTCATTAAAGAAGAATCTTGGTGAAGGACCGACAACTATAATGGACCAAAGCAGTATTAGGTTGCGCCCCAACCTAACTTATGAAGAATGGCCAACATGGATTGACGATCGCAACGAACAGGAGTTGAGGAACCGTAAGATTTCTTTGGTTAAAGTATTGTGGAAGAACCCGACTTTTCAAGAAGCAACGTGGGAACATGAAGATGTTATGAAAACCAATTACCCTCATTTATTTGTAAGCCAATAGTATAATTTTGTTTGCCTGGTTGAACCTTGTTATGATTGTGTGGATGTTTGTATATAAATATATGATTAAGTGATTGATATTTTGGTATCGTATATTTAACTGTTTCCTAGAATCATAGCGATTTTGTGCGAATTTAATCAGGTCATGACTCAAACTAGAAGAAACCCTCGCATGTTAGTATCTTTGGTAACCCAATTAAGGAAAAGAAAAGGAAATAGGTGAAGAATACTACGTAGAAGGTGAGAAAGAGAGAGTGCAAAGGCTTAAATATTTGGATCGATGTGAAAGGCATCGTACACATATTATGAGTATAGACCCTAGAGAAGTGTCTATATGCCTTTGAGCTATGCCACATGAAGAGAGATAACCACGTAGAAGATGGTTAAAAATAGAAAGAGAACAATTCTGAAATTTGATTCAAGGAGAAGTAAGTGAACCTAGAATAGAGCCACTGAACTTTTCTGATACTTCAAATGACCGTATTAGACAGAAGGAGAAAGGAATACCTCGGATAGACACAGAAGATGAAATTATGCATAGGCTAAATGAGTTAAGAGCAAACATGTATTACGACCCGGACGTAGATGTCGTGTTCTACTTTGCCCAGGATTCTGTGACAGAAGAAGATGACATACCATCTTACTCACCATCCGAAGAATCTACCGCCACTAATGCCAGGGGTATAATATTTGATTTGATTAATGTCTATGTTATCGCATAAACGATTTTGAGGATGAAATCTTCTTTTTAGTATGGGAGAATGTGACGACCCAAAATTTTCGTTTCTTGCTATTTTATTTAATTATTTATTATAATAACAATATTGGTATTTTATGTTGGTAAGAAATTGAGACATGGGCTTAGAATTGGGTCTAGGAAAATATGGACTAGGTTATTGACCTAAAGTAGTGTATCAAAGCCCAAAGGCCCATAGGATCCATGAGTCAACCTAACTCACACATGAAGGCACATGTCACTCTAAGAGAACTTTAGCAAGTTTTCAAAGACTAGTAGGTAGAAGAAAGAAAATACTAGTAGTTGGAGAGTTGACTAGTTGTTTTCTTGGAGGAGAAAGTGTGAAAGTCAATATGAGATTTTCTCATCATTGGATTTGCTTGGGAGTCGTATAAGGGAGAATGAGATCTTCCATTTTAGTCTCCTTAGGATCATACCAAATCTAGTTAAAAGACACTTGCTAGATTTGATGAAGATAGAGGTGGAAAAGTAGAAGTGTAGGGAGAAATCATGTTTTGGGTAGTTCAAAGAGGGGGAGTGCCGAACCCCATGTTTTGGGTAGTTCAGAGAGGGGGAGTGCCGAACCCCTATGGGGTTTTCCAAGGGAGCAAATCCAAATATAGGATCTTGAAAGGATATGTGGAGGCATGGTAGATAATTGATTGAGTGAGGGAAGCATCATTGGAGAGAGTGTGACCTAAGGGATGCAAGTGGTACTCAAGTGAGGTGTGGCTGGATGCACCATTTGTGTATTCCTAGGGTTTTTGCTAAATCTAGGTGAATGGACAAGTTGGATTGTGTAAGAATAATGAGACTTGTGTGTGTAAGAGTGTAAGGTTGAGTGGTAATTGATGGAACACATTAGAGGAAGGAAAAACAAAGGGGGATGAGAGATGAGTTTCGGTTGAACTTGGAAAAGGCCTAGCCGAAGGTTGCATGCTCCATTCCCCAAAAATTTGATCTTGCAATCATGGACAATGACTTGTAAGGTGATGAGTGAGTGTGTGAAGAGTAATGTGAAAGAAATGGAGGGGTTGATACCCTTGAGATGCATCGGACATAGGAAGAAGAAATGAAAGGTTTTTCAACCTAAGTACAAGCTAGTTTAGGGCATAACGTTGGTCTAGTGATGTTGACGCCCCCACTTACACTTGGTATTGCACGTAAATCAAAACTTGGGGATGAGCAACACAAGGAAATTCACTCCTTTTCATATCGTCCCCTTCGTTATTTTTTTCTTTTATTTAAGAGCAGTAAAGAAATGTTTTCGCAAGGAAAAAGGTCAAGCCTTTCTAAAACATACATCACATGGTTTAATAATTCTAATATCCCAAAATAGCTTCATTAAGATAGTAATAATAGTCACAAAGCATTAGTTTCATAAATTGTTCTTTCTTCCAAAATAGTGGAAGCCACAAAATATTTAGAGCATAAATAACCAACATCAACTAGGTGCAGCCCCATGACCCTCAACTCAAAAGGAGGCTCGACCTTAACTTTCTTCAATCTGGGACTAAAAAGGAACTGGGTCAGGCCTACTCACTCGCCTAGTAGGAGTCCTGCCCCTGCCTTTGAAGTGTGACACGATCCATAAATAAGGACCCGTCAATCCCCAGAGATATGCAACACACTACACATTGGCGATCTACGACCTCTGCCAACACACTCCGTCGCATGTCCGCTATCAGTTGATCATACAAAATCGGGGTCACCATGTCAAAAGGGGATGAGGTCACCAGACCATCAGGGGTCTGGGGAGTCTCCCCTGTCTTCATTGTCTCTGTTACCATTATCCCCTGTAGCTACTTCTATCATTCCCCAACAAGTCACGATAGTGAGAATATAAAAACGTGAGATTTTAAAAAATCTCATTAAGTACATAATTATTTCGACGAAAGCATCACAAGCATACAATTAAGCAAATAACAAACAAACGTACATACACTATGCATTATAGGACTCATGACTTAACTGATGCATATGCTCATGTCAACTTCCATCATCTTGTCTTTCTTTAATGTAATTTGTGCACTTGCTTATAAGATCATGTAACAAAAATCTCTTGACTCATAATTTCAAAAGACATCATTTTCGTGTATTTTGCGTCATTTTTTTTATCTTAGGCTCTATTAACTTATTCATATCTTTCTTGGGATTCAAAAGCCGTTCTTGTCATGACTTCTTTTTGGAAACCTCATGGTTCCCTATGCACCGTGTGGTTCTCACTAGTTATCGTATTACCAGGCAACCACTCAAGCCTAAGTGAATACGTTACGCATTTGTCGCGTCACCCGGCGACCACTCAAGCCTAAGCAACTACGTCAAGCACTCTTCATCACTCAGTGACCACTCAAACCGAGCGACTACATTCTTGTTATTATAGGGTAAAGCAAAAGCAAACACCGTTCTTGGGCACCCATTAGCTTTAGGTGCAACCATGCTCCGAACACCTTTTGGAGTCATACATGGTCCGCCGACTCTTTTTGTCGACCCTAGGGATTTCACTTGACTTTAATCACTTATGAGTGAACAGTGAGTTTTATTGGGACACTACGCCGTCCCAGCCTTAGGGTTCTTATAAAACTTTAATTCTTTTCTTTTCTTTGAAAACATATTTGACTCAAAAGTCATGATTTTTGTGCTTTATGCATGGAACATGCAAACTCTTAATACTTAGCATGCGAAATGTAAGACGGGTTCAAGTGCACAAAGGGCCATGCCCATTCACAAGTCATTCATTACATGATTCCAATTCTTCCTTATTTAGAAGCACACAAATGGGTTTAGAAATCAAAAATGGGTGCTCAGCCTTCCCCACTAAGGTTGGGCCGAGACCTTCCATGGCCACCTCTTAGGGTTTTCTTCTTCTATCATCCTCCATGTACTCATTAAACCTTGATAAGATTATCTAAACATTTTTATCATCACTAAATGGGGTTCATCGAACCCTATAGTCCTTAGGTTTAATGTTTTAATCACTTCTCACCCACTCCAAATAGCATACTTGATCTTCTATAAGAAGGCCGAAAATCATGCCATTAGATCCTCCTAGTTTTAGGGGTGTCAAGTGATATTAACGGTTCGTGTTCGTGTCGTGTCAAGACATATATATTATACTATATAAGTCATACATAACCCGACCCGTTAAGCTCATCGTGTCAAAATCTTAAACCCTAACACGACTAATTAACATAACGTGTCGTATCGTGTCGTGTTGTGTTAACCCGTTATGGCCCATTATAGATATTATGAAATAAATTAACACGACAAAATATTATTCATTTCAACCTCTATATGTAAGTGTGTTGAATATGCCCAAAATTAATTCGTTTGACTTAATTAAACTTAGTATAATTTTATATAAATATTAAAATCACAATATCTATAAAAATTATAATACTAACTATAGGTATGAATTATAATATAAATAATAAAAATATTAAAATTAAGATTATAACAATTTTATTTTTAAATGTAAAGGTATACTTGTAATTTTAGCTTTCTTAACGTGTCATAGTGGATCAAAACAGGTTGATCTGCTATCAACCCGTTAAGCAATTGTGTCATAACGGGTCAACTCGTTTTGACCCAAAATCCATTAAGACTAAACCATAACCCGTTATTATCGTGTCGTGTTCGTATTGGGTTAACGGATCGTGTAACATATTGTCAACCCTAGTTTTCATGCTTCTATGTTTTCTAAACATTCAAGACTAATCATTTCATGAAAGAATAATAAATTATGGAAAACTTAGCTCTAAAATTCCCACATCCGAAACCCATATATGCATCAACTCAATCCTCTTTCAAACCCCAAACCTTATCTTAATAAGCATGCATTTTATCACCTTCTACCATAGGAATCATGCTTCATTCATTCTTTGTAACAAGTATCCACATTCATCAATAGTATAAGTATTTAACCTAACATGATACATTAACCAAGCATGGATTTTTGCTACTAGATAAACAAAGCATATCTTCTAGTAATCTAACCTACATCATCCAACATCCAACATGCTTAACCTTAGTTATTCATGCATTTCATCAATCTATATACCATGTTGATTTCTTTGCAACCAAGTAGCTAAATCCCCCAATCATATTATAATTTCAAACCTAAAGGGACATAGGATCTAAGCATGGATTTCTAACTATCTATGCACAGCATTTTACTAAAAAAAATTATCTTAGCATATTCGAGCAAGAAATCAAACAATACAATCACATTAACCTAAAAATATACTAGAAATGCTAAAGGCAAGATAAGGATATACTTACAATACTCCTAGTAGGATTAGATTAGCTTTGAAGATATATAAAATATTTAATTAAAATATTTTATAAGTATGAAGTTGGAAATAAAATCTCAAAGATACAAGCTTTGGTCTGTGCATATGATTTATCCTAGAATATCTACACTTGAAATGGCATAAAACTTATCTTACCTCTTCAAAGGTGTTCCCACTCAAGGATGCTTATTCTAACTCCACTAGAGTTAGGATAATCTTGTGTTTAGAAGGTAAAAGAAGGTGAAGCAAATGAGAGTAGAGTGGGAGAGAGTGTGGCCGAGAGGTATGGGTGTGTGTGTGCTTGTGAGAAAGTGAAACAAGCAAGGGAGATGGGGCACACATAAAGCCATTCGGCCATGGGTTTCCTAGGTGCCTTAGGCACTCATTTACCTATACTTAAGAGTGACATTTGATGGGTAGAAAGACCCTTAGATTGACTTCTATCAATAGGGTATGATCATGCCTAAAACTAGGTTTTGAGTTAAAACCCTTCCCTCCTTCCTTCTTATGGCCAGCGCCCCCTTTGGTTTTTAACCACTCTTGCTCTTTCACATCACTCTTCACACCATCACCTTTCACTTCACATATCAATTCACTAGGATTTGGAAGTGCTCCTTAGAAGAATGAGCCATGGAGTAGTCGGCCAAGGCCTCCCCTTGCTTCCACCAAATACACTTCTCTTCTCCCATAGTTTTCTCTCATCTCAAACATCTATCAATCAACTTGTCAAGTCACCATTTATTCCTACACTCTTACACACATGTCCTTTACACTCTTACACAAATCCCCTATGTCCCTTCACTTAGATTTGTCAAACTCTAGGAAGATCGAAAATAAGGCCCACGGCAATGCTTACCCAAATCCCCTTTGTTTTCTTTTCATCTTCTTTTCCTCTCTCCAATGATACCACATCCTTCCATCACTTGTCAATCTTCTTGTCAACTCCTACTTACAAGATCTGTCAATAGTCATTCATCTAGATTTGGAAGAGCTTGCATGGAAAAACCCAATGAAGTGTTCGGCCAAGGCTTCCACCAAAGCTCTCATTTCTCTTCACTTCTATTTCCCATCACATGCCACATGTGTCACCCTCCTAGATATGGTATGCTTCTAGGAAGACTAAAATGGAAGATCTCTTCTTCTTTCACACTTCCCAAGTTATCCAAATGATGAGAGAATTCTAATTCTCACACTTCATCTTTCAAGAAAACCACTAGTCAACTCTCCAACTATTAGCATTTTTCTCTTCTTATCTACTAGTCTTTGAAGACTCACTAGAGTTTTTCTAAGGATGACATATGTCCCTCATATGGGCTTGGTAGACTATGGGTCAATCCTAAAGGCTTGTGGGCTTGTCATTCTTCTCTTGGCCCACTAACTTAGATTATGCTCTCAAAGCTTCAATTCTAACCCAACCTCAAGGGCTTACTAAATTAGGCCACTAAGCTTACCATTTTTAATAATAAATTAATCAATTAAATTAAGGTAAGAAATTCCAGGTTGTCACACATAATTTCAATTAAATTACCATCCAATCATCTAAAATTTTAAAACTCAAAATACCTCTAGATTTTCTACTAGAATCAAACCCTTACAAGTCTCAAAAATCAATTTATTTTGTTAACCAAACTTCACTTATCAATTTTCTAAACTTCCATCCATAGTTCTCTAAAATAGACCCTTGCTTTACAAAGTATTTCCTCCATATATTTTCTTATTTTTTCATAGAATAACTTATCATAATCATAGGTGAAATTAATCATTCACTAGGCATGATATTCACTCAAAGGGAACTACTAGTAACATGTTACATCTATATATATAAACAAGTGCTAAAATGAGGTTAGATGTGCGCTTACAAATTTCTCCAAGAAATTTTACTTGTGGAAGAACTTTGCCTTTAAAAACCCCTTTGAAACCACACCTAAAAGTCTTGAAAAGGGATTGGTAGGGTAAGTAAGTGTATGAAGAAGTGGAGAGAGTTATGTTCTTATCTTTACTGTGAGCTTGAGATGGAGAAAGGGAGGGAACTTCCTAAGGGCTTGGTCGACTACCTTTTATAGGATGGAGTGGAAAATGTTTCTAGAAACCACGTGTTCCCCATTGCCGTGAGCCACTTGTCCCTTTTGGGTTTAGGTTAATCATTCCATCTTAGTTTAGATTTGGTTGGCAAGGAAACCATCCAAGGGCCCATTTAGTGACACCTAAGAGAAAAGCCAAATCATTAGATATACATGTGTTCTTCCATTGAGCAACAAATCTAAGATAAAACAAAATGATATTCGCCAACCCCAATTCCTTTTACTTCCATCCGAAAATCATCTCAGGTTTAAGTCCCTAGAATGACATGTGTACATACATATTTCAAGCTAATAGGTTGCTTAAAACTGCTAAGCCAAAGGGTGGAAGAAAATCCAAACACAATTGGATATACTATGTCGTGCATCATACCCCTCCTTTAAGTCTTAGGATACTCATTTCCATTCTTTTACACTTAGTTAGAATATGACATGATCAAGGCTTATCTTAAGCTAGGTGGTGTCACTTGTCCTCACAAATGTCATGTTACTATATGTTAGAAAAAATATATATATTTTAAACCAAATAAAACACTAAGTCGGGTCAAGGGGTCAAAGTCGGTGCTCACCTTGTCTTCTTCCTCTCCTTTTCGTTGGCCTCATTTAGCTAGGTGACAAAAATATTTTCCTCATGCTTATTTGGTTCTAGACAAGTTTACCTCATGCCATCTGTCCTCCCTTGACCTTGAACCAAGTAGAAACTCCAATCAACTCATCATAGCCGAAATTTATTCAAGTATAATTTTAAATGTTTTGATTCTTCTCTTCTTCCAATCATCACTTGCCACTTATGACTTTTACCAAGAAAGATGAAGTAAAATAGATGAATATCATTGTCTCCTAAGTCTAAATCGTAGCTCCCTTTTTGCTAAAAATAAACCACTCTTGTTTCACTTTTCAATTCCTGGTCAATAGTTTGATTTATACCAAATGTCTCCATCTATTTTTATAGGGTCCAAAGAAACATGGAAAACATATTTCCAAGAAATTCCAACAAATAGGCTAGAATAAATTCCAAAGTAACTATAACTACTCTAAGTATAGTAAAATCAAGAAAATAAATCGGGTTGTCCCAATTCATTTCTTGAAAAATATTTTTTGGGACCTTATAAACACACATGCTATAGGCTATGAGAGTTTGGATGACAGCCTTAATAAGTATTTCCTTCCCAGCTTGATATAAGTGTTTCATTTTCCAATTATCGAGCTTGCTTCTAACTCGATCAAGAATGTTTTTGAAACCCCTGGTTCTGTCCCTCCCCATCATTGTTAGAAGACCAAGGTATTTATCATAAGGTTGTGAAAAAACTAAAGTATTCTTGCTGAAATCATCTTTAGCATTCTTGCTAAAAAAGCTGAAGTTTTTTCTTTATTCAACCTTTGACCATAACTCTTTTCGTATGTTCCTAGCAAATTAAACAATTTGTTCCACTCATAGGAGTTGGACTTGCAAAAAAGAAGGCAATCATCAACATAAAATAGGTGACTAATGCCAATTCTGGATCGGAGAACAAGAACTCTTTTGATGACCCATCCATCTTCAACATCTTGTATCAGCCTACTAAGAACTTCAATACCAATTATGAAAAGATAAGGTGAGATTAGATCACTTTGTCTTATTCCATGAAAATGTTTGAATAATTTTTAGGGATTCCATTAATGAGAATCGAAATGGCAGCGATTGATCTGGTTTTATAGATTTGTTAATAGTTAAATTTATTTTCTGCCCTTTAATATGAAAACTATGGTAGCAATAGCATCTGGTTTTGACTAGTGTTTTATGTTGATTTGTTTTCCTCAAGTGGGCTATTCTTAAGTCTAGTTATGTTTTACAATGGTTTGTATCTTGTTGCGCTCGATTTTTACTTTTACTGAATTGTTATAGAAAAATGTTAGTAAGCCACCCACTTTGATATCTCATGTATTTTAATTTTTCTTTTTTTAATGGTTAAGGAAGTAATAATTAGTGTATCAATATTTTTTAATATTTTTTAAAAATATTTTAAAATGATAAAAAAAATATGAATAAAAAAATTAAAAAAATTAAAAGTAAAACTTTGCCTAGCAATTAAAGTGAGCGGCAATATGGTAACACTGCTCATTGTTATATTGTTTTGTTTGGTCCACTTTTGTTTAGCCTATGAACTTGATTTTATAGAAATCTCATCTTTACTATAGAAAATAATTAAAGGATTGAAATCGTGTTATTTATTATTAATTTCGCAATTTGATTTCAATAGTAACTATAAGTGTTAAACCTTTTATTACAAATACTTTAAGTTCAATATCAATTATATGATATGAATACTTAATATTATTATTTTAGACTATGATATTATTTATGCTATTAAACTCTTACTTTTAAATAAAGATATGTTTCACAAATATATAAATGATGTTAGTAATTATTCAATTTCATGTAAGATTGAATAATTATGTTGATTATAAAAAGTAAATCTATTTTAAGAATCAAGGTTTTTACGATTTGTTGAATGTAATTTTGATTATTTTACTAAAGTATAATTTTAAAGGTGCAAATATGCTTATTATTTTAAATAATTTATGATATTAGAATTTATTAATTTTCCTATTAAACAGAATATCCATTTGGTTATTTACTACAGTATGAATTTAATTTAATAGAATGTTACGACACGTTATTCTAAAAATCTTAGTGACGATTCATACTTCATTTTAATAACGTCGCACTATGAAAGAGAACTTAAGAAGCAAAGCATTTTGGTAAGTAATATAATCACAAGTTAGAATCATCACAGTTTAACTTATATGGATTATTATATCACCGGTTCTTTAACATCCATTTTTATGTAACACTCACACAAGTATGTCATTTAACACAGCACAATACTATCATGTCATTTAACATCATATTTAGATTTAAAAAATTTTATAGTTATTTAAATTAGTATATATATTAGGCATAGATCTCTTGCCATTAAGACACATAAATTATCTTAAATTAATCAGATCGGTTAATTAAATAGGCATTCAAATACATGGTACCAATGCAGTTTAGATAAGGGTGGATGTGCAAGTTATGGACTCAAGCATAGTCCACCATAGTATGCTAGAGTAATATCAGTAGCTCTCCTTGCAGCGGCAGAATGTGGGGCCGGTACATGACCTCGCACAAAGAGTTAAGTGTGTTGACCAAACAGATCAATTAAATCAGTCAGATCAAATCAATTAAGTGTGTTCAACTCATTTTACTTTATTTTATATTTTTAAGCCACCCAAATCAAGATGCTAATCAGTATGAGTAGACAGACCAAGATTAGATTGAGCAATTAAATTTTAGGGATTAATTGTTTTATTATTTAGTTATTAAACCAATTTTTATTAAATTGAAAATCTCTTCTCGGGTTTATCTAATGAAAATCACTTGACACTCTTAGACTATAGGAATGGAGTATTATAAAGGGTCATCATCAAGGCATGTTACATTGCATCAAATATATAGATTTATCACTTAGACTATCCAAACTCATCATGATCATCAATGCTTCTACTAAATACCATACTTTCATCAATTTAGGGACCCTCAATTGCCATGGTCAAGCCAAAGACAAGCAAGAAAACGAGCTTCATTCGATCATCACAATAAGAAGCGAGTTAAAGGATCCTAATATTTAAGGACTTGACCAAAATTCCTAACACACGTTTTTATGACATTATGCAGCACACATCATGAGAGTGGGAAAACCAAAGAGTTATGTAGAGTTAGATTATCGTGGCTGGCGGACTATTGTTGCAACTTGCATGAGCATGGCCTCTCAAATGAAGAAAGCGCCACGAATCCAGCAGCGCATTAATTCATATAATTAGTTTCTAATAAAATAGAAATGCAATAATATGGTTAATTAGATGCAACGCTTAAGAAATAAATAGATAATAATAATAATACGAATTAAATTTAGGTTAAAAAAAACTTCATTATATAATATACTTGAAGTTCAACCTTTTTTTATTTTTAAATAAGAAAAATCGTGTTATATATAATCATAGAATATGCAATCGCTATGTATTGTTTTGAAGAAAAGTGAGGCGTGCTACTAATTAAAAATAATTTTTTTCATGTAGGTCTTGTATTTACTATTTTTAAAAGGATTGTACGATACATGTGTACTACATATAACTGTAAATATCATTTTTCAGATAAAAATGAGTTATTTTTAAAAGGAAATATTGCTTATTGAACTATCTTGCATATCACAAATAATATTAATTATAATTTGAAATGAGTTTAAATAAGATTTGAAAGTTGAATAAAATATTATTAAAATATTAATTTTCATTATTAATTTTTATTTAAAAATGTTGAATCATTTATTATAATTTATTTAAAAGTTATAATAATTGTATGAGTCGGTGAGATATTTTTTTAATCCAAATAAGGCCTAAAGCTACCACATAATTTTGCTGACTTATTTTAATATCTTCAACCAAAGTAAAAAGGGAATTTTGATGATGCACCCCTATGCAATGCAGTTATAATACAATAGGTTTAATACCTTGTATTGCTTAACACTAGTGTACAGTACTTTATGGTTTGGTCGGGTAGTTTGGATTAATATTGATGAACAGAAAAACTAAAGAATGATCATATTTTAAAATAACTCAGACCTAAAATATTTAATATATCACTTTATTAATAAAAAAATAAAGCAATTACATTTGATAAAAGACCCACATGACACAAATTACTCTACGAATAATTATAAAAGGAGTCGATAAAGAGTCAATTTAAAAGAAAAAGTAAAAAAAAAAAAATCAATTAAACACAAAATTGAAGAGAGAATGAAAAAATCATCTTCAACCTTCAAGAGAGAGAAAATTCCTCTTGGCACTGAAACGATGGTTTTAAGTTGGCTCCCTTCGATTTGATCCAGACCAGTGAGGATGCATAAGATTAATTAATTAGTTCTAAAATCGATTCCTCATGTTATATTTGTTTTTCAAATTATTATTTTCCCAGTATATCTTATTATCATTTATTCATTTTAAAGATAAAAATGATTATTTTCTTTTTAAGTTGACTTTCCATCAATTCTTTTAAATCGATTTCCTATAAAGTTATTCTTAATATCTAGTATTGGATCCAAAACTCAAAGCCCTCCTTACGATAAGTAAGGAAAGGGGAAGGGTCTTTTCTTTCCAAGGTAGGAAAATCATAATTGGAATAAATGGTTCAGAGCTCTCTCCCTCCTTTAACAAGCAATTCCACAGTTTCTTTCCAAGAAAACTCTACATTCTCTAAGGACTCAATGGTAGATCCAATATAGACTAAATTCCATGAAAAAATCTATATATAAGCCTATATACCACACACTATATATTTTTTAATTTTTTTTAATTTTTTTCTTTTGTCAAATATATAATCTATAAATAATGAGTAGAGAATTCAATTAGTTTAAAAAGAATACATTCAAAAAAAATTTACAAAACATAAAAAAGAATAATAAAAAAATTGTATAATGTGTTGTGTATAGTGTGTGGGCTTATGTGTAGCAAAGCTCAAATTCCATTGGCATGATCAACTTTGTTAGACAACCCCATGGCCAGTTAAGAGTATTAACAATTACCTTGTTAAAGTCTATGGCAATGTCAAAATGAAGGTTAAATAATTAAATAATTCTTATATTAGACTTGTCAAATCCAATATTATTTGGTTTTGAAGAATTGTAAATCACTCAAACTTGTCAAATATAGAGGGTTATTATTCATCCTTAATCTTAATATTTTATTCTACTTTAATATTTAATATATCAAAATTAAATATATTTAATATATTAAAATCACTCATACTTGCCAAAAATTATTTTTTGGCAAGTCTATTGTTATTTAATATATTAAGCATATAAAATTAATATTTAATATTTCGAATGGACTATTATTTGCAAAATTAAAAAAATAATTCATTGTTAACTAATATCAATATTTAATATATTAAGTGTCTTTGAAATTTTTTTTAAAAAAAATTATATTAAGATATATAATATTATATTATTATTTAAATTTTGATTTAGCTAGATCAATGTGAACTCCTTAAATAAACAATATAGGTTATAGCAAAAAAAAAATAGACTTCAATTTAAATTTAGCATTCGCAAGATCCCTGCTAATGCTTTAAGAAACCATTCAACATTTTGTTGGTGCACGTGGGATTTTGGATGGTAATATGGGGATATTTTTAAAATTGGCCCAATTCCAATTCAAAGTCCCCTTCATTTTAAAATTGCTAACAGACATTAAATAAAAGCCATAATTTTGGAATTTATTATTATTATTATTATTATTATTATATATATATTCTGAGATATTGTTTATATTTGATTAAGTCTTTTTCTCTAATTAGCCGTGTACTTAGAACATTAATATTGATCTCATCAAATGAATCATCAAACATAAATTTAATGATTTATGTTAAAAATAATCTCAAATTGGTCTTAATAAAGTGCATATCTATAATTTTGAACTATAATAAAATGAGATAAACTCATCAATTTTAAAAGGTTACTGTTCATCCACTAAATTATTTATTTGATATCTTTTATTTTCTCACATTCTTTTCTTTATTTTTTTTTTTCTCTACTATTCATTGTTTATCCACTAAATATCAAATTAGATTATCAAATTAATATCAAATGCAAAGTTAAACTAACCATAATTATATTAAATTAAATTATTAATATACATATAGTCACTGTTTATCTACTGAATATTAAATTAAATTATTAATAGATATGATTAGTATAATAATAAAATATTTAAAAAATTTTAAAAAAAAATTAAAAAAATTATTATATTATTATTTTGATAAATCTAATGATAAATTTAATATAAAATTATAAATATAAAAGTATATGGTTCCTATCAATCTTCTAATTTTCATCAAATTAAAGCTAATTCAGTAATCTATTTAGATTCCTGTTTTAAGGGGTTTCCAAATCAAATACACTTTTAATTCTTATCCTAGAATCGTTATCAGAGACCAATTCCAACTCAAACTTTCAGAAATCATCTCTGTTTCGGTTCTCCAGTGTTTATATACCCGACTAGAACATATTCCTAAATCTAGCCTAGCCAAAATCAAACTCTAGTCAAACCTCCCCAGAAAAACACGTTAATCCCTTCCCCATCATCTATAAAAAAAACCCACTAAACCCTCAGAATTTTACATACTAAAACACAGAGATAACCAAACAGAAACGCCATTCGGCGACCAACCCAAATCACGCTACCCTTCCCCTGTCTATAAGAAACCCAAGACCCTTCAGAAAATAAACACTCAGAAAAACCCATCATCAGTGCCCATTGCCTCGCCGGAAAAGTCCCTGTGTTTCACGCTTCTACTGCCGACAAGTATCACCGTAGCCAGCCAAACCACCATTAGTCATCGGAGCACCACCCACCGGCCACAGAACCTGCCGAACAACCCATCCCCGTCGATCACCCACTCCTTTACAAGGAACCCAGTGGCGTTTCCGGCCACCGTCCGCACCAGAGTCGCCTACGAACTCCACTTAAACTCGCAACTCAGTTGGATCGCTTCTCTCGGTAAGACATCGCACGAACCTCTGTTCTCCCTTATTAGCCTTGAAGTTTCCTACACAAGGCTTCTGCCCTTCTGCAGCTTAAAACGGGTCATGGGCCTTAAACCCACTGGGCCGAACCTTTTAGATCTAGCCTAAATGATTTCTGGAGCCCAGTTCTATTTTATTCCTAGAAACTATTTTAATGTGCTGTTTGTAAGTTAGCCTAGTTTTTAGTGGACTTGTGTTCTTTTTTTTTTTTTTTTTTTGGTAAGCAGTGGACTTGTGTTTTAAATCATGTGGGCTTGATTTTACTGTAATTCAGAAACTGTTTTAATGATTTTAATTAGGCTATTTTCTTCAATTGGGCCTTCCTATTTTTAACTAAGTTCTACTTATGATTTTAAGTAATTAAAAATGTCACAATACCTTTTTTTAAAAAATTAATTAATGACGATTAGTATCTCATATAAGTTGCGAGGTATGACAAGAAAAACAAGAAGCAGCGCTAAGAGTAAGGAAGAGATTTGGTCGGTCTAGACCGGAAAAACCAACCGGACCTATCACTTTGGACTGGATTAGACCAAACCAAAATTGGATTTGGTCGGTCTTGACCCAAATATTATAAAGTCGAAAGACATTCGGTTCGATTTTGGTCCAAGGATTTTTTGGATAAAACCGAACCGAATGAATAATACAATATATTATTTCATTATTTATATAATTATAGCGGCATATAATTAATTATATAATGTATATTATTTATATATCATATCAGTATCAAAGTATTAATAGATTCTTTAATGTATAAATATTAATCATGATATTTAGTATTAATATATATTAATATATTAACATATTATAAGAGTTATAGTATAAATATAGTATATCTATAAAAATCGAGTGGACTGATCGGACCGAAAGAGACCGATTTGGTTCTTATAATATAAAAATTTATATTATAAGAGTACTCCATTCGGTCCTATGGAGTATTCGGTCCAGTCTAAATTGAGAAAATCCTAAACCGAATAGGTTCGGTCCGGTCCATCAAACTCTCTTAAGACCGATAGAACCGGCCCGAACTCCCCCTAGCTAAAAGGTAAGTAGCATAATTATATCATGCATGTATGGTAAACGACATTTTTTATAAAAAAAAATATTATGTACCCTTCATTAAAAGTCTTTTTTTGTGTATCCAAATCATGATAAAATTATGAAAAGTCATACATGATTTATGTCAAAGTTGTGAATTAAGATATTTATAAAACGTCAAAATTTTATATGAGAGTTATGCATAAAATCATTTATGAAAAATCATGAATTTATGTGAGGAGGCATACATTATGACATGTTATGGAAGAATGTGATTACTTTTTAAATCTATGACATTACAAGTATACAAGTATGATATGAATGAAATATATAATAGCCTATGTATGATATGAAAATGGTAGGGCATATTACATTGTCAAGTCGTACATGTTGGTAGTGCATCCAGTATATCTTTCTTATGTATGGATTCCACAACTCGCAGTCACGGGTGTAATCAAAATTTATTTAGATTCGCTAACCTTAACTCATGGGAGTCAATAGTGAATAACAATCTATGATATAATAAGTAAGATAAACTCAAATTTATGTTCATGTTATTTACATATGTATTTATGAAAAGCTCATATTCATGCTATATATGTATCTATGCATGAGCATATATGAAAATCAATTATTATTTTATTTACAATATGATGTGTTGCTTTTGTATGTTTGTATGTTTTTAAACCATCTCTAGTGATGATATTTTTTTGAGGATGCACTATAGGACAAGACTTGACACAAGAAATCGATGCAAAGGCCTCCACAATTTATGATAGGTGTAGGTTTTACGATTTTCGTTAAATAAAATATTTTGATAAACAAATAAAATTTTAATATTTTAAATAAATGTTTTCGCTAACTTTTTAAATTTTTTAAGTTTTAGTAAAATTTGTTTGGTTTATTTTGGTTTATTTAAGAAAACTTTCGAATCTAGCACGTTATTTGTAAAAATAAGTTTTAGAAGCATGTTAGCTCTCAAAATACCAAAATATTTTGAAAAGACTATATTCAAGAGTGAGGTGTTATAATTAGTATCGGAGACCAGGTTGAATGATTGTGTAGACTTTTTCAAAATGAAGAGTGGGAAACCTTTTCCAAAAAAAAAAAGAAGTTAAAAGCAGATCCGTGTTTAAAAAAAATGTTGAAAGCCGTCTAGGCCATGCTCTACCCAAGGCAAGTTTTGCACTGTATAAATATGTTATAATATGTTATTTTTCTTTCTTTTAATTCTTAAATGCATTTTGAGACCTAATAGTGACCTAACAGGAGGAAAACAAGCAAGCATGGCTTCTGAGATCCTCCCTACAAATCTTCTCTATGAAATCTTTTCCCGACTACCCATCAAGTCCCTTATTCGATTCAGATGCGTCTCTTCTGTATGTCGCAGCATCATCGACGATCCGTACCTTGCTTACATGCACCAAACCCGATGTGCTGAAGAACCTAACGTTTTAGTTTTCCACCATCCCTACTACATAACAGACGTAATGTTTAGACGAGAAGGAGAATTCTCAAAGGACATAATGCTTTCAGTTTCAGAATTGGAAACCTTGAAAAAATATGATCTTGAGTGCAGCTGTTATGGACTGTCTTGTTTCACAAGACCTTGGGATAAGATCAGCCACGTGGTTTTGTTTAACCCTCTTAGACAACAAGTAGTATCCTTGCGGCCAACACCAGTAGCATTCCTACAACAAGGCGACACACTATATGGATTAGGTTTTGATTGTTCAAAAAACACGTACAAGATCGTTCGAGTATTTATTAATAGAAGGGACTTTACTACTTTTTATGCTGAAGTATTCACACTTGGTACAAGTTCATGGAGAGTCGTTCCCAAAGTCCCTTCTTGTCATTTATCTAAAGGGCCTGTACATGCATGTGGGAATATTTATTGGCTTGCTAGCTGTGAAGTAGATGATCCACATCTTGGGGGGTGTTTTGGATACAATAAGGTTGTTTCGTTTGATATTTCCAAAGAAGAATTTGGCTTCATTTATCTACCTAATATATTCAAATGGTGTCAATTGCTTGAGCTAAATGGAAACTTGGCTGTTGTTGATCTTTCAATGAGCAAGACGAGCATCAAGATTTGGGTACTGATCAAAGAGTATGAAAGGAAAGAACATTGGGTCAAAGAATACGAGATTGATCTAAAACCGCCTAAAAGAGATCAGTTTTTCATCGATCGATCAGATATTGATCAAGTTGTAGGAGTAGTGGGATCTGGCCAAGAATTAATAGTGAGGTGGTACGGACGACTCTATTCCTGTGATCCAAAAAATGGTACGTTAAGGCACGTCTATGATCCAAAGTTTTATTGCTGCAACAACAATGTCATATGTCACACGGGTAGCCTATTATCAATTTCTAAGTTCCATGCAAATTAATTAGTAACGCTTGCAGGTTAATTAAGACTCTGTACATCTTGCCCTTTTATTTTTGTTGCTACCAGTCCTATCTCATTTAGTTTATGTTTATAACTTTATATTTTCTTGGGTGAAATTAAACTTTGATACACTTGCACGAATTGAGTAGCAATTAAGATGTTTCACTATTAAATATATTTTTTGTTCACAATTGGTTGAGACTTGATTCTTAATTCGCCTAATTCTTTTACTACATATCTGTTTGGATCCTCCTTAGAAATTATAAGTAGCTATGTGAGATAATTGCTCAAGCTGCCATGCACTAAAATCAGTGAAATATACTTTGGTTCTATTGAGCATGTTCGATATTATCGAAGTCTTGATGTGCTAAAAGATTGATGTCTATTATTGTGAGGCCTATGGTTGCAGTTAGTGATCGCTAAAACAAGTGAAATATATGATTTTCTATAGGCAAAGGTATAATGGGAGGAACAATTATGGTGCCAAGAAAGTCCTCGCTCCTATATCTTATCTTATAAAGCATATAAGCAACCAAGACCTGGTAATTACCAAATAGAAGTAGAAATTAAAAGAAATAGACAATGACTTCTGGGAATATAATTGCAAACATGACAATTAATTGGTAGCTAGCATATATATTTATACTAGTCCCAGATATAATCTTAGGGTGTGCAAGTCTTCCAAACTTATTTTAAAAAAGATGGACAAATTTGAGACCAGTGCACATTAAAAACTATATTTCAATAAGAAAAATGTGTATTTGTATGAGAATAGACTTGTTTTAGTAAGAAATGATCATTTTCATCGCATATATCAACCATGTATAAGCATTTTTCTTGTCGCGCTAATACTTGTCCTTTCTACGTACTTATAGTACTTTGTGTTAAGGGTATTGATTATATTCTTTGGCTATTAATTTAAATCTTCAATATTAATGGGGGATATATTCATGCTCTTTGATCTGTAATCTTGATTTCTTCATGATACATATCGGCCATTGAGTATTTTTTCTGACAAACTTTTCATGAGAGAAAATATTTCTACTGCAATAGTTGAAAATATTGATTTTGAAAGGCTTACATACTACGTTTGGGTTGTGAGAAGTTTTGTGAAGAATTGTGAATAACTATAAAAGAGTAACAAAAAGGTAATAATTGTCATAAAACTTTTTCTCTGACAAGTCCTTAGGACTAGGCTTAGGTGATAGCTTGAAAGCTTTCTTCACCGACGAGATCTAGATGAAAGCTTTCTTCACTATCTCTGGTTAATTGAATGGATTCTTAATAATTCTAAAGGATTTTAGAGTCACTTGTTTTGGGCTTTCACATCCTCTCTTTCTCACTTTACACGCATCTCACATAAAGGTTTGGTGATTGATACTGTTGAAGAGAAAGATAAACTAATCTCTTAATCATACATAAAATAGAGAGTAGGAGAGGGAGAGAGAAAGATAGAGATAGAGTATTAACTACTGAAAAAAAATTTGTATATATCAATTACAAATTGACCAGAGCTTATATATATAGGCCTTGAGGACTGTGCAAATTATTGTGCAAAATCTCAAAAGTCATGATGATGAGTCATTCACTAAATAAAATAATTGAGAGAGTGAGGCGGTCGTCCCTTTTATTGAATTATAACAATAATAGAATATTGAGAAATTGTGAAAAGTAAAAAATAATAATTAAATATTCTAAAAATACCTCATAGCCAAACTTGGCCTTCATTGTGTTTATAATAACAAAGAGTAGAAGTTATTTAATTAGGCATTTCCCTTATTAGGAAAAAAACTTGGTATATATGTCCAAAGGTTAACACGATGAAGGAAAATGACGCACATTGAAAGAATTAACCTAAGAAAAATTGTTTAAAAATCTTGTAATGCAGAGAGTAAAGAGAAACACTACAACAATTTCAACTTTTAGAGACGAGATCTATTAGGGACGAATTAAATTTCATCTCTAATAGTTCATATTTGGGACCAAATTTAAATTTTGTCTCAAAATGTGGATAGGATTCTCAATGCATTCGAACAGACAAATGTGGACTGAATGCGACTTTGGATTCTGGGAAATGAAGTCTTTGACTTCTTTAATCTTCTGTGGGGTTGTTCAGAAGAATACGTCGAGACCTTCGAAAGATCAAAGCAATCCATCATCTCAGTCAACATCATCGAACCTAATTCTTGGCTATCTTATGATGAAGATGATAATGCATGCATAACTATGAAGCATATGTAAAACTGATATGGCCTAGGTATCCAAGTGGCTGATATATATTGGAAGTAACCTCCGTATTAAACTATTTTCACTTTCTTGCATGGTTTTTCTTGGCAAGAAAAAGAGCAATAGGTGCTCTTAACACATCGCTTTAATTTTTTTTTTAATTATATCAGTTTAAATAGTAGGTTCCACAACTCGCAGCCACGAGCGAAATCAAAATCAAAATCTATTTAGATTCGTTAACACTAATTCACGGAAGTCAACAGTGGATAACAGTCTATGATATAATAATTAAGATACGATGCCACCATTGCAAGTTTCATTTTGTGAACATCTCCACATGACGAGCTTGTCTTGCCTGTTACATACATTGATAGGAATTCAAGAGATAATATGAGCTTCAATTTCAATAAATCATTCCCTTAGCAATTCCAGCTTCTATTATATGATGATCAATTAAGGAAGCCACCTTTTCCTCTGGATGCAGAGAAGAACATAAATATTGAATTTTGAAAGAAGTTGGAGAAGGAAACCATATGGCCTACCAGATTTTAACCTTAGAACCATCACCTATGTGCCATATCAGTTCAGCTTTTCAATAGTGGTCTTGCTGCCATGACACTTCTGCATATGAAAAATGAAGTCCTTTGCACTTTTGTTTGTAGAAAATTACCATTTGGATAGTATTTTGTAGACAACACTTTAGCAGCAAAAAAATTAGGATTTTGAAATAATCTCCATCCTTATTTTGCAAGCATAGCCAAGTTAAATAGATTCAAATCTATGAAGTCTAAACTACCATTTGCCTTTGAGATTTTCTTTTGACCCCACCAATAATTTTTTATCAATCTATTTAGTTCTTAAAGAATGCTTTTTGGGATCTTAAGAATACTCATACTATTGGTTGGGAGAGCTTGGATGACTACCTTGATAAGTATTTATTTTCTAGCTTGAGATGAGTGTTTCATTTTCCAATTGTCAAGCTTGCTTCTAACTCGATCAAGAAGGTTTTTGAAGCCTCTAGTTCTATCCCTCCCCATCAGTGTTGGAAGACCAACATATTTGTCATAAGGTTGTGAAGATTTTACTTTAGCCATTTGAACGATCTTCTGCCTGACATCATCTTAGTATTTTTGCTGAAAAAATTAAAGTTTTTTCTTTATTCAACCTTTGACCATAACTCTTTTCATAAGTTCCCAGCAAATTAACCAATATGTTCCACTCAAAGGAGATAGCCTTACAAAAAAGAAGGCAATCGTCAGCATAAAATAGGTGACTAATGCTCATTCTTGATCGGGCAACAGGAGCTCCTTTGATAGCCCCTCTATCTTCGGCATCTTGTATCGCTCTACTAAGAACTTCAGTACCAATTATGAAAAGATAAGGTGCCAATGAGTCACTTTGTCTTATTCCACGAGAAGGTTTGAATAATTCTTGAGGAATTCCATTAATGAGAACCAAAATGGCAACAATAACATCTGGTTTTATAGATTTGTTGACAGTGTCCTATTTAGATTTAGAGATGAAATGAGATGAATTCTAAAAGTTGAATAAAATATTATTGAAATATTATTTTTTTCATATTATTATTGTTTTAAAATATGAAAAGTTGAATTGGGATTTCAAAATTTTGAATTATTTATTATATTTTGTGTGAAAATTTGAGAAAGTATGATAATGAGTTTGAGATGAGATGAGTTCTAAATACAAATAGAGCCAATATGAAAACTATGGCAATAATAACATCCGGTTATGACTAGTGTTTTTCCTGGATTTGTTTTTCTCAATTGGGCTATTTTTAAGTCTAGTTATGTTTTACAATGGTTTGTATCTTGTTGGGCTTGATTTTTAGTTTTACGGAATTGTTATAGAAAAATGTTAGTATGCTACATCTATTTTGACACCTCATTTTGACACCTCACGCATTTTATTATATTTTTTAATTTTTTTTTTACCTAATGGTTAAGGAAATGATTATTAGTGTATTGATATTTCTTTTATATTTTTTAAAAATATTTTTAAATTATAAAGAAATAGGAATAAAAAAAAATGAAAAAAAATAAAAAGCAAAATTTTGCTAAGCAGTCAAAGTGAGTGATGCTAGTTATAACAGTAGAGTAGCACTTGTGAGAACCCGTAATTTGACTACCTTTATAATTTAATATTTTAATATTTTAATATTAAATATGTAGTGTTTGTTAATATAAATATTGTGTTATGAGTTGATTGATATTAATATCTTTTTAGTGTGCTTGTGTTTAAAATATTTAGATATTTAATATTCAATAAAATTATATTCATGTGTATTGTTAAGTTAATTTACTTTCTCTTACTATTTTATTGTGGGGCATTTAATTTAATGCTTGAAATTTAATCTCATAATCTTATTACGTTGACATTTAAATTAAAGTGTTGTAGATTATTTTATTTTAATTTAATGTGTTTTATTTTGTTTTAATTTATTTTTTGATTGTATTTTCGGATGGCCCATATATATATATATATATATTTATGTTGTTGTGTTCGGTTCATATATTTATATATATACTAGGTAGGATCAACGTACAAAATATGTTTGCCTAATTTAATTATGCGATTACTTTTTAAAATTGATATTGTTTTTATTAACAAATAAATTTTAATTAATAATATAATGCATTAGGAAAAATATATAATTTCTAACAAAAATTTGATAGTTAATCATAATTAAGTAGATAATAAATAATTACACGCTTTCATATATAATAAAACAAAAGTATTATAATTTATAACTTAAAACTCTGATCTTAAATATGTAAATCAATTTGATCATATATTATAAATATAAAACATATATATAGTATATATTAATTAAATTTATTGGCTGTTTATTTTATATTATTATATTATTATTTATTATTTCTTTTTTCTTACTCGGATTGGGCTTTGTGTGTGTATATTTACTGTATTTTTAACTTGTTGGGCCGGTCTTTGAGTAGTTGTGATGGCCCAGCCCATGGCCTATAGTTTTGCCCCTTATATATACATACATATATAAAGCCGAAGCACTTTTTCCACACGACTTCTTCTCGCCCCTTCTTCTCTCCCCTTAGTCTCTTCTACCGATATCGAAACCCTAATCCGCAAGCTTCTCCTGGAGCTCTACTTCTTGCGGCCTACCCACCCATCCCGACCTACACGACCTCTCCCACCTCCAACCGGCGAGCCCTTGCACTATCTTTTCCCCCTCCCCTCTGCGAACTCGTGGCTATTTGAGCTATGGTTGCCACTCGACCCGGCTCTGAGCTCCTATTTGCGTTCCAAGCATACAGATCTCGGACCTCCCTTTTCGAAACCCCCAAAAACCCCAAATGAGAGAAAGAAGTAGCTTCGAAATTGGAACCCTAGAAGAAGATCCAATGCCCCCTCGCCCCTGCAAATCTGGAACACACACCACCGTAGAAGTAATTAATGTGGTTTAACAGGAGCTAATTAAGGTCCTATTCTGAAAATTATTTTAAGTCTTTCGTCTATCTTGTCTCTCTATTTCGATTTTGTGTTTTTTATAGTATAGCGTTTTAGGGTTTGTTTCTCATCCTTCTCTCTCTTTTATTTAGTTTATTTTCGTCTAGCTTGTCTCTCTGTTTCGAATTTGGGTTTGTTTAAATCTAGGGTTTACTAATAATTTAGTTTCTTAGGGATGATTGGGTTGAGCGAGCGCCTCTATATGTTCTTGCTATAGCTATGAACTTATCGTAGGCCCATTGTAGTTTGCTTTCTATTTTGTAGTTGATCTACATATTTACACAAATAATTTTAAGTGACAAGTTCATAAAAATAAATAAATGCGTTTTGATATGCAAAAGGAATAATGAAATCTCTGGGCATCTTCTCCCTTCAAAAATGTCAAAAACGCCGTCGTTTGCTTCAAGGAATTAGTGAAATCCCTGGGCATCTTCTCCCTGCGTGCGTCTGCTTCCTTTCTTTGCTTTTCTTTCTTTTATTTTTTTCTTCTTTTCTTTTTGGCTGCTTCCTCTGCTCTTTCCCTATTCTACCTGTGATGTTTCAGCCCAAAATCGCAGCTTTTCATTCTTGTTTAGAAACCACACGTTGCTCTTTCGCATGCATATGAAATTGATGAACATTTCCCCTCTGATTTAGCTCCAATCCGTGTCCCGCGTGTCATAAAAATCCCTCCTTTCTTACAAAATCGTGTGCTAAACTATGGTTTTCTTCCCTTGTATTGGTCTGCGGAAGATGAATCTCTGGTAATGGCAGTGCTTCCTTGTGCTAGCCAAGTTGTTGAGTGACACTTGGTGTCCATTTCGCACCACTTTGAAATCCGGGTCGTTCCTTTCTGTTCTATGAATAGGCCACGGTATTGCACTCCGAAAATCACCTCTAAACGGCGATTTAACTTCCCTTAAGAGTTCGGATTCATGTTTACCCATTTCCAAACCGAGTTTCTTCTTCTATATAACTCGAGTTCAGCCACCTTATTCTATTTTCTCCCAGGTCCAAAAATTTGGGTCTTTCTTGTAATTGTTTTCTCGCCGTGAGATCACCGTTTTGCATCCCTTACGATATCCTCAATAAACATTTTCTCTCATTTTAAGTGATTAATTTATTTATGTGTTGATTTTAATTTATTTTCGTGATATTAATTTATTTATGATCAAGTGTTCAATTTAGTTAAATAATAATTGCATTTTATTTATCTCCATTAAGATGATTAATCTTTTTGTTTATAATAATTGAGATTATTATCTGAGTTGGTTATATATAAATAAATATCATTCAATTTACGTTAACTGTTTAATTGATTTGTTAATATTATTTATTGTTTTTATTGATGTTGCCTTATTTTATTTGTGTTTTATTTATGTTTATTTTTATTTAATTTAGTTGTTTTCGATATTCATATTTATTTATTTGTAATGTTTTATATACGTTGGCACGATGGCTCGACTTTAGTGGCGAGTTCGTGCGTGGAAGCGCGGAGTCGCTGTTCGGCATTTTCGATAACTTCAAAAACTTTTAACAAATGTATTGCAAGTATTTTCCAAATAAATTTTGAGATTTAAATATATTTTGCTTTAACAACTCAGTGTTCGGTTGATGATTCAACTTTTTGAATGTTAGATATTTTGTACGTAGTGGTTCGCATTGTGTAATTACGTGCTTGATCAGGTATATATTTGATATGTGGGGTTTAATGTGAGACTTGATTTTGGTATATTGAAATGTTTTGGTTGATTAGTTTTAAATGAGAGGTACTGTAGAGATAATGGTAAGCAGGGATGGTGGTGTAGTCCCGCCTGTAATTCCCGCCTACCGTATTATTGGATTTGTAGATTTTAACGGTTTTGATTTTAGTGTGTTTGTCATAACGGGGATGGCAATACGTAACGTCCGTTATGATTGGTGTGAGTATATCATATCGGGGACTACGATACGTAACGCCCATATGACTGGTATGGATATGGTGGTAAGCAGGGATGGTGGTAGAATCTCGCTTGCGGTTCCCGTCTGCTGTGTTAATTGAATTTGTGAGCCATTTTCTAGAAAAATGACGGGTTTTGATCAATTGTCTTGAGTACCCTTTTATAGGAAAATGGTAGTTGTTTTTAAATGTATTTTTATTTTGGGTCAAATGGGATTTTGATGTCAGTGGGAATTGCTTATTTTGATAATGATGATTTGTTGAGATTCATGCATATGTGTCACGTTCATGTGTTTTGTTGTTGCATGAATATATTTTTATATCTTGTGGTTTGTTTGGGTTTTACTTACCTGCAGTACCGTTTTGGTACCATAGATTTTGATGCAGAGGACGAGGAGGCTGAACCTGAGGAGGAGACGGCTCCGCCATTGGAGTAGCTTGGTGTAGTTTGTTGTTTTGAAAAACATTTTCCCACCTTTAGATTTTTATATATCTTTATGTTTTATCTTTGAGATGATTGTATTTAATCTCTTGCTGGAGATTTTGTGTATAAACTGCTTTGTAATATTTTCTAAAATCCTGGTACTTAATTATCGACTTGGCTTTTCCACTGCGTCTATTATTTTATACATATACACACACTAAAAACTTGTCATTGGAGTGTGCGAGCCAAGTTGTCAGCATCTCAAAGCCTTGATTCTCGTATTTTCATAAGTGGGAGTTAGGGGCGTCACAGGTGGTATCAGAGCATTCGACTCTCGGTAAATCCATACGATACCTAGGAACAGTACCAAATATTTTGTTTGTTTTGTTTGTTTTTTTGTTTGCATTGTTTGTGTTGTTTGTTTTGTTGTTTTGTTTGTTTGAATCCAAAGAGTGGAGTTGAATGTTCGTTTTGGTAGGACAATGGTGAGACCACGTATGCCACAGAATATACCAGATGATGATTGGCCGCGAGGCGACAAAAATTTTGCCTTGGCTAGAGCTTTGAATCACATGACTGACTTTCTTCAGCAGGGTTCTCGATCGCAGCCTAGGGTTGAGCAGGAGGGATGCTCTTATGAGTGGTTTTGGGCGCACCGTACCCCACCTTTCTCAAGCAAGGAGGATCCGCTGCGGGCTAATGGTGGATCAAAGATCTTAAGAAGACATTTGAGATTTGTGACTGCACAGAAGCTTAGAAGGTTTTGTATGCAGGCTACTTGCTCCAAGGCGAGGCAGCATCTTGGTGGAAACAAAGTGAGAGCTTCTGGAAGAAGAACTTGAGTCCTTCGCCAATGTGACTTGGGAGCGGTTCAAAAAAGAGTTTAATGATCGTTTCTTTCCAAGATCAACTCGACGTCAGAAGGCTCAAGAATTCACCAATCTAACTCAAGGAAGCATGATAGTAGAGGAGTATGCCCGCAAGTTCATGATGCTCGGCAGATTGGCCAGTCACCTCATATCAACTGAAGAGTTGCGAGTGGAGCATTTTCAAAAGGGTTTGCGACTGGAGATTCGTAGGCATGTGGCCTGTCATTAGGCATCAACCTTCCAACAACTTATGGACATTGCTTCTATTGTTGAGAAGCGTTCGCTATACCTATTGGTACTCCCCCTGGCTAGCAGAAAAGAAGCTTTGGTGAGGGCAATTTTGGATCACCTCAAAAGTTCGTTTCAAGGACCGGAGCCCGTCCCCAACCATCTACCGGAGTTCGTATAGGAGGTCGAGTCCCCGTTTGTGAAAGATGCAACAAAGCACATGAAGGCGAGTGTCGTCAATGAGGTAATCGGTGTTACAGTTGTGGCCAGACGGGATACTATGCTCGTGAATGCCCAAGTACGGGTCATGGAAGCCGTGGAGGTCATCGCAGTGGCAAGGCTAAACAAAAACAGTCAGTGCAAGCCAGAGTTTTTGCTTTGAAACCTGGTGATTATGATGAGAAAGCTCCAGATGCGCATGATACAGGAGTCGTTACAGGTATGGTTTGATCTCATCTTTGGGTTTGTTGCATTGTTTGGTTTAATTCTAGTTATCAAGTTGGTAGATCCTGATCTTGTCAGGAAGGGTTCATTTGTATGAATTTCATACTTGTACTTTGTTTGATTCGGGTGCATCACGATCTTTTGTGTCTGCTATGTTTGCTCGAATTTGTAATCTTGTAGTAGAGCCTCTATCTCAGTATATGGTGGTGGCCCTACCTAATGGTGAGACGGTGTGTTGCTCTAAGATTGATTTGGGATGCTCTTTGGGTTTCGGAGATTGGACACTCGATCCAGATTTGATCGTGTTTAAATTGCTCGGCTTTGACATTATCCTGGGAATGGATTGGTTGTATCGACATTTTGCTAGTATTAATTGTTGGAGTAGAGTAGTCAGTTTTCAACTCACTGGAGGTGATTGCATGGAATTTGTAGGCAGTAAGCTGAAATAGAGACCTGCAGTAGTGTCTGCTATTCAAGTCAAGAAGGACATTACTTGCGGGGCGAATGCCTTTTTGGTTCAATTAATATCTTCCCCATCTGCGAAGGCGTCGATAGTTGGCATCCCAATAGTAGAAGAATTTCTTGATGTGTTTGCAGACGACTTGCCTGGTTTACTGCCTATTCGTGATGTGGAATTCACTATCGACTTGGAACTTGGAGCACCTCTAGTGCACAAGGCTCCTTATCGTATGGCACCTGCTGAGTTGAAGGAATTGAAGACTCAGTTGCAAGACTTAATAGATAAATGATTTATTCAACCCAATTCGTCACCTTGGGAACGCCTGTGTTGTTCATCAAGAAGAAGGATGGAACCATCAGGATGTGTATAGATTATCGAGAGTTTAACAAAATAACTATCAAGAATAAGTATCATCTACCTCGAATTGACAACCTATTTGATCAACTTCAAGGTGCCGTAGCATTTTCGAAGATTGATCTAAGATCTGGGTATTATCAGCTGAGAATAAAAGGCAGGGATGTACTAAAGACAGCTTTTAGCTCAAGATACGGGCATTATGAATTCAAAGTGATGCCATTTGGATTAGCTAATGCTCCAGCAGCTTTTATGGATATGATGAACTATTTGGATTTGTTTGTCGTTATCTTTATTGATGACATTTTGGTATACTCCCGAAGTATTGAGGAGCACGCTTACCACCACCGCCTAGTTTTGAAGAAGTTGAGAGAGTATCAGTTGTATGCGAAGTTTAGTAAATGTGAATTTTGGTTGGAGGAAGTCAAGTTTCTTGGTCATGTTATTTCTCAGGCAGGGGTAGCGGTGGATCCTAGCAAAGTGGAAGCTGTGTTCGCATGGCCACGTCCTTCCTTAGTACACGAAATTCAGAATTTCTTGGGTTTAGCTGGTCATTACCGAAGGTTTGTTGAAGGATTTTCTCGCTTTTCTGCACCCCTTACTGCTTTGACAAGAAAGGGCGCCGCATTCATTTGGTCTGACAAGTGCGAAATGAGTTTTCAGAAATTGAAGTAGAGGTTGACTTCAGCACCTGTCTTAGCACTTCTCCAATAGCATAAGCCTTTTTGTGGTTTTTAGCGATGCATCCAAGTTTGGTCTGGGATGTGTCCTTATGCAAGAAAGACGAGTTGTTGCTTATACATCTCGTCAATTGAAGAATCATGAGAAGAATTATCCTACGCATGACTTGGAATTAGCAGCGGTAGTCTTTGCTCTTAAGATTTGGCAACATTATTTGTATGGGTTTGTGAAGTTTATACCGATCACAAAAGATTGAAACATCTGTTTTCGTAGAAGAATCTTAATATGAAGCAGAGAAGATGGTTAGAGTTGATTAGTGATTATCAGTGTGAGATCAAATATCATCCTGGTAAGGTAAACCTAGTTGCCTATGCTTTAAGTCGGAAGTCTCATTCGATAGATGAGGCGGGGTCATTGGAGTTGGGCTCTCTTCTTTTCAGTATGAGGAAATTGTTGGTAGAGAATTCGCAGCAAGATGAGGAAGTTTTGCTTACAACTCTTAGCGTTCGTGTTGACGATTTCGCGAAATTAAAGACTCTTCAGAGAAAGGATTCGAAGCTACTTGACATTCATAGGCGAGTTAAAAAAGATAGAGGACCCACACATTTCAGCTTGGATAGAGAGGGAATCCTTCGATGTCAGAATTGTCGAGTGATACATTCAGATTCAGAATTTAAAGAGCAGATTTTAGCAGAAGCCCATGCTGCTCCTTATTCAGTTCGTCCTAAGAGCACGAAGATGTATCAAGACTTGAAGAAAAGCTACTGGTGGGAAGGGATGAAGAAGGATATTGCCTTGTATGTCGTGAAGTGTACCACTTGTCGTCAAGTTAAGGCTGAACATCAGAGACCCGCCGGTACTCTTTAGCCACTTTCTATCCCTGTGTGGAAGTGGGACAACATTGCTATAATTTTTGTAGTGGGGTTACCAAGAACACCTAGTGTGAAGAATTCAATTTGGATGATTATTGATCGCTTGACTAAGAGTGCTCATTTTCTGCCAGTTACTAATATCGATACCTTGGGTAAGTTAACTCGGTTGTATGTTAAGGAGAACTTACACTTACACGGAATACCTAAGATTATAGTGTCGAATCGAGACCCTCAATTCATGTCTCATTTTTTGGAAAAGCTTGCAGTCAGCTTTGGGCACCAAATTGAAATTTAGTAGCGCTTATCATCCTCAAACAGATGGTCAGTCAAAGCGCACCATACAAACCCTTGAAGATATGCTACGAGCTTGCATTTTTTAGTTCAAGAGTAATAGGGAACATCATTTGCCGTTGATAGAATTTGCTTATAATAATAGTTTTCACGCCTCCATCCAGATGGCCCCGTATGAAGCCTTGTATGGAAAGAAGTGTAGATCACCTCTGTTTTGGGATGAAGTTGGCGAGAGTCGATTGCTTGGACCTGAGATCGTGCAAGAGATGAAAGACCAAGTTTGGATCATCAGAGACAAGATGGCAGCAATGTAGAGTCATCAGAAAAGTTATGCTGACACGAGAAGAAGAGATTTGTCCTTTGAAGAAGGAGAATTAGGTCTACTTCAAGGTATCCCCTATGAAGGGCATCAAGCGTTTCGATAAGAAAGGAAAGTTTAGTCCGAGATACGTTAGTCCATATTAGATTCTCGAGAAGACCGAACATGTCGCTTATCGGATCGCTTTACAAGAATACTTTTTAGATGTTCACAATGTTTTTCACGTATCATCACTAAAGAAGAGTTTCGGTCAGCAAGAACCGCGCTTCGTTGACTCAGAGAGTATTCAACTTCAACCAGATTTGACTTTTGAAGTCATGCCAACTAAAATTGTGGATTGAAAAGAGCAGCAGTTAAGATCTAAGACGATTCCTTTAGTTAAAGTGTCGTAGGGAGATCCTCCGGCTCAAGATTTCTCTTGGGAGAAAGAAGCGAACATGAGGAAGCTATACCCGTTTTTACTCGAAGGCCAGTAGATGTTTTTCCCTAGTCAGATTACTTGTACGAATTTCGAGGACGAAATTCCTTTTAAATGAGAAGGATGTGAGGACCCGTAATTTTACTACCTTTGTAATTTAATATTTTAATATTAAATATATAGTTTTTGTTAATATAAATATTGTGTTATGAGTTGATTGATATTAATATTATTTTAGTGTGCTTATGTTTAAAATATTTAAATATTTAATCTTCATTAAAATTATATTCATGTGTATTGATAAGTTAATTTATTTTCTCTTATTATTTTATTGTGGAGCATTTAATTTAATTCTTGAAATTTAATCTCATCATCTTACTATGTTGGCATTTAAATTAAAGTGTTGTAGATTATTTTATTTTCATTTAATGTGTTTTATTTTGTTTTATTTTATTCTTTTGGTTATATTTTTGGATGGCCCATATATATTTATGTTGTTGTGTTCGGTTTATATATTTATATATATACTAGGTCGAAAGCAACCTGCAGAGCAGGTTGCCTAGTTAAGTGACACTACTACTTTTACAAAAGTAATATAATTTTTTTTTTAAATATTAAAAAAATAATTTTATAAAAGAAAACAAAAAATAATTTTTTTTTATAAATAAGAAGCTTTATTGATCCACATAAATAGGCAATGCCCAAGTTCACAGGAATTATATAAACACACTCCATTCAATATAACAAAAAAAACCCAAAACAACAAAATGTGATAGAAAAAGCATTTTGTCTATCCTGTGTCTTCCTCTTGATTCGTATCCAACAAGCATTATCAGCTCCTCGTTTCCCTCCAGTGAGAAGTCCTCAGAGAGCTGGAAAAGTGAATCATTCTCTCCTTTTTTTAACCCAAGATGCCCAAACTCATAAGCATTATTAGTTCTCTAATTTTTTTGAAAAAACAGAGTATTAAAATTGAAGCAATATCAAGCTACCTACATTATGCATAACATATGTACGACTTCTACATGCATTTGTTTGGTCAAGTATTGAATCCAAACCTACCTACTCCCTCCCTCTTAACGAGTTAGGATCGAAAAGTAGCATTTTGCATGTATATATATATATAGATATATATATATATAATTCTCAAATATTTATGCAGTTTTTTCTCTATTTTGTTTTTTCAGTTGTGCATAACCCATTGCACTAACAAGAATTAAAAAACCACAACGGTACTCCAAGCATATAGCACTGAATTTCTTTTTAAATGCATATAGCATTGAAGTTTTTTTAGGAGGTAACATTGAAAGTATTAAGAATAACAAAAACAACAACAATTCCCAATTTTTCATGTAAAATCTTCTAAGAAAGAAAATCCAAACCTTGAGTCATGCCTAGCTGGTGTAGGTGACCCTTGAGTCAGCAGGCAAACAAGCATTAGCAGCCATTAAACATTAAAATTCTCCACAACAAATAGAAAAAAGAACACACATTATAAAAATTCCAAGGAAAAGATGAGCTATACAGTATTTTAGATCAAGTGATGTAAGAAGAAGCAAATATCAAATTCTCCACAACATCAAATTCTCCACAACAAATAGAAATTAGGAAAGGGGATCTAGTCATAATTCATAGGAAAAAGCAAGGTAGAGAACACAGTTTCTCGAGTTCTTAACAAAAACACTTTGAATAGAGGATAGCAAGATAATAAAAATTAATAACATTTTTTCTTGATGGAAAAATACAAAATTGCAATGTAGGCATAAGCTCAAGCAATCTTATACAATTATTTTCTTATCTATAGACTCTAATTTAGAATGGTGCAAGAGTACTCAATTGAAATATTTTTCAAGCATTAGAAAACCTACCTCATTGGTCCACATGATTTGAGGCCTTTTCCCCACATGATGAAGTATAAAGTTGTTATTCCACCATTTATTATAGAATGTACAACCTGAAAAGTGAATGGAACTACGTAAGAAAAATAACAGCAATGATATGAGTAAATCTCCTGGTGACTTGATCATGGAGTTTACAATAATAGGGACTTTTTTCTATATAAGTAAAGGGATTATTTTTTATTTAACCTGTTGATTTGAGAGTGGCCTGCCCTTCCAAGGCTTTTGAAGTATTAGAAAAAGGATGGATGCTGGCACCAGACAACAGAACAAAAAAAGGATGACTGGAGCTCCCTTTTGAGTCAAATAGTTGTACATGGATTACACTGACCATATTCTTATGAAGTTACCAATAAGGTGGATTATCTGCAAAGGGGTGTGCCTAATAGAACACAAGATCATTGGTATAATCAGTTTAAATAATCACAAAGAAGCTAGGAGGATACATGCTAACAATATTATTTTGTGAAAAAAACGAAAAGTAAGCTTATTGTCTTCATTTTGCATATAAACTTTTCTGATTTTTTTTTTATTGGGTAATGGTAAACAAATTCGCTTCTGGGATGATGTTTGATTGTGCCACTCTCCTCAAAGATGCACGCCGTAATATATCAATTCACAAGGTTCTCGTGACCTCCAAGTGATAGACTACATTCATATGGAGAAAAAAAGTGCTAACTATTAAATTGACTGATGGAACAAAAATGAATCAAAGGACATAGGGGGACTTTCCTTTGTTAGGAATCCACAGAAAACATTCCTGAACTTACATACCAAAAAATGCAAATATTAAGAGCTTTCTATGACTCCATCACATTGTTGCATCCTATGATAATTGTAGAGGATATTCATGAAGAATGTATTCAACAATAAATGTGATGTAAAACAACAGATAACTATCTATAAACACTTGCATTGCATTAAATCAAATCCATTAGCATAATAGCATCATAGCTAAAAAAAATGGCAGGCCAATCTAGAAAACCAGTAACTAAAACTCATCAGCGCCTTAACCAAAACTCAAACAAACATTAGCATACCAAAACCTCACACCAAACTGGAGTGCACGTCAATTTACCAATAAGAAAACATATATAGCCCAAGATGACAGTCTCACTAAGCATCACTTACACGTGTTTTCAATTCACATATTCAGTTGCTTATTTCAACTTTTTTATTAATTTATATTGCAGACCGAAAAAAAAAACACTGAGGTGAGAAGAAAAATTATAGAAATTCTATGTCATATATAGTAATACTTTTCAATTCTAAAATTTCTGAAAATCACAACAGAAATCGCCCCTTCTGTAAACACATTAACGAAATGTAATGGTGCCCTGTACCATACTGCATCAACCCATATAATATTTCCCGAGAATGAGAAAATAGAAATTTCTTTGTTTTTCATTTTTAGTTCTTGAGGTTTCTTTGGAACCAAAGAGAGAGGAGTTAGGGTTCCTTACCTGAAATGGGGAGAACCGTTATCTTCAGAGGCTTGCCTTGGAGACATCATTTTTGTTATCCAAAAGAGTCGATCCAATATAATTCACGAACAACCAAATAAAAGCTTAATCACCGATTGATTGATGTTTTAAGTGATTAATCTTCTGCTTTGGCGTTATCAAAAACCAAGTTAAATCTCTGACAAACAACGAGTATGAATCAAAGAAATTTTGTCTCCATTCTTGTTTTCTGAACTTCTACGATCAAGCTAAAGAAGGCGACGAGCTATTAGACTTGCGGCGCATACCAAGCATCGAAGCAGTCTCGTCACGCCCGGTGGCAGTTGAATTGATGTGGGAGCCGGGTCTGAGTAGCGAATCGGATGGCAGCTCGGCGGATAGGGATTTTCCGGCTCTGCACGGGTCTCGTTTGGGAGACTTTGGTTTGGGGTTCGGATCCTGACACGAGGTGGACATGAGAGAAGGAGAGGTACACTGCAAGCGAGTTTGGGCGGAAAGTGGAATCAATCAGCAACGGTTTGACCTCGGACGCTTCCGAGTTATATTTATTGAGAAACGTGACTACGTTACCTAGACTCGCTCGATTGATGGGAAGAATAAGATTTTCTGAAGCTCGATGGCCAATGATCAGCTTGAGGAAACCTTCGATTGCACAAAGAAAAAAGATACGAACTACGAATGAAATAGTTTCCACTGGAGCGTGCGATGCCTTGAAGTTTCGTTTGCCAAAGGATGAAATAAGATTAAGGATAGAGAAGCACGACCCTGAGGAACTTCAATACGATTTTGCGAATAAGACGAAGCGATTTTCATCAATGCAACCCTAAGGAAGAAGAAACGATTTAGCCTTTTACGGATAGGGAAAAGGAAAGTCGCGAGAGAGAAAACGAAAGATAAAATCGATAGTAACTTAACGCACGTTTTAATTTATGAAATTTTAACCGAAATCGTTAAACCAACAATTTTTTTTTTTTTTTTTTTTTTTTTTGTTAGATATCCACGTTATATATATACACTAGGTAAATGTGACGTGCAAAAATGCACATCTACCTAATTTAATTATTCTATTATTTTTAAAAATTAATATTTATTTTAAGAAATAAATTTTAACTAATAACGTAATGGCACTTTTAGGTAAGTAAATATAAATATTATAAATAATAGGTATGACCACCATATTTAAAAAAAAAAAATACATGGCAGATCCACAAATGTAAATGAACCATCAAAAGGTATGCAACACTAAGTAAAGTTTCGCTATTACATAACACAAATCTGCATTCCATAGGATCACAGTGGCTCGAGATATCAACTGCACATAAATAAAGTCATGAATTACATAACACAATATAGGAACAAAAAACTTCAAGAACTTTTCATTTATTCATCCATGCAGCAAATGATATTGCTAAACTTCTACAACAGGCAACTCAAACAATTTATATGTTTATTGCATATACAACAGGGCAACTCAAACATCTGCAGAAGAAGAAAAAAAATTGATAACTTATAATTTGTCCACAAAAAGAAAAAAGCTGGCAGTACTAAACTTATAATTTACCCACAAGAAGAAAAAAAACTGGCAGTAGTAAAACTATTAAAACTTACAAAATACATACACAAAATATATCTCCAAAATAAATTTGGTACACAGCATTTGGGTCAGTACTGCTATTTTTATTTCTTTTGCTAAACAAAGTACTCATCGACCGTATAGCATTTGGGTTATCTTCCAAAACCACGTACAAAAAATCTTTAATAGGCATTAAGGATAGAAACAACGACAATTGAGCAGAATAGAATATAAGTTGTGGTTTTATAGTTGTACAGAGCACTCTCTCTCTCTCTCTCTCTCTCTCTCTCTCTCTCTCTCTCTATATATATATATATAGATATATATATATCTTAGACTAAGTAAATAACTCAAGCAAAAAGAAAAGAAAATGAGATCTGAATTTGCATTCTATGATCATGATTATGATAAAATTTTTGTTGTCAAAATCAAGTAACACTAGATGCTTTGGCAAAACTTATCATCATTCCATAAGCAAAAATTAACGCTGTGATTTTTGGTTCCCTTATCCTCATAATTACGACATCGAACTATTGCAAGAACAACATAGAAGGGAATTTTTGTTTCAGATATCATCACTCAGATTTTTTTCTCTAATAACAAATTGATTTTGTGATTCTCAAACTGCTAGCTTTTTCAACCATCATCCAAGCAAATTCTCAAAATTCAGAATTTGTGCCTGTGCCTTTTCCAAACATGAAATTATTGATATGTTACAAATAAGAGAGATCATCTTTCAAGCACATACGACAAAATAAAATAAAATCAGCCCAGATTTGTCATGTAAAAGACACCTGAAAAAGGACAATCAACCTAGATTGGGGTCATTAACCCACAATCTTCTTCTACTTGGGGACATTTGGGAATTTGTTTGACATAAAAGTTAATTTAGCATCAAAATAATTGAAGTTAAAAGCGGATAGACAACAATATCACCACAGACAAATCATCAATATCAGAATTTGGTTCATTAAAAAAAAAATCCCTAAACATTAAAAAAGTTCCTGCACGAAGATGAAGAGAACGAAACCTGCGAGATTTCAAATGTAGACGAAGATGCTTTGGAGGGGTTTTCCTCTGCTTTTTTCGACTTTTTTTTTCTGATATATCGGCATCCCAATCTTACCCACGAAGACCCATGGCAAAATCGTGGAATGCCGTTCGCTTTCCTCTTCTTTTGCATTGCACTACTTCGGGTAGAGTCCAGCACAAAGGATTGCACAGACCATCTCTAAATCATGGGTGTACTGATTGTAAGCCTGCACAAACATATGACAACTATTAAATCTAGCAAATCCTTCTTTGGATTCAAATGAAGTACAATTCTCGAATCCTTTCGCCGGGAAGGAAACAAAGCCGGACTTGAAGAACTTTGTTTAGATTGAAGAGGCACCAAAAGGGCCAATGAATCATTCTCTGTACCGAGAACATCGATGCACCATCATCCACCTTCGGTAGGGGTATAGATCTCTCCTCTTTCTGTCTCTCCTCTCTGCTTGTGAAAGCGAATTAAAGCGACCTTTCGGTGAAGATGACGAAGAGTGAAGTGAGAAATAAAGAGAAAGCGAGGGAGTGAGGAAGATGAACAGTGAAGTGAGAAATAAAGTGACATTTTGGCACATGAATGAATGACTTTTTGATACATCCATATTGAGATAATCAATACTGACGAAAAGTTAACAGAGAAATGAATAAGGTTTAAGCAAATCGTTAAAACAAGAAAATCTGTTATATAGCTTCTTTATATATATAGATAGATATAAATATATTTGAGTTGGATTTAAGTGTATTTATTTAAATTGATTTGGACCATTTATAAACTCAGCCCGTGATCATTTGAACCCGACCTTTTTACCCCCCTAAAATGTTGCCGTTTAGCATCAGGAGTTAATGATTTAGAGCACTGCTAGATACAGGCGATGTGGCGCACCCATCGTGTGCCAAATACTGAATTGGACCTGAGACAGTCCATCAGAATGTCACATGTCATTTTCATAAATAAATAAATAAATAAATAAGAAAACAAGAAGGGTAGAGAAATATGAAACTGCTTCAGATCCCTTCATCTCTCTTCTCCTCCCAAATCCCACTCTAAATCTCTGTGTGCGCCGATCTCCTCTGTGTCGACTGTCTACTCTACGTGCGACCCACCTCCGCCACTCAAGGAATCATTCCCATAGCCTCGGTAGCGCTGATCAGCAAGTTAACCTCTAACATCGCATCGATTCTTCATCCCGAAAGTTTCTAAAATTTAAGAGAAAAACTTGTTGCAAGCATATGATGTAAACTGGAGGGAGTCGTTACGCCTTTTGATGAAAAAGTAACGGTTATACACTCATTGGTTTTCCTCCCTTCTGTCCACTGGATATAGAATAAATAATTATTTTATTTCTCGACTGTATTCGTTTGCACAGTCTCGACTGTGTCTAGCAGAGCTCAAAATTTAAAACCTTTGAGTTTGTTTGTTTCGTTGTATTGCCTAGCCTATGTCTTTATTTTCCGATATGCAGCCTAACATTTTTGTTTCCTCCCAAAAAAGCAAATCGACTCTTAACATTTCTGGTGTTTTCTTGTTCGAGCTTTGACTAATAAATGTCTTCCATTTTATGTATCTTTATATCTCCCTTCCACTTGAAAATTTTGCTCGGGGCATTCATCTACATATCAAGAAAGTGCGAAAGAGAACTTAAAAATGGTCTTCATCCTTAACCCACAGAAAGACTTCATTTCAAACGCAACTTAAAAAGTCCCAAAAGCAAAATGAAACAAAAGAAAAGACATTAATAAACCCTACTTTATGCGTTTCAGGTGTTCAAATTTGTAACCAGACTTGCATGTTTTTTTCTTCTTCTTAATAATCGAAGTAAACTACTTGTTATCCAATATTCCCATATACACATTAATTAGACCGGAGACAGAAGAGACCGATGGAAAACCTAAAAGTAAGGATGATAAAGGACATTTATTAGGCCTTGGACTTGTTAATGAACTCATGAGCTTGGAAGGTGGATGGAAGAGCTGGAATTGCTCCCTTTTTTGTAGTGCAAATTGCTCCACAAGCATTTGCTCCCAGACTTGCAAAGCTTGCCCCCAATGAGTTTGAGAACTCTTTGCATGAAAGAAAAATGCGAAAGCTTTGAAACTTAAAATACTTGTTGTAGAGAGAGTGGCTGATTCTAGGATGGAAAAGGTCACAAGATTGAGATGAGTTTGAGCTTGTTGAAGAAGCTGGAGAAGGACGGTGATGGGCGAACGATCAAAAGCCCACTCTAAGATTTCAGCATGATTTCAAAACGCATCGTTTCTTTTAATCATATTTAATGTCAGCTTTGGTTCGTTTCGTTGCGCAACATTGCCTGCAAGAAGACTTTTCCAATGAGTTATGGCCCTTCTTTCTTGCTTGCGCCAGCTTTCTACACACTTCAAAAACGTCGCCGTTTGCTTCAAAAAATTAATGAAATCCCTGGGCATCTTCTCCCTACGTCCGTCTGCTTCCTTTCTTTGCTTTTCTTTTCTTTCTTTTTTCTTCTTTTCTTTTCGGCTACTTCCTCTTCTCTTTCCCTATTCTACCCGTGATGTTTCAGCCCAAAATCACAGCTTTTCATTCCTGTTTAGCAACCACGCGTTGCTCTTTTTGATGCATAGGAAATTGATGAACATTTCCCCTCTGATTTTAGCTCCAATCTGTGTCCCGCATGCCATAAAAATCCCTCCTTTCTCGCAAAATCGTATGCTAAACTATGGTTTTCTTCCCTTGTTTTGGTCTGCTAAAGACAAATCTCTGGCAATGGCAGTGCTTCCATGTGCTAGCCGAGTTGTTGAGTGACGCTTGGTGTCCATTTCGCGCCACTTTGAAATCCGGGTGGTTC
This sequence comes from Platycarya strobilacea, assembly GCA_036898215.1. Taxonomy (NCBI): domain Eukaryota; kingdom Viridiplantae; phylum Streptophyta; class Magnoliopsida; order Fagales; family Juglandaceae; genus Platycarya; species Platycarya strobilacea. The sequence goes on from CM072550.1 coordinate 33,237,505, forward strand.
CTTTCCGGTCTATAAATAGGCCACGGTATTGCACTCCGAAAATCACTTCTAAACCGCGATTTAACTTCTCTTAGAGTTTGGATTCGTGTTTACCCATTTCCAAACCGAGTTTCTTCTTCTATGTAACTCGAGTTCAGCCACCGTATTCTATTTTCTCCCAGGTCCGAAAATTTGGGTCGTTCTTGTAGTTGTTTTTTCTTCGTGAGATTACTGTTTTGCTTCGCTTACAATATTTTCGATAAGTATTTTTTTTCATTTTAAGTGATTAATTTATTTATGTATTGATTTTAATATATTTTTATGAATTAATTTATTTATGATTAAGTGTTGAATTTAGTTAAATAATAATTGTATTTTATTTATCTGCATTAAGATGATTCATTCTTTTTGTTTATAATAATTGAGATTATTATCTGAATTAGTTATATATAAATAAATATCATTCTATTTACGTTAACTATTTAATTGATTTGTTAATATTATTTATTGTTTTTATTGATGTTACCTTATTTTATTTGTATTTTATTTATGTCTATTTTTATTTAATTTAGTTGTTTCGAATATTCATGTTTATGTATTTGTAATGTTTTATATACGTTGGCGTGATGAGCGCGACTTTAGTGGCGAGTTTGTGGGTGGAAGCGCAAAATCACTGTTCGGCATTTTCGGTAATTTCAAGAATTTTTAGCAAGAGTATTGTAAGTATTTTCTAAATAAATTTTAAAATTTAAATATATTTTACTTTAACAACACAGTGTTTGGTTGATGCTTGAACTTTTTGAATAATGGATATTTTGTACATGGTAGTACGTATTGTGTAATTGCGCGCTTGATCGAGTGTATATTTGATATGTGGGGTTTTAATGTAAGACTTGATTTTGGTATATTGAAATGTTTTGGTTGATTGGTTTTAAACGAGAGTACTGTAGGGATGGTGGTATAGTCCCGCCTGTGATGCCTACAGTATTATTGGATTTGTAGATTTTAATAGTTTTGATTTGAGTGTGTTTGTCATAACGGGAATGGCGATACGTAACGTCCGTTATGATTGGTGTAAGTATGTGATACAGGGATGCCCACTATGATTAGAGTGTTTATGTCATTGCAAGGACGCTATGAATATAGTAGTATGCAGGGATGGTAGTAGAGCCCCACCTAAGGTTTCCGCTTACTATACTAATTGAATTTGTAAACCATTTTCTAGGAAAATGACGGATTTTGATAAATTGTTTTGAGTACCATTTTCTGGAAAAATTATAGTTGTTTTTAAATGGATTTTTATTTTGGGCCAAATGGAATTTTGATGTAAGTGAGAATTGTTTATTTTGAGAATGATAATTTGTTGAGATTCATGCATATGGTCATGTGTTTTATTGTTGCGTGAATATATTTTTTATATTTTATGGTTTGTTTGGATTTTACTTACCTGAGGTACCATTTTGATACCGTAGATTTTGATACAGAAGACGAGGAGGCTGAGCCTGAGGAGGATACGGGTCCGTCATTGGAGTAGCTTAGTATAGTTTGTTGTCATGAGAAACGTTTTCTCACTTTTAGATAATTATGTATCTTTATATAATTATTGGGATGATTGTATTAAATCTCTTACTTAAAAATTTGTGTATAAATTGCTTTGTAATATTTTCTAAAATCCTGGAACTTAATTATCGATTTGGCTTTTCCGTCGCATCTATTATTTTATTTATGTACACACACTTAACACTTGTTGTTAGGGTGTGTGACTCGAGTTGTCAGCATCTCAATACCTCGATTTTTGTGTTTTCGTAAATGGGAGTTGGAGGCATCAGAGCACTACTCATTGTTATATTGTTTAGCCAATAAACTTGATTTTAAAGAAATCTTATCTTTACTATAGAAAATAATTAAAGGATTGTAACGGTATTATTTATTATTAATTTCACAATTTGATTTCAATAGTAATTAAAAGTGTTACACCTTTTATTATAAATACTTCAAGTTTAGTATTATTTATATGAAATGAATATTTAATATTATTATTTTAGATTGTGATATTATTTATGCTATTAAACTCTTACTTTTAAATAAAGAAATGTTTTAAGAATATTAAACGATGTTAGTAAATATTAAATTTCTTGTAAGATTGAATAATTATGTTGACTATAAAAGGTAAATCTATTTTAAGAATTTAGATTTTTATGACTTGTTGAATGTAGTTTTGATTATTTTACTAAAGTATAATTTTAAAGGTGCAAATATGTTATTAGTATTTTAAATAATTTTTGATATTATAATTTCTTGATTTTCCTATGAAACATAATATTCATTTTATTATTTACTACAGTATGAATTTAATTCAATAGAATGTTATTACACGTTATTCTAGAAATCTTAGTGACAATTCATACTTCATTTTGATAACATCACACTATGAAGGAACCTTTCGAAGCATCACATCTTGGTAACTAATTTGATCACAAATTAGGATCATTACAGTTTAGCTTATGTGAGGATCCGTAATTTTATCTCTTTTGTATTTTAATATTTTAATATTAAATATGTATTATTTGTTAATATAAATATTGGATGTTATGAGTTAGTTGATATTGATATTATTTTGTTGTGCTTGTGTTTAAATATTTAGATATTTCATTTCTATTTAAAATTATTTTCATGTTTAAAAAGTAAGCTAATTTATTTTCTCATATTATTTTAATGTGATACATTTATTTTAATGTTTGGATTTAATCTCTATAGTTATTATGTTAGTATTTGAGCTAATATGTTTTATTTTATTTGATTTATTTTATTTTCAGATGGGCTTATTTATATTTATATATTATATATATATAGGCATCAAACCCTTTGCTAAGCCATACTTGAAGCTATCCTTTTCCTCTAGTAAATTGTGTGCTTGAGCACCTCTACTTGATCACTTCTTCTCATATCAAACTAATGTATCTCCTTTTTATAATCCCTTTAAATCCGAAAACTATAGTAGTGTTTTATTGGATATTTTCTCGTCATAAGATCACCATTTTACATCACATATTCTCGGCTAGCATTTTCTCTCGTTTTAGTAATCAATTTATTTATTGATTGAAATTAATTTAATTAAGTGGTATTACTTTGTCTATGATCAAGTGCTTAATTTAGTTAAATAATAATGGCATTTTATTTATTTGTATTTAAGTGTTTAAATTATTTTGTTCATTATGTTTATTCTCGGAGTTATTTTATTTAATTTGTTAATTATATTTATTATTTTATTTATGTTGCTTTATTACTGTTGATGCGATGGACGGGTTTAGCAGTGTGATCGCTGGTGGAGGCTCGGGATCCTTTTTTGGCAATTTCGCTATTTTCGAAAATGATTATCGAGCAAATTGTAATTATTTTTCAAATAAATTTTGAGATTTAAATATATTTTGCATTAACAACTTTGTGTTTGCTTGATGTTTGGTCTTGTTGAATGTAGGTTATTTTTGTACATGGTTGTATGCATTGTGTAAGTACATTTATAACTCACTTTTAGTGTTTATTTGTGTATATAGAATTAAAATGTTTAAGGGATGTTTTTATTAAGTGTTTAATGGATTAATAAGACTTGCTATATTGTGCTTGGTTGATGGTAATTGACCGTAGTGAAATAAGTGAGGGAAAAATGTTATAAGGAGTAAAGATATGCTTTGATAAATTATGGTTTAAGGATTTGATGAGGGTATGTGGAATTGGAATGATAAAAGAATGATATTAAGGATTTAAGAGATTCTCGATTTTGGAAAGGATCCCTTAGAGAAGTATTTGTTCTATATTTTAATAAAGAATATTATGACTAAATTAAGTTGATAAGTGTTTGAGGAAGATTTTATGGATCAATTCTCTTAAGGAGTGGTAAAATGATTAAGATTAATTGATGATAAAATGGTTGAATTTATGTATGCTGTAGTAAGTTGTTCTATGGAAAAGTAAGAAAGTATACAAAGGAAATCTTTTGGATAAACAATTTATCTTAGAAAATTATTAATAGAAATTTAGAGGGTTGATATGAGAAATTTGGTTAACAAAAGAATTAAGTGAGACTTATAAAGTTTTCGTTTTATGCTTTTGAATTAAGGTAAGATTACTTTGGTTGTAGTCAAATGAGGTTATTTATGATTTAAGAATTGTGATCCAAGATAAAGAGAGAGTGGAATATAGTGGGACTTTGATGGAGGACCCTGAAAGTTTATAAGTATATGTTAGTAATAATAGGGCTTGTATAGTAAGGGGACTTGTTTTATATTGGAGAAATACCTAATTTCGAGACTTCACTCGATTTTCATTTGGCTTCTAGCTCGAGCGAGACACAAGTAGAAATTTCGCTTGATACTTGCTTGATATTTTGTTCAAGTGTGATATCCTGTTAGTTAAATTCCAAATTTTTCCTTTGGTAGAAATTTTTATGATTTAAGTAAAGAATAATTGTACTTCAAGAATTATATGTGAAGTATAAGTGCATAGTTTGCATGGCATGTACCCCATGAAACATGTAGCATATATGAAAAGGTTTAAGAGTATATGCAAATTTAAGTATTTCATAAGATTTTCATGTTATAAATCATAATGTTTTTCAAAAAAGTATGGATATGAACTTTTATAAGAACAGGATAATGAGAAAGGAATAAGGAAATTTAAAAGTCACGTCACAATGGAAAAGACAATACATAACTCCGTATGACTGGCGTGCTGACAAGGACGGCAATACGTAACGCCTGTCAATTGATAAAAATTCATGTCAAAGCGGGGATGACAATATGTAACGCCCGCTATAGTAATTTACGTCATGAAGGGGACGGCGATACGTAACGCTCGCATGACTGAGATGATTTTGAGGTGAAGGCAATACGTAACTGCTGTCATAATAAATATTTTTGTCGATGCCCCAACCCACGCTTGGGATCGTACGTGAATAGAAGCGTCGGGGAGGAACAACACAAGGAAGTTCACCCCTCGTCGTAACATACATTTATGTTTTTTTTTTTGAAACATCAAGTAAAGATTATCGTAGCGGAATAAAAAGGCCAAGCCTTCTATAACATACATCACATGGTTAGACTACGGATTCCAATCATAATATTAAACATAGTCAGGATTTAATAATTTCATAACTTGTCCAAAAAACCAAAATAGTGCTTCCCACATGCGGGAAGACTTTACCAAAATCAATAATATAGGGCATCAAAATACAATACGGGTCTTAACATTGCCCATATGTTCATCCGACAGGTTCCTTCTTCACTTTCTTAAGGTTCGAGCCCCAGCGAAGTTGATCCAAATCCAGGCTAGGCCCTACCTCACATATCGCCCTAGAAGACGTTCCAAAAATACGCCCCAAGTGAAAGGACTCATCAACTCCTAGTATTAAACAACACCCCGAAGGGTATAGACCAACATAACTGTACATAGTCACCTTCAGTGACTCCACCTCCCACTGGCCCGGGCGGTCAAGAGTCACCGATCCCCAAAGGGCGGCCTCAATCGGACTCTCGAGGGCCCGATGCGTCATCACCGGGGTCGTACCCATCTGATCCATCCTCACCTGCAAGTACTTCTATCATTCCCAAGAGGGGAGGATAGTAGGGATATAAAGAGTGGGATGAGATTTCAGGAGAAATCTCAGCAAGTACATCTATACTTTAACAGAAGCATTTTAAGTATATAGTCAAGCGAATAACAAACAAAATTCCTTACATATGCACTAACATGGGACTTATACTTAGACTGATGCACATGCTCGTGACGAAAATTCATCTTTCTTTTTTTATTCTTAATTTCCAAAACATACTTGTTCAAAACGCATAGCAAAGTTTCTTTAATGCATATTCTTTCGAAAACACTTGTTCGAAAACTTCTCGTTTTTTCTTATCTTAGGCGCTACTTATCATATCATATCATATATAGTCCGAAAGTCCTTTTTCTTTTCGTCATGATTTCTTATTTTTGACACCTCACGGTTCCCTTATGCACCATGTGCTCCCCGCTAGTTACCGTCACACCCGGCGACCAAGTCAACCTAGGTGAATACGTTTCGCGCCCTTTCGCGCTATTCGTCGCTTGGAGATTTCTCTTCGCGCGACTACAAACTTATCAGATGGTGAGGCCGAGGCTAACACCGCTTATAGGGCACCCACTAGCATTAGGTGCGACCACGCTCCGGACACCTATTTGGAGCCATACATGGTCTGTCGACTGTTTTTCGTCGACCCAAGAGTTTTCACTCAATTTAAACACTCATGAGTAAACAGAGAGTTTCACTGGGACACTTCCTTGTCCCAGCCTTTGGGGTTCTTCCAAAACTTTAATTTATTTCTTTCGAAAACATACTTTACTAAAAACATAGGTTTTCGTGCTTATGCATGGGACATGCAACTTTTGGACTTTGTGAATGCAATAACTCGAGGCGAACCCGAGTACACACATTTGGTCATATTTCCTTCGAATCCTTACTCTATAGACTCATACTTATGTGAAAATATCTAAACAAAAGCATTAGGGGGAAAGTGGGGTGCTCGGCATTCACCCCTAGGGTTTGGGCCGAGACCCTACTTTGTTTCCCATTGATGTTCTCTTCTTCCATTGATCTCCCTAACACCATCTAGCCTTAAATCAAAATTTTAAAACAATTTCCTAGCCTTGATAGGGTCAAACCCGAAACCTATATGGCCCTCAAGTTTTGGATTTTCTTCTCTTAGCTTTTCCACTAAGGTCTTACTTGAATACTTTAGGTGAAACCAAACTCATACATGTCATTCTCCCAATATACATACTTCTACTTCTCCAAGATATCCAAACATGATTAAAGTAAATAAGGAATTAAACTTCAAGATTTTCTCTTTAAGAACTCCTCCAAAAAATATAACTCCACAAGCATGTATTTTTATAATCATTAAGCAATAATAACATCAACATTTTCCAAAATCGATACGATTATTTTCCATCGATACTTCATACATTTTTCATCCTAGCATGGCATTTCTATATGCACAATATTTACAAAGGTGCTTCTCTAAATATCATATATGCATATATCCTACATTCACCAACACTCAACTTAACCCAATATCTTCATGCTTACATACTTTTTTTCATCAAACCATACAAGCATGTTCAAACATATACACACATTCAAGCACATTCACTTTAAAATATACATAAATTGCTAAAGGCAAAGTAAGGATATACTTACCAGTCTTCCTAGCTAGCTTATATAACTTCTGAAAATAAAAGAAATACTTAGTTAGATCATGCTAAAAGTTTATCATTTACAAAAGAAAGGTTTCTCTTTTTGAAAGGTATGAATATAAGGTTCTCCTTCATGCTTCTAGGTTTCATTTCAAAATAACTAGGTTACTTACCTCTTCTAGGTTTCTTCTTCTTCCACAAACACTATCTTCTTCTCCTTCTTAGCTTGGAGTGTTTAGATATTTAAGTGGTGAAAAGAAGTGAAACAAGGTGGAGAGAAATGGGAGAGTGCCGTGAGATGCAAAAATGGGAGATGTGTGTGTGTGTATCCGAAATGTGCAAGCCAAAAGGTGAGGGAACTAGGCCATTCGGCCAAGGCATCTTTGCTAGCTCCTAGGCCACTCATTCTCCTATGTTTGAGTGACTTGTGATGGGCTTGAGAGACCCTTGAGTGACTCCCATCACTTGGTCACTTCAACCCCAATCTATCATATCCTAGGTTTAGAGATTTGCTCCCCTTCTCCTTTCCTCATGGCCGGCCACACATCCTAGGGTTCCAACCCCTTTCCATCACCTCACATCCTCTCTTGTCTCCCCAACAATCCCCTCACATGTCATTCTAATGGATTTGAAGATCCATTTTTAGGAAAGCACCCAAAGGGGGTTTCGAATTCCCCATCCCCATCCGAATCCTCTCCTCATCTCACTCTCCTTTCTATTTTTGTCACATGCTTCTTCCATCAACCAATCATCTCACACCTCACACAAATTTGTCATGTCACTCTTACACAAATCCTCATCTAGATTTGGTGGCAAAATCAAGTCAAACAAAAGGGGAGGGGATTCGGCTAAGGCCTATTCGAAACCCTCATCCCTTTCCTTCCACTTTTTGTTTCATCAACTCCCATCTTATTTCTCAATTGGCAACTGGGTGTATATTAAGATCTCAATTTCCTTACACACCATGTCTCATCCAATCTTCCACAAATCCTACATGTCCTTTCCATCTAGATTTGGAAAAGTTTTAGGTGAGAAAACCCTAAGGCCATTCGGCCAAGCTCCCCACCGAAACCCTTTCCCTCTCTTCTCATCTCCAAATCTTCTCAAGTCCTTTTTCACATCATTTTGCTAGATATGGTAGAACCCTATGTTGACCTATTTGGCAAAATCCTACACCTCACATTCTTATCTAGGTAGGAAAATATGGAAGATTCCACTCATGTCTTTTCCTTTCTTCCTTCAACAAAACAACTAGTCAACTAGCTCACCTACTAGCATTTCCTTCTCTCAACTACTAGTCTTGACTCAATTTACTAAACTCTTCCTAACTTGACTTGTGTCACCAAGCTTAGGCTTGAGTTGACTAATGGGCTTCTCTTCATGGACATATGGGTTTGTCTCTCCCCCACTTAGGCCCAAGCTCATGCCATGGCCCTAAGGTTCTCAAACTCCAAGTCCATCTCCTAAGGCACTAGTCACCAATTTGCCTAAGTCACTAAACCTGTTGTCCAGATGACTAACACAAGAGGGGGGTGAATTGAGTTGTATTTAAAAAAAATAACAATTATAAATCAAATATATAATATAAAATATAAACAAAATATGAAACAACAATAAATATAAAGAGTAAGAGTAAGAGAGAAGCAAACTCAGTATGTTAACGAGGTTCGGCCCCACTGCCTACGTCCTCGCCTCAAGCTACCTCTTGAGGATCCCCAAATCCACTATTCAATCTCCTTTAGGTGGAAATAGAAACCTATTACACCTTTGAGCAGCACCGCTCCAAAGAATCCGTGTAGAACACCCTCTACACTTCCAATCACCTTACACTTGGTGATTTAACTATTCCCTGTGTAGAACACCTTCTACACTTCCAATCACCTCACACTTGGTGATTTAACTATTCCCCGTGTAGAATACCTTCTACACACACAAGGGTTATACACACCCTTTTACAAATACAAGAGTTGATAGTAGGTAGACTATCAAAGTACACTCCTCAATGAGTGAAATAGAAACAATACAGCGCAACCTATATCTCTCTCAACAAGAACAAGAATTAAGGCTCAAAATTTTAGAAAAAAGAGAATGAGAGTTTTGAAGAAATGATGCAAAACTTAGCAATAGATGTGTAAGCTCTTGTTGTGATTTTTGCAAAACTCAAGTGAGCTATTTATAGGCAAATGAGTTTTCAATTTCAAATTTGAAAAGATTCCCATGTCAAAAACATCATCATTCACTTTTCAAAAATTTCAAATCTAATATTTTTACTTTTTGCATGTGACAAAAGGAGCACACTTTACTTTTCAAAAATTTCAAATATAATCTTTTACTTTTTGCATATGACAAAAGGAGCACACTTTACTTTTCAAAATTTTCAAATAAAGACATCTACTTTTTGCATAAGTCAAGAAAAGCATCCACTACTTTTAAAAATATTCAAATAAAACATGCACATGTGAAAGATGACAATCAATCATTTTAATATTTTCAAAATTCAAACCTTTAATCATGTCATGCACATGTGAAAGATGACAATCAATCATCTTTCAAAATTTTCAAATTTAATTTTCAAAATATTCATGCACATGTGAAAAATATATTTTAATGCTTTATGATAAAATATTAATTTGGAGCCTTAATCCTAATTTCAAATTTTTAAGAGATTTACAAAATTACTCTATAATTTTAATGTGAACTTGTTCCCTTCTTGCTCATACTTGCTTCATTGATGTGCTTGATTCTATTGTGTGGATAACTTGAGTTTGAGACTCCTTTATTCTTTGAATCCATTTGTTATCATCAAAATTCATTTGTAGATTTACACGAAACTTGAAACCTTGGGTTCAACAATCTCCCCCTTTTTGATGATGACAAATACTTGATAGAATCTGAAACCTGTATTAATACTTAAGCTCCCCCTGAGAATGTGCGTTATTTTTTCAAGCAAAAATATAAATATAATTCCAAGCATATATAACAAGTTTAGAAATTTAAACAATGTTAATGTTCTAGTCTAAAACTTCTCCCCCTTTTGGCATCATTAAAAAAGAATCATAATTAGTTCAATAAGATATATTCCTACAATAACCAATAGATAAATAAAACGCTACGTTAGTAGAGGCTGTAGAGAATTCGGTGTGTAGCCACACGTGTTCGACAAAACCTGCAAAGGCTGGAGGCCTAGTTTCGGTAATTCGGTGCAGAAGGAGATTTTGTAAAGAGCTGAATAATTGAAACCATTCGTGCCCGACAAAATCTGCAAAGGTTGAAATCGAATTTTATCATTTCGGTGCTGAAGAAGATTTATATCCGCTTGATGTTATTGACGAATTAGATGTTCCAAAGATTTGAAGTTGAATAATTAAAATTATTCGTGTCCGACAAAGACAACAAAAGTTACAGGTCTAGCTCTGGCAATGCGGTGCGGAGCCATGCATGTCCGACAAAACCTGCAAATGTTAGAAGTCTAACTCTGGCAATTCGGTGTAGAGCCACGCGTATCTGACAAAACCTGTAAAGGTTGGAGGCCTAACTCTAGCAGTCGGTGCGAAAGTAGATTTAAATCAATCGCCTGATATTGTTGACAAACGGGTTTGAAGGCTCTGAGTTTCTATAAAAAAAAAATCATTTTCACCTATCGGATACCAAAAAAAAATATCGCTTCTTGACCTAAATTCTGTTTTTTCATAACGATAGACTGAAGGAAAAAATTTCGTCTGATAATCTTCCTGATTTGAATCAGGAACCGTCTCAACCAATCATTTTATCTCATGAGGTTGTCAACACCATGATAGAAGCAGAAATGCATTTTTTAAATAGAACTGATTCTGAGGTTGTTGCAGCATCAAGAACTCTCAGTGTTCAATATGCTGCCTCTGTTACGACCATGTCTCGGAGATTACTAGCGAGGGCAAATGAAGTTGATCGACTTAACAATTAAATATCTGTTCTGCATCAAAAGCTTGCAAATAAAGGCAGAAAGAATAAGAGGTTAAAGCAAGAAAATAAAGATTTGACGGAATTAGCTCGTGTTTTGAAATTTCAAATAGAGGAATCGGAACGAGTAAGAGTTCAAGCACAGAGTCAACATCAGCAGATAATGGCAGCGTTTCACGAGAGAAACATGGGCAATTATAATTAATCTCGCTAGCTTAGTTCGGTAACTTTTGACAATATGCATCCGGCATATCTTGTAATCTTGACTAACTAAGATTTGAAGAGATGACAGTTTGTCTTCTACTTATTTCCATCTTTATAAAAGTAATCCTTGGTTTTATCTAATCCATATCAAATCTTTTTTTCATTGTTGTAGTTCATCTTCATTCTCACTTTACAAAATCTTAATGGCTCATCAATTCTCCTTCAGTGCTTCTCGTGATCAATCTATTTCTGCATCTGTCGTAAGTGCCATGAAGCAGCAAAACACTGATTTGGCTAATAAATCAGATCATGATGCCATTTACGATCTTGTGGGTCTCGGGACTCGATACTCATCTTCCATTGTTGCTTTTTCCACTCGGTTGCAGTCCAAAACCAGCGAGATAGAGAAGCTTAATGAGAATATCGATATTCTTCAACGACTTGTTCAAGAGTCTAACAAAAAAATAGTAGACTTAAAACAACAGAATAAGGATTTAAAGTCCTTACTCGCCTCTGCATTTCGATTGCCTAATCCTTTAAACAAGGATGGCATGATGATTTATGAGGAGCAAATGCATTTGAATAATGAGGCTAAACGTCTCAAGTTTCTGTAGGTCATTTGAGATAATGGAATAAAAGTATCTAGCAGATATTCATGGCATGCATAATTCCTATTTATCTTCTAATCATGCATAGTTTATCTTCTGGTAGGGGTTTTGTAAAAATTTCTGCCAATTGATCATGTGTACTAGTGAATTCTAATACAATATCGCTCTTCTGCACATGATCTCTAAAAGAATGATATCTAATTTCAATATGTTTGGTCTGAGAATGTCGTATTTGATTCTTCGAAAAATTTATAGCACTTATATTTATCACATTTGATTGGAATGTGATTGTACATAAGTTTAAAATCCTCAAGTTGTTACTTCATGTAAAGAACTTGAGGATAACAACTGCCTACAGCAACATACTCTGCCTCAGTAATAGATAATGCAACAGAATTTTCTTTTTACTAAATCATGAAACAAGTGCATGACCTAAGAAATGACATGTTCTCCTAAAACTTTTTCGATCATCTTTGCAACCAGTATAATCGGTACATGAATAACTAATAAGATTGAAAAAAGTGTGTTTAGAATACCATAACTCTAAGTCAATGGTATTGGCAAAATATCTAAAAATCCATTTGACTGCAATCAAATGAGATTATTTTGGAAATGATTGAAAATGTGCACATAAACATATACTGAACATAATATCAGGTCTACTAGTTATCAAATATAATAAACTACTAATCATACCTCGATATACATTTGAGTCAATTGGCTTACCGCTTTCATCTTTATCAAGTTTAGTGGTTGGATTCATTGATGTTCCAATTACCTTCGCACGTTCCATCTCAAATTTTGAGTAACTCTTTGATATATTTTGACTGATTAATAAATGTTCCACTTTTTGCTTGCTTGATTTGCAATCCGAGAAAGAAATTAAATTCTCCCATCATACTCATTTCAAATTCTTCCTGCATATTCTTAACAAAATCTTGACACATATTCATTAGTAGCACCAAATATTATATCATCTACATAAATTTGAATTAGAAGAATATCATTCTATTCATACTTGATGAAAAGAGTTATATCAATCTTTCCTCTTGAAAAACATTTTTCAATAAAAAAACTATTTAAGAAAACACTTTTAACATCCATTTGAAAAAGTTTGAAATCTTTATAACAAGCATATGCAAGTAGCATTCGAATAGTTTCTAATTTTCCGACTAGTGCATATGTCTCATCATAATCGATTCTTTCTTCTTGATTGAAATATTGGGTTACAAGTCGAGCCTTATTTCTAGTGATGATTTTAAACTCATCTTTCTTATTTCTAAAAACTCATTTTGCTCCAATAACAGCATAATTTTTAGGTGTAGGAACAAATGTCCATACATTATTTCTTTCAAATTAATTTAGTTCTTCTTGCACAAATATAATCCATGATTTATCAATAAGAGTTTCATCAATATTTTGGGTTCAATTTGAGATAGAAAAAGTGTGTGATTACAAATATTTCTAAGAGATGATCGAGTACTTACACCTCGTGAAGGTTCTCCTAGAATTTATTCCGCTGGATGATCTTTCACATGTTTCCACTATTTGGTTGCATCTTGTACTAAGTCTTGATGATCTTTCCTTCTATTTCCATGATCTTCTCTTTTGAATTGTCTGTAGAATACTTCATGCATACCTATAAAAGCAATTAAAAACAATTCCTGATACCCAAGTTCTTTGGGTCCATTATTTATTAGTATTAGAAGAAATAAGATTTTTAGGTACCCATATGGCCCTAATAGTCATTGAATGTTTTCTTCTAATAGGACAAGCAAAATAATTATGACCATTTCTATTACAAAAATTGCAAATAGCATGTGACATATATGAAGAACTTGAGTGATTATAATAGTATCCTTTTTTAACAAAATTTTTTTTATGAAAAGAATTTTGAATATTGGACTTTGATGTAGAAGGATTATCAAAAAAGTTTTTATAAGATTTGTATTTTTGTTTTGACTCATATCCCAAGCCTGCCTTATCAAAAACACATCTTTGACTATCAAGAAGTTTTTCAAAATTTCTTTTTCCATTCGTAAAGTTTTCAATAATATTTTCTAAATCAGTTTTCTTTTTTTTCAACTCAAGATTTTCATCTTTCAAAACAATACTTTCTTTTCTTAAAATATCAATTTCGTTGGTTAAAGAATAATTTTTCTTTTTCAAAGCAGTATACTTGATACCCAATTTTTCAAATTCCTCATATACCTCTTCTAAAACATTTTGCAATTCTTCATATGAAGGATTTTCAATATTATCAAGATTTGTTACCTCAATATCATCTTTAGCCATAAGACAAAAATTTGCTGATTCTCCATTACTTGTTTCACTATCTGAGCTACTTGAATCATCATCCCACGTAACTTTCATTGCTTTTTTGCCTTTGTTTCGATCTTTTTTTAGCAGAGGACAATCTGGCTTGATATGACCAGGTTTATTGCATTTATAACAAATTAAAGTGTTATTTTTACCTGAATTTTTCTTGGAAAACTTATTGAAGGATTTCCTCGGAGGAGATTTATTTTTCTTTAAAAACCTCTGAATTCTTCTTATTATCATCGCAACTTTTTCATCTTTGTCGTCATTTTCCTCATCTTCATTACTTTCACTTTCATGTGGAACAGCTTTAAGTGCCAAGCTCTTCTTTGACTTTCCTTTTTCTTCTCCTCTTTTCAATGTGTACTCATGGGTGATAAGTGATCCGATGAGTTCATTCACTTCGAGTTTCTTGAGGTCTCTAGTTTCAAGAATCGCTGTCACTTTTGATTCCCAACGTTTTGGTAGAGAGTTGAGAATTTTTCTTACTATCTCCACTTTGGAATAAATTTTGCCAAGAGCTGTCAAGCTGTTTATGATGTTAGTAAAACGAGTATACATACTAGAAATAGATTCATCATCATTCATCTTAAACATTTCATATTCATGAGTAAGAATATAAATTTTTGATTCCTTGACTTGAGAAGTTCCTTCATAAGTAACTTCCAAGTTATCCTAAATTTCCTTTGCTGTAGTACAAGTCATTACTCTATTAAATTCATTACTATTGAGAGCATTATATAATAAATTCATAGCAGTTAAATTCAAAGTATAAAGTCTATCGTCTTCACGATCAAACTCTTCTTCTTCCTTTTTGACCTTTACTCCATCAACTACTTTTGTTGGAATATAAGGTCCATTTACAATGCATTTCCAGATTTCTCGACCTTGAGCCTGAAGGAATATTCTCATTCTAACTTTCCAGAATGAGTAATTGTCTCCGCAAAAGAGTGGAGGCCGACTGCTAGATTGACCTTCACCAAATGAAGCTGCAATGTTAGCCATAAGATCTTAACTCAAAAGATAGTTAATCTTATAATAGAGCTCTAGCTCTGATACCAATTGTTGCCCAGATGACTAACACAAGAGGGGGGGTGAATTGAGTTGTATTTAAGAAAAATAACAATTATAAATCAAATATATAATATAAAATATAAACAAAATATGAAACAACAATAAATATAAAGAGTAAGAGTAAGAGAGAAGCAAACTCAGTATGTTAACGAGGTTCGGCCCCACTGCCTACGTCCTCGCCTCAAACTACCTCTTGAGGATCCCCAAATCCACTATTCAATCTCCTTTAGGTGGAAATAGAAACCTATTACACCTTTGAGCAGCACCGCTCCAAAGAATCCGTGTAGAACACCCTCTACACTTCCAATCACCTTACACTTGGTGATTTAACTATTCCCTGTGTAGAACACCTTCTACACTTCCAATCACCTCACACTTGATGATTTAACTATTCCCCGTGTAGAATACCTTCTACACACACAAGGGTTATACACATCCTTTTACAAATACAAGAGTTGATAGTAGGTAGACTATCAAAGTACACTCCTCAATGAGTGAGATAGAAACAATACAGCGCAACTTATATCTCTCTCAACAAGAACAAGAATTAAGGCTCAAAACTTTAGAAAAAAGAGAATGAGAGCGTTGAAGAAATGATGCAAAACTTAGCAATAGATGTGTAAGCTCTTGTTGTGATTTTTACAAAACTCAAGTGAGCTATTTATAGGCAAATGAGTTTTCAATTTCAAATTTGAAAAGATTCCTATGTCAAAAACATCATCATTCACTTTTCAAAAATTTCAAATCTAATATTTTTACTTTTTGCATGTGACAAAAGGAGTACACTTTACTTTTCAAAAATTTCAAACATAATCTTTTACTTTTTGCATATGACAAAAGGAGCACACTTTACTTTTCAAAATTTTCAAATAAAGACATCTACCTTTTGCATAAGTCAAGAAAAGCATCCACTACTTTTAAAAATATTCAAATAAAACATGCACATGTAAAAGATGACAATCAATCATCTTAATATTTTCAAAATTCAAACCTTTAATTATGTCATGCACATGTGAAAGATGACAATCAAGCATCTTAATATTTTCAAAATTCAAACATTTAATCATGTCATGCACATGTGAAAGATGACAATCAATCATCTTTCAAAATTTTCAAATTTAATTTTCAAAATATTCATGCACATGTGGAAAATATATTTTAATATTTTATGATAAAATATTAATTTTGAACCTTAATCCTAAATTCAAATTTTTAACAGATTTACAAAATTACTCTATGATTTTAATGTGAACTTGTTCCATTCTTGCTCATACTTGCTTCATTGATGTGCTTGATTCTATTGTGTGGATAACTTGAGTTTGAGACTCCTTTATTCTTTGAATCAATTTGTTATCATCAAAATCCATTTGTAGATTTACACGAAACTTGAAACCTTGGGTTCAACAAAACCATATAAGTATATTTAAATAAAATACAATAAATTTTGGGGTCGTCACAATTTTCGTGTCACGACAGGGAAGGCGATACGTAACTCCCGTTCGACTAACATGATTGGCAGTGAAGACGACTTGATCTGTCGCCATAATGTGATAAGACTAGTCATGACAGTGAAGGTGATACAGAACTGTCGTACGACTGACGAGAATATAAAAGCTGACAGTGAAGGCAATTTGATTTGCCGTTATGCTAAAACACCTGACGGCAAAGGCAATTCGATCTACCGTTATGGTTATGAATAAGATATATAAGAATAAGAATTTCAAGAAAAAGACTTTATATGTTAAGAAAAGTTGTGCATCGTTTACATCAGAAGTTCTTTATGAAAATATGTAAGTTTTGAAAGGGGTGCGCCAATTAAGTGTAAGTTAAGTAGAAGTCATGTCATAGTCTCATGATCATTTATTTTTTGAAAACTGGGTTTGTCAGGTGTGATTTGATTTTGGGTATGTTGAAATGATTTGTTTGAACAATTTTGAATGAGGAATTGTAGGGATGGTGGTAAGCATGGATGATGGTGGAGTCTCACCTGTGATTCCCATCTAGAGTGTCAATTGGTTTTGTGGACCACTTTCTGGGAAAATTGCGAGTTTTGATAAATGGAGTTAGATATACCATTTTCTCGAAAAATGATAATTGTTTTTCAATGGATTTTATTTTGGGCCAAATAGAAATTTTTGACGTTCATGAAAACTATCCCCTTTTGGGAAATATTATCTTGATTCTTATGCATATGATATCATGTTTATGCACTTTGTTGTTGCCTAAATGCATTTTGATCTTTTGATTTGTTTGAATTATTACTTACCTTACTTACCTGCAGTACTGTTCTTGGAATTGTAGATTTTGATGTAGATGACGATGAGATTGAGCTTGAGGAAGTGGCTCTGTCGTTAGAGTGATTCGGTATAGTTTGTTATCTTGGAAAATGTTTTTCCGCTTTTGATAATGATGTATTTTGATGTTATGACTATGAGATGATTGTATTAATTCTCCTGTTGGAGAATTTGTGTTAAACTGTTTTGTAATATTTCAAAATTCTGGTACTTAGTAATCGAATTAACTTGACCACTACGTCTTTTATTTTATACATGTTACTTGTACACACTTTTAGCACTTGTTGTCAGGGTGCGTAACCCGTGTTGTCATAATCCTGATATCTCGATTATCGTGTTTTCGTACGTGGGAGTTGGGGACGTCACAGCTTATATGAATTATTATTAGAACCAGTTCTTTAGTAGTCATTTTTATGTACAACTCATGCAAGCATATCATTTAATACAGCACAATATACAATTATGTTATTCAACATCATATTCAGATTTAGAAGTTTTATAGTTATGTATATCAATATGTATATTAGACATAGATCTCTTGTTCCATAAGACACGTAAGTTCTCTTAAGTTCAAATGTAAGATAAGATAAGATCAGTTAATCAGATGATCATTCATATGCATAGTACCAATGACGCTCAGATAAAGGGTGGATGTGCAAGTCACGGACTCAAGCGTAGTCCACTATAGTACATTAGAATACTATTAGCAGCTCTCTTTGCTGCAGCAGGACGTAGGATTGGTACACAACCTCGCACACAAGGTTAAATTTGTTGGTCAAACAGATCAATTATCAGTCACATCAGATTAGTTAAGTGTGTTCGCAGGGGCGGAACTAGGATTTGACATTTGGGGGGGCGGTTGACAAAATATGTAGTATATGTGAATATAAATTTTTTAGTTATGCGTGATTATATATAAAAATAATAATTATATGTTATAAAATTATATATAAAAATACATGCTTATAAATCTTTTTTTTTTTAATTTTTGCAATTTGTTAGAGCCCATTACAAAAAAAAAAAACCTTAAGATTTCTCCTACAAATTAAGCTCGACAATGATCTTTCAAAAAATAAAATTCATCTATTATCATTTCTAAAGTAAAATTATTGACAATTTTTTCTCAATATAAATTAGTAAATGATATGTAAAAAATTCATATTTCTAGTCATCTACATAGTTTAGATAATCTAAATATATCTTAGAAATTTAATTGTATCAGCACATCAAGCTAAAGTGTGAGAGAGATTAAGTAAGTATTAAAATTTGAAAAAATAATTTTAATAAAATTTTTAGAGATCTAAGAATTGGGGGGGCAAATTTTTTATTTTTTGATAAATTGATATAGAAATTTTAATTATATACAAAAAATTATATATATTTATACACTATATATAATTTTTAAAAACTTTGGGGGGGGGGGGGGGGGGCGGTAGCCCCCCCAAGACCAGGGGTAGGTCCGCCCCTGTGTGTTCGACTCATTTTAGTTTGTTTCATATTTTTAAACCACTCAAGTCAGAATGACGATCACTGTGAACAGGCGGGCCAGACTTAGATGGAGCAATTAAATTTCATGCATTAATTGTTTTATTATTTAATTATTAAACCAATTTTTATTAAATAAAAAATCTCTTACCGGGTTTATTTTATGAAAATCATGTAATATTCATAACCTACGAGAAGAAAGTGTTACAAATGGGTCATCGTCAAGTTGTGCTTCAGTGCTTGAAATAAATAAAGTTATCACTTAAACTATCCAAACTTATTATCATCATCAATTCTACCACTAAAACCATACTTCGATCAATTTAGGGAACCTCTATTGGCATTTTCAAGCTAAGAGCAAGCAAAAAGACGAGCTTCATTCGATCATCTTAATGAGAGGTGAGTTAAAATATCCTAATGTTTAGGGACTTTATCGAGATTCTTGACACACATTTGTTCATGACATTATGCAAGAGAGTAGGCAAACAAAATAGTTATGTAGGATTTAAATTATTGTGGCTCGCAAACCATTCTTGTAACTTGCACGAGCATAGCTTCTCAAACAAAAAAAGCGTTACGAATCCAGCAGCGCATTAATTCATATAAGCAGTTTCTAATAAAATAGAAATACTATAATATGGTAATTAGATGCAATGCTTAAGAAATAAATAGATAATAATAATATGAATTAATTTTGGATTAAAAAAGCTTCATTATATAACAAACTTGAAGTTCAACCTTTTTTATCATTTTAAAATAAAAATACTCATGTTATATATAATCGTAAAGTACCTAATAGTTGTGTAATTATTTTGAAGAAAAGTGAGATTTGTTATTTAAAAAATAGTTTTCTTTTTTTTCATGTAGGTCTCATATTTGCAATCTTTTAAAGGAATTGTACAATGCATATACACTCCATATAACTTTAAATATCATTTTTTACATAAAAATTAGCTACTTCTAAAAGAAAATATTGCTTATTGAACTATCTTGCATATTAAAAATGATATTAATTATGATTTAAAATGAAGTAAAATAAGATTTGAAAGTTGAATAAAATATTATTAAGATATTAATTTTTATTTTGAAAATGTTGAATTATTTATTTTAATTTATTTAAAAATTATAATGATTGTATGAGATGAATTGAGATATTTTTTAATCTAAATAAGGCCTAAAGTTACCACATATTTTGGCTGACTTATTTTAATATCTTTAACCAAAGTAAAAAGGGAATTTTGATGAACCCCTAATGAATTTAGTTATAATACTATAGGTTAATTAATACCTTGTATTGCTTAACACTAGTGTACTACAGTACTTTATGGTTTGGTCAGGTAGTTTGGATTAATATTGATGAACAGAAAAACTAAAGAATGATCATAGTTTAAAATAACTCAGATATACTATATTTAATATATCACTTAATTGATAATAAATAAATAAATAAATAAAGCAATTACATTTGATAATAGACCCACATGACACAAATTAGTCAATGGTGTTGGGGGGTCCAAAATTCAAAGCCCTCCTAGACGAAAAGAAAAGGGTCTTTTCTTTCGAAGGTAGGAAAACCATAATTAAGATAAATGATTCAAAGCTCTCAAATTTCAGGATAGACCAAATAGCAATTTTGAAAAATATAACAAGACGGTATATCTTTTTAATCGTATTTGTTTTGGATTTCGTGAGTCAATCGAAGTTAACCAAATTAAATTCAGATATCCGAATAGTAACCGAATGTATAGATTTTTACCAATTTGCGGAGTTTTGCAGGTCGAAAAGGAATTAGCTGATTTAAAACATTTATTTGATTTTCATTCTTTTCATTAGTTTTGCTTTTCCTAGCTTTGAGTTTAAATATGAATTCCTGAAGTAAATATTAATTTTGCAGGTTTTAGTACAAGAGAGTTAAAAGAAATGCTTCTTGTTTTAATTAATGGTTCTTCTGTTCTACAAGTCTTGAGTGCTAGTAAAACTATTTTATATTATCTTTATTTCTTTGCCATGCAGATAATCCTGCTCTTTGTCCTTTGTGGAGACAAAGCTACACCAAGAATTCTTTTATTTTTTATTTTTGAATTCAACGCTTTCAATTAGTGTCTTGCTTATGTATACACTAACGTCTCGCTTAGATTCGAAAATAAGATGAGTTGAGTTGAGTTAAAACGAGTTTAATTTATTTTTTAATAGTATTATTATTATTTTAAAATTTAAAAAATATATGTTAAAATTTGAAAAAGATGTATTGAGATTTGAAAAATGTACATAAGAATTTGTGTTTTATATAAAAAATTATAAAAATATAATAATAAAATGAAGATGAATTAAGATTAATTAAACTTATTTTTAAATACAAACAGAGTCTAAATGATCTAAAATGTTTCCAAGAGTGGCATTTCACAAACAAGTTAATATATGTACTCCATACTCGCAGGTTAATTCCACAAACCAACATTTTCATACACATAGATGTCATGCATATAGATACCTCTTTTGTATATTATAACCAAAATATCATAAGGTGATTGATGTCCAAATGCAAATAGAACATAGGGATAGTACAATTACAGTTGATGCGACTGTATGTGTAGAGGGGAATGGAACGAGGGCCCTCCGACAAAATGTGTAGACTGGTTCAGTCGTATTAATGAACCCAGTCTACACATCAAGCGTGTAGTAGATGCATCTCAACAGTGGCTGCTCCTAAGAATTTCTCAATAAATTGAGGAGTCCTCATTGTCTTTCTATGGAGAAGCTATTATAGCAGTGCACATAATACAACCGCGTGGCGTCTCTCTTTTTCTTTTTCTATTTTCAATCAGCGTATTCCAAAAAAAAAATTTGGTGGCTTTCTTTCATTTTGAATTCCACCCGCGAAGACTCCCCTCCTCCCTCGCCAAGCACCCTGCGGTGCCCTCCCTCTGCCCAGCACCACCCCGCGACACCGACCCTCACCCCTCTACCCAGGGGCCAGAGTTCTCCCTTTCAGCCCTCCCCTCGCCTTTCTTTGTCTCTCCCTACCGGCGCTTCTTTGCAGATCTTTGTTTGGGAGCCCTCCTGCCCAGAGAAGCAGGTAACTTTGCGTCTCCTATTCTCTTGAGATTTGATTTATTTATCTATTGCTTGTGTACTCTAGTTTGTGCGAGTCTGCTTGTCGTTATGGTGCAACCACTGGAGCTCCAGACAAGCAACCTCTTTTGCTCCAAACCATATATATAGGGACCTCAAATGCCAACCCCATAAGCCCTCTTTCAACTGCAATTTTCAAAGATTTCATTTTCTTCTGAATTCAAGGCTCACTTGTCTTCAGGAAGATGTCCATGGAAAGGACAGGTCTTGATTCTTGAAGATAGAGGGGGGTTTTAAGTGGAGGTTGTTGATTTTATTTGGGTGAGATTTTTCTTGCATTTCTGTTATAAGAAATCTAGGTCTGCTGCATGTAGCATTCTTGCTTTTCTGATTTGCAATTGAGCTGGTCCTTCTTGAAGCATCTCCTTGTTTCTGCATGTGCAATGAAAAAAGAAATTAGGACAAAGAAAAACAGCAAAATGATAAATGGATACATCAAGTAAATGGGTGCCTAACCTTTAACTTCTCAACATTTCCAGATGAAAATCCCCTTGATTTCCTTAAGAGAAATAATTCATGTATCTACTTGAAGGGGGAAATGATAACAAGTTTGGATCTTTGAAGACTACATTCATATTATATAATTGCTTATGGTGATTTAATTCTGTTTTTGTCACAAATGGTTGATTGGGCAGAATTTCTATTTCCTGAAGTACTCAATGCTCTTTGCCAAATAGCAGAAAAAAGTTCTAGTACACCAATAGATGGGTAATTCCGTTTATTCATTTGTTTGGCATCTACTATATCTAATTAGCAGGACCTGGGTTTGTTGTAGATATTAAATGGCTGATTAATGGGACTTGTTATTATAAGTGCTTGAATGTTACTTTTAGTACGGTTTATTATTGATGAAATGGGTGTACACATTTGTATCTAAAGGCTCCAATGTGGAATGAAAAAGTGAGTATTGGTGTGTAATTGGATCAAACTTCACAAAAAATAGTGGGTTTATTATTTCAAACATGTAAAATTGACATTTTTAACTTGTTTGTAAAATTGATGAAGAGACGGACAAATATAAGAATAACTTAAGCCTACTAATCATAAGATTTAATTTTTATGTAGTGGAATACTTCTTTTATCAATCATTTACTGGAAGACATTAGTTTCGCAATATTATATGTATATACATATATGGATATAAATGAACCTTCCTAAGAAAAAAGGCCAAATAGATGTTTTGGTATTCATGAGTTCAATTTTTGTAAATTTTCTGAGGTATGGTTTTCCTTCGTTTCTTTAGGTATGCGTGTTTATTTTAATTTCTTGGGTTAAGAAGTTCTGGACTTCAAAAAAACTGTGGATAGGAGTGGTTTTTTGTTACTTATTGTTTTTTCTTCTAATTCATTTCCTCTGTTTTTGCTTCTCTGTCTTTTAAGGGTTTTAGATGCTTCGTTAAAATAAAGTAATTTTTTTAAGTGTTAGATATAATAAGAATCATATACGAATGCATTTTGGATTTGAAAATTTTGAAGGTTGTATGTGCAATGTTTTAATGACCAAATTGGAGATAATTGTGGTTCATGAGGAGGCTTTTAGTAATATTCATGATATTGTGGTTTAAAAATGCATGTATTATAATTCTGCAAGTACTAGTGCTATAACATAACTGTTAGGTTTGATTGACCCTTCTCCTGCACTAACTGTTAGTACCATTTGTGCAGACTGAGGTTGATCTATTTGCTTCCCAACCTGCCATATCTGCTTCAGCTTCTTCAATAGTTGATCCTTTTGCAATCCCTAATCCCATCATGCGCCCAGAAATTAAAGATCCAAACTCCGCACCGAAAGATACTAACATTGTTGATCCCTTTGCTGCTGTTCAACTTAACAATGTCAATGGATCTGATATCTTTGGTGCATTCACATTCTGATTCAATATTGTCAGAAACCTCACATAATGTATCAATGTTATATGGCATTCACTTCAATAAAACTAGATATATTTTCAAATGGTGTTGCAAGTATGTACTGAAATAGGATCTTTTCTAAGTATTACTTGTTCCAGTTACTAATTTTAAAAAATAGAAGTAAAATATAGTCACACTCAATGGTTGTGATGGAGTTCTATGCAACTCTATACCTTTAATAATCACATGGGTCGCCTCTCATAATAACTACTGCCTTCTCATTTGAATTTACTTGCAGCCAAAGAAGGGACCCCTGACAGATGTTTGCGTTGTGGGTGGATTGAGTGAAAGAGAGAAAGGACCCCTGACTTCATATTACAGGGGATGAGCAATGGGTGCTGGCGCTGGGTTTATCGTTCTCTCCACAATTAACTGCAAAAACGCTTCCAAAAGGTCTACATTGTCTTCCATTTCGCCTAACGGTTGTGTATTACAATTTACAACTTGTATTTTTTAACATTGAGCTAGAAGAGGGTGGGGGCACTAACGAATAATGTATTTAGCCTTGGTACCTCAGTTACCTTGGCGCGTTTGTAAATGATTTGCAGCTACATTTTTGGCTGTCATTAGAGTACATGTCATCATCTCATTATATATGAGATTCTATTAGGTTTGCTGTTCTTATGCACAAAGGCAGCATGCTGTTTGCTCCCTCTTCATATAGGTGTAATTGATGAATATAACAATTAAGTCCATGCCTTCTTGCTTTGCTGTATCGTTTACAGTGTCTATTACAATGTTAAACGGATTGATGAACTGTAATAATATCCCAAGCATGATCCGTTTCTTGGACTGCCAACAAAATGTTGGCCACGTGCTTGCAAACGAATAAGTAGTATCTCGATTTTACTACTCAATTTAAAGGGGGATGCCAAACAGATTCTGTTTACCTGCTTATGAAACTTGAAAGGAGTTTGTTGATTCCTAGAGGTTTCAGGTTTTTTGTAAGACTTGGATCTTCCATTTGGTTCATAATTTGGATTGATGAATTGTAATAATAATCTTTAGCAATGTTGTAATAAAGTTTTTTTTGTTAAAAGGACTTTATTATAGTCCATAAAAACGAAGTTATAATTGTGATTGAATTATAAGAAAAAACTTGAATTACAATCAAACTAAATTATTGATTGGGGTACTCCTACACACAAATAAAATTTGTAATAGATATTGTCTTAAACTTGTATGCACTCTCATGTGATACAACTATAAAGAGATTATCAATCGCAATTTGTCAAAGAGTAAGATACTCTGTTAAACAGAGATAACCTAAGGTAACCAAACTCTACCTACCTAAGGAAGTGGGGAGCAATACCCTTATTTTTCAAAAGAGGAGAGGGAACAAAACTTTACTCCTCCAAAGAGGGGAGGGATAACTAAAAGGATTAAACTTCCTTTTTTATTTTACCAAACCGCAAAACAACATCACCAAGAGACTACAAAAGAAACTAAATAGCCCAAACAAAAGGGAAACTAAATCACGGAAAAAATCAACATTGGCTCGATTGTAGTGGCGCATGTAAGACGTGCCACTTAGGGATAGACAGAACCGCCTTGCTGAAGTCTCTGCCATTGCTGAGCCTAAAGGTGCCTCGTAAGGTGGTCGGCGAGCCCAGTGACGCCCCCAATCCACATCTGGGATTTAACGCAGACTGAAGTGTCAGAACATATAACTCAGGATTACATATCCATCGTTCTTGCTATAAAAGGTATGTATGCATTTAATACTTCTACAATAGGTCATGCGCTATGCAGCGAAAAGGCTTATTTATTTACTATTAAATTAAAATATGCAAAGAAATCTAGCTTTGCAATGTGATCACATGGTCAATATAACTATAACATTCATAACATAATATTTACAATACCAAAAGTATCACGTTTCTTTTGTATACAACAAAAGATTTCCAAAATATAGACATGAACCCTACTAATACTGTCCCTTTCTAATATCGAGACTCTTTCTCGACTTCCTTATACTCATGACCCTAATGCAAAAGATTCATACTGATTTTATAGTCTCATTGAAGGTGTTGCCCATAGGGCATTCACATAAACGTCATACAAGGATAAAGACCCTTCAAGACTCAAAACTATATAACTACCAACACGCATAATTTCTTCGAAGGAGATGGAGGCCTGCTGCATACTAACTTCCCGCAATTGGTCATAAGTGGAATTAGCTAGATCATCAAAAAAAGAAAGATCTGATGGGCCATCACTGCTCATCAGATCCTCCTGGGAGGTCGGAGTCTGATTTGATATTATTAAAACCTGCCAATGCTTCTATTATTTTAAAAGAAATGATAGTTAAATCAAATAATCACAACAATGAATGAGATTATAGAATCCCAGTAAGTACTCAATCAATTATAACACAACAAATTACTAATCATAAACAAATAAGTAAATGCATATGCCACAATTATAGAACATATAAAATGACTTATGCATGATTCATGCTTGATGCGATTTTATAGCAATTTTCTTATATCCTAAAAAATCAGTAAAACATAAAACTTGTTAACTTTCCGTGACTGTTTCATGACTTTTCTTATTATTCATAATTGTATGTGTCATTTCCATTTGGTTCTTATCGGCCTTTAAGTTAACCATTCTTATCATAACTTATCATAATGGATATATCACGGTTCCCCTAAGTACCGTGTGCCCATGTTGGTTACCGCATTACACTAAAGTGAATACGTCATATTCATAATCATAGTTCTTACAACCATTTATGGCACATTACTATCCTTAGCACCCACCAGCGTTAGGTGTGACCACGTTTCGTGAACCTTTAAAAATGAGTCATTCGTAGTCTGTCGATTGTTTTTTGTCGACCTAGAGGTTTTCACTCTATTTTTAAACACTCCAGAGTGGACAGATGAGTTTCACTGGGACATTACTCCGCCCTAGCCTTTGGGATTATTATAAAAATTATTTTCTTTTAATAACACAATGACTTAAAGCCACGAAACTTATCACATGTAGCAACATGCATATAATTTAGCATTTCTTATACATTTCATAAAGCTTATGAGTCTTATTATGTGTGCATGTTCAAAACATATAGATAACCATTCACAAAAAAAAAATTATATTGATTCAAAATAAGGAATTAAATTCACTCATACTTATTCAAATAAGAAAAAAATAATAATAATTTCAATAGTGCTATGACCCAAAATAAGGTAAGGCCAAATCCTATCACAATCCAATACTTAAACTTTCATCTCCTATTTTATTATATTAACTCATATCTTTCTAAAAGAAATAACTTTTTTTTCTATTCATAAAAGACCTAGCCGTAAGTCCCCAAGTTCTCTTCAATTTATTTTCTTTTAGCAAACTCATATCAATTTATTTTCTGTTAGTAATTTTTCATGTTAAACACTTAATCTTAAATCTTTCGAAATTTTGACTTATACTTTAGCTTCACTTAACAAGTAATTACCTAAATTTTTTCTCTCAACTTCCTTATGACCGAAGTATCTAAACCCTCCAAATAAAATATTTTCACTTAATATTATAAAGGATTTACATTAATCCCTAGCAAACAAATCAACCTAACCTAATCCTTGTATTATTTTACCAAATGTTCACTATATTCTACCTAGGATTCCTTGAATAAAAACTTAGAATTTAACCTTATCAAAATATAGAAAATATAACTATTTTATTTCATATTAAAAACAAATAACCAAAGTCATACTTAATTCATACATATACAAAAGATCCAAGCATTAGTTACAAGTGAATTATTACCACTTTTCAAGAAATAGACCAAGGCACCTTTGTCAAGGGAAGATTTCTCCAATTTCCTAAGAAAGACTTCACTCCAAGTACTAGAAATTATATTTGGATGATGAGGAAAGTAAGAAAAGGATCGAGAAGTAGGAAGAAAAATGGTCTGGCTAAGTATTTTATATTATGCATATAGATAAATATATATATATATATATATGTATATATATGAATGGCTTTTTGCTTTGTCTTGGTGTCGTTGTACATACTTTAGATTAAAATGTATTTTATTTATTCTATTTTATTTCCAGCAACCAAGTGTCCATCTAATCCTTAGGTTTCATCATTTCTTTTTTAGGCTTAGTTGTCATGATAATCACATGTTCTTATCCAAATCTTTTGACATAATACAAATCCAATAAAAACCAAACCACACGTGTATATATATAATACAAATCCGGCTACATCCCACGTGTATATATATATATATATATATATAAAACCAACTCTTTTCTTTTCCTTTCACATGTCTCGATTTCTCATGCCCCTTTATCTAAAAAAAAAATCTATATAAATACATACATATTCAGAATTATTTTCAAAGAATAATTAAAGAAATTATACACTAAATTGTTAGTATAGTATAAAATGTGTCGCTTCAGACACCCCCTTCCCTTAATGAAAAGCCCCCATTGGAGTAGTCTCATAGGTCTGACCTGGGGCTCGGTTCCAACCATTCTTTCTAAGGACAACCTCGCTCCTTGAGAAGATCAAAGGCCAGGATCTAAAAGAGTTCACGATCCAATTCATTCCCTCAAATCGGATGACAAAAGGTGAACTAGAATAGGCTGTTACCCATATATATATATATATATAAACATGAAATTAAAGATCAGGATGTTACAAGCCCTTTGGGTGAGAGCGCGTGGACACTACGCCAAAACTCCAATTTGCGTGTGAAGAATGCTACACATCTTCTGGCAAACCCTTTGACAGACTGAGAGATTGGTGGCTGAAAGATCTCTCCAAGAGGGGTGTGGTGGCGGTAGGATGTCGGAAAACCACGCAGACACTTCCCCCCCGACTTAGACTTGAAAAGGAAGAAAAAACAAAATAAATAAGCACCTGTTGTGGAGGAGGAAGAAAGTGGTGGCTTACAGGCTACCGGAAAAACCCATTCCTTTTAAGATCGAGATGCCAATAGAAGGAGCCCGGAAAACAACAATAAAAAGAACCCAAGAAAAACTCAAGAAACGCAAGAGATTGAGAGGGGAGGCAGTGATAATAGCTAGGGTTTTTAGAGATGAAACAGAGCTTCTCTCTCTAGCTAGGGATAAGAATCCCCTCTCTAAGCTACTCTATTGTCAATGTTGTAATAAAGTTGAGATCAAACAATGTGCACAAGCATTGTAATAAAGTTGAGATCTCCCAAAACTAGAAGATTACAAAAATCTATAATTTTGGTAATACCAGCAACCGTTTTTCTAAATATTTGCATGTAAAATAGAATGGTGAATAGTAATTTCCTTCCTACAAGGAGAAGCTTGCAGGTTTGGCCATCCAAGTGAAACTCACTGCATTAACTTGCTTCTATAGAATCATATCTATCGGATAGCTGCCAACGATACGAAAAAATCTTGCGAATTCCTGCTACAAAAGAGAAAAAAAATGGTAACATATCCTTATATACTTGATTGGATGAAAACAAACTTATCACTTGGATTTCTCAACAAGTGATGTAATTTATTGCAACCATATAAACCAGTGTTAACAACTTAAAGTAAACAAGATTATACCTCGAATTCAGTTTAAGAGGGATCCAACTTGGCTATGATAAAAACAAGAGATTCAGTTTAAAAGTTTCGAAATCCTCTAGAATAACCTACAAGCTTTTATTTATTTGTTTTTCTTTTTCTTGGCAGCCAAATAGAGCCAGCATAACATAATACTGAATTCTCCAGGTTTACCTGAACTTTCTTGGCAACAACTATTAATGAAAAAAAAAATGTTTCTTGCCAACAACTAGAGGTAACCTAGTTATCATGATTGAAAAAGGTAGTGATCTGAATCAACATAAAGCAAAGATGACACCAGAATTCTCTCGATTAAATAAATTCAGCATCTAAAACCTCAATTATCCTTTTCCTTTTAATCTGAACCTTCTTGGTAGCCAAACAAAAAGGGGGTATATATATGAGATACTAATACTAATTGATAATAATAAATTAACCTGACTTCACTCGTTATTCCGCAAAGATGCCGACCCAATAACCTGATTCGAAAACAAATAAAATTAGAAGCGGTAACCTGTTACCCGATAATGGGTAATATCCAAGAGTGTAGTATAGTTTTTTTTTTCATTCAATTTATTTTTTTTTAACATCTTCCACTTATGTTTGATTTTCAACAGGATGTTATTGAAAGCACAACTTTAGAAATTGCTGAAACCCAATCCCAAAAAATAGCGATGCATGATCAAGAAAGGGTAAGTGGATCCTATCTTTTTCTCCAAGTTTAATACTAATATCATTTAGGAGATTAATATTTTATGGATGAGTTTATTATTTACAGATGGAATTTGGGTTAGATGGATCACAACCGATATATTTTGAATTGGATGGATCACAAACAATATATTTTGAATTGGATGGATCACAATCGAAATAATGATGACTCTCGTTTGATGGATGGGTTCCTAGTGATATTTTTTTTTGTATGGTGAATACATTCCAACCTATTTTTGTGTATTGAATATATTTGAGGCAAATTTGTTGTGGATTGGATATTTTGGACATGTATTAAACTAAGTTATTTGAGGCAACTTTGTTATCTCTTTCTTTGGCATACACGTTGTGCAAGTTTGAGACAAAGTTGTCTTTTTCTGTAAGTAACGGTTGTGCAATACAAGTTGTGCATAATAATGAGGTCATTTTGGACATTTCAAGTATATATACGGATCATATGGAGTTTTTTTTTTTCGTGCTTGGGTTGGCCATTTTGGACATTTCGGGTATATATATGGACATTTCAGCTGGATTGTGCTGTTGAATTGTGTTTTGTTGATGATTTTTTAAAGACAGATTTTCTTTGTGCTAGGTTGATGATTTGGACAATTGATGATCTGTTGATGATTTTTAAAAGATGATTGAGTTTTTGGATTTATATCATGCTTTTGGATTGTGCTTTATGGTTATTGATTATGAGACCATGACAGGATCGAACATTTGTTATCACCTCACGGAAATTCATGTACATCTTTACTCTTTAGAGATTGTTATCAAATTCGATATTCGTTTTTTAATTAGATTGAGATAGATGGGGATTGAGATAGATAATTAGAGAGAGATGGGGATTGAGATAGATAATTAGATTCTTTAATTGTGTATTTGACAGTCATCTAATGATCTTTTTCCTGATCTAAATAGATTTAAACATAAAGAAATGAACAAAAGTTTGAAGATTGCAACTTTATCTCTCTTCTAATTCGATTGGGACATCTGATTCCAGATTTCACATATTTACAAACTATTACTCCAGGCACCTGCACTACCATCTGATTCCAGAATTCACATCTTAACAAGGACAGGCACCAACACAACATTGTTTATAGCCATGCAAAATAACATTGCATTTTTCACAAAACGGCTCCAAAATGCTCGATGGCTCATACAAATGTACAAGTCCAATACCTCAACACATTACTAAACGCCTTATTTTAGTTTCTTGTGCATTAAGCACCAACTGGTTTTAGCTTCTGCTTGACCTCTTGATCTTTCTTTAAGAGTTCATTCATTCTTCATGAAGTTGGAACTCACTGACTTCATTGCTATCCACCCACTTGAAAAACTTGTAATATGGTAATCCCTGATCATTTATTTTATAAGAACTATTCGAAACTTAATATATCATTATATATGAAAAATGTTTTAGACAACAAATAAAAACAAATAAATTTTTCCAGTGCCCCTTTGACCACTACTACACCTGTATAGTTTTCAAAGGAATTTATTTATTTTTTTTAGAAAATAAAAAATAAAATCTAATTAACCATTTAAGTCAAGAAAATGTGTAAGTCTACAATTGACGCCATTTAGATGTACATTCCCAAGCTACCACTACGTAGTTACAGAAACTAACTTATAATGCAGCAAAGGATAATAAAGCTCAGTGCTAAATAATGTTAGAACCAAAGGCCTATTTCAGATTTGGCAGAAACTGAATTGGTTTGTGATATGCGCAGCAAGGATGAAAAGGAAAACAGGGCAAAAGGAGGTAGATGGCAGACGCAAATATGGAATAATTCTGTGGTTTCGTATAATCATCTATGCTGTACAGTAATCAATATATAGAAAGAATCGTCTATAGCTATACAATGAAAAATACTGAAAAGTCCCTAAACTACCATACAATTGACAATTTATATCCTGCACGTTTGTTGAGAATTCTGTTGATGTTCCCTGGGTTGTTTAGCAATGTGGCAGATGGTATATCATTCCGTAATAGCCTAGAATATATAAACAATTAACTCAAAAGCTCAAGTTCTAGCCAATTGTAACACAAAAGATAATATGAGGTGAGTTTACCTTTTACTCAAAAACTCAAATTGGCTAAAAACTCAAACTCCAAAGCAACTCTGAAAACGACTTCAGCTTTTGAGTTTAACAATTGTAACTCAATAGCAACTTTGTGAACGAAATGGGTAAAAGCTCAATTCTAACTCAAAAGCAAATCTATAATGTCTTCGTGAACGAAATAGGTAAAATCTCAATTCTATAAAAAGTGTAACTCAAAAGTTCCCGATTCCTCAAAAGCATAATTTGTATTGGCTAGAGTTAACTCTATGAACATACCTTGATTGTTGAGGTTATCAAAAGAATGACCTCAGCCACTAGAGAGAAACCGATAAATGAGTAAGGATCAAAATAAGCCAACAGATCTTAACCAACGAAAACAAAAAAAAAACAAATTTGTCTCAACACTTACGAAATCATAATATTCATCGATTTCATTTTCTTCCCAGAAACAACGAAGAGATTCCCAGAAATAGGGTTGGGCTCGGTTCCTGGGGCTGGGGTTAGGGTTAGGGTTAGGGTTCGCGAGGAAGAGAGAAAGCAGAGTTCGTGGGGAACTCGAGGGATTGCAGAAGTTCACTGGAGGGAGAGGGGGGGACGACGGGTGGACTTGTGGAGAAGATAGAGACGAGCTTTCATTTTGGCAGGGACTGGGGATTGATTTTCCTGACGGAGAGAGACAATTTTAACGAGATGGGAGGAGTGGGGACAGACTCGAGCGGCGTCGTTCTAGTAACTGGTCCACGTAGGACGCGAAGCCGCGGCGGGGTTATGCCCGCGGTTTCGTATAGAGTTTTCCGAAATGACTTATCGTATTCCAGGCTTCCAGCCCCCTATTTCTCAGACGGGCCAGCCGGCGATGACCCTCTCGAGCCCCCAAAACGCGCTCGACCTCGTTGTACTCCAAGAGCCGGTTTCTGTTCGAGTTCGTCGCCGATATCATCGACTTTATCGCCTCTTCGTCGGCATCTCCACTCGAAAACCTTCGAGGAAGAAAGAAGCGCAGGGCTAGCCATGCGATGAGGTGAGGGAGAGGGACTCCGCCTGATTGAGCTGGTCGGCAAGCTTTTCGACCAAATCGACCACTTTAGAGGTCCCAAGCCGCGGGGGGACCCAGAAGGAGGAACCCAGAACAAACAGCAGCCAATCTGAGGTCGACTTCTGCACGATGATCAGGTGGATCAACTCGTCTGGCTTCTTCATCGCCAAGGCCGCGAATTCACCGTCATCTTCCGAAAAAGAGGAAGAAACGGCCGGAGGCCTTGAAGAGAGCGGATCTGAGAGGAGAGCGGTGAAATAGGCTTTGCGCGAGGATTCTGTACATCGGAGAGGAGACGGAGACTTATCGAGGTGGGTGTCAGAAGAAGCCAGAAGGAATATATCGAGGTACAGGGCGGTGGCTGTGCTTGGCTTCTTTGAGGTCTACGAAGACGAATGAGGAGAATGAAAGTCGAGAGACTGAGAGACGAAACGTGTAGACCGGTTCGGTGGTATTAGTGAACCCGGTCTACACGTCATGAGTGCAAGGGATGCAGCCTATAGCGGCTGCATATTCCCTCAGCCAGCCCAGCCATGTAACAACCTCCATGTAGCCAGCATGCATCACCTCCATGTAACAACCTCACCTCCAGATAACCACCTCTGCCATGCATCGTTCCACTAACATCTATAAAATGCGCTTTCCCTCCTGCTCTCTTCCTCCCCCTCCCCTCCCCTCCCTCAATTGCTGCCCTCTCTCCGTTTCCTCTCTCTCTCTCTCTCTGCGTAATGGTTGCGTTTTCCCCCTTCTGTGCTTTCTAGTTTTTCGGTTGGTCTTTGAGAAATAAATACTGATTTGTGCTCGGAATCACTTCCTCTAATATTTACCTTTTTTTTTTCACGATAGTGGTTCGGTGGAAGATGGAGAAATTAGCTGGTTCTCAAGAAGCTGGTCCTGAGTATTCTATTATCAGCAGGCGTGGAGTTGGAACCACTGGACGTCGCATACGCTTGCTCACCAACCACTTTAAAGTTTCTGTTGATTCTTATAAAGATGTAGTATTCTACCAGTACAGTGTATGTTTGTATTGTGCTTCTTTCACTTTATGTTGAATCCATCCATTGCATCAGCATGTTTTTTTTTTTTGTTTTAAATTCATTTTAATATGTAAATTATTAGATACCAGCCCCCAATGTTAAGATTTCAACCCCCCAATCCAGTAGATTTGATATTTGCGAAACTGTCGAACTTGCGTGATCGGCTTGGACTGGTGTTGTGTTGCCGATTATACTTAGGTTGACTTGTATGACTTGTATCTGAAGTTATTTGGAGCTTAGACTCGCCAGTGGGCTCATTGGGCTGTAGATTTGCCGTTGGTGACTTGGTCCATAACTGCATTGGAGCTTGCTGCTTGCTCACAGTCACTGAACTCAGCTTGCTCTTTGCTTTGTTGCCATTAGTTCAAGTTTTTAACACAATAGATTGTATTGTTCTAGACTTCTAGTTATCTTTATTTGAGTCTTTATTTATATAGAAAATTAATATAATTTGTGACTTGTATATTGTGCAAATATTATAATTTATATTTATATAGATAATAGATTTAGCCTAGAAAATTAATATACCTAGAAAATATATAGATTTGTGCTGCCGTGCATATATTATAATTTATATAATGTATAGATAATATATTTAGCTTAACAAATTAATATATATAGAAAAAATATATATGTGTATATATATCATTCGTGCATAATTTACTATCATAATAAGTTAATTCGTGCATATATATAGATTTGTGCATATATTATATATATAATGGATGAATTTTATTCTGTAAAAGATCGTCATTAAGTTTAATTTAAAGAAAAAATTTTAAGTCGATTGCCCTCTCAAACATTAAATTCAGCTTCCGCCCCTATTGATTCCATTGTTAATGTCATATGCTGAACTATTTGTAGGTTTCTATAACCTCAGAAGATAATAAGGCTGTTGAAGGTAAGGAAATAGGGAGAAAACTGATTGGTCGGCTCAGCCAAACTTACTCTTCTGAGCTTGCTGATGAAAAGTTTGTATATGACGGGGAGAAAAGTCTGTACACTGCTGGACCTCTGCCACATAACAAGTTTGAGTTCCAAGTCGTGCTTGAAGAGTCGATTGCGATATGGTATATCTTGCCTAATTATAGCATTTGTGATTCATTTATCTGTACAATTTTTACTTTACACTCCTTGTTCTGCAGTGACGAAACTGGGACTTCTGGTGGCACGGGGAGCCCTAAAGAGACTGGTAAACGGTTGAGACATTCTCTTCAGTCAAAGACTTTTAAAGTAGAGCTCAGCTATGCTGCCCAAATACCCTTGAGGTCCATTGCTCAGGACGCCTTAATTAGAGTCCTTGATAGTATCTGGAGGCAACAAGCTACTGATCGGTGCTTATTTCTCTCTTTGTTGTATATTTATCTTTTATTTAATGTTTTGGACGTATCGGCCATATACATACTGCTGTTTGCTATAACTTTCTTAAACTATGGTTTTGAATTTCCAGGGATTGGTTTTGGGCAAGGCAGTCATTTTTTTGTGATGACCCAAGATATTTCATTGATATTGGAGGAGGTGTACAAGGAGCCCGGGGTTTCCGTTCTAGCTTTCAAGCAACTCAGGGTGGCTTGTCTCTTAATATGGGTATAGCACTTTTTCTTTGTGGTGTAAACTTCATGTTCACAAGACTTGACAGTTACTTGTTGGTAGTGCTGCTTTTTTAAATTTCTTTGTGCAGATCTTTCTACGACATTGATCCTAAAACCTGGACCTGTGATTGATTTTCTGGTGGCTAACCAGAATGTGCCGGGACCTCACAGGATTGATTGGTTAAAGGTTAAAACCTGCTAAATCTTGTGTGAAAGATTCAAACTCCATAATTGGATTTTAGTGAAATTTTGAGCCTGTGATCATTTTCAGGCTAAGAGAATGCTGAAAAATCTGAGGGTTAAGACACTACATCGAAACGCGGAATTTAAAATCATAGGCCTGAGTGAGAAGCCCTGCAATGAGCAATTGTATGTGCTTAGTTCTAAAATTATTTTGCCCCCTTCTAGTTTTTCCCTGTGCTTCACACCTGAATAACTTCCTAACTTTGATCTTACTTTCTCCAAGATTTCCTTTGAAAGTCAAAAATGGTGAAAGCGGAAATGAAGGACAATCCGTTGAGATCACTGTGCTTGACTATTTTGCCAAACGGTATGATAGGAAAATTGTCCAGTCTGCAAACCTGCCATGCCTTGATGTTGGCAAGCCAAAAAGGCCCACGTATCTGCCTCTGGAGGTCTGGAATATATTATATGATATAATATTGGGACTAACTTCATTTCAATTTTATCTTCTCTTACCAATATTCTATTTGCTTTCATTTATTTTCCAATTTTCGGTGGTTCAGCTCTGTTCGCTTGTCTCTCTTCAACGCTATACAAAGGCATTATCTTCAATGCAGAGGGCATATTTGGTTGAAAATTCAAGGAAAGAGCCTGAGAAACGAATACAAATTTTAACTGATAATTATGTAAGTTGTCTGTGGCACCTGAGAGCATATTTTGTGTTTTATGGATGATGAAATTTTTTTGTTGGCTTGATTTGGCAGGCCATGAAAAATTACCGCTATCATGTTGACCCAATACTTGATAAGTTTGGTATTTCTATAGCAAAACGATTGACTCGGGTTGGGGGCCGTGTCCTTGAGACTCCAAAGGTATGAACTCACTAAAATTGGTGCGGGCGCTTGTGGGAGGGAGAAAGAAGGACGATGGGAATGTTAAGAAGTGTCTTTTTCAATCAATGTGACTGCTTGTGTGCATACTAAGGGATTTGTATTTCTTTGTAATTCACAGTTGATGGTCGGTAACAGTGATGATTGCATCCCGCATAATGGACGGTGGGATTTTAATAACAAGGTATTGCTTTGATGACAGTCCTGTTTTAGATGACATCAATTTTCTCTGTAAGAAAGAAGTTCTGTTTATCCTGTTCTTATTTGCATAATCTACATTTGATTAGCTGATTTAGATGACAGTCCTGTTTTCCTGCATTGCAGCAATTTTGGAAACCTGTTCAAATTAGCAGTTGGATTGTTGTCAATTTCTCTGCACGCTGTCGTAGTACTTACATTTCAAAGAGGCTTATTGAGTCTGGAAGAAATAAAGGCATCGTAGGTTACGGCACAACTGTTCTGGACTACACCTATTTATCATTCTTTCCTTTGTTTTTAACCCACTCTAATACATGTGCAGCATATTAGACCCCCACATACACTGATTGAGGAAGATGAACAAACTAGAAGAGCCAGCCCTGTTGCAAGAGTTGAAAAGATGTTTGAACGGGTGATGGGGGCACAAATTTCTTCTGGTCGCCAGCTGGAATTTATCCTTTGTGTCTTGTCAGAGAAGAAAAACTCTGAAATTTATGGTATGCCTTCGTTCTCTTTCATGCCTTACCTCTGCAGGATTTACCTTGCCTTGATGACATAATCAGTTAATGTTGCTTTACATATTCAAGGGCCTTGGAAGAAGAAAAGTCTATGTGACCATGGCATATTCACACAGTGCATTTCCCCTAATACTAAAGTCAATGATCAGTACCTCACTAATGTGCTTCTTAAAATAAACTCTAAGGTAAATGTGGAATCTGAGAGTGATATTTACATATTTTATTTGCTTATTCATATTGATAATGTTCTACTATAAGTTTTTCTTCTGTTATCTTTTTCAATCTTCTATATAGCTTGGAGGAATAAATTCTTTGTTGGCCATAGAGCAGCCCTCAAGCGTTCCTCTAATACGTGATACCCCTACCTTGATTTTGGGAATGGATGTCTCGCATGGGTCTCCTGGTCGATCAGATATCCCATCTATCGCTGCGGTAATTTCCTATGCATTTTATTTCTAACATATTGACCAATGGCTGTTTTTTTATTATGTTTTTGCTGCTTAAACAAGTCTTTACTTTCAGGTTGTTGGTTCTCAATGTTGGCCACTGATATCAAGGTATAGAGCATCTGTAAGGACACAATCACCCAAGGTGGAGATGATTGAAGCTTTGTACAAGCCTTTGGAAGATGGAAGTGATGATGGTATTATCAGGTACATCAAGTTATATGTTATCATCAAGATCAACATTCATAAGCACCTAAAAATATCTTTCTTACCAGTTATTTTTTGATAAAAAATTCCGATGTTTTGTCAATTAGCATCACAATTGGGCTATTTTATGTTACCCTGTTATATGTTTTCTCTTAATGCTTAAATGACTACAGGTTACCATTCTACTTTTAGATTAAATGCTGTCACTGTGCATGAGACACCTGTGTTTATTCTTTCTGTTTGAATACTTTGAATCTTATGCATGTTCGCTAGTATCTTTTCAAAAATTTCAGGTCCTTACCCCATATATCAGACAGTCATAAGATGTAATAAAAGATTGTCAAAATTTTCTTCAATTTTTATTGCATTGCAGAGAACTGCTTGAAGGCTTCCATGAAAGTATCCAGCAGACAAACAAATCAGCTCAGATTATTCTTTTCAGGTTTCAATAGATTTGTTTATTGATTTTGGTATTTGGTTTGTTAAATAATTGGTAACATTTCTTTTAAAAATTAAATTGTAGTCCCGGATAGAATTCTGTTGAAGCATTAAAGGTCAAGTTTAAATTTATCAGAATTTTTG
Organism: Platycarya strobilacea; assembly: GCA_036898215.1. Lineage (NCBI taxonomy): Eukaryota > Viridiplantae > Streptophyta > Magnoliopsida > Fagales > Juglandaceae > Platycarya > Platycarya strobilacea. The sequence goes on from CM072550.1 coordinate 33,276,680, forward strand.
TTAGAAGAAGTTTATGATCTCCATCTACCATGTTCTATTTACTAGTTGAGGGAAAAAGGAAAAAAATGTTAGAAGAAGCTGTGTTAAAACTACATAAATCATGTACAAATGGCCCTCTGAGAATACTGATCCAAAAAAATGGCCCTCTGAGAAGACAATGAATATGGGAAGAGACTGACATATGTTACACGTTCAAAATGCAGAGTACAACTAGTATTCACAAAATGGCTTGGTTACGTTCCTTTTTATTATTATTGTGGTGAAATAGTATCCCTTTTCTTGGATGAAAAATCATATTTTTTTTTTTTTATGCAAGAATGTATTATCTTTTCTTTTTTTTTTGTCCGGAATAAAGAAATACTTTGTGTAGTTTGACTTGTTTTGGCTTAGTTTCAGAATGAAATGGTAGTGCTTCTCTGGCTTCTATGTTTTTTTAAATGTTAGGATTTAATATTAACATGATAACAGATTCCTGTAGCTTAGCTTCGTAGCTTTTGCATCTGATGTGATACAATTTAAATTGTTTTGCTTTTGGTGCACATTATGAATTTCTTTTATGAGCATTTTTGTCAGATATTAACTTTACTTTTGGGTGTTTTTAATACTCATAACACGTATTTTTCTCTCTTTACAACTCTTTTTTTGTAGGGATGGAGTGAGCGAATCACAATTTAACCAGGTTTTGAACATCGAACTCGATCAAATCATAAAGGTTCTAGACAACTGTGTCTTTCTTTTCTTAATTTTCATATCTAGTAGTGTCTCAGTGCATTTAACTTTAGTCTTCATGGTCAAATCTTATAGTTTTCTGCCTCCCATTTCCACCTATCAAAAAGAAAAGAAAAACAAATGTACTGCCTATATCACGCAGTATTTTTCTGTGGGGCTGCCATTTTATGTTAATGTAAAAATGCTGGGCTTATGATGGTATGCACTGTGCAGGCTTTTGTTCTCATTGACCTTCCACATTTAGATGTTATCTTCTCTAATTACAGGCATGCCAGCAATATTATGAAGGTTACATTCCCAAGTTCACAGTGATTGTGGCTCAGAAGAATCACCACACAAAGCTATTTCAAGCTGGATGCCATGAAAATGTTCCACCCGGTCTGCTACTTTTAAGATACTATATGTACTTATGACCTACTAGGTTTTTATTGACTTTCTATCTCTCTCTCTCTCTCTCTCTCTCTCTCTCTCTCTCTTCAGGGACTGTTGTGGACACAAACATTGCGCACCCTAGGAACTATGATTTCTACATGTGCGCCCATGCAGGGATGATTGTAAGTTTTGTTTAAAAAAAAAAAATTAAGCCCTTGTTTTGATACAGAAATGGATTTAACTCATCTCATTATTATAACTTTCGCAAATTTTCATACAAAACATAATAAACAATTCAACTTTTTTCAAATTATAAAATAATAATATTATTAAAAAATAATATTTTATTCAATTTTAAAATTTTATCTAAAACCATCTCATCTCATTTCACTATCCAAGAGAAGTATATTAATATGTACCTGCATTTGAATTCTGCTTACAGGAATGAAAAAACATAGCAGCATGCAAAGATATTTAAGTGGATTACATCTACATTTTTTTATTAATGTTCTCATCTTTAGACTTTTATAAGCAAATTGATTCTTGATTAAGCATTTGGAAACTTTGTTATACCTTCTTGCTGGATGCATGATATGGGTGTGATAGTATCAGACTTAAGGGTGGATTCTGAAATTGTGAATTCAAGCCTTACTGGATGCATGTGTATAATTTGCAAATCAGAAAAAGGAAAAAGGAAGCGTGTAGTGTTGTCTGAATCCCAACTGCTTAGGGCTTAGCATGATCTGCCTTTTTCCCATTGCCGCCTACATGATATTCTCATTCAAGCAGCTTCCAACCATTCTTTTTTAATGTTTTCTCAACTGGAATAGGGAACTTCTAGGCCAACACACTATCATGTCTTGGTCGACGAGATTGGTTTCTCTCCTAATGAATTGCAAAATCTGATCCACTCGTTGTCATATGTGTAAGCTTTAAGTTCCAGTTACTTCCATTCCATATGAGCGGATTCCATATACCTCTTCAGCTAAAGTTATTGTCCACTTTTGGATTTTTTTCAGGTACCAGAGGAGTACAACTGCAATTTCAATTGGTACTTTGATCACTTTTATGCTGCTTGAATTATTTACCTTTTCACTAAAGTATTATGAAAAGTTAACTTTTAACTGCTGCTTTGCTATTGTTTCTCCAACTCACACACTCATTTTCGTTCTCCAGTGGCGCCCATACGTTATGCCCATCTTGCTGCACATCAGATGGGGCAGATCATGAAGGTTGAAGATTTAGCGGAAACCTCTTCAGGAAGTGACACTTCGGTGGAGAGTACCCCCATTTCGGAGCTCCCGAGATTGCATGAAAATGTCAGGAAATCAATGTTCTTCTGCTGAGGCAGTGTGTCACGCGCATGGCAAGCTTATGGGCTGAATCACTTACGGACCAGGGGCGTGAAGTGTTTGGGCCAGGAAGCTTGGGTGGGCAAAGGGGCTACGAGGCCCAGTTATCTTTCAATTGCGTTACTAGGCCTTTTAAGGCATGTTAATATGTCCAAATACAATTTAGTTCTTTTATAATTGATTCAGAGCTTAGGCGGTGGAGATTGGGCTATAAGTAGCCTTAGCATGTATTTTTACATCTTATCGAAAGTTCCAAAATCTATACCATCAGAAGCACATTTCTCCACATCTCTCTATTTTCTCTCAATTTTCGGAGATTTCTCCCTCTCTAAGTGAGCAATTTAGCCCTACTTCTTCCCTAAATACATCAATATTGTTACAAGTGATATCAGAGATTTCAATCTCACTGTGCCAATCTTTCTTACGTCTACTTCATTAATCCATGGAACTAATCATGGATTTACTTTTTCAATTGCAACAAAGTTGTGAAATGTTTCAGCAACAGTTAAGGAGATTTGACGATAAAATTGCTATCATGAAAAGAGAAACCAACGCAGCAATGGATGAATCTATGGATGAGATTTCTACATTAATCAAAAATACTATCCAAGAAGCAACCGAGATTGAGACTATTCTTCTGTCATTTGCTAGGGTTACAGGGGTAAAAATGAGGAAGAAGAGTTCAGGAGTTTATTTTTTGGTGGAGGTTCAGGAAAGCGAAGGAGGGCTATGGAAGAAAATAGCCTCCTCCGATAACACATTGCTTCAAGCCTATTCACCGAAGAATATTTTCGAGAGTTTACTTGGATCGAGACGTTGGGCTCAAGCTAATGCATCACCATCACCTTCGAAAGCTCCAAAAATGGCATTCCTTCTCCTGTTTCTAGCAACGACAAGCAAATGATACTCCAGGACACGTCTATGCAGCTGAGAGAGAATCAGAGAAGTCAAAAGCTTTTTGCTCTTCTTGTGTTTGAATTTTTGCCGCTATGAGGTGTTTCGAAACTCTTTGATAGAGGCAAGAATCAAGAGAGCATGAGGAAACTTCGTGGGAGGCTTACCATTAATTGAAGAAAACCTACCCATACCTCGTGGCGAGGTGTTCTAAAGAGGAGAGTTTTGTCACACGCGTAGCAAGCTTATGGGTTGAATCAGTTATGAACCAAGGGCGTGAAGTGTTTGGGTCAGGAAGCTTGGGTGGGCAAAGGGGCTACGAGGCCCACTTATCTTTCAATTGCGTTACAAGGTCTTTTAAGGCATGTTAATATGTCCAAATACAATTTAGTCCTTTTATAATTTATTCAAATCTTAGGTAGTGGAGATTAGGTTATAAATAGCCTTAGCATGTATTTTTACGTCTTATCGAAAGTTCCAGAATATAATACCATTAGAAGTTCATTTCTCCACGTCTCTCTATTTTCTTTCTCAATTTTCGGAGATTTCTCACTCTCTAAATGAGCAATTTAGCCCCAATTCTTCTCTAAATACATTGATATTGTTACACAGTGCTGATGCTATGTTTCATTACTTCTTGTTGTGTTGTAATAAGGAACTCATAGGTCGGGCTTAACTTGTGTTGTGGGTTAAGTTTCGTGTCTGTTATTAAGTAGGGCCTTTTAGGTTTACAGTTCATGGCTTGTTATCGGGCTTAGCCATGGCCCAGTACTAGTTTAGCCCATTATCTGTGTAAAACTCTCTTTCTGTAGGCTAAGGAGTGTCACATGTTTTTTTTTCTAAAAACTGTTAATCCGACATAAAATTTTTGATTTTAATAATAAAATAAATAACATTTATTTCAAAAAAAAAAACTGAAGTTCTAATAAAATGTCTTTCAAAAATATTAATTGAAATAAATGAAAGTAAATTTGTGTCATAAAGATACTTATTTTTAAAAATACTGAAAATTCCAATAAACTGCTCAATCTATTGCTGGCCTGCTTGCTCGCAATAGTCTTCTTCCTCACCTGGGTAGTCTTAAGACAAGAAAATAAATTAAAATGAGTCAGTGACTCAGTAAAAAATCCACTATAACGTAAGATAATACTACAGAAAATTTTCATAAAATTTATTTTGAAGTTTGAAAACATGATGATATATGTTAATGCTCATGCTATGCATAACTAAACTATTTGATTTAACTGACTAACTGACTTAAATTGACCAGTCTAAATTAATTGATTGATCTGACTAAACTTTTTAACTGATTTAACTAAATTGATTTAACTGAACTGATTTAACTAAACTGTTTTAATTGAACTGATTTAACTGAATTGATTTAACTGAATTGTTTGGCCAACACATTTAACCATATGTGCAAGGTTGTGCACCGGTTCCACTTTCTGCTACAGCAACGAGAGTCGTTGATAGTACTCTAAAGTACTATAGTGGATCACGCTTAGGTCTGTGACTTGCACATCCACTCTGATCTAATATGTATTAGTACCATGCATTTAAATGATCATCTGAATTAATTGATTTATTGAATTGAATAACTGATCAGATCTATCCTAATATTATATTTGAACTTAATTTAATTGATTTGACTTATGTACTATAAGATACATAATATATATTAATATAAATAACTATAATTATATATAATTTTTTTAAAAATGATGTTGAATGATATGATTGTATGTTATGTTGTGCTGAATGACCTACTTGCATGATGAGATGAGAGGTATATAAAAATTGTTATTAAACAACTGACTTTACTAATAATATAATCTAATGTTGGGTCAAATTTACATATGCTGTTTCTTAAATTCTACTTCTTAGCTCAACGTTACCGACATAGGCGGTGATGTGCGGCGGCTTTGGGTGGCTGGGCGAGGGTCATCGGCGCTTCAGGGGCTTCGTGCGGTGGTTTCCATCGAGGTATGGTGGCTATCCAAGGAGGACGTGGGACTATTTTTCCCTTAGCATTGCTCTGTTTCGGTATGGTTAAAACAGAGCACCATCTTACGTCCAAATCGATCGCTGAGCATCCTTGGATGGTCTCCATGTGCATAGGTGGCTTGCTGGGAAGATGAGGGGTATGGGTAAAAATAGAGGTCTGGTTGTTCACGGTGGAGGGAGAGGCAACGTGAGAGGCTATATGTGGTGCAACATTGAGCAAGGGTGTCTATGTTCCTCTCAGTCCAGGGCAGTGGCAACGCGGCTAGGTTTTCTCTGGCGGCACTGTCTGTGCGGTTCCGACGTGGTGGGGCCTCAATGAAGGCATTGTGCAGTGGCTCATGATGGGAACGGGAACTACTCTGTTTTCAGTGTATTAAAACAGGGGTGTCATGCTATGTTTGAACACACAGTGGACTATCCTTCAGTGTCAACAGCGTGATGCTTGGCAGTGGGTTTCGGTGGAGGTTAGGCTATGCACGACGGCAGAGGGAAGAGGAACGGTTGTTGTGGCATTGGGTGGTGGCTGCTTGGTTGAAAGGAGGGTGGTGCAAAACAGGGGACTTATAATGTGCTGCACGCGGTGGTGCTAACGTGATGCTCGGCAGCTTGTGAAGGACAGTGATTTGCTGTTGTAGCTCGCCCATGGAGGAGATGCGGTGGCATGTTGTGCGTGCCTGGAGGCTTGTCGATGCAGCGACGTGGTGCTTGGAAAATGTGGTGAAGTGCATGGAGGGACACGGCATAGGGTGATTCTCATGGCTGGGTAGTCGGTGGCGTGAAGGGAAATGTTGGGGTGCTAATGGCGTGGACGAGCAACTTAATCTAGGGTTCAAGTGATCAATACGTGCATGAGGGACAGTGTTATTGTGAAGTTAACGTGTGAAATAGAAAGGCGACTAAAAACAAACCCTAGAAAATAGGGACGAATAGATGTGCATGGAGTAACTGACTTCAAGATTTAAACTATTTAAAACGATAGTCGTTAGTTAGGAGAAAAAAAATCCAATTAAACTGAATTCCATTATAAAACTTATTTCAAAATAATAATAATAATAATAATAATAATAATAACATCTTACTTCATCTATAAAAAATTTTTTTTAATAATTATAGTCAAAATAATATCTATAATAAACATCTGTATTTAAAATATAATCAACGTATTAACTCATATAATCCGATAAAAATAATGCTATATACAAGAGAATTGCAAAAATAATATTTAAAATAAATAAATGAATCTCGAATTTAATACTTAAAATAATTAAAAATAAATAAATTTCGAATTTAAAGTTGGGATGTTACAATTTGCCGAGGGCATTTTAGTCTCTATGTTCTATACAAGTGTAAGGCGGTTACAAATTCCTTTTTCTTCGAATACCAGAGTTCTCATTTTTCTTCTCATTTTTCCTCAAATGACAGGTTTTTCTATATGCACTACCGGGTCGAGATAATTTTTACAAGTTGGTTTTTTTTTTTTTTTTTTGAGTTTGACTCGAGGGCCAAAACTTAGAAGGAAGCCTGTTTATTTTTCTTTATCCTACTGGGCCCAAATAATTTTTTTAGCAAGATCCAAAGTTTTTGAAATAGGCCTAGAGGCCCAAGCCTGTGAGAACAACACCCCCACGTCGTGTTCCCATGGCGGTTTCCTTTTACACAGCCTTACTCTTTCCTTCATTTATTGGATTCAATATGTTCTAATGGGCTGTAAGTTTGGTCTGAGCGATTCTTCCTTCCACTAGGGTTCTTGAGCCCGACGTGACATTTATGAGTAATTGGCCCAAGAGAGCCGGCTGAAGTAAAAGGCTTGATGGGATTAGACAAGTTAGCTTTACCTGTTATAGCTTTACCTCTCGTAGTTGTATAAAAAGTAGTAAAAAAAATTATGCATGTATTATTACTCTTTTCATAAAGTCCTTGCCTCCTCCTTCATTTATCAACATTCGTGTGAACATACTATCATTGTGCACTCTATGATAAACTTATTTTCCCCCTTTCATCTTTGATACTTGGAAAAATAGATCACCTCACATACCATAATTCATGTTTGTGGCAGATTAGGAAGAACGATCGACTCCATATTTAACAAAAGAAAAATAACCCAATATAAATATATAGGGAAAACTAGTAGATGAAGAGGAAATTCTCTGGGAAGACCAAGCTGTACGTAAGGATAATCATACGTGATAAAGGCTCTATCTCTCGGCTCCTACGTCTCCCTCATTCATGCTTTTTGTGTAGGTGAGCCCTTACAGTCCACTCCACAAACTAAACTTTCACCCTAAGCCACCCCCCCCCCCTTCCCTCAATTAAAACAAAGCCATTCCCAATATTCTTTGAAAATATTCAGCAATTTTTCTTCATTTTTACCCCCAAAACAACTAAGATAAAAAGTATTTACAACTTTACCAGAAAAAGAAATGTTATCCTTCTCCTTATTTCTTGGTATAAAAACTAAAGTTCCGTTTGTATTGAGAAATCATTTCATTATTATAATTATTTCAAATTCTCACACAAAAAAGAAATATTTTAATCATAAATGGGTTACATAAAAATAATCTCATAAACTGATTTACTTCGTGTGGTTTGTCTAATTGTAAAGTATGTATAAAACGTATAAACTATGAAAATGTGGTGCCCAAGTGAGCTGAACAGCAGCAGTTAGTTGAATTTGCCAACATACCAACCTTGAGAAAATAGCTATCTTACCAAAAGTGGCCCATCTTGATCCCTTATCAAATTTACATCCAATATATTATAAGGAAAGCAGCGAAATTTACACCGTAGCATTGAGAATTTCTACTCCATACTACAAGGTTAACTTCTACTGCAAAAGTTTTGATGGTGTTAAACTAAAAGGGGTGAAATCTACTGTAACTTCATAATTATAAAGTGAAATGCTTTGTTGTCATAGCTTTTTGTAAAATATATATTTGTTCTTTGTTTTGTAAAGTAAAAGCCAGTTGGTTTCAAATTCATACCTTTAAAGCGAGCCATGATGATGACCACCTAATACAGGAGAAAAGAACCATCATTGCTAGTCAAAAAGTGCAAAAGAAGACAGAAATAAGAGAGCCTTACACATTAGAGAAGAAAGGGTGTTGAGGATACAGCTATGGCAACGCCTAAACAGATGTTAGAGCAGCAACAATCGCAGATGCAGCGTGTGAAGACTTCGGGAATCATCACTAGCCATGGGAGCCCTCCAAAGGAGGACAAGGAAGAGGACATGTCAAGATCAGTGCTGGCTATGTTCCGCGCTAAGGAAGAAGAAATTCAGAGGAAGAAGATGGAGGTTAGGGACAAGGTTCATGCTCAGCTGGGCCGCGCCGAAGAAGCAACTAAGCGCCTAGCCGAGATTCGGGAAGTAAGTAGAATCAATATTGCCACACTATCATGTCTATGTCTGCAAAAACCAAAAAATTGTGCATCATCTACCATAAATCATATAGCCTTTACATAGATAGGGCTGGCAATGCAGATGAAACAAATGTGAATGAATATATGTAACTTGAAGAAACAACTCATTATTCATATATAATATTAATATGTACTAATCCTTCTGATTTGCATATATTAATTAGAAAAAAGGTAGAAGTTAGGATCTGAAGATCAATAATATTCTAAAGAAGTGGATGGTTTCAAATGGTTTATTCTGGATTACAGGCTCCTGCACATTTTCCACTACTTCTGTTGATCTAAAAAAATAATCCAGTTTTGGCATCTATCTGATTGGAATTAAATTAAATTTCAAACTGAGAAATAATGATCTGTTGTTGTTATGTATGTATGTATGTATGTATGTATGACTTGTTATTGATGATGTATGCTGGATTCTTTCAACCAATAAAATCATATATTCAATTAGGAACTTGAGGCTCTCACAGATCCAATGAGGAGGGAAGTTGCACTTGTTCGCAAGAGGATAGATGTAGTTAACAAAGAGTTAAAGCCACTGGGGCAGAGCTGCCAAAAGAAGGTAGAATTGAATTTATTTGTGGCTTTCTTTTCTAAAAAAAAATATTTTTATTTCAAAGAAGCTAAAATAAAATTGTTTTTACTTTTGAAAGTTGGCCTAAAACTTGTTTATCTGTTTGTAACAGGAGCGAGAATACAAGGACGCCCTTGATGCTTTCAATGAGAAAAACAGGGAAAAATCTCAACTAGTTTCCAAATTAATGGAGGTGAATACTAATTCCAGATATCTAGATACCTGCATTTTGAACTAATATTTAAAAATCCTAAATTAAATTTGTACCCACATATTTAGTTTATTGACAATTTTTTTGTTCTCAAATTCTTTTTTCTCTTCAGCTGGTGGGTGAAAGTGAGATACTGAGATTGAGAAAGCTGGAGGAGCTGAGCAAAAATGTGGACACCCTGAAATAAGATAGATGCGTTTTTTTTTTTCCTTATAAGAAAACTAAGAGTTGTGTTATTATTGTACTGTTGTAATTAGATAGATAACAGCTTTTCATGACATTGGTATTTGTGATTGCTTTGACTGTCTGTATTTCACTGTTTGTCTTTGTACGGTTTTCTGATTTAGGATTAAATGCCCACCAAGAGTGTCTCTGTCTGTCCCAGAACAACAAATAATTCAAGTATTCTCTATCTTCTTTAATAGAAATAGAAATAGAAATAGAAATGTTCCACATGCGGCCCCCTCTCCCTAAAAGTTGTATTCTGCATTTAAGAAACCAAGTTATTCTATCTACAGATATATCTAAATCTAAAATGTATAAAAATTACGCATTCGTTTTAAAAATAATAATAATAATTATTATTAAAAAACTCATTTCTATTTACGTAAATCCCATATTTTACTTATTTTTTTCAAAATAATTATATATCATTTACACATTTTAGAAGTGCACATATCATTTTTCTTATAGTCAAGATGGAGGTGCATGTATTTAAATACACCCATCTTGCTAAGAAAGTAGAAAACTAATAAAGACAACTTTATTAAAATTATCGGCCTCTTGGTGCTGAAAAGAAACATGTACCGTTTGTACCATTACAGCTCGTAACTTATGTGCAAGTAAAAGACAAACGGTATTAACTAGAAGTAGTCTCTAACTGAATGAACAAAGGTTATATCCGTCAAATCTGGAGAACCACATATAAAGTCTGAGAACAACTGGTACCAAACAAGTTGAAGCTGAGATTCGTTTATGCAGTATCCAAACAAAAAGATAAAGAGCAGATTAAAGTTCCAATTTCCGTTGGGAACAAGCCTGCAACTAGGCAATTATTTCAGCAAACAAACAAGATCCTTGAAGAAAATCACTATGCAATCCAGGAGTCTAAAACTTATTAAATTTGACCGGTGAAACATTCGGGCCATCTCTATTGAAAAGAGAATTCCGCTTCATTCCTTCTTCCCGATCCCGTGAGACATATTATAGATCCCTCGTCCCTGGTAAAATGCACGTGTTGCAAATTAGAGCAAGAAATGCATATATGATATATTCTAATTTTCTTTATGAAGTTCTTCGTAAGACTGGCATGCTGGAACTCACAATCATGAAAAGTGCAGTGGCCGCCAAAGCAGCAGGAATGGCAACAGAGGTGATCTTATCAAGTGGTCCTTTCAGGTAAGTGTGCTTGTGGATGCTTTGGTAATATCTTTGCTTCTCAAGAAGCTTCTCCCTTGGTCGAAATGGTGGTTCTGTGACGTCAGCCATGCTGCTGTACAAGTTCAAAAAATGGTAGCTGAAATCACGTTACTTAAAATGATGCATGGGAGTTTTAAGCCATGCCCATTCCATGTAATGAGGCAAAAATCAACAGAAAAAAAAAAACCAGATAGATCCCTGTAAAGCAAAATTTATTATTATTGTATGAATAAACCAGCATAAAATACAAAAATACACCTAAACCACAAACCAAAAGAAAAGTTGGGTAACCACTTCTCTTTTCATTAGACACATGCCACTCGTTCAAAACATACCCAAAGAAAGATATAGGTTATGCAGAAATCTTGTGTTAAGCGGCACTCGAATTTGTTTCTGCACAAAATGAATGGCAATAACTTTTACACTTGGCCCTGTTACACTTCATTGTTACAGCTCCCACGGTGATATATGAAAAGCATAACCCTATGGAACTGTGTTTATGGTTTCATTTTAAAAGGCAAAGAAAATTGGGTAACCACTTTTCAATTGCAAGGGCACAGAATTTAGTCTTATAGCAACCCCGTCAGTGAAAATGAAGCAAACTCACGACCTTGGAAAAGGGAAAAAAGTGCTACCCTAGAATTTTTTTAATGCCAGAGTTGAAAGCACTAAATAGCAACTTGATTAAAAACCCATTTATAATTGATTAATAACCTGATATTCTCACGGTAATCCGTCACTCGCTTCTATATCTCCCTACACCCTCAAATGCAAAACCCAGGACTGAAGCTTTTTCACATCAGAATTTGTAACAGCTATGGAACCAAAAGCCAACTAAAGCAACTGAAGCTGCTCACAAAGCAGGGAAACCCCTCCTAAAAAGCTACCAGATCATAGCTCCCACCTACTAAAAGCCAAAGCACCCTGAAAGAAGTCTCTCAAGAATTAACTCCAGCAATTACAGCCAAATCTACTCAATTAATGTTATCTACACATAAACAAGCTAGCTCTAATCTAGAACATAAACGGGTCACAACCAACCATAAAGGGCATGAGATTAGCCACAAAAGCTAAAAACGCACACACCAGGTTCAGCAAAACGACTACTAAAATCTCGAAGACAAAAAATGATATAACATAGCTAGATCAGATCAGCCCAATAAAGCTAAATGCTGCTGAGTCCAAAGGAACCGTCCAGGGTATCAGATTCAGCAGAGGGGGGCACTAGCTTATCTCACTTATTGTCTGCTGACAATTGTATGCTCTTTTGTAAAGCTGACATACAGCAGTAGAATGTTCTGAAAGGCATACTCAAGGGTTATGAAGAAGCTTCGGGACAAAAGCTCAACCTCCAGAAAACTTCTTTATTTTTCAGTACCAATGTCAAGAGGGAAACAAAGGCTGAACTGGCTAGAATGATTGAAGCTAGAATCTGTGATGAGTCAGAACAGTATTTGGGTCTACCTTCCATGATAGGGAGAAGGAAATATGATGCTTTTACCGGCATTAAGAGAAGAGTGGAAAGTCGAATCAAAAGCTGGAATAATAAGACTCTCTCTCAAGCAGGCAAAGAGGTGCTTATTAAGGCAGTTCTACAGGCAATTCCAACGTATGCAATGGCTGTTTTCAGGTTTCCTAAGAAGTTGTGCAAGGATCTCTCGAGCATGATGGCCAAATTCTGGTGGGGTCATTTAGATAACAAGAACTAGATTCGTTGGAAGCAGTGGCAAAGTCTGGGCAGTTTTGGAGATATGGAAGCTTTTAACCAGGCTCTACTTGCTAAGCAGTTTTAGAGATGGTTGGTTAACCCCCACTCTCTTGTGGCTAGAGTTATGAAGGAAAAATATTATAAGTCAAGAGGTTTGCTAAATACCAATCTGGGCTATTCAGCTTCGTTTATTTGGAGAAGTATTTGGGGTGTAAGATCTCTTATAAAAGCTGTGATTCTTTGGAGGGTAGGTAATGGGAGGACCATTAAAATATGGGGGGATAGCTGGTTGCCTACACAGTGGACCCATCAGGTTCAATCTAAAGTTACAATTCTCCATAAGGGATCTGTTGTGTCTGAGTTGCTGGATGACTGGGGCAAATGGCAGGAGCAACTAATTGATGCTGTCTTCTCGAAGGAGGAAGCAGATACTATTAAAAGTTTGCCTACAAGTAGCAGAGGCTCCAGTGATAAGATAATTTGGAGTCCATATAAGAAGGGATTTTTTTACGGTAAAATCTGCATATCACCTCCAAAGACAGTTGAACCAGCTCAACCTCGGGGTATCTTCATCAGAGCAGCAGCCTAATCCTACTTGGAAATTGCCATGGGACTTATTGGTGCCTAATGGGGTTAAGGTATTTCTTTGGAGGGCACTCAATGATGCTTTACTTACCAAAAGTAATCTTGTGAAGAGGCGTATCATTGAGGAGGGATTGTGTCCTTTATGTAAGCAGGATGAGGAGGATGTTGGACATTTGTTGTGGAACTGTCAGGCTGCCAATGATATCTGGTCAGACCCTAGTAGTCCTTTCCAAAAGGCAAAAAGGAATACTAGTAAGTTTGCAAGCATCTGGTCCGATTTGCTAACTTTCTTCTCTCATTCCCAAATGGCTTTGTTTGCATGTGTTTTTCGTAAGATGTGGTACAGAAGAAACAAAGTTGTTTTTGAAGGCAAATTGGAGGGTCCAGCAAGTGTGGGGGCATGCTGCCATACTGGAAGTACAGGAGTTCAAAGAAGCACAAACGTGTAGGACTCTCCAAAAGAATGTGAGGGTTGTACCTGTATCTTCCTTGGTGGTCAAGTGGAACAAGCCTCCTGAAAGTTGGTATAAGGTTAATTGGGATGCTGCTTTTGATGTTTATCAACAGAAAATGGCAGGTGGCATTGTGATCCGTAATTGCCAAGGAGATTTGATGGCTGCTGCGGGGTGGTCTAGTAGATTTGTTTCATCTCCTTTTCAGGCCAAGGCTATAGCTTTGAAACGAGCTACTGTCTATCTATTGAGCTGGAATTGTCAAATCTAATATTTGAAGGGGATGCTCAGGTATTGATCAGGGCTGTACAGTCAACGGATGAGAATTGTTCTTGCTACGGCAAATAATTGAAGATACCAAGATGTTTTTCACCAATACACCTCGGAGCCGGATTTGTTTTGTGCCAAGACAGGGCAATGCTGCAGGTCATTTATTGGCAAAGCTGGCTATGTCTTATGGTGAATAAATTGTATGGATTGAAGAAGGCCCGCCCGAGCTTTTACAATGTATTTCTCATGAGAAATGTGTAATGACTGTTTATTGATAATAAGATGGGATGTTCATTTAAAAAAAAAAAAAAAGAGATCAGCCCAATAAATAAGGAGAATATTAAAATCCCATTAGAATATCAATAACCAGAGAACAAGATCATACAGAAAAAAGAAAAAAAAATCAAAATAAAGGGGGAAAAGATTACATCTAGAACTAACCCTAGATCAAAAATTCATAAGAGTATTACCCGTATATTTTATAAGAAATTAGAATATGAAAATGATGAGGTTACCTGAGTTGGGATCTGGGTGCGCGAGGACTTCACTGTTCAAAAGCAAACCCTGGTGGCGAGAGGAGAAAGAAGATTGTAGACGACGAGCAATGAGTTCCGGATTTAATGAATTAAACAAGACATGTATCGAATTAAACAAGACCGGTATTGAATTAAACAATTAAAAAACAGACCAGAGACGACGAGCAACGGCGAAAAGAAACGAAGACTGAAGAGAGAGAGAGAGAGAGAGAGAGGTGAAATGGAGGGTTCGGGCGACCGGGGGTACGTTAGAGATAGAAATGGGCACAAAACGACGCGTTTAATGATATCTAAACGACGCCGTTTCAATTTAAATGGGCTGGGACGAATTTTTGGGCTTGGCTGACCTCGGCTTCGGGTTTTTTTTTTTTTTTTTCCTTTTCTCTAAACCCTGCTCTCCCTAAATCCTAAATTAAAATCCTAAATTAAATTTTTGTTTTGATGCTATTTTTTTTAAAAAAAAAAAACACACATTTTGGTAGTTTTTAAACACTAAATTTAATTTTTATTTTTAAATGATTGATGATTAACAATTTATAATTTATGAGTATTAAGTAATGTGTAGTAAGTTATAACACTAATATTTGTTCTATATATAAACAATTACACACCATCTTTTTTTTAACTGTTATATTAGAATTTTGATAATAAATTAATAGTTTTACAATATCTACATTATACATGATATGTGATTCACTATTAGCTAGTCAAGTTTAATCTACCTTAACATATATACTATGTACGACAGTAATACATACTATGAAATATAGTGTAAACATATAATTGATTATTCCTCTATTAATATTATTCTTTAACAATTATCACATTGATTATTAACCTATTAGTATTCTTGAATTTAATTATGAAATTTTAAACTTTTTATATTAATATATATATAAATCAGTATAAAAATGATCTTTTTTTTTAATTAAAGTGGGAGTCGGATTTAGTTTTAAAGTGGGACTCCAACTTTAAAATAAGAAAACTCCTTTATTTTCCAAGCAAAAAAACTCCTTTTATCATAACTCTTATTCTAACAATATGAAGTCAAAGTCAAGTTAGAGTTTGTTTGAGGTTGTGTTTTGAAATTTAAAAAGTATTTTTAAACAGTTAAAAATATTTTTAAACAAAAAATAACATGTTAGTAATTTTATAATTAATATTTTAGTCGGTTAAAAAAAGTTGAAAGTAGATTTTTTCAAAAAACACTAAATTAGAGTTTTTATCAAAAAATCTCTTACAGATAATTATATATTTTAAAAAAATTATTATAAATAACTTTAAAAGTGATTTAGATACACATATTTACCAAATAGAAAATAACTTTTAAAGTCTAGAACTAATTATTTAAGATATAAATTATAAACCCTAAAGTTATAAGTTATATTTTTTTTATTGCAATCTAAAATAAATTTTATATTTTTGCTCAATAAGCGATAAAAAAAATATAACTCTTAAATTTTAGATTTTTGCTCAATTATTGTAGTACTGTAGGAATGAATTCTCTATGGTGACTTTTGTATGGCAGTCTCTAATGTGTACGATTGCATCGTACCACTTCATCTATGCATGAAACTCTTTTTAACGAACTAGTTCGAAAACCATGTCTTTTAGTCCATTATATTTTAGGGCAACTAATAAATAAATAAAATAATATATATAATACCTAAGCTCCACCTAGTTTATATGAAAAAAGAAAGAGACAAACATGAGGCTAAGATGGAAATTTTATTTTTTAAGAGTATACACAATTTTGTTTTAAATGTACTGTATATTACATATGCCTTTAGTAATATTTATTAAGTAATGCTTAAGTTATATCAAGCTTAATTAAAATTAAAATTAAATTACGTCACATAAATAATATAAATATATTAATCAGGGTGATGTTGGGGCTTGGTTGGACTGCTTCTAGTATAAAGACCAGCTCCCATAAAAATACAACAAAAAATTTTAAAAAACACAATAAAAAATACAATAAATAAACAAAATTTAAAAAACACAATAAAAAATACAAAAATGAAGAAAACATAATAAAAAATATAATAAAAATACAATAAAAAAATAAAATCAAGATAAATTTATAAAAACATTCAGCCTCAGTCTAGCCCCCGTTACTGCCGATAGCGGTATGTGACATGATCAATGCCATCGAGACCGGCGACCTCACTCCTGCAACGGCATAACGGACCCATTTCGGGTTTAAGACTTCCGGGGGAAGGTGGGAGATCGCCGGAAGTCGCCATCGCAAGGGTGAAGTCGTCGGAGGGAGCCGATCCTATTGGCATGGGCGGTGTCACACACGCCAACGACGGCGACAGGGGCTACTTTTTCTAAGGAGGTCAATCGGACCAACTCCCAAGATTCCTCTATTAATAATGTAAATTGTGTGTTTTAGACACTGTCTTCCAAAGATTTTATTTGTAAGTCGTTATCAAAGATAAGTTTTTCACGTCGTTGATATGACATGACTTGATTTATAAAAATATATAAATTTAAACTATGTCACATCAATAAATAGATATATTAATAATATAGATTGTGTATTTTAGACGGGCAATGCTACATACAAGCGCAACCAATATACAAGCAAAGTTGACATGACCACTTCTATTTAAAGAAAAAAGGAAAATTCTGAATGCAAGCGTTCCTACGTAACCACAGTGTAACCAATCGGACGTGGCAGTTAAAAAGTCGACCAAATGAAATTCTGTTGGCGGGATTTCAAAATTTTAAACACATTTACTGAAATATTACTTTTTCTCTTGTAGTTTGAAACCGCATCGACGTGAGCAAGAAGCAACAAGAAGGTCCGAGGAGACTCACTTCCACCGTCGGCATCATCACATTTAATAGTGTTCGTAATTGGCTACAACCTCATCTGGTGTTCGTAATTGACTGTACCATCATCTGATTTGATTTCGTGCAGAGAACCTAACAATGGTTGACACTCCGTGGAATGTGCATACAAGCCAAATAGTTTTTTGTTTTCTGGTTCTTCAAAAACTTACTTATACAGAATCATATTTATATATTGTAAGTGTCATCCATCTAGGAGAGTTCAGACTTGTAACTATATGAATATCATTATAAAGTAATGGAAAGACTTATATGAACGGACTAATTACGGCTTCAAAAGATGGTTCATCAAAGTCATACATTCGTATTCATTTTGTGGTCAACCTAATGTTTCAAGATTAAACACCATGCATCACCAAAAACTTTTTGTTATTTACGAATGTCAAATAGGTATATGTAATGATTGTCTGAAACTTTTCCCAACCACATAAAGCCTCGTGGAGCTGCCGCTAGCCATAACCAAATTACCTATGTTTTTACACACCCGAAACAGAGCACTTTCCCCATTCGGTACCAACTAGCCACGGTAGAGGGGGGCTACAACGACGCAGCCCAGTTTCTCAATCTCAAACGAGAACTACCAGAAGACGTCGATCACCCTAGTTCATCTTGTTCTGAGCGGTAAGCTCATGCCGAAACACTCCTGACTCTCATGTCATTTTCTCTCATTGTTCCTCTTTATTACTTGTTTCTTGTTTTTTTTTTCAAGATTTTTTTATTAATCCTTATTCATTCATCTCAACTTTGGGTATGAGTAACAGCACTACAAACCTTATGCTGTTGGTTCTTATTTATTCATCTCAACTTTTTTATAGAGAAAGAGTTGTTTGACAAATAGAGATGACCCGCTTCTTATTTTGCTTTTTTTTTTTAAATAAATGGCCACGTCAGCATAGTGCATAATTGTTGTGCGGGGTTGCTTATACCTAGCAGAACCCAAAAAAAAAACACACACACACACAAAACAAAACGTATAAATTTGTCTGGACACAGTTGAGAAGCCGAACAAGCAGACTACAGAAAGGTCTTCTTCTTCATGTGAAGTTATCTACTGCAAGACCTATAGTTTTCATCTGCGAAGTTGTAAATTCATGAAAATTGTTGAGAAGCCTTCGTTGAAGACAATTTCAAAAGCCTTCATTGGGATCTTTTGAGAATAATCTCTGGATAATTGTTTTTATTTCTCTCTCTCTCTCCCTCACAACGTCTCTCTTTATCTTTTCACAAACAATACTTTGGTCTTTGCAAATAGAATGATTAAAATACTTTTGGTTGACCAACTATACTTTTGCCCATTCCCGTTCAGAATTTAAAGAATATCAACTCTAAAAATTATTGAATACTTTAAACGTTTCAAATTGTCAATTATGATTTAGTGTTAGAAAAAAGTATATTAAATATATCAAAATCACAGATAATGCATAACTCCAAACATGGATAGGAAACTCATTTTATGAAGGAAAATGCTACTAACCTCCTCGCTACTAACCAACTATACTTTTGCCCATTCCCGTTAAGAAAGTGACTATTAATAAAATTGTATGTATTTTTTTAATTTTGTTAATGTCTAAAGATGCTAAAAAATATTTTAAAAATGATAGAAAAAAAGACCTATAAACTTATACTAGTGGTATGCCCAGCAATTAAGACTGAGCAACCCGTCAGCACCCCCCAACATCTAAAAGAATGTATAAAAGGAGCAATTATGATTTAAAAAATGTGTTCCCAAGTATTTGTTGGGAGTACTAGAATCAAATAAAGTTGTGTAAAGCCATTGATGAAAAAGGGAACTTGAGATAAAGCATTAGCTCCCCAAGATATCGACATTTTGAATAGGCTTCATTTCATTGTATATGATGTGTTGGCTCAATCCTATAATGGAGGACGCAATTAATGAACCAGAGACCATAATCTGTTGTGAACTCTACTATCATTCCAAATAGATTTGGACTCCCAACAGTCTTGTCTTCTATTCCTTGAAAGTATAAATCATTTCTTTATGTCAAAGCAGCTAGCAAACTTCTCAATTGGCTTGGAACTTTCTACAAACACATGACTGATTGCAAAAGTGACAAGTCCAAATATTTTAGTGTATCACCAAAAAATTACCCCAAAAAAGCCTACCTCATGGGTCCATGCTGCATTGGCCTCATTTGCAAACAAGAAGCACTAGCATCAATCTACATCGTGCCTCAACCTTGAAATAAATTAAGAGCCATGAGCACAACATTGATGTGAGATCAAGGTCAAATTCATTGCAAATTAAGACCTACTTTAGCTTTCACTAGCTAATGTGTGGAAAATAGATTAAACAACCAAAAGTGTTGTTTATTGTTTTTTTTTTATAATGAAGAATTATCTCATTTTTGGTTGAGAAAAACCTTTCTTAAATCAAGTTATCCAACATATATGAAGAAAACTAATGGCATGTTTTTTAAGAAAATATAAAGAAAATAAGGGTTTCATGAAGGTAGAAAATAAAAATTTGGATTCCATTTCTTTAAAACATATTTTGTTTCATTTCAATGTGTTATAGAGTATTAATAAAATTGTTCATAGGATGCAATAAAGCCCTCTAATTCATTGTTCTAAAGTAGTACATTTTATAAAACAATTCAAAACACCATTTCTAAGAATTACAAAATATAGAGATTTCTTTAGAAGGAAAACTCTAGCATGTTTTGTCTTTTTAAAAAATCGAACAAATACATTATATGGCGACCCTAAGTTAACGGTGACCGTAAATTATAGCATAATGACTTGAAATCCTTTATAATGGCCAACAAATAACCCACTTATTACTGATCATAATTAGCATCATAATCTCTAGTTTTAATTTTAAATTATAAAATGTCAGTTAATAATTATGCATTCCAACAATTAGAAAACGACCAGTTTTCTATATATAACAAACATAGACAACATCTATTAATATTTCCAAAATAAATCTAGAGCTCCTTGCGAGGATTTGGATGTGTTACCTATTGCTAAGTGCACCTCGTAGCATCCAAAATTCATTGCCCCATTACTCGCACTCGTGCGTGTCACATGACGTAGGTGGCTTGCAGCTAGGCGGCTTATGTAGCTCTTTCTTCTCTCTCACTTTAAAATGATACTATAATGAGGAAGACTCAATATAAACTACTTATCTACACTTTATCTTATCAATGTGGGTCTTACATTTCCTTTTTCATATACTTCAAAGAGTTGCAAGTGTCCTCTCTCTCCCCAAAAAAAAAAAAAATTGACTGTCTTCACTAAACTAAGTAAATAATTTCCTTTGTGGCATCCATGACAACAATTTTCTCCAAATATTTTCAAAAAATAAATCACTATAAGAAGTATTTTAGTTTGAATGTTTTGGAATGTTACCTGGTGAATTCTCGCCAATGCACAAGATAAATATAAGCTTCACTCAAGATGAAGTCCAAGAGGAGGAATCAAGGATATGATTAAAAGTTTCGAGCAGTAAGAAGTTGAATAAGCCATAAGTATATGCAAAATCATACAAAATGCCACGTAAGTGTCGAAGTAATGAGACATTAGTCATAAGAAGCTAGAGCACAATCAACAAGATTAATGAATACTATTTAGTAGGCACATTAAAGAGTTCGAAGACACTCTTAGATTGGGCTCCACTCAATTTCATTTCAATCACAATCATATAAAATAAAATCCTTGAAAAGCCTATTGAGCACTCATTCATAAGAAATAGATAAAGATGAAAAGGATTATGTGCCACCACTAGTGTGATGAGAAGGTGAAAAATAGCACAACTTTTATCTAATAGAAATTATCATTTCAAGAAGTAGAAAAATCTCATGATTCTTTCCAATTCAGAATCCAAATGAACTAACACCATTATAATAATGTACCATGAGAAAATATGGAAGTATAAATCTTGTAAACTTGGAACTGTGATAGAACAACTAAGGGCGAAGCAGTGATAATATAAGTACGTTCAAGTTTGCTATAATACATCACAAAGTTCAAAGGTTCCATACACATTCCCTTCCAATATATAAAACCTCGTCTATGCATTTTATTGAACACATCAGGTGCAAAATTAGTACAACTATACTTACATTTTATTGAGGCAACATAAAAAGAGTTGAAGTTAAAATTAAAGTTGAAGACTTGAGTCTTCCGTTTAGAAGCCGAAGTTATTGCTGCTACTCTTCTCCCCATAGACAGGGCTCTGTAGTTTCATTTTCACTTTTTAATCCCAATCTTAAGTTCTCAATTCTACTAAAGTTCTCACCAATTAGGTCCCTCTAGCTACCATCGGGTCTAGTTATGATGAAGGTCAACTTCATATCTTTCTAATATGCAATTAAATCATTCTAATAAACACCAACTTGAAAACTCGGGGCATGGATTTAAAGGATTGAGATTGTAAGATTTGTTTGGACAAAAACCATACAATTCCCAAGTGGCATTTCATCAAGCAACTAAGGGGTGAGATCAACCTTTTTTGGTCTAGTTGTCCTACCATCAGGCACCATGATGTGGAACTGCTCTATAAAATATTGCAAATGGAGAAAAAACTATTTTCCTTTGATATCAAGGAGAACCCTTGAGGCCACTATATTATGATCCTAACTTGGAGAGTAGCTGAAGAACACAATCATAGAAATTAAGAACATAAGAGAAACAGTAATAGAGATAAAAAAATAGGGAATGAAATTATGAAATATAGCTACAGTTTGGGATGCTCAAGGCTCCAAATTCCTCCATATTTAAGGCTCATACAAGCTAAAAT
Source organism: Platycarya strobilacea (assembly GCA_036898215.1). NCBI lineage: Eukaryota > Viridiplantae > Streptophyta > Magnoliopsida > Fagales > Juglandaceae > Platycarya > Platycarya strobilacea. The sequence continues at coordinate 33,298,824 of CM072550.1, forward strand.
ATTTATAAAAATATCCCGTCCGAGTTCTACTTTTTATATATGAGATAACAATTCCCTTCAGAAATTGAAATAACAAAAAACATTAAAATGGAAAATAAAGGAGCAATCGACATATATTCTAGAATGTCCAATAAGATGACCACGTATTAGCTCTACTGCCATAAGTTGAAATACTGTGTTGCAAGCTAAGGTACTTTCCTGTAAAAGACCTCACATAACAACAGGGTCATAACAAACTCATTCCCTTAAAGAACTTAGTTCTCAAGATTTAGAGCATTAATAGTTTTAAAAATAAACTGGCAGGTGAAACTTTCCACAATTTATTTCCAATTTCCTCTATCAAAGGGCCACAAGACCACTTTAACTCCATCAAAATCAACAAACTCATCCAATTCCAACTTCGCAACTTCTTCATTGAATTGAGAGTTATCCACCTTTCTCGTATCTAACAATTTCAAGTTGTCAACTAGTTGCATGATTATATTTGGATTACCTTGTGCTTGAAGCTCTTGGACCCATTTTTTTGCCCGCTCAAACGAGGCTTGGTTTGTAATATCATATATCATAATTACAGCAACTCCTTTGTAGTACCTAGGGATCAAATTGTGATATCTCTCTAGAGTAGTTGTATTTCACACCTCAATTTTTACATCTAAAGTTGGTTAGAAAAAGACCACCTATTATTGATTTCTGAAACCCCATAATTTCCCCCTCATCAAAACGTGAGACTACAATAGACTTCCCAACTTCCACATCACCATGCAACTTTAGAAAAAAAAAAAAAATTCAAGTACTCTTCATAGAGACTATTATTTGCCTTATGAATTATTTTGGCACGATTAAAAATGTTATCTATAACTTGACCGCATGCAGCTAATTTGGGATTAAAACAATAAGTATTGAGGATTTCTTTAGGTGCCAACATATTTCTTCCACTAGTAACAAGAGATCCTGAAGTGGCTGAAAACACGATGCCCTCTTCTAGTCTGAGTGATGAAGAGACAACAAATTTTAAACATGGCTATCTCCACACTCTAGGCCTTACAAAGAAAGCCAATGAACTAAAACATCCATCAAATGACATATTCACGCAATTAAGATTTTCTGAACTTGAAGAAGGCGACGCTACATTATCAAGATCCAATAATTCCATATAATCACCTCTAGAAAGGTAATCTATTTTAGGCAAATTTTCTAGCCAAGGCTCTGAGAATCTCTCTGCCAAAGCCAATCTGCTTGTGATGTAGTCCTCAATTACCTAAGGCTTGCTTGTGGAACTTTTTCCAATACCACTTTCAGCAGCAACTGATTTAACAAGGTGAACATATTTTGAATACCAGTACTAGCCAATTTCTGTTCCATTTCATGCTTTTAATGTTGCTCACCACCAAGGTAGGCTGCATAGGAAGTTTGCTTCTTTTATCCATTTTTCTACCCATGTAGTCTTTTCCAAGGCAGGTAAACGAACCATCATCATCAATTCACAATCATCTAGCTTAGAAGAAATGAGGCCTATCATTGCATTTTCATCTTCGAGAGCAAAAGCCCAAGGCTTATAATCTTTTTTAGGAATAAGACTCTTCAACACTAAGCAACTGGATCACAACATTTTTCAATAAAATTTGGGGAATGAGAGTTTGTTCACATTGTAACTTTCTTGTAAGAGATTCCAGCACTCCAATACCCCTTGGACAAGCATCAAATTGCATTGCAGTACTCAAGCATTTACCATTTTTGGAGAAACCAATGAAAGCCAACAGTTCATTTTTATGATCAATTACACAGACAATTGAATTTTCAATACCAAACTTTTTACCATAATCTAAAAACTCATTTGCACTTCAAAAAATTTTCCTTTGCCCCTAAATGCTTTATTTAAAACTAATTTTTGTCTTATAACTTGTCCCTAGTTTGGTGGTTATATATATCTTTTTATAATAAGATGAAGAGTATTGTACATTAGAAGCTATGGATATTTGGCACAATAATGAAAATATTTTTCATATTAGAGCTGCCACTTTGATTACATATCGAGTTAAAGCCTTGCCAAATTTTGTCTATGCAATTGTGTAAACATATTACTTTTGTAGAATGATATTGAATGTGGATACTTAACAAAGCTTGTTAGGATCAAAACGGTTAAACATGTTCTTTAACTGTTTAAATGGCTACATTGCAACATTCTCAATCTCATCTCCTACACCCCTAATTACATTAGCTAGACTATCTCTTCATCTATTAAAAGGTTAAAAAAAAAACTTTTAAGAGACACTACATCAACCACACAACCTTCTTCATCATCTTCCTTAAGGCTTGTGGATAGACTATCATGGACATGCCTCTACGAAGAACAATGTAATCAAATGTAAAAGCAACTCCAAAAGAAAATAAAAGAATCGATACCTCACTTTACTGAAGCTAATGATGTGAAGTTATGATATTAACAAATGTACTCAAAACTTAACAACTCATTTCAATGAATTTAGAACTGAAACAAAACTTTTCTACGACACTTTTCTCGAAAAGATGATGATAAATATTCATTTATACTTCTTAAAAACATGATTGTATAACCAAACAAAATCATGTGGCATCAAATAACAATCTTCTCTGGGCCTTAGTACTTAGGTAAATTTGTCTTACTTGCATAATCAACTTCAATAAATTGATCAAGTAATAGTGCTACTTCTGTTTGGCTATCCAAAAAGCAGGAACTAAGAATCTGATACCAAGTTGTAAAGCTTCAAAGATAACTCCTGTAGCCACTCTTTATACCCTCATACCCAAATAATCGAGCAATTGAACAAGAGGAGATATTTCACCTACAACTATGGCTTTGGCATTCTTGGTCTTCATGATGGTAGTATTGACCATTTCATTCAACGACAACATTGGGCGAACATAAGTCCCATATGCAGATAAACCAATGGCTTCAGAAGCAAGACAAGGAAAAAAAGGGAGGAGGATGTATAGAGGGGAGGAGAGCTCGATTTGGGAAATGTTGGCTTTGGAGGTAAAATTAGGGGTGGTGAGAATTTGGGTCTAATTTTGATAAGAGAAGGTGTGAATGGAAATTGGGCAAGAACTCAGCTTAAGATATGGTTAAGAGACTAACTATTTCTTGGTTTTGTGGCGGCTTTGACTTAGAGAATTCATTATAACCTTTGAGGAAGAAAGGGAGAGCCATACCAGGTTGTGGTTAGGGATCCAATCGAGAGAATTCCACTGGAAAAAAGGTTGGGGTTTGGCCACCTATTATTCTTTTGTGTACTATAACAAAAAAAAAAACACCCATATCGATAGGTGGCAGAGGCTCCGGAGGAAATCATTTCTAAGATGAGATAAAGGAAACAAAAATCAAAGAAGGAAACTAAGGTTTGGTTTGTTTTTAGAGATGAAATGAGATAAGATAAAAATTAAAAAAGAAGAAAATATTGTTATAAAATATTTTTTTAATATTAGTTTTGTTTTGGGATTTGAAAAATGTGTTTTGAAATTTGAAATAGTTAAATTTTTTTATTATATTTTGTATGGAGATTTGAAAGTGTGTAATGATGAATTTGAGATGTGTTTTAAAATTTTGGTTTTATCTCAATAACAAATGAGGCCTTGTTTAGAAATTAATTTTTGATTTGGACTTCTAAGAACAGATAGAGTGACTTCTTTTAGATGACTTTTGTGGCCACCGCTACACTCTCATATATTGTTGTTGTCTTTTTCTCGCCTTCCTCCATGAGATCTCTTCAACCTTCATTCCACTTTTTTCCTGTACTATCAATGCTTGTATTTCTTCAGTTGAACGCATAAAACATTTTCATTCTATTTCTGTTGTGTTGTGTTTAGTGGCGTCACTAAGCATTTATATATCTTTTGGGAGCAAAATTCTATTACGATAATTTTTGTTTGTATATGATGTATATTTTCAAATATAGCAATACAAAAAGAACACATAAAAAAATGTTTTGGATCTTGAAATTATCAAGCATTTTATAATTTGTATAACAAACTACAAAAATGACATTGATTTAGTTAAACTAATCAAGGAGATGTTTGGATAGTGAATTGAGTTGAGATGATATAAAATTAAAGTTGAATAAAATATTGTTAGAATATATATTTTAATAATATATTTATTTTTAGATTTGAAAAGGTTGAATTACTTATTATTTTTTTTGTGAATTTAGAAAATTATAATGATGAGATGAGGTGAGATACTCTCTCAATCCAAATAATACCTAATTTAAAAAAAAAAAATCTGACCTAGTACAACTTGATGTTCAAATTATAAAGTTACATGCAACGTTTAAGTTTTGATAATTTGGAGTATAAGTGGTGGTTTAGATTGGAAGATAAGATGAGATGAGTTAAAATGTGTTTTGAAAGTTGAATAAAATATTATTTTTTAATATTTTTATTGTTTTGAAATTTTAAAAAACTGTATTGAAATTTGAAAAAACTGTATTAGGATTTATATTTTGTATGAAAATTTAAAAAAGTGTAATGATGAATTTAAGATGAGGTGAGATGATCTCCCAATTTAAATTGAGCCTAAATTACAAAACTCTAAATAGTTTGAAGGTGCTAGTGTATGAAATTTTAAAAAAGTATAATGATGAATTTGAGATGAAATGCGATGAACTCTCAATTCAAACCGAGCGTAAATTACAAAACTCTAAATAGTTTGAAGGTGTTAGTGTATTCATCTCTAAGAAAAATCAACACATTCATCAGCCTGAACATGCTTAAGACACATTATGATTGCAACATATCATAAATTATAAATTATTAGTTTCTAATCATACCTAATTTGGTGATGATTAAAAAAAACACATGTTTTTAAACTTTAAGTTAAAAATAGTACTATTAGAATCAATTTTAAATTGTACAAGCTACTCATACTCTTTTTAAAAATAAATGAAGTCTATTAATAATAATAATATTTTCCTATAAATTTTAAATTACCCAAATTTTTAAAAAGAAGTGTATAAAAGTTGGAAATTTAAAATGTAAATTCTTGGGAGTTAGTTTTAAACTTTTTTGAGGTTTGACTTTTTGTAAGATTTCAAAAAGTTAAGAATTATAAAGAAGAATTTTTTTTTACAACATTTTAGAGGTAGGAAGTGGTTTTTATCCTTTTTTTCTTAGCTTTAACTTATATTTTAAATAAAGGACAGTTAATTATGGTGATGCTTGAATAGTGAGTTAATATAAGATAAATTGAGATAAAATTTAAAAATTAAATAAAAATTAATAGTTGAAATATAATTATTATTATTATTTTAAAATTTTAAAAAATTAAATCATTTTTTATATTTTATATAAAAATCTAAAAAATTTATAATAATAAAATAAAGTAAATTCAAATACTTTTACTATCCAAATTCCTATGTGTTAATGTGGCAAATAATTTTGAAAATTTAAATTTAAGATATAACGTTTTAATTTTAAAAATATTTAATAATTTTGATTTTTTTTTATTTAATACGAATAATGGTATTATAGTACATGTTGGATCTAATCATTAGTCGACACGTCACACGGGGACTCATCTGAAAGAAAACGGTTAGCCCTAGGTGTCGTCAATTTTTTTCTTATCTCTGAACCAGTAACAGAAGAAAAATCTGCCGAGAAATTCCCTCCGGCAAAATTCCTCTCCCAGCAAAAATCCGATCAGGCCGAGGCAAGGGGTTAGCATAGCCACCCAGTAATCTAATCGGTAAATCAATGAATGAGAAAAGTAGGTAAGCTAACTAACTCAAAATTGGAGCTTTAATTGTCACCCTCTGTTTGGTTGGTGAGAAAACTGTGCCGATTATTGTTTTGGTTAGCAAGTGACGTGGTAAGCAAAGTTTGGTTCTTTTCCTTTACATTTTCTCGTCAGCCATACAAGACTATCCACACATACTTTAGTTCCCGTAGAAGCGTTGCCATGACTCTAGTTTCCTCCAAAACTTAAGACAGACAGAACTTCTAGAAAGATGATGGAAACCTCGAATTGAGTTCGTCGTTATTAACTAATAAGAATCTTGCTGTTACTTAACCATGATTTTTCCTTGAAATATTAGCGTTACCATAACATTGGATTGGAGTTTAACACGCAATGTTCCCCTGCGGGAAATTGTGTATAATTTGGATAAGTTGTAAACTTATGGCGGGATATATTCGTTAATATATAAATTTATGTGTTCCGTTCACGGTCCTGATGATTTTGGCCTAACATGATTTTAACAGGTTTCTTTGACTAATTCGAGAGTTAATTCCCAGATGTGTGGAGTTGAAAGGCAGAATAGTTTCTTTATTAATTCGAGAGGTGATTCTCAGATGTGTAGAGTTGAAAGTGCGTAACTTAGTATACACTTTGCCGATGGCTACTTCCGAATCTGTTCTATCCGGGTCTTTATTATCTCGCCTCCAACATTCTGATCCATGTACCAACAATTCAAGCCCAGTGCATGCTTTTAAGCTCAACGTTAGTAATAGAAGGAAATGGAGTAAAGTGTACGTGCAAGTCAATGGCTACTCGAGAATGTTACATAATTGCAGGACGTATGGAAGTCGACGGCCATTTGATGTTTTTCATTGGAAGAAAGATGCTAGTAGGTTGGAATCAATGGGTTGCAAGTGCCGACAGGCTGAAATTTTTTGTGGGGGGATGACAGAGGATCAAAATGAGACCCGGTCCATGGGTGAAGCAATTAGACCAAGATCAGTTCCTGTCAATGGGATAAGCAGTGCAACGGATATTGAAGAATCTGAGGTGGGTAAACAATTCAAACATGATAAGGGAGGTCTTTTTTCAGATAGCATGTCAACTGTAGCTGGAACAGTGAAAGACCACAAGTATGGGGAAACTCTAGAAGATGAAGCATGGAACTTATTGAGAGATTCCATTGTTTATTATTGTAACAAACCTATCGGAACTATTGCTGCTAAGGATCCTGGCAACACTAGTATTCTGAACTATGATCAGGTCTTTATTCGGGATTTCATACCTTCCGGGATTGCTTTCCTTTTAAAGGGAGAGTATGAGATTGTACGAAATTTCATTCTATACACCCTTCAGTTGCAGGTAATATGATTTTCTTTTGATTAATTATTCAATAAACCTCCTCATGCTTACGGAAGGAAAGACTATCTTTCATGCTATGAAGTTTTTGTTTTTAGATGTTAACCCATATTTAGATTTAGGCCTGGGAATTGGTTTAATAACACTCCTTTTTTGTTACTTCTGACCAAGGAATCTTTCTCCATATTTTATTTCCATATAAATATATAGGAAAAAGTTGATTGGTTATCATATTGGACTATTGTGAATGTGTTCCTGCTTAACGTTTAATGGGGGGAATAGCCTTACGGGCTATGTATCATCTTGGTTTCTTTCTTGGGGACTGCATTATGAAATATCTGGGAGTTGTGAACTATTTTTAAATTTCACGTTTAATAGGTCTCTTTGTAATCACCACTTGAAGCTAGAATCTTACTTGGGCCAGATGTTGTCTCAGAGTTCTATTATTTTAATTCCTCATATAAATGACTCATGAATACTCTTTACAGAGCTGGGAGAAAACCATGGATTGCTATAGTCCCGGTCAAGGGCTAATGCCAGCCAGCTTCAAGGTGCGCACTGTTCCACTAGATGGTGATGAATCTGCAACAGAAGAAATATTAGATCCCGACTTTGGTGAAGCAGCGATTGGTCGAGTTGCACCAGTTGATTCTGGTTAAATTTATCGTGACTAATGATTTCTTTTTTCAAAGTGCGTGGTTTTATGAATATTTATTTAATGTTAATGTAATCTACTCCCAGGACTCTGGTGGATTATACTATTACGAGCGTATGGAAAATTTTCTGGAGATTTGTCTGTGCAAGAGAGAATTGATGTGCAAACTGGGATCAAAATGAATTTAAAGTTGTGTCTTGCTGACGGTTTTGATATGTTTCCTACATTATTAGTGACTGACGGTTCTTGCATGATAGATCGTCGCATGGGAATTCATGGCCATCCTTTGGAGATTCAGGTTTTCTTTTATGATCACTTTAATACACCTTTCATATGAGTCAGTCAAAGATTTTTTTTTTTCTTTTGGTATTTAATACCTAAATTGAGAAAAATACATTTATAGTGTGTTGCTTGTGAATGTTATAAGATAACTTTCTGGTTACTTTAGAAGCTGTAAGCTGACATGTAGTGCTGATGTTAACCACAAGGCATTTTGGCTGCGTGTTATTTTGTAATGCTAAATTCAAGTTAAAATGCCGCTACTACCATAAAAGAAAATTGTAACCAATAAAATGAACTGAAGTTTGAGTTTGGACTCTTTAGGGCTACTATGTTCTTTATTTGCAGAAGCTGAAGCTTCTGGTTCATGTTGATGGGTTATTTTGTAATGCTAAATTCAAGTAAACTGCCGCTATTACTATAAGAGGAAATTGTAACTAATAAGAATTGAAGTTTGAGGTTAGACTCTTTAGGGCTAATATGTTCTTTTGTTTGCAGAAGCTGAAGCTTCTGGTTCATGTTGATGAGCATTCTTTCTGTCTAAGAGAAAGCTTGAACGGATATCACTTTGTGCATGATATTGGATGTTCTTGCAGGCACTCTTTTATTCAGCGTTACTTTCTGCACGTGAGATGCTTGCCCCTGATGATGGATCAGCCGACCTAAGACGGGCAATAAATAATCGTCTAGTTGCTTTATCATTCCACATGAGGGCATATTACTGGATAGATATGAGAAAACTCAATGTAATCTACCGTTATCAGACAGAGGAATACTCCTATGATGCTGTTAACAAGTTCAACATATACCCAGATCAGATTCCATCCTGGTTGGTGGAATTTATGCCCAGTAAAGGAGGCTATTTGATTGGAAATCTGCAGCCTGCTCACATGGACTTCCGTTTCTTTTCTCTTGGGAATTTATGGTCTATCGTAAGCAGTCTTGCAACGTTGGATCAGTCACATGCCATATTGGACCTTATAGAAGCAAAATGGGAAGTATTAGTTGCAGAGATGCCGTTCAAAATATGTTTTCCTGCTCTGGAAGGTGCAGAATGGAGAATTATCACTGGCAGTGATCCCAAGAACACGTGATGCCCTTACTTTGATTTTTATTAGGTTCCTATTTCTGTTTTAGCTTCTTTCCTTAGGTTTGTTCCTTGTTGCCACTTTTTTTTTTTTTAAACAAAAAACATTGTTGTTTGTTGCAGTCCTTGGTCTTATCACAATGGAGGTTCTTGGCCAACTTTGCTCTGGCAGGTAAGTTTACTTTTTTTTTTTTTTTTGTACTTCAGGTTTTGTTGAAACTACTTTGTTTAGCTTGATTTCAGAGTGCAATATTAAGTTAAAGTTTTTCCAAATAATACCAGCTTTTAAATATTAAGCTTGGCGATGCGCTAATAATGTATTGTCACCACATAATGTGCTAAATTCCTAGAAACTGTGTACCACTGTGATCAACATGAATACCCTTGATATCTATAGAAATTTTGTGCAGCCCCCCCCTCTCCCTCCCTCCCTTTTTCTCTCTCTCTCTCTTGTCACACCGCATTCTTTATATTCTTGTGTGTCTGCATTTTTTATGATAAGCAAGTCTGAGTTCAAATAGATATAAGGTCAAGGTACACTTCTCTTCTTATCTTCATGTATCTAAGAAGACTTCAAAATGGTCAAATCCTAAAACTCTGTCCCAAATACAGTAGGCCATTGTGGCAACAAACACTTATTTTTCCCATACTTGTTCTTGGTCTTTACCTGCAGACTTTGGGTTTTAGTTGAGGGCAAATATTTTCCTTAAACATCTCTATATAACTAAATAGGGTTGTCAGTGGGGGTCATCTGGGATGCAAAGTTTTTAGCTACTTTATTGGGTTGTCAGGTATCCTCTTTACCCATCACCTACCTAGGTCTACCATTGGGAGCCTCCTTTAAATCCGTAAGGATTTGGAATGGGGTGATCGAAAAGGTAGAGCGTAGTTTGGCCACTTAGAAAAGGTTATATTTATCTAAAGGGTGGAAGCTGATACTGATTAAAATCACCCTCTCAAATCTTCCCACCTACTATTTATCTCTATTCCCACTGCCTACAAGGTAGCCAATCGCATTGAGAAACTACAAAGAGACTATGGAGTGGAATAAGGGAGGAGTTCAAATATCATTTGGTAAATTGGCCAACAGTGTGCACTCCAGTATCTGGAGGAGGCTTGAGGATTCGTCACTTGGTGAAATTCAACTATGCCCTCTGGGGTAAATGGTTGTGGAGATACCAAAATGAAGGGAAGGCGCTTTGGAAGTCGGTAATAGATTTAAAATATGGTGTGTCCTGAGGGGGTTGGTGTTCTAATGTGGTCCAAGGCACACATGGGGTAGGTTTATGGAAGTTTATAAGGAAGCAATGGGAGTTTTTTAGGGATCAAGAATATCTTGTGGTAGGAGATGGTTCTTAGGTTAGATTCTGGCATGACATTTGGTGGGGAGGCACATCCAGCCTCAAAGCCTCCTTCCCTGTTATCTTTGATCTAGCTAGAGAAAATGAAGCTTCGATCGCAGATCTTGTGGTCCTTTCAAATGGCACCCTTTAATAGAATATTGAGTTTGTGAGGGATGCCCAAGATTGAGAGATGGAGATTATTTTGGAGTTTTTTGCGTCATTGTACTCATGCAACATCCCTGGTGGTATGGGGGATAAGTTGCAATGGCGACACTCTAAGAAAGGCATTTTTTCAGTTAGTTCTTACCACTATGTTCTTTCTTCTCCCGGATCCCCTAGATTCCCATGAAAGAGTATTTGGCAGACGAAAGCGCCATCGAGAGCAGTTTTTTTTGTGTGGACAGCAACTTTGGACAAAATCCTACCATAGACAACATGAGGAAACGTCATATAATTATGATTGATTGGTATTGTATGTGCAAAAAACAGGGAGAATCAGTAGATCATTTACTTCTTCATTGTGAGGTGGCAAAAAAGTTGTGGAATGAGTTTTTCACAAGACTTGGCTTATCATGGGTCATGCCTCTCTATTTGGTGGATTTCCTAGCTAGTTGGAGAAGTCTCCATGGCAATCCACAGGTGGCGACTATATGGAGTATGGTTCCTATATGTATGTGTTGGTGTATATGGAGAGAGAAATGCAAGGAACTTCAAAATTTGTGAGAGATCTTTGGAGGAACTAAAACTTTTCTTTTATAGGACTTTGTTTTCTTGGGCGGGATCTATTGCTTGTAACGGACTTAGTGTCTATGAACTTCGTTCTTCTTTGTAACACTTACTAAGTTTTCTCAAGTATACTTCCAGTATACTTGAGTTTAGCCTTTTTCTATTTATAAAATCTTATTGATTACCTATCAAAAAAAATATATAACTAAATAGGAACAGCCTTATTCCCTCGAAAATTACAACTGTAATGCCTCATGCATCTAAGGTGTCTAATGTGTATGTATATGTTGCATTAGTGATTGTGATGTGGCATGTTAAGGTTTTCAAAAAGCACGGACAGAAGGCAACAGCCCAGAGGCTTGATGCTCAATGTTGTCATAGTACATGCCTCTAGATAATTGTTATTGATATTTGGCAAGTTCTTTCCAGCAACTTTTATCAAAGTGGATATAGGTCTGTGATGCTTGACCTATGCCAATCTCTTGACATAATTTGGAAGTGTGAAACAGCACCCTCTGCTTTTTGCCTAGTGTCCCAAAGGATTGGGCTAGTTGATGGTTCCTTTGGTCATGCAGGTGGTAGTTTGTCAGGCTAGCTTGAAGTAATTTAAAACATCAAACCAGGGATATTTAGGAATCACAGTAAAACACATGGAGTGCGTGTCATTGCCCTATTTTGGTATTTTATGCAACTTCGTATTCCTTACTTGGGCAAGATAAGAAGCCTGTATCATATGGGTCAACATGTTGCTTTCTTGTTCATAATTTCCTTGTGTCTACTGCTGCTTCTAGCTAGGTGTGCATATGTATTTTTTGTGGGCACTGAATGTTTTGGTTGATCTAGTAGGTTAGGAGAAATACCTGGGCTTTTCACCACTAAAACATGTATAGTATGTTGCAATCAATTAGGACATTGACTCAAAAGTATACTTCTATGTAATTAACATAATGTGGGTTGTGCTTTCTCAGCTCACTGTAGCATGTATTAAGATGAATAGACCAGAAATCGCGATGAAGGCTGTGAATGTTGCTGAGAGATGCATTTCTGGAGATAAGTGGCCTGAATATTACGACACCAAGCAAGCAAGATTTATAGGAAAACAGGCACGGCTATATCAAACCTGGTCAATTGCAGGATATCTTGTGGCAAAGCTCCTCCTTGCCAACCCAAATGCAGCAAAGAATCTTGTAAACGAAGAGGATTCAGAGCTTGCCAATGCTTTTTCTTACATGATCAGTGCCAACCCAAAGAGGAAACGAGGTCTAAACAGACAGGGCTTCATAGTATGAGTTCAAATTTTGAAGTCGAGAGGGAGGATTCAGATGAGTGAGCTCTCATTTATAATTGGTCAAACGAAGCACTTTTTGATATATCACCCAATACAGTTACTGTTAAATAGTTTTTTTTTTTTTTTTTTTGTGGAAAAGAAAGGTTTTGCAGTGTTAAGCTCGATAAACTACCTGTAAAATGATGTAATAGTGACAAATAATGCTGTTTTTGTCATAATGAACAGTCTTGTAAAATGATGTAATCCTGCTGTTTTGGTTTGAAGTCATTGATATACTGTGATAATTTGCATGCTGACAGATAGCATTTGGTGATTTAGAAAGACATGTTTTATACCAGTTTCTAACTTTCTAATGCAGGCATCTCTCTTAAAAATTACCCCTTTTCTGGAGTGTTCATCTGAAAGTGGGATATTCTTGAGCTGTGAAATTACCCTTTTAACATATTTTGGCAACAAATAGAACTGATGTACAATGTTGCTCATTGACCTGGAGTGATTTACTTCTCCCTTCGCACATTCTGAGCCATTGTCTTCTTGCTTCTTATTTTTTGAGTGGTATGTCAAAAACGGATGGTTTTTAACTATTTTGTGAAAGCCAAGCCCTATATGTTGGGCAAGCACAAGCAGGACTGAGGAGAAACTTGGAAGAGTAGGGAAGGAAGCAGAAATAGAGAGAAATAAGGGAGAATAGAGAGAAGCAGCAGCCAAAGAAAGAAGTTAGTAGAGAGGGTAAGAAGAGGGGTAGAGGGAAAGAAAATTACTTTCTCAAAATCTAACTCCAATGGATTACGATGAGCCTTAAATAGATAACTCCTAAAAGATGAACTTCTAAAAAGAAATAGTTCAAAATGGGATAGAATTCAAAAGAGAACAAACTTCATAACTTCAAGAATATTGGGGGGGGCTCTACAATTGCCCCAAACTTATTGGATCTAGGTGTTAAACAATCAAAACAATGTAAAAAGAGAATTTAGGGAGAGAAAGTTGGGACCTAAAAGTAGTCTAAATCTCATATTTATTGGCTAATATACTATACTGCTTTTATGGTCCACAAGATGAGCTATCAAAGAGGTGGTTTGAGTTGGTAGTCTCTGGAAAGACCTACATAAGGTTTCTATTGTAGACATGAGATGCTATACTAAAAAGAGTTGCGCTTTTTTTAATGAACTGTTGTGGTTGAAAAAGATATTCATTCTGTTCCACAGCCTTGGATAGGACTAGTCAAGGGTTAGGATTCATCACGCAATGTGCCATCATCAAGCGACTCCCCTTAAAAGATTCATGTAGCTCTCGCGTCACAGGCGAATTTTCATTTTTTTTAAATAATGGAAGTCACTAGGGATGATGGATTATGGCGCAAAATTCGCTTGTATGGTCACGAGGATGGTATTAATTTGCCCTAAGCAATAGATCTTACGTTCAACTTGTCTCAACATATAAATGAGTACATGAACTCCAAGCTTTAGAGAAAACAGTTGGATAAGTAAGGAGGATCAGATAGATCACAGTTTATCTCCATTTGATAAGCACAAAGAGTTAAAACTGATGCAGGAGGCTCACATATGCCAACAGTTGAAGAGCTTGAGCTACAAAACAAGCCAAATAAAATAAATGAATTATTCAATGAATTTGCTGAACATCAGGAATGCAATAAGGAGAGTGAAAATGAATGGAAGAGAATGCTATGCAGTTTAAAGATGGTGATAATTAAATTATGTTCTCTTTGTTACAAAAGATGTAAGGCTGCAAATTAAGCAATCAGAGTTGTTTACACTGCTCCAGCTTGGTTGATCAAAGCACTCTGCACTGGTGCATGAATGAAATTTTTCTAAGCCTTCACAACTGCTTAACCGGCATATAAAACCTGGGTTGCAAATCTAAGTACCACAGTTATGAACAAAGTTAATTCTGTCTAAAGAAAAGCTCATGAACAAGGCTAGAGTGAGCACACAAATAATAAAAATGCTCCCCTACATTCCCGTTCGGACTCTTCGCTAGTGACTCAGTATGGAAGTATAAAAGTCTATGATTTGCCCTCACTTCTTTAGACTATTTACATTATAAACTATTTTCTCAGTTGAAACTGGTATGAAAAGGCTAAAAAACCATGTTTTAACTAGAATTGCTCAAACTTCACGTTCTCTCCAGCAGCCTCGAGCCCATTACACTTGGATCTTTCCTTTTTCCGCGCAGCCGATGCAGCAAATTCCATATCAGATATCTTTGGCAGCTCTGGTGGTATTGCACAACGTATCAGAGCCCAATTAAGGCCTTCGAAGAAAGCGTGCTGCTTGATCTCTGCGGCTCCTTTCACAGATCCCAACCTATTTTCAGGGTCCTTGATTAATAGGCCTCTGATCAGATCTTTTGCATGAAAGCTAACAACAGGGCTATTGGGGAACTTGAGGCTCCGTGATACTACATTAGACAATGTTTCCTCGTTTCCTGAACCCTTGAATGGTGTCTTGCCATATAACATCTCGAACAGAAAAATTCCAAGCATCCACCAATCTACTGCACTCCCATGACCTTCAGCTTTGATGATCTCAGGAGCAAGGTACTCATGGGTTCCCACAAAGGAGTTCGATCGGGCACTCGTTGGCTCCACAACAAGTTGAGGCAGCGGACTGACCTGGGCAGCTATATCAGCTTTTATCTTCCGAGCTTTTGCAGCAGCAGATATAAGTCTAGGAGTGAAGCATGGGACTTGCCAGGATGGTTGGAGGCAAAATGGGTCAACGCAGCTGGATTCAGTGCATGGACTTGACGTCTTTTTTGCGGGCTCCATGACAGGAGCAGATGATTTAACCACCATTGGATGATTCGTAGCACATCTGAGTGACAAGTCAAAATCTGAGAGCATAATGTGACCATCTTCTCTGACCAGAATATTTTCGGGCTTCAAGTCCCTATACACAACTCCTAGCATGTGTAAATACTCCAGTGCAAGAAGGACTTCAGCAACATAAAACCTGCAAAAGATGGCATGAATTACTCCAGAGTCGACTGAGGATGAGGAATAGTTTTATAATGGATGACTAAGATATAAAGCAATTCCTTAATTTTCTGTAAGAACAAGGAAATTAAGTTCTATACATCATATAATCTACGATTATCTTGGAAAGTCAAGCATAGTTTTTTCTAATAGAAGTTGACAACCTAAATGTAAATATAAATAAGTACGCTTCAATTGGCACGTTATAGATCCATGCTACTTTGCCAGATAACTCTTTTCCGGTTCCCACCCCAATTATAAGACATGCATATAATCTCTACTCATTAGTTACGGCTACCAGGAATCATATGTAAGTTGACGTGAATCTGATTTTTACCTAGGGTGCATCTTTGGTCAGGATGTGGTGTAAAAGTGGCTTTTATACCTTCCAAGCACACATCATTACGTCCTAATTCTACCAATTCTACCATTTCTACAATGAATTAAACCACACCAAATTAAATTTTTTAAGAGGAAAATTATAAAATCCTAAATGTGAACCCTTCACTCTAACAAACCCAAATGCTAATTAATCTTAAGACAATTTTACTCCGCCATCAGCTGGAATCCAGCGGCTGGAGGTGGCCGGAGTTTGGTGGTCGGCTGTTGGAGTCCAGCACCAGCCTCTGGAATTTGGTGGTAGCAGCCACCATTAATTTAAAAAACAAAAAGTATATATGTTTTGATTTTTCAAAGCCCGTTTTATAACTGCATCCTGATTTTATATTTTTCCTTTTACCTGTTAAGCACAGGCTGTGCGTCCTAGAAATTCAAGGTCAGCATAGACTAAAAACCAATTCTGTGAGCCACCCACTCTCCTGTCCAGTATTATACTAGCGTTCCTAAAGTTTAGACCATACCAGTGCTCAGTCCTATTTTCATCCACCCATCAGTTGAAAAAATTGTTCCAACTCCAAAACTTTTTTTTTTCCCTGATATGTAGTTCTGACTATAAAGTGAGAGCTTAAGGACCTTGTTTACCCAATCCTCTCCATTATTTGGGTCCAAGTTCTTTGAGCCCATCCATCCAATGTGCCTAGAGGAACATACCTTCACTAATTTCCAAAGGCACATCAACCAAAGGAAAGTAGCAGCTACAAGGCCATAAATCAGGTAACGTTTTCCTTATGATAATCCCCACTCTAATGGTAAGATAGTTTTCAATTTTCGATAACCTTGACAATATGTAAGCAAGATGACTATGAGAAAGAAATTTAATCCAACGGTGGATCTAACAAAATATTATCATAATAAAAAGTTAAAAACTAAAGTTGTATGATTTTTTTTTTTTGGTAATTCAAACTAGGGGGAGCTCTGTTCTAATATATATGTACGTTGCATATGATATACAAGATAGAGATCCTCTCCAACTCTCTGCCCATATCACATGGTCTAATTCAGAGATGGATAAGCAAAGCAATTCCCCCCCCCCCTTTTTGGCCCCACAGTGCCCGAAAGGGAACATGGGAAACACTAAATATTGTAAGGCCTACATGCTGTGTCTTTCTCTCTCTGAATTAGACCATCTACTTCAGACCATAAATCGGAGAGAACCTCAATCAAATAATATTTATGAATCAGAAGTATCTGGGAGAAAATGACCGCCACTCATAATAAACTATTTTTTTATCAGTACCACTCATAATTAAACTATTGAATAAGACATGTCACAGGACCTTATTATATATTTACAGGTCATTGTCACATTTCATAACATTATGGAGAAAAAAAAAATGCATGATCAATTCTTCAGAACTGAATCTCAACAAGAAACAGTACCTGGCAGCTAGTTCAGAGAAACTTCTACTTGGTTGCTTCTGTCGCAACACGTGTAAGTCTCCACCCGGACAATACTCCATAACCAGGCATGAGAGCTTATCTGTTGCAAAATGGGCATACAGTGTCGGAAGAAAAGGATGATCCAGCATTTGTAGTATCTCTCTCTCAGTTTGAGCCCTTGGCATTTTTTTCCTGCTAACCAGGAATTCATTATCCATCACTTTCAATGCAAAAAGGCATTTTGTACCAGTTAGCTCAGCGAGATAAACAGTTCCAATGTCCCCACAACCAAGCTTCCTGAGCAATTTAAAGTGCCTCAAACCCAAGCTTCCTTGATGTTTCTGAACACTGTGGATGGCTTCCCATCTCAAGTCTTTTGACATGTGAGGCCTTTTGCCACTATGACTAGACCCACATGCATTGCTGTCCTCACTATAGGTTGTACTACTGCTATACTCACCAATACTATTTTTTGAGCTTTGGGAAAACTCCCCTTTTTCTCTAGACCTTGATCTCTCATCAGCTTTTGTCACTGGATATTTATTACTTTTAGTACAATTCAGACCTAAGCCAGGTCTACTTGAGCATGCATCCAAAGTACCTGAATTGACTTCAATGCTTAGATTCATACTATTGGATGCTGGAGAAACTTTCTCATTTCGTTTCATATCATGATTCATAGAACAAGTTTGTCTCTGGTGGTCCAAATTACTTGTACTAGGAACCAAATCATCATCAACCTTTTGACTACATGGATTGCTGCTGCTTGAGGCAAAATTTGAATCCTGTTCTACTTTCTTGTCAACAATGTTCTTGTTTCTAGAGATTGGCTTCATTAAATGTGGACCATTACTAGTCCATTTGCTTATCCTAGTAGCACTGCTGAAGCTAGGTATGGAGGCCAGAGAATGCAACTTACCTTTATGCGCACCATCTAGTGTTGGAGTTTTGCTAGGTACTTCTATTGAGGTGAGAGTAGCTGCATCCATCCCCTGAATGTTCTGGCTAGCATGAGTATTTGAAGAATCAGCAGCTCTCAAATTTTGAACTTCTGTCTTTAAAATTTCATTCTCAACGTCTGTCTGCAAAGGAACAATCTGACCTGGTGATGATAATTTGGTCATCATTGCCTCTGGCATTACTTTATCTGACAAAGGAGTAAAAGGATGAACCCTTGCTTTTGATAACTCTTCTTCGAACACTTGTGTGGACTCAGGCATCAAAGCAGAAAGTTTTGATGTGCTTTCTTCTGGAACAAGAGAGACTTCCATCAAATTCCCCGTACCTCCTTTTATTGGAACACCAGATCCATCTGCCTCAACCACCACTGCCCTATACAATCTTTTGATAGTCCCTGCTTCCGAGACCCCTGATAACCTGCCTGGCTTAGATAATCGCTTCATAGCAGCCATCTCTGAGGCCTGTGAGATGCATAGTCCTCTCAGGGCTTGCTTCAAACTCACAGGCTCTGAGATCCCAATTCCCGATGAATGGAATGAACTAATTCTCATCGGCCTTTTCTGAGCACTCTTTCGCAAAGGGTCTCTACCAATTTCTGGTGACTGACCCAATCTTCTAGCTTTAGCTCTGATGTCAATTGCCTGGAAAAGGCGATTAATATCATCCTCTATAGAATAATTATTTCCTGAGTCTGACCTGTGGAGCTTTCCATTATGCTCATGCACTTCCAATTGAAAATCTGAGTCTTCCGTTGATTCAACGATTTCACTAGTACTGGGTAGGGTATCCATTGTTTCTTGATTCATCCAAAATTCGACAAAAGGTAGATGCAGCCTTGAAAGTAATTCTAACCCAATTCTAGAGAAGAATTTCGAATATGGGCAAGCACAGAGAGTAGAAAACACGCCGCATACTTTCTGAAGCTTCCTTCAATCATAGTGATTAGCAATTCAAATTGCTCCTTAACGTCTCTTCAAAGTTGAAACATTTAAATCTGTAATGATTACAAAATTTTAGACCAAGTACATGACTTGACATTATATCTTAACACAATCAATTACGTAATTTCATCAACAATGAATGAGAAATTACTTGATTTTTTATCTTCATTTACAGCTAGTAAACCACCCAACCCAATTACAAATAACACGCCTCAGCACAACTTGCAGCAACCATGTCCACCAATTTGATTCCCCCAAAGAACACGCAAATTACCGATAAAAAGAAAGAACGTGCAAATTAGTTCACCTGTGTCCATGACCTATCATAGACTCGTTTTTTTTATCGGCAAATTCAACTCATGCATGAACCTGAAATCCTACCCTCCAACCATTGGTCATGTGGGTGGAGGAAATGCCATTTGATCCAAGGATCAACAGCAAAACCATAAGGTTGTTTTCCTCCTTTCTAAGTTCTATGCAAGATCACAAACCTGAGTAGTTTTAATGAATTAGATTTAATATCATAAATCAGGACCTTAGTTTTTAAGGCATTCATTTCTCCTTCTTAATCGTATAATAAGATTAATAAATGATAAAAGCATAGCCTAGATTCTCCAACAAAACCTTCAAGGTCCTCAACCCAAAGAAAAGAAGGTGCATGCCTAGCTAGCAAGCCAATCAAGTGATTAAACCTAGCTCCTTTCTTCCTGATTCATTCCCATAATCACCCCCAACCACCATAAGTCAGGAACAGCCAAATGATGATAGATCTAATTAATCCTTTTTTTTCTTTACATTAGTTGAGATTATAAATATATATATATATATATATGTAAATATATATTTACACTAAAAGACATTAATTACGAGCAATATTTGGAAAAAAAATCTTTTGGTAATTAACGTTTCCACCAGCCGATACAGTAAAACGGTAAAGTTAATCTCACAAATTAACTTTAAAAATTAAAAAATAGAAAGAGATCAAGAAAATAAGAACTGAAAACAAAAACTATACAATCATGTAACTGCCAACTCAAAATTCACTCCCTTTATGTACCAGATATCAATACAAAAGAAACTGCAACAACAAAGAAAGAAGCAAAACAGAGACTTTTCAAGTTACAGAAAAAAAGGAAAGAAAAAGAAATGCAAACCTGGAACAAGATCAGAGTGGTCCCGAGAAACACAGAGATTGATCGATAACCAGCCACACACAGAAAGCAGAAAAGACGCCTTTTTTTAATACTTTTGGTGGTGGTTTGGGGGTAACGGGTGCAGAATTGGGCACGAAGAGACAATATTAGTTTGGCTAAAGGTTGAAGGAAGTGAATGGAGAGAGAAGAAAAGGTTAAAAGAAATGAAAATCACGAGAAATACCAGACAGACTCGCACTCGCTGCTACCACAATTGATAATGCTGCAATTACAGCTTCTCCCCCCAGCGCCTCTCTACTGCTTCTTTCCCCTCTCTCTTTCCCTCCTCTCTCTCTCTCTTGGCGGAAAGAAAGAAAGAAAGAAAGAAGAAAGGCAGAGTCTTCGCTCCCTTTGTTTCTTTTCGTCATTGACTCGGTAATCAATTTGGACTTGGAGACGTCGAATACATACCATAATACCATAAGGCTTCCCACTCATCATTAGTAGCAATTTTGCAGTCCCAGATTACAGTTCTTATTTATTATATTATATTATATTATATTATATTATTATTCCATCCTATGATTTTAAAATTTTCTTAATATAAAATAAAATAAAATAAAGTTATTTTATAATTCAATATAAAATAAAAGGTATTTTTTTTATAAAATAATTATAAAAAAAGTTGTAGTTATATCATCCTTGTATATAAGATTATTCAATGATAATCGTTGGGTAACAACATATTTTGATTTATGCCTAATTTTTAACTTTGTTAATTAAGAGTATTTATGTCAAAATTTTGATGCAGGAAGTAGAGTATAAATTTTAAAAAGTGTTTGAATAAAATCACCTTTTAAAATAAAATAAAAAAACACAAAATGAAAGCAAAAGTGAAAAGAAATTAAAAAAAAAAAAAGAAGAAGATATTTTAGTAGGTAATTATATAAAAAAGAAATTAAATGGGTTGTTGCTTTAGCAGATAATACCAAATTCATGTGAAAAAAAAAGAGAGAAGAAAATCCATTTAAGAAGTGCATTCTAAAGGCATTTAACTTTTATAAAATTGAATTAAAAAGAAATTACGAAATTAATTAACTAGTTATACATTGGAGGGTTTGTCAAAAAAAAAAAAAAACATTGGAGGGGATTTTGAAAGATTCCACTCTATGCACCTCCCAAAGGAAACATCTATGTCCTAGTCCCAACGCTTTTTTATTTTTTATTTTTTATTTTTTATTTTTTATTTTGCTAAGGAGTTTGAGTGGGGCCTGTGATTGCCCCCTTGCATCATCAACGGTCTACTTTGGCAAACAATAATACGGATGATATATATATATATATATATATATATATATATATTTTCTGTAAGCGGATGATCATTTTTGTATACTCATAATAGCAGTATTATATTTATAAAATAATTCTATAAAAATAATTTTACAAATTAAATAATTTCATATAATTTGTAGAATCTGCTTTCTAATAAAAATAAATTTATATTTGACAAATCATATAAATCTATATCACTTTTTAGAATTACTTTTATACATTTATTCTATGGTTAGGCTATTTCTTTTCATAGTAAAACATTTATGTTGTATTTATGTATTAACTGATTTACACAGTTTATCAAAGTTCACACACTTTTAAATCTCTTAAAGATGGTCCTCCATCCGGACTCTCTCTTCATTTATAAGTAATGCAATTTTTGCAAGACTATGTGCAACATTATTACAAATTCTATTTACATGCAAAATTGTCCAATGCCTTTTGTTCTATAAGACATCTTTCAAGTCCTCAATCCATTGGCCATGCCACTCCCAACACACTTATGGAATATTAACAACTTTAAAAACAAATAAAGCATCACTCTACAATTGCACCTTTCTGAAATTCAGTTCATCACAAAACTTCATGGCTCTCTAGAGAGCGTAAACTTCGGCTACTACAAGATAAAAAAAACGTTTGGTTTAGGACAGCACAATGAGACTAAAATTTCACCACAACTATCTCGAATCACCACCACAATCCACCTCTGTTTCATTAATCTTCAAAACAGCATTCCAATTGACTTTAGCCACATTCCCAACAAGTGGTCTCCAATGGATTACCATGCTGCACTGGTCACCATTCATCTAGTCGCATTTTTGCTTAACTTGTTTACATTGAAACTCAATCAAGCAATCAATATCTTGATTAAAAATTTCATTAGGTCCCTCAAACCTATTATTAAAAATCAAGTCATTTCTCATCAACCTTACTCTTCTCAGCACCATAACCATTATCTCTACTTGATCTTGAGATAGCTTTGAAGACTACTCTAACCACAGTTCAAAAAGATTCCTTTCACTATTTGACCACTTCTGCACAAGACTCCTCTCATAAGCCCACACATCACTTGCCCCACTGCATCTCCACAAAGCATGACAAACTGATTCATCCACTCTCTTACACACTGTACATGAAGCTTCTTTTACAACTGTTCTTTTCATCAAATTCTTCTTGAGTGAGAGACAATTAATAATAGCCTTCCAAAAAAAGACCTTCACAACCATGGAATGCTCAGCTTCCACAACCTCCTTCATGCCTCATCTGATCTATCTGAAGTCTCACCATTTTACTTTCTTTTTCTACTAATTTCTAAATGGTATGCACTTCTCACATTATATATACCATTCTTTGAGAAGGCCCAAATCTATTTATCATGAAATTTAGAAAGACTAACAGTAACTTGCATACCATAGCATCTTCATCTTCATTAAACACTTGCTTTACTAGTTTCACATTCCATTGTCGACTTTCAATTGTTAGAAATTCCTCCACTTTTGCCTCAAAATGCAAAATGTTGATAGAAGATTGAATTTTGAATGTTACAGCCTTTGTAACCCACATATCCTTTCAAGTCTTTATGCTCTTTCCATCTCTTACTCTCCATACCAACCCCCATTTCAACAAATTCAAGAAGTCCCACATACTTCTCTAAATAAATCAGGGTTTAAACCCTAAATAAGCATATAAAACATCAGATTGTTTTAAATACTTTTCTTTTAGTACCACAGTAGTCATGGAATGGGGATTCATCATCACCCTCCAACAATGTTTTGTAAGGAGAGCTTGACTAAACAATTCTAATTCTCTGAATCCCAAGCCCCTATCAGATTTTGACAATCCCATCTTAGACCAACTCCTCCACTAAATTATATTGGCCCTCTGCTTGAAACCCCACCAAAACTTTGTCATTTGATATGCTAACCCATGACACAGTTTTTTGAGTAGTTTAAAAATACTTATAGAATAGGTGGGAATGATTTGGATAACTACTTTTAAAAGTACTTCTTTTCCTGAGGGGATAAAAATTGATTTATCTTACTACTCTGTTTTTTTCCAAACTCGATTTTTGACACTATTAAAGGATTGATATTCGAACCTGCCAACCATTATTGGCAAGCCTAAATATTTCTCACAGTTGTTCTACACTCTAGCCCACAGTCTTTCACAATGGCATCCTTCAATTCTGCAACAACTGTAGGACTAAATAAAAATATTGTCTTATGCTCTTTCAAACTCTGGCCAAATGCCTTCTCCTAAATCTCCAAAAATCCCTTGATTCTCATCCATTATTTCCATGTAGCTTTCCCAAATTAAGCAATCATCTACAAATAAAATGTGAGTCAATCTCACCCTCTTTGAGCTAACCTTTTGGTTTTGTACGTTCAAGTATTGAACTTAATCCCTCTGTACATAGGAGGAAACGATAAGAAGACAGTGGGTCTTCTTGTCTTAAACCTCTTGTGAGAACAATAAAATCACCTAACTTTCCATTAACAAGAGTAGCATAAGACATTGATGAAACGCATTCCATTATCAGATTTGTCCATCTAGCCCCAAAACCCAACTTTTTCATAACTGTCTCTAGGTATCCCCATTCCACCTTGTCATAAGCTTTTGAAATGTCTAGCTTCTACCATGCTTCCCACTCTATCCCTTTATCTGCATTTCATCGAATGTAAATCTCATAAGCTATTATAACATTGTCTGAAATCAGTCTCTCAAGAATAAATGCACTCTGGCATCTTGAAGTGATATAATCTATCACCCTTTTAAGCATAATAGCAAAAGTATTTGCAATGATCTTATAAAACATATTGCAAAGACTTAAAGGGCTAAATTCATTCACACTTTTTGGATCACTTACTTTAGGAATCGGTGCAGTGAATGTCTGGTTGATAGAGTCTTGCAAACTGCCTCCATTCAAGAACCCCAACACATCATCCCTAACCATATGCCAAAAACACTGGAAGAAACATGCTTCAAAACCATAAGGTCCTACGGCCTTCAAAGCTCCCATCATTCTCAAAGCCACCTCAACTTCCTCCCTTGTAAATTTCTTTTCAAGAAATTCATTCATAGAGGTTGACACCTTAGGCTCCAAAGCTTTGACACACTCATGAATAGCTTCTGTAGATGGCTTTGAATTGGTGTAAATCTTGGAGAAGTGATCCCTGAAAGCTATAGCAATACTCTCGTCATCCCTCCCTCATAACTGATTGGCCATTCAGAGTAGAACAATTTTATGTCTTCTTCTTATCTACTTAGCACATTTATGGAAAAATCTAGTGTTCTTAACTCCCATAGTGTACCAATTCCTTTTTGCACACTACTTCCACCTCACATCTTCTTGTTCTAGTAGCAAATCCACTCTGTCTTGAAAAATCTTCAAGTTCTCTATATTATCCTAAGATAGAGACCCTTGTATCTTCTTAATCTCTTTTTTGAAATCTACTCAATCTCCTTCCCTCTCCCCTTATCTCTCCCTTTGAAGCAAGATAACAAAGAACCACTACAAACTGCAATCTGGTCTAGACTCTCTGAAGAGGTTCTAGAATTGATAGTCATTTCTCCCATTTCCTTTTGATTACTTGCTCACAATCTTCCTGTTCCAAACCTAAAGGGACTGTGCTCACCCTCAACAATAGAAAGCAAAATGGCCAAGTAATCTTAACACCTCCCAGTCAAAGCCTCTACCTTCAACTCCTTCAAGAGACCTAAATTTATCATTCATTACATACATGTCCAATATTTATTTTGTGAAGGATTGTTCAAAGTGTTTATTGGACCAGGTATAAACACAACCTCAACATCCAATATCACCTAGACCACAATCCTCTAGTGCTTCTTTGAACATTTTAAGTTGACCTTCAACTCTCCTCTTGTCTCCCACCTTCTCATTTTACCATAAGATTTCATTAAAATCTGTCCCTACACACCAAACAACATCATTAATAGGTTTCAACTGCCTTAATAAATCTCAAGATTAAACTATCTCAGGGAGGCCATAAAAGCCTGTAAAATGCCAATCATTGTCATCCCTATCCCCTTTAACAAGTACATTAACATGCCAAATCGAGTAATTGATCACTTTAACACCTTTCTTAGATTTCTAGAATAACATAAGACCGCATTTCCTCCCAACAGAGTCCACAACAAGGCATCCTTCCATACCTAATCTCCTCTGCAATCCAGTTATTTTGCATGATCTGGCTTTAGTTTCACAAATAAAAATTAAGGTAGGCCGCTTTTCCTTAACCAGAGTCCAAGTGATGCTGCTCAACGACCACCACCCATAGTTTGTTATCAACATAGACCAGATCATCACTACCTTTAATTCTCTTTTCATCAATCATCAGCTCACTAATATCTTCAACATATTCATAGTGTCTTTTCACCAAAGAGTGAGGACTAGCAAACTTACCTGACTTAGACCTAGTTCTAGCCTTTATTTTCCATCTTGATGTCCTCTTGTTATCCTGAATCTAATCAACAGTATTAGACCTCATTCTAGCTCTCTATCAACAACTTGCTTTCAAACACAATATTCTGAACATCATGTAAATTCACATAGGTACCTGACCTTTCCTCATTTACTTTTTGCAACTGCACTGGAGATTGCAAAACCAACTCTTGAGACTAACTCCTTAAAGTTCTCACCATTCATCTACACTCTTTCTTAACCAACTCCTCCTCCAAACCTCTCCTTCGAAACTCCCTACCCTTCTCCATATTCTCAGAATTCTACCTCAAGTGATCCCCCCCTCTCCTTACTCTTTTCTTTTACTTTTTGTTCCCCACTCTTAACATCACTATTTCTAGTTTGGGGCAATGCTCTAAGCTACCAAACTAGAAATCATATTGACCAGGATTTCCTCCAATTTTCTTACATCTATCATTCTTATAAATAATTCTTTCACAATTAAAATATAACCTAGCCAACTTTTCATATTGAAAAGGCACCCAGCCTTTCCTTCCATCCACTATAATAGTCATCCTCGAGCTACAAGTCTTCTTAAATCACACTCCACCCTTACCCTCACCCTCAAACACCTCTCCCAAGCCGAGCCATCCTCCTGTACATCAACTTCCATAACCTCTCCCATCGATCTCCTTATTAACTCTCACATCTTATTCATATATCTCAGAGGTTAATTCAACATCTGCACCCATAGACAAGTATGGTCAAAATCAAGCAGGCTAGGTTGCATTTCACCATCAAACTCTTTCAATATAAATAAGTGACTGTTGATAGCCATAGACAACCATCAACCACTCTCAGTTTACCTTTTCGAGTTACGAAAGTAATAACAAAGAAATTACTTCCAATTTTTTGAAATTCCAATGGTTCTCCTATCTTCCATAGGAGAATTTTTCCATCATAGATCTGACAATTTCTTTCCTACTCTTACAATCCAAAACAACTTTTCTCACCAGACTTCGTTCGCCCTTCAATCTCATCGAACTAGGCAGATTTTGTTGTATCTCAAGCAGAAATCCTCTTCATCAATCAGCTTCAATCTCCTCCACACTTTCTCCATTTTCTCCACTTCCTCCATCGTACTCTTCTGCTCACACTTTCAAGTAAAGAGATTTTTCCTTTCTCAAGTGAAAAAGAAGACAAACTGCTTCATCTCAATCTCTTTCTCAAAAAGGAAAGTAGTTGAGAGAAAACTACTAATATTTGAGTCCTAATTCTAATTTTACACTTTATCACAATGTTTATTATTTTTAGTATAGATATGTGTATATACAAAATAAATTGGTTATTTTTTAAATTTGAAAAACCAATACAATTTTGAAAAAAATATATGCAAAAAGAAAAGAAAAAAACCTATATTAATTCTTGAGACCATCATCTATATAGGTGGCACATACTAAGTGGACTTCGACTATTATTTTGTGCTAGTTGATAACAAAAATTCAAAATAATAGTTCTTTGATTTTCTTTATTTTTTATCTTAGGGTTTTTATTTTGGGTGCTTAGAATTTGTTGGAGATTTTATTTTAGGGTGGCTCTACGCCTACTGCTAGAGGCTCCTGCTGGGAGCTCTCGTTAGTCAAATTGTTGTTCTTTTTATTTTATTTTATATTTTTTTAACACTTTTTAATATTTTTAAAATAATTATAATATCATTTAAAAATACAACCTTAATCATTAAGTAAATAAAAACTTAAAAACTAAAATGAAAAATCACAACGTTAATATCGAGCAATTAAAATGATTGGTAAGAATAGCATTCTTCTTCATTTTATGATTACTTACAATTTAAAGATTCTTCATGGTTGTGGATTTTCACTTTTCATCGCTTTGTAAAGTTTTTTGAAGTGACTCTATTATTATAATGTATTAGGTATTTTTCATTTCATTTATATTTAGGGATAAGGCAACTATTAACTATCTTGTTCATGGGTTATAAAGAGTTTTTTTAACTCGCCCCATTTGATCGGGCAACAGACCTCTTTCATCTCCCAACCCTCCTTGGGTGAAGTTGATGAAGGTTGTCCTACTTCCATGCGCTCCTAAAAGGGTTGTCTATCGCCGTCATATAGGTGGACATAATTCGAGTTTACATCAATGGCGACAATTGGGTTCAAACCCTATTAAATTCAACCTTGATCCTATTATTTTATGTTGTATCTGCATTTGTATTCTCGAGTTAGGGCATTTTTATTGAATTATTTAAAATTATTTTTTTTTAAATATAAATTAATTTACATATTTATTAAAAAAATTATCATATTTGATTAAAAGTGGACAGATAAAAATAAAAAAAATGAATAAAAGTATTTTTATGAATAGTATAACTTAACTTTTGTTTTATAAAATTTTAATTTTATTATTTACAAAAAATATTTTTATTCTCTTTTCCTATTTTTATCTCTTTTTTTTTATTAAATATGATCAAATTTTTTGATAAATATATAAATTTATATTTTTTGAATGATAATTTTAAACAATCTAACAAAAATAAAAATAATCTTAAATAAAAAATTTTCCTTTGCACCCAAAATATAGCATCCTTCATTTATGAAGTAGTAAATGTGATGTGTGAGCAGTAAGGATCAAGTAATGTGAATTATAAAAATAGCTTTCCCCACTCCTTTCTTTTTTTTTTTTCTTGACAATAGCTTTCCTATTTGATAAAAGAGGAATCCTAGGGAGCAGACGGGCTGCCCTCCTAACAAAAGCAGCCTCGCCGCCCCCGGTGGCTGTGGGCAACACTACCCCGCCATCGAGACCGGTAGACTTATGCGATCTCACCCCTCCGAAACGAACTTAAGGTTGTCGAGGGCACACTGGAGCTCGCCGTCATAGGGGTGAGGTCGCCTGAGTCTGCCAGACCCGATGGCGTGGGCGGTGTCGCCTACCGCCACCGGCGGCGGCTCCGTTCTCTCCAAAGCCGAATCTCCTTAAATTCATCTTTATTTTATTTTTTTATTGTGTTTTTTATTATGTTTTTATTTTTTATTATATTTTTTATTATATTTTATTCATTTTATTTTTTTAGTATATTTTTAATCTTCATTTTTTTTATTTAATCATATTTTTTATTTTATTTTAATATATTTTTCATCATCAAACAATTTAATTAATGTTAGACTATTTTAAAGATTAGAGACAACCAGATCGATCCTCAATGTAGCTCCCGATCTTTTGATGAGGTCCGCGAGCTACTCTCGTGAGCACAATTATCCGTTTTCAAATACTATTATTTATTATTTTAATCTTAAGGAACCTCAGGAGAGGCTGAATTCAAATGGAAGTTCAGCTTTTTGACAAAAAAAAATTTGGAATGACGAAAGAAAAAGGAGCATAATGATAATCATTACCAGTATTTAACATAGAAATTAATGCTTTGTCTGTACTTATCAGACTATAGAGACCAACACGTACGTTACAGTCTAATCCTTCTTTTAAGCATGTGGCTTCCCACTATCCTAAAACTAATCCATAAAATCCCTAAAACTTATCATATATATATATATATATATATAACAAAATACATGATCATTTATGTCAAACTTCCATTACATTTGTCCCTCTCTTCTTTATTTTTTTATTTTATCTTTTTTGTATTTTTATTAAAATTTAGACTTGATATATTTTAAAAAATAAGATAAAATAAGATAAAAATTTTAAAAAAATATTATAATATATTTTTTAATATTAATTTTATTTTAAAATTTGAAAAAGTAATTTTGAAATATAAAAAAATTGAAATTTTTATTATATTTTATATAAAAATTTAAAAAAATTATAATGATAAATTTGAGAAGAATTTAAAATTTTTAATTTTATCTTCTAAAGAAAACAAGACCTAAGTTAGATCAATCATCCACTAACATTGAGTCTTAGTTGATGTAAAGAAAAGTCAAAACCAAATTATTGATAAAAATAAATTCACAAATTAGCATGTATTAATATAGTAGGTCAGATTAAAAAGTTATGTTATTATAAAAATAATACAATCATAAATGAAATACAGTGTTTCATGTGTTTCGTTTAGTGAGATCCAACAAATTGGTCTGGTTTGTTTTTAGAAATAAGATGAAATAGGAATAAGATAAAAGTTTTTTAAAAAATAAAAAATTATTATAATATATATATTTTTAATATTAATTCTGTTTTGAGATTTAAAAAAATTGTTTGGAGATTTGAAAAAGTTGAATTGTTTATTTTATTTTATATAAAATTTGAAAAAAATATAATGATGAGTTTGAGATGAGATGAACTCGCCCACCCAGTCTGAATATCGCCCACCGAGTAACAAAGAACTCGCCTAGCATAAGAGACATGCGTCCTCCTCTCGCCCCATTGCTTTCGTCACTTCACATCACATACTATGACGGCGTTCCCTTCCTCACCCCTTCTTGCATTTTGGTTTCCTTGTAATTGGTTCTTGGAAAATTGATGCGATTAGTTCTGGAAATTCACATTAAAATTCTTGTTTGGTTCTGGGAATTCTTAAATGATGCAGATGAAATATATGAATTTGTCACTTTGTAATTTTGGGTTAAGATCATTTTGTACTTTATTGAACTTTTTTGGTTTTGATAGTGTGCACTCTACCTGCTTGTAAAATTATGTGTATGGCTTCCATATGGTTTCCAGCTAAGAACTTCAATGGATTTCAATGGCTTCCGGCTTATTAAGGATGACGCGATCAATTTTGTCTGCGTTTTGGTTCACTCTTGAATATCAACTTAGATTAACGAACTGTACTTTTTAATATCATTTTCGTTAGCTCCTTTGGGCCATCCAAATGGACTTTAGTTTATCTATTATCCTCATTTATGATGTCTTCTTTGTTACTTCTCTACAAAAGATGTTTGAATTTATGTTTTGCTCTGCTTTTGGTTTGTCATCAATATGTTGTGTGAGTCCCACACTTGTTCATATAGAGCCAAATCAAATGTGAACTGACCATAGTTGAAAAAAGATTTAGGTGGCTAAGTTATTATTGGAGCTTAGTGAGGATATGAAATTAGTGCATTTGTCATATGATCTTTTACTTTAGCAGTTCAAAATTAGTGAAATTAGTGCATAGTATTAGATTCAACATGAGGGCATGCATTTCTTTCTCTTATCGGTGGCTGTTATTAGTGATGTTGGAATCCTTTTACTTTAGTAGTTCATAACAATCAAAATAAGCTGAGAGTAATTGTAAATAAAAATAATAGATTACAATTTATTTACAATTATCAATTAAAAGAATATATTTTTTAAATTTAAATTTGACTTTTACTTTGATTTGATGTTTTTAAAGATTTAAAAAATTATTATTTTATTCAAAATTGTAAATAATTGTGAATTGGTGGTATGTGTGTCACTGCTCAATTGTAAATAACTAACACATTCTTCTTATATTTAGTTTTAGGATGAAATGGAGGCACACCCTGATGTATCGATTTAGAGATCAGGTGCAAAGTAGCTTAGTAACATGAGGATGTCTGGAGCACTGTCATCATCATTTCCAGTCTTTCCAGCCCTTTTGAAAGAGACATTTTCCAAGTTGCCAGACTAGCAACAGGTTTCCATTGAAAGAGAACTTATGACAAGGCCTCCCACCCATGCAAGTCATTTGCCTTCTAATAGTAGAGTAGTCAGTCACATGTTTTCATCATCCCCTGGACTTTCATCAAATCTTCGGTACTCATCTCTTTCACCCCATGAAAAGCATTCAAGAAACTCTCTTTCATTTCTCAGTCATCAACTAATGGAGCATCTTTACCATTAACACATAATTTTGATTCAGGATATCTTCAAGAGAACAACATCAAGTCATTATGCCAAAGAAAACACTAATTTTTGGCATACTAATCCGTTTCCAAGTTTTCTTGATTTTTTTGTAAATACTTCTATTGAGAATGGTCAGGCAAGCGGCAGTAGTTGTAATGCCATAGCATATGAGGAATTTAGTAAATAGGACTAGCTAATCATTGATGATTAAAGAAGAAGAATAAAAGAGTATGTGGAAAACATTGAAATAGAAAATGAAGGAAACTTTGTCTATGAAGATAACTATGTAATTGTGTATAAAACTGTGTAATGTTGTAAGTAGGTTGTAATAGGTTGTGTATGAAACTGAGCAGTTGTGTATCAAACTATGTAATATTCAAACTCAACAGTTGTGTGTCAAACTCTTAGAGTCTGTGATATCCAATGATATATTGTAAGTGTTGTGGTCCTTTTAAATAGTTTGCATTGCTATGTGTTCAATACTAATATCAATGATAGCAAATAAAAAATGATGAAATGGATTGCTATGAATCTCATGTCCACCAAAATTTATATATCTTCATACTTATAAAATGGCATTGATTCTCCATGGTGGTTAATACCAACAAATGGGACAAATGGTATGCCATGTTTATTTGTTAGGTATGTTATATCAAATGTCACAACATCTCCAAAATATCCCTATGCTGCTCTGCTGCGTGCATCAGCTCAAAAGACATTTTTTAATCGATTATCATCATCCAAATCCATCAAGGAGTAAAATCCATTGTTCTTATACTACATCCTCTCAAAATAATCACTACTTGTATCAGCACCTCCTTTGCCAAGTTAAAAGCGTCGAGCTTTGTCAATCTAATTTCTTGCATCTTTTTCAACAAATGAAGAATTTTCAAAGCCACCAGCCTCGATAGCCACTATGTTAAAACTTTTGGCCAAACCTATGTCTGCATTGTCGTTAATATCTAATTGCCTCTTCACATATTCATCAATGGTGTGATTACATCTAAAAAATATTACATTTTGTGGACTTAACCCATGGTTGTGTGCATTATGAGTAATAGTTATGCGTAAGACACTATCAACCAAAATTGCTTTAATCCTCGCCTTCCAATCAGTTTTTGTTGTTGGGTGTGATTTAGAAATATAGGCAATACATTTTCTTGCCTTACCACCATGAGTACAACCAAATGTTACATATCTAATACTTCCACCATCTTCCCTTTTACTTCTTTAGGTCATTACATCAAATCCAATCCGTCTCCCATATTGCTTGTAGTAGTCAATGAGTTCTTTCTCAGTTTTGAAGAACATCGCTGATGTTGGCTTTGAAACTTCTACATCATCATTTCCTAGTCTTTGCTCTAAAATCTCACCATCATCTCCCGACGTTGGCTCTGATCTTCCATCATCATCATTTCTTGGCATTGGCTTTAAAACCACATCATCATCATCATTCCCTAGCACTACATCATGATCATCCATCACTTCCACATCAGCTCTAGCATTTGGGATAGGGTGTACTCCAACTCCAACGAAGTCAAAATAGTCATTTCCGACCTTCAACTCTTATTGGAGTCAGAGGAAAACTTTTCCTCTGATTCCAACTTCGACAGGAGTCAAATTCCTACTCCAATCGGAGTTCTTGAAATTCTTAGAGTCAAAGTTGAGATGTTGAAGGTACTTGCCAAAATGCCAACACATTAAACTCAAACCAAATTGAAGTACCAAACCACCAAATCAAGCAAATTGCAAAAAATGAAAAGAAAACCAACATAAATCGATTTACACTAAGAAATATCAAACCATCTCCACAAAAAATAAACCAAACCAAATTGCAATTTGCGAAGAGGGAAAGCTATAGCTCATGCCTCTCTTCGCGATATCTTCCAGCCTCTCCATGATTGCAACTAGGGAAAGCTCCATTACTGCGTCGTTGCAACCATCTCCACAGCATCAACTAAAAAATAGACAAAATATGGGTGGAGATGCTGAAGGGGGAAGAGAGGAGAAAAAATGGGAAGAAGAGAGAAGAGAGCTAGTGGAGTGTTTAGGGTTAGGATGAAAGAGATGAATTTATAGCTATGGAAAATGACATTGTTTTTTATTTTCTCAAAGAAAAAATATGCCAAACGCAAAACTGGGGCATGGTAGCGTAGGGATTCGAACATTGGAACTTAAGGAAACAAAACCACGCTTTAACCATTAGGCTACTAGGTTACATTGTATTCATATTACAATATATAATATATTTATGTATAAATAATCGGAGTTTTGGAGTTGGATTTCGGAACCATCAAGGCCTCCGAATTCGACTCCGACTCCGACTATGGGAGTTAGAGTAATTTTGACTTCAACTTCCGAAACTTCCCACTCCGTTGGAGTCGGAAGGTCATCAAAGGTTGAATGGAGGTTTTGCACACTCCTAATTCGGCATATCTATACAATTATATAGTTTGATATGCATACTAGTTTAAAAATTAAAAGATAAAAAAATGTCCCAAGTGCCTTTTTTAACTTATGAACAAGTTTAGGACCATTTATTTGATTGAGATAGAAAATTCAAGAATCAAAATGAGAATCCAAAGCTATATTATAACCTTCATATAGATAGTGTATATTTGGGCTATGCTTATCTTTCAACCTTCCTTATTAATAAGATTTTCTTTTATCTATAAAAGAAAAAAAGATCGAAGAAGTCATTCTTCCATAAAAGACTTGCAAATCAACAACCTGAACCAAAACCATGTCTGTCCCCCATATTGAGATAGACTTGCTAAATAAACAATCTTGCATTAAAAACAAAACAAAGGCCATGTATTTTTTTGTTGAAATTGATTTGTATCAATAGGTCCCTAAATTAATTATTGACTACTTGAAACCACCAAAGGACCTTGCATTGAACTACCACCACCCATTTAGTGTAAAAAGCAACTACCACCACCCACTTATGCCTCTCGAAGCCACCAATAAACCTTTATTTGTAAAAAAAAGCAGTGTATGTGCCAATAGTCAAATCTTTATTTGCACAAAAAATCTTCTAAAATAATTTTAGTTGAATAAAACATAACATCAAATATGGACAAAGCAGAATCTGTAGTAAAACCAAACAGATGAATACGATCAAATACAGACAAGGTGGAATCAGTAACAATACCAAAAATCAATTGCAGAGCACAAAATATAACATCAAATACAATCCTTTTATATTTTGATTTCCAAATTCTTAAACTAAATAGAGGAATTTGTAGCAATGCAAAAAGGAAAAAAAACAAACATAAAAGAGTAAAGATGACATGCACACGAGTATGGTTGGGAGATTTCGGAAAATAGAGAGAACAAGGAAAGGAGACTGAGAATCAAGAATGGTTGGGAGACTGAGGTGCAAGAATGGTCAAGTTGGTCGTTGACGATGGTGTTGATTTGGTTGGGAGGCGTGTGTGGCAATCTAAAATTTTTCTCCTCTATTAGATTTTTGTGTATACTTAGAATGAATAATTTATTTTATTATTTCCTTAAGAGAGGTGAGGACCAATCTAGACCTTTCCTTGGAGGAAGAATATGGGAGTAGGCCCAAGACTTTAGAGCGAGGCCTAAAGGAACATGGAGAGTAAGTGATGGTCAATCATGCCTTAGGTGATGAGTGCCTAGGATTTTGTGAGATCTCAAAGGACACTTGGCACACTAAAAATCACATTTTTGGATTCCCAAGAAAGAAGATTTTTGGGAAGGGAGAAAGCATGGTGTGGAAGATGATGAGATGATCTAGGCTCTCTCTCCCACTCTCTTTTTCAACAATGACACATGGAATACTAGATGTAACCTAGATGATGGAGGTGGCTCTATCTTATATGCGACATCCCATATTTTCTCCAATACCTTAAAGAGACCATAGTACCTTTTGGCAAGCTTTATGTTCAGTTGTTTTCTCATTGTCTTCTGTCCATATGGTTAAAGCTTTGGGTATATATAATCACCAACTTCAAAGGCAACTACCTATCTCCCTTCATTATAGTATCTCTTCTTCTCTCCTGAGCTCTTTAACCTTCACCAAAATCTCATCTCTAGTCATCAATTCTTTGTCAACCTCACAACTCCTTACGTTTCCTTTTTCATAGTTCACCAATGTAGGTGGTGACCTCTCATAGACCACTTTAAACGAGTTTTTTTGTATTGATGCATGAAAGGTAGTGTTGTACCAGTATTCAACCCATGTGAAGTATTTTCCCCATCTCTTTTATTCTTCATGGAAATAACACCTCAAGTATTGCTCAAGTGTTCTATTGACCACTTTGGTTTAGCCATCGGTTTGAAGATGGTACGAAGAACTCGCTTTCAACTTAAATAGTTACTTCCAAAAGGTGCTCATGAACACCCTATCTTTATCCGACACAATGCTATTGGAAAAACCATGCAACTTCACAACATTGTCAATGAAGGCCTTGACCACACTCTTGTTAATGAAATGTGCATACTTGCTAAGTCGAGCAACAACAACAAAGATCACTTCATACCATCCACTTGTTGGTAATCCTTCTACAAAATCCATGGTTAATTTCTCCCAAATTTTGTTTGGAGTTGCCAAGAGTTGCATCAATCCGACTGGGAGTCTTGTGTCATATTTAACATTTTGGCATATGTCACATTTAGCTACCCACTTCTTTACCTCATTCTTGAGCCCTTCCCAATAGAATAAATTCTTTAATCTAATATAAGTTCTTAACCATCCTGAATGTCCACCTTCTTTGCTATTATGGAAGTGTTCAAGAATTCTTCTTCTCAAGTTGGGTACATTCCACACATATACATAGTTTTTGTAGTAGATTAAGCCATCTTTCATCTTGTAGCTTACTACTCCTCCGTTTTGAGTCTTAAGTAACTCAATGATCTCCAAGGCTCTAGCATCAATTCAGGTAACCTCTCTCATGTTGTCCCAAATCTTCCATTTGGTCCCACTCAAGGCCAACATGGTGGGATCCTCATCTTCATGAATTAATCACACAAGTCAATTCTCTTCGAGCCATATAGCTTCACAAGTCTTCTCTTCTTTTGATGGTAGTGCTGCCCATGTATGCTTCTTGGACTCAATCTTGAACTTCATAGTCATCTTGTTGTAATCATTCATCACTCTTCTAACTCCTTTGAGCCAAGTATTGCCTAAGACGACATCTAGTTCCACTAAGGATAAAACATATAAATCGGCCATGATCCTTACACCTTGAACATTTAACTTCACATCATTAACAAGGGTTTCACATCTTAACTTGTCACCATTAGCCACCTTGACTTCAAATGGTTCAATAGCATTCAGCTTCAACCCAACTTTGTGCACAATTGAGGTGTTGATGAAGTTGTGGGTAGACCCACTATCCACCAATAAAGGCACGTCATTTTTTTTTCCATCCATGCCATGACTCTCATGGAAGGAGGTGTTTGAACACTCGACATGGCATTGAGTGAAATCTTGGCTTCTTCACTCTCTTCATTAGGTTCGGCCTCATCAACTTCTTCCTCATGATTTGAAGACTCACCATGCTCATTATCTTCAAGTAACACAAAGGGTTTGGCCGACTTTCAAGTATGCTCTCTGCTCCACTTCTCTCCATATTTGAAGTACAATCCTTTCTTAATTCTATCTTGGACCCCCTCTCTAGATAGCTTTCTCATTTCATTAGATTTCGGCTTAGAGATCCCTTCATTACTCTCCTTGCCCTTCCTAAGAATTTTTCTTTGCAAAAAGGTGTTGGTTGTGCTCCCCATTTCTTTGGATTGGCGTTTCTCCAATGAGTAGTTTTCATCTAGGATCTGTGTCATTTTCATGGCTTCTTAGATGCGTGTGGGTTGTTTTAACTTCACTTCCTTGGCTAATTAAAGCTTTAACCCATCAACGAATGTACCTACTAGAACTTCTTCTGACCAACATCACACCATTGTTTGAATTTGTCTAAATTCCTTCACATAGCTGTTCACTTTACCATCTTACTTGAGCTTAGCAAGTTGGTCATAGTGATTGATGGTCGGAGAGGGTCCATATTGAAAGAGAAACTCCTTCTCAAAAGCAGCCTAACCTAACATTTTCCTCTCTTTGGCATATTGATATATAATCCATCTCCACCACTTACTTGCTTTACCTTCCAAATAGTAGCAAGCTGACGATATCCTCTCATTTTTAGGCACATCATAAGTATGGAAGTAATGACCCACATTGTCTAGCCACTCATATGCATCACCCCTATTGAACTTGGGAAAATCCACTTTAGGCCTCTTGGGTCCTCGATCATAAACTTGATTTCCCCTTCTTTCATTGTCATGATCATCATAGTGCCTTCTCTCATAATGACCTCCTCTTTCACGGTGATGATGCCTTCTCCCCCCATGATTTCATGCCTTAATGATTCTCCATGGCTACTCTCATACTCGGCTTCATAGTGTGATTCATATTTTGATGGCTCATAGCTCACATCTTGAGGTTGTCTGAAGGTATTTGGACTTCTAGAGCAGTTGTCACCATCTTGGATCCATCCCTCCCCACAACACGACCGTTCTCAACACGGCCTCTTCTTTGGTACTCATGTATTGATGGCTCATGTGTGGACTCCTCCACACTAGCTTCAATTTCTTCAACAAAGAACTCCTTGTGTGTATTTGATTATGGGTGTGGCCTTTCACCATGATTCTCGACCATCCTCCTTTCAAGTATCTCAAGACTTGCATTAGTACTTCTTCTCATGTTTTCCATGTCCTTTTTATTCTCCTCAGATTGACAGATGGCTGTGTTCAAGGCCATCGTCATCTTAGCCAAGTTGGTGTTGATTTCATCAAGAACATTATTCACTCTCTCGGAATGTCCTTCCAAGGCCTTAATGCGTTCCCAATTGGAACCCATTTGATTCTCGGCTCCATGCACGTCACTGCTCATGGCTTGCATACTAATTTCGACTCGGTGTTGCTACACAATCACGGTTTGATGAAGCTTGGGCAGCATAATGAGAAACTCGGTTTCACTAGTCCAACCTTGAGTTGCCCACCTTCATGGATGGACAACCCCTCTTGCACACTTTTAATCTTGTGTCATTTACCTTTTATAGTAGTCGACCTTTTCAAGAACCTTCTCCGTTCTCTACCTCAACCCCCAAACTTCAATTTTACAATTCAATAATATCCAACAAAAAATGTAAACAACGTGTCCATCCAATTCACAAGAGTTTCAAGTTAACGTGTCGTTTACCTAGTGGAGAAGTGAGAACTTCTCCAGATAACACCAAGAAAGAGTATCTTGGAAGTGACTCTCAATGAAATGGAAGAGCCTTCTTGGATGAAGACTCTTAATGAAAGCACTAGTTTAGGTGATGGAGATCTCGGTCAAGCCACCAATCACCTAAGGGGTCTTTCTCGTCTTGTTACTCTTTGGGTGATTGAGTAGGCTCCTTTGTTTGGTGATCATAAGTGGCACAATGGTGGTTAGGAAAAGATGAGGCTTGTGGTATGGTGGTGATTGAGCTAAGGCAATCTCAAGTGAAATGGTTTGATGAGTTCGACTTTGTTGGTTTGGGTATGCTAGGTGCCACTTACGTATGTGTTTAGGGTTTGGAAGACAAATGTTTAGCTAGAATTTGGAGTGGGTGACAATAAGGTTAGGGTTAGGAGTGTTGGATGACAATGATAGGGTTTTGGGAAGGTGATGTTCGACTAAGACAATTTTGAAAGACAAATTCTTAAATTGTAGAGAATTTGAATTTTGAATTGGCAAGGTGTATGGTCAGCTATGTGAAGTGGCGATAAGGATGAGATTTGATTGGAGATTTGATTTAATTAGATAGGATTTAATTGCGTCAATTTAGGGATAATTGACCAATTAAATCAAATGAGGAAATATATGATGGATGATGTGGCATAGGGATTTTGGCAATGCCAAGGATGGTATTGCCGAATGCTTGATCTTGTGGGATTAAGATTGGCTTTGATTGAGTCAATCAATAGATGATTTATCAATCTAGATATTTATGGGAATACTTGGTGGGGTTAATATAAGAAGTAGGGTTCAGCTAGGTCAAGAGCTTAAGTGGCCGAGTGGGGTACTTTTGGGAAGTAGGGTTTGTGATGGGTGGCCGGCTATGGTTTTGGTGTAGGGGACACTAGGGTTGGCTAAACCTTATGTTTGGCACTTGAGAAACTTCAAACAATCCTATAAACTCCCAAATAAATGAATGATTACAAGATGATCTTGGAGACCACAAAGCACAAACTCGAGAATCACAAATGGTGGTTTCGACAATCACACTTCAAGCCAACAACTCTTCAACACACATTCACTCACTCACTTAATTCTCAAATTCACAAGTAGTGTGAATTCGGCACTCTCATAAAATACCCACTCCAACAATAATCAAACAATCCTAAGAACACAAAAGAACACAAGAACACCAAAAATGCAAAATACCTCAAACAACTTTATTAATAAAATGATAGATATGGTTTACTCCTATTCACGAATTGTAAGGAGCAAACCTCTTCAAGGAAATTCATGAATTATATCCCAAAAATCCTAAATGTAAAAGCACCAATAACAAATCTAAACCACACTAGATGGTCGGCAA
The DNA here is from genome assembly GCA_036898215.1 of Platycarya strobilacea. Taxonomy (NCBI): domain Eukaryota; kingdom Viridiplantae; phylum Streptophyta; class Magnoliopsida; order Fagales; family Juglandaceae; genus Platycarya; species Platycarya strobilacea. Next base: position 33,339,245 of record CM072550.1, read on the forward strand.
TACTCTCTCTCAAGAGTTCTCTCAAAATGTCAAATGTCCCCAGATTCTAAAAATGAAACCTAAGGGTAATATTTATAAAATTTTACAATTTGGAAACACCCAAAAGGTCCATGATAAAATAACTAATAAAAATAAAATTAAATAAATAAAATAACATAAGAGAAAACAAATGATGGGCGCCCAAGAGTGATGTGGCTGTGGCATGTGATGAGTGTGCGAAAGTGCACTCTAAATATCCTAATATTTAATTAAATTACAAAAAATGAGAATAGAAATAATTGGATTTTACTTATTTTATTAAATTGAATTTTATTTACATTGAGATATATTTGAGTATAATTTTATAATATTTTAATTCTCAAATATTACATTATTGACATATGAGATATGCTTGCAATTTGGGTTTCAGATAACATATATATATATATATATATATATTTAAATCTTCACTTTGAGAATGGGCTAAAAATCAAGTTGAATATCATATGATGCAGCTGCAAGATTCATTACCCTGGACCCGCATGCATTATTAAAGAGGCCAAATAATTTGACTTATAATGGGCTGCACCCGTGGACCCATTTCACTCAACTCATAAGTTGCAATTTCACACGGCATCAAGTGACCTTCAATCACGTGGGAGCTAAATGCTGGACTTAACTAAAACCGCATGGCATAATTCAAGAGGTTAGGTAACTTTAGACTTTTGGTAAGGCACGGCAAGTTAATTGGGAGTCTCGAGGGCACCTATGTATATATATATATTTATACGTTTTCAAGAGAAAGCACCGGGGAGGAACGAGACTTGAGAGGACGCAGACGTATACGGATGAACGACAAAAAATTCTTAGAGGATGCCACCGACTGTTTCAGTGATTTTTCTCTGGAGATTTTTGTTGTTCATCATGTGCATGGATAACTAAATTTTGAAGTAGAGTTAGGGATGAACTTGCATACTAGATGGTATTTTTAATTTATTTTTAATTCATGTATTTTGATTTTAATTTATTAAAACTCTTTGTTTTATCATTCTCAATATATTATTGATGTTTTCTTTTCCGAATAATTTTAGAGTTTATTCCATTTATAGATTCAGTCGTGCTCTTTCATATTAAATGGATTTGTTCTTTAATTATTTTTGGATCAATTGATTATTTATATTGATTTAATTCTCTGCTGCAATATCGCTCCCTGGTATATTGTCATCGTTAGGTTTTCTCAATGTGAATAACAATTTGTGTAATTTAAAGTGATGAATAATTTTTCAAAGAGTTACATTTATTTTTATTTTTGGTTTATAATTTTATATCTTCCGATTGAGAATTACGGAATTGAATTCTCAATTGAGTTATTAGTGAATTGAAAATAATAAAAATACCAGATATGTGCAAGAGATTCCCGACACTCTACTGTTCGTCAATTTTGATTATTTTTCCATTATTTATTTTGTTTAATTTTAATTTAAAATCAATTTTTCTTTCCTCATTAATCATTTAATTTTTTTTAGTTTCTTTGCTATTTTACTATTATGCTAATTGTCTCCCTGTGGAATCGACACCCCAAAACTGAACTACAATTACCGCGTTATTCTTTGAGTGTTATCAAATTTTGGCGCTTTTGCCGGGGAGACATTAGAAGAATTGTCAAATAGTTTTTTTTTCCAGCAGTTTGTAAAGACGGTAACTTCGTTCCCTCTTTTTACTTGCTGCATTATTAATTTTTTTCTCTTTCATAGTTTTTTTTAGTGTCGCATTTTTTTATTTTATTTTTATTTTGCATGCATAATAGATATAGAGACACATTAGGTCGATTTGCTTGTAGGCCTATGATAGAGTCAAATTCAGTGTCTAATTTTTCTAACCCTTTGTTTGATAGTCATTCTGTTTTTGAAAATATGAGTGAACACAAGGATCAACTCAATAGGACCCTTCAGGATTACCTTCACCCTACACGCACAGCCACACCATCATACATATTGTTTCCACCCAATATACGTCAACTTGATGTTAAAACAGGAGTGATACAGCTACTCCCCACTTTTTATGGGTTGGAAAATAAAAATTCATATGTGCATATTAGGGAGTTTGAGGAGGTAGTTGCGACTTTCCATAGTCAAGATGCAACTGATGACATTGTGAGACTTAAGTTCTTTCCTTTCTTTTTGAATGATAGAGCTAAGAGTTGGCTATACTCGCTGAAACCATGATCCATTGGGTCGTGGAATGAGATGACTCAAGCTTTCTTTAATAAGTATTTTCCCCAGCATAAGACCAATACTTTAAAAAGATAAATCTCCACCTTTGCAGAGAAGGACAGTGTGACTTTATATATGTTTTGGGAAAGATTTAACGAGCTATTGAGTATGTGCCCTCACCATGGGTATGAGAGTTGGCGTCTAGTGAGTTACTTTTATGAGGGACTCACACCTAGAGAGTGCCAATTTGTGGAGATGATGTGTAATGGTGAGTTCTTGTAGAAAAATCTTGATGAAGCCATAGAATATCTCAATAAACTCGCTGAAAAAGCTCACACTTGGACTGGATCTAGTGTGACTGAGAGCACAAATAGGTCACGACCTACAGAGAACCAAAATGGTGGTGGAACTTACCATCTCAGGGAAGAAGACAACTTGAAGGTTAAGGTTGAGGTGTTTACTAGGGAGCTAAAGTTGCTAAAGGCCAAGGACTTGAAGCCAGCACACTTGGCTAATCATGCAGAGTCTTCTGGGCCATGTTTTGTGTGTGGAGGGGTAGATCACCTTGTCCAAGAGTGTCCCACATTTGCTAAGATGAGAGGGTTCTATGAGGAATAATGTAATGCCTTAGGCATGTACAAAAAGCCCCTTACACCTTTATCTGAGACTTACAATCCGGGGTGGCGTAATCACCCCAATTTTAGCTAGAAGTCCGAAAACCAGCCACTTGCATTACCTGCACCACCTGCACAACCCACTAGATCATATCCTGCACCATATCATGCACCTATATCTTCTATGAGTCCTTTAGAAGATACTTTACATACTTTTATTGAAGCACAGAGTAAGACTAACCAAAAATTTGAATTTTTGATTACGCAGGTTGTGGAAGAAAATAAAGAGATAAAGAATCAAGTATCAAAACTGATGAGCTTCTTGAGTGTGACTGAGTGAGGTAAGTTTCCTTCTCAAGATCAGCCCACTCCCCATGATCAACACATGACACAAGAGAATTTGAAAGATATGAATGCTAGTGAGACTCGTAGTGGTAACTCATCACACATCCTAATAACGGATAAATCAGAAAATGTGGAGAAGGATCAAGATAGTAGTACTCCCGATCTACCCAAGGAACCAAAGGTGACAAAAAGCCATGTTAAGGTACCATTTCCTCAAGCTCTGAAATCAAGCAAACTAACTATGGATCCTAACAATGAAATCCTGGAGAATCTCAAACAAGTAAAAGTCAATATCTCTCTTTTGCATGTAATTAAACAAGTTCCTTCTTACGCAAAAGTTCTCAAGAATTTGTGTACAGTCAATAGGAGACACCACATGAAGAAGACAGCATTCTTGACAGAGCAAGTCAGTGCTTTGATTGAGTAACGAATTCCTCCCAAGTACAAGGATCCCGGGTGCCCAACCATCGCATGCAGTATCGAAAATCGAGAGTTTGGACAAACTTTGCTAGATTTAGGAGCTAGTGTGAATCTTATGCCTTATTCTATTTATTTGCAGCTGGGGTTAGGAGAAATCAAACCAACCACTGTGGTATTGCAATTGCCTGACTATTCAGTCAAAGTATTCCGGGAGGTGGTAGAGAATGTTTTAATTCAAATTGATAAATTTTATTATCTTGTTGATTTCTTGATTTTAGATACTACCTCTGTTGTTGATACTATCTCTAAAATTCCTCTGATTTTAGGTAGGCCTTTTCTTGCCACTGCTAATACTCTTATCAATTGCAGGAATGGGCTCATGAAGCTATCTTTTGGAAACATGACTCTGGAGGTGAATGTCTTCCATTTTGCAAAACAATCGGAGGAGGATCATGAGTGCCACCAGACATATATGATTGATTCACTAATAGATATGGGAGTTTTGGAAACTCATGATTTTGATCCCCTTGAGTATTTTCTGGTTAATTCTGAGTTTGATTCCATTACTGATTCACCTAATATAGTTGATATGTGTTCTATTTTCAACAGAACTCAGGATTATGGTACACAGAAATGGCAACCGAAGTTCGAGGAGTTACCCGAGAAAAGTGAAAGACAGATTCTTTCAAGCATGGAAGCACCCAAAGTTGAATTGAAGCATTTGCCTAAGGGTTTGAAGCATGTTTTCCTTGGTCCAGGTGATACCTTTCCTGTTATTATCTCATCTGAATTGTCTGAATCTTAAGGTGAGAAATTAATTCGGATTCTAAGTGAGTATAAGTCAACCTTAGGTTGGAGCATTGCTGATATAAAAGGTATTAGTCCATTGATTTGTTCACATAAAATTAATTTGGAGTAAGGAGCTAGCCCTCATAGAGACCCATAACGTAGGCTTAATCCCACTATGAAAGAAATGGTAAAAAATGAAGTGTTAAAATTGTTAGACGCAGGAATCATATACCCTATTGCTGATAGTAAATGGGTTAGTCCGACACAAGTTGTTCCTAAAAGGTCTGGTGTTACTGTAGTGAAGAATGACCTGGGAGAGTTAGTCCCTACCAAGCTTGTGACTGGGTGGCGGATGTGTATTGATTCTAGAAAATTAAATGCCGCCACCCAGAAAAACCATTTTCCTCTCCCTTTTGTTGATTAGATTCTTGAGCGTGTGGCTGGTCATCCTTTCTACAGTTTCTTGGATTGTTATTCTGGTTATTATCAAATTGAAATTATATTAGAAGATTAGGATAAAACCACTTTTACTTGTCCTTTTGGTACTTATGTTTTTCGTAGAATGCCATTTGGATTGTGTAATGCACCTGCTACTTTTCAACGTTGCATGATGAGCATTTTTAGTGACATGATTGAAAATTGTATAGAAGTTTTTATGGATGACTTGACTGTTTTTGGATCCTCTTTTGATGCATGTTTATTGAATTTAGAGAAAATGTTGACTCGTTGTGAGGAGAAGGAATTAGTTTTAAATTGAGAAAAATGCCATCTTATGGTACCTTCAGATGTTGTTTTAGGGCATATTATTTCTTCCAGAGGGATAGAGGTTGATTAATCCAAGATTGAATTAATTTCTAAATTGTCTACACCTAAAACAGTAAAGGATGTGAGATCATTTCTTGGTCATGCGGGCTTTTATAGGAGGTTTATACAGAATTTTTCCATTATATCCAGACCACTATGTGACCTCCTAACTAAAGATGCCCCATTTAAGTGGACACAAGCTTTTCAAGAGGCCTTTAAAACGCTAATTAACAAGCTTACCTCAGCACCCATAATGCAGCCACCAGATTGGACCTTGCCTTTTGAGATTATGTGTGATGTTAGTGATTATGCTGTAGGTGTTGTTCTTGGACAATGGAGGGAGGGGAATCTCTTTGTTATTTACTATGCTAGTAGGACTCTAAATAGTACTCAGATGAATTACTCAACCACTGAAAAAGAGTTGCTAGTTGTAGTGTTTGCTTTGGATAAATTTCGCTATTATTTGATTGGTTCTCCTATTATTATTTTCACAGATCATGCAGCCCTTAAGTACCTTCTCACAGAGAAGGATGCTAAGGCACGACTAATATGGTGGATTTTACTTTTGCAGGAATTTGACATCACCATCAAAAACATGAAAGGAGTGGAGAACGTAGTGGCTAACCATCTCTCGAGACTCATATTTGAGGAAACTTCTAACCATCTACCAATCAGGGATGATTTTCCCAATGAGCATTTACTTTCTATTACTTCTTTATCATGGTTTGCTCATATTGTGAATTATTTGACTACAGGTGAGATACCGATGGATTGGAGTGCTCAGGATAAGAGGAAATTCATGGCTAAGGTACGTAACTTTTATTGAGATGACCCTCTTCTTTTTAAATACTGCCCTGACCAAATTTTGAGGCTTTGCATTCCTGATGAAGAGATTGCAAGCGTCTTAGAATTTTGTCACTCCCAAGCTTCTGAAGGCCACTTTTCAATGAAGAAAACCGTTGCAAAAATTTTGCAGTGTGGATTTTATTAGTCCACCTTGTTTAAGGATGCAAACATCTACTGTCATTCATATGAAAGGTGTGAAAAATTAGAAGCTATGTCCCATCGTAATATGATGTCTTTGAACCCAATTTTAGTGATTGAAATTTTTGATTGTTGGGGTATTGACTTTATGAGACCATTTCCTCCTTATTTTGGATATCAATATATTATTGTGTCAAAATGGGTGGAATCAACAGTTTGCAGGAACAATAATAATAAGATGGTAATTAAATTTCTTAAAGAGAATGTGTTATCTCGATTTGGTACACCACGTGCTATTATTAGTGACTGGGGTAAACATTTTTACAACTGTTGTTTTGAGACTTTGATGAAAAAATATGGGGTCATACATAAAATTTCTACTGCATAAACAAGTGGACAGGTAGAACTTGCAAATAGGGAAATTAAGTAAATTTTAGAAAAAACGGTAAACTCGGATCGCAAAGATTGGTCATTGAGACTAGTTGATGCACTTTGGGCCTACCGTACAGTTTTCAAAACTCCCTTAGGCATGTTCCTTATAGACTTGTTTTTGGAAAGTCTTGTCATTTACCTGTGGAGCTCGAATATCGAGCCTATTGGGCTATCAAGCATTTCAATTTTGACATAGGAGAAGCAGGTAAGTTTAGAAAATTTCAATTGACCGAGTTAGAGGAGTTAAGGAATGATGCCTATGAGAGCTCTAAAATCTATAAGGCTAAAATGAAAGCATTTGATAAAAATATTTTGAGAAAAATATTTAAACCCAATGATCGAGTGTTTTTATATGACTCTAGACTCCATAAGCATCCAGGAAAACTTCGGTTTAGGTGGACCGGCCTTTTTGTAGTAAATAATATTTTTGAAAATTGAGCGGTAGAAATAGAGGATTCTAAAGATGGTAGGATTTTTAAAATAAATGGTCAGCGCCTTAAAATATTAATTGATAGGGAAGTTCCAGAAGTAGAAGAGATTCCACTTGTGGACCCGGTCTATCAACTTTGACCACACCACGCAGATATGTTTTCATTTTCTTTGTTTTGTTTGTTTTTGTTTTTTGTTTTTTCCCTTTTCTTTTTCTTTTTGGTTGCTGTTGTTTTTTGTTTTTGTTTGCAAGTTAGTGTCAGTTTGTCATTTCAGTTTGTCATCTTTAGTGCTTAGCGAGTCATCCCACGTCCTAAATCAGGTGTATTCTATCATTTTCAGTACCATCCATTTAGTTTTGATTGTTAAATATTGAGGACAATGTTTCATTTAAGTTGGGGGGTGAGAATGATGTTTGTTGGAACTTTGTGGCATATTTTCATGTGTCCAAAAAAAAAAGTATCACACAGGTACATTTTTACGTGTATTCATGCTCATTCATGGCCATCTTGGTAAATTTAACAAACCCATCTTAATCATTTTGTTGAGCCATTTATAGAATTTTTAACGCACGTATCCAAACTTTGTGGTAAGATGGTGGTTTGACACATGTAGCCAGATAATTCTTTTCCTTAAGTATTCTTGTGAATTTTGAGATAGGTTGAGAGCCTACAAATGCAGAAAATTGTGATAAGCGTTTATTGATCTTTTGAATTAGACATTTCTTTTGAGAATATCATTACATGATTTGTGGTAAGATGGTGGGTATACTTGGGATATGAAGAAGGTCAACTTAGGATTAACGTTTGAGCCTTTCTAGCTAACCATTCTCATCATAAACCCTTAGTAGCCAATTTTGAGCCAACAAACACATGTAGACCTTTTCTTTTCATATACCCACATCATCCATACCTCTCCACATTGGAGTATAGCTTATACACTAATTTTTCCTACCCTTATTACTTTCAAGTGTGTATTGGGTGTGAAATTTGCATATTTTCTTTAGTTAAAAAAAAACAACAAAGAGATTGAAAAAAAAAAAGGGGAAGAGTACTAGTGCAAAGTGTTCAATTGAGTGAGCTTCAATGTGAAAAAAAAAACAAAACAAAAAGATCGAAAAAAAAAGAGATTAAAAAAAAAGTTGAAGAAGAAGGAAAAGTATTATTTAATAATCTGAAAAGTTGAAGAGTGCATCAGGTGAGAAATGTAGTCTATTGAGATAGTTAATAAGATTTCATTAGTATGTACTTGGAAATTTTTGAATCCGTGTTTATCCTTTTTTTCATATAGCCCTAACCCGAGCCATGCTACAACCTTTTTGTGTTGATCGTTCTGATCTTAAGTATGTTTGTGGAATGAGTGGTGGAAATTCTTAATTGTTAGTGTTTCTATCATAAGATCAATACTTGCTTGTTACTTATATATAATTATCTAATTCCCTATGAGAGTGTGTGTACACCCTTGTCAACTCCATAGAGAGAACCCCTACACGAAATACTATTTACCTGTGAGATATGGAGTTGAACCTTTTGTTTAAGATGTTTTTGATGTTTCATGTGTCATGGTTTGTGGTTAGACGGATATAGTTTGGATCACACACACACTCTGTGGATTGCTATATGTGGATTAATTGTAATTGAGTTATTGAATTTCTAAAATTGCTGTGATATATGACTCTGGAAAGTGTAACTTGGTGACTTCTATGTGTGATTTTTTGGTCTCTTTCATCATTATTTTGCATGAAAATTGCTAGGGACTAGTAATAAGTAAGTTGGAAGGTGTGATGAGTGTGCGAAAGTGCACTCTAAATATCCTAATATTTAATTAAATTACAAAAAATGAGAATAAAAATAATTAGATTTCACTTATTTTATTAAATTGAATTTTATTTACATTGAGAATTATTTGAGTATAATTTTATAATATTCTAATTTTCAAATATTACATTATTGACATATGAGAGATGCTTGCAATTTGGGTTTCAGATAACATATATATTTAAATCTTCACTTTGAGAATGGGCTGAAAATCAAGTTGAATATCATATGATGCAGCCGCAACATTCATTACCCTGGACCCGCATGAATGATTAAAGAGGCCAAATAATTTGACTTATAATGGGCTGCACCCATGGACTCATTTCACTCAACTCACAAGTTGCAATTTCGGTTGGCATCAAGTGGCCTTCAATCACGTGGGAGCTAAGGGCTGGACTTAGCTAAAACCGTATGGCATAATTCAAGAGGCTAGGTAACTTTAGACTTCTGGTAGGGCACGGCAAGTCAATTGAGAATCTCGAGAGCACCTATGCATATATATATATATATATATTTATACGTTTTCAAGAGAAAGTGCCGGGGGGGGGGGGGAATGAGACCTGAGAGGACGCAGACGTATATGGACGAACGGCAAAAAATTCTTTGAGGATACCACCGGCTGTTTCAGTGATTTTTCTCTGGAGATTTTTGTTGTTCATTATGTGCATGGATAACTAAATTTTCAAATAGAGTTAGAAATGAACTTGCATACTAGATGGTATTTTTAATTTATTTTTAATTCATGTATTTTGATTTTAATTTATTAAAACTCTTTGTTTTATCATTTTCAATATATTATTGATGTTTTCTTTTTCGAATAATTTTAGAGTGTAT